>CAWUFW010007562.1:0-600000 GCA_963921515.1 Calotriton arnoldi
GCCCCTCGTATACTTATGCCACAATGTGCTAAACATAACAGGGCCGTACCCCGACCTGCCCAATCGACCAAATGCACCCCCGACGCTGCAACCCGATTACGGGTGAGTCGGATCACCTTGCGGGGTCCCTGTTCGGGCGCCAACTGAAGGAAGTGGCCCGCTAGGGCCACTCGGGTTTCTCACAACCACCTGCTATGCCTTTCCAAGAATGAAGAGTCGGTCAGACAGTAGAAAATACAAACTTACATGTTTATTAGAAATGCTCTGCAGAGGAGTCCATCATGACCTGCACCCTAAGATGTCTGCCGAGGGACTAACTTCCCAACGGTCCACAGTGAGTAATCATTCTTCCCCAAAAGCCTCCAACCCCACCCACCATGGAAAACTACCGGCCGGGGCCGAACATGAACAAAGGCGGCACTGGGAGATGAGCCACCACCTGCCAGATGGGTACATGTTATCAGAAACCCAAGGCCACTGCGCTGGTCTCAGCGTCTCCTAACGTGGGAGCAGAACTACACACTTAGATTGGTATATGAAAGCTGAATTGTCTCCTCATTAGCAGGTCGGGAAACAGCCTTGGACAGGAAGAAAAAAACATTAGTGAAATACAGTGTTCTGCTGAGGCAAGCATTACGGGCCATGAGGCCTAACTTGGGCACAGTCTAAGCAGCCTAACAAGGATTGCAAAAAACAAAATGGAGTTGCATTCGCCAACTGAAGCCTGCACATTACGGGGATAACTCAGTGGGTTGCATAACGTAAACACAACTGGCATCTATTTAGCCACACATTGCTAACCTAATATAACGTGAAAGGAGTACATTGCAGGGACGGGATTTTAAAACCTAACAGGGGGCTCTCGCAGAGTGATATGGGACGATTTCCAAAGTCGGTCTGGAACAGCAAGGGCCTAAGGAGGCGTCCTATGATTACACCTGCATGAAACCAGTAACCAGGAAACTGGTAGGACTGGATCAGCAGGCCCAGATGTTCAATTGCAAGTGGCCTGAGGTTGGAATAGGTCGTATATTAAGGCCTGGTTTTGCAGACATTGGTGATATGAGGACAAAAAAAAAATCAAAAGTTGGTATGGTAACCAAATACAAAAAAACTAAAATAAACTAATATTAATGATTTATGCATGTAAAATTTTAAAAAGCATCCAACCCCATTAAAGAATTTTACATTAAAAAAGCCACAACTAACTAATGTTTCCACCTAACAAACTGCAAAAAAGAAAACTGCGCAAAAAAACCACCAAACAGACCTGTAAAGAAAACATCTACAATTAAAATTGAGTGAAGACAACATCCAGAACATAAGTTAAAATGTGGTCCTGCAATGTGAAAATGTTTAAAAAGAATAATGTATATTTTCTATACTCTAACATCCACAGATTAAATGATAGAAACTGCAAAATATATCAAGTCCCAAAAAGAAAGCTGGTATTAAATTAGAGGATACTTCTATATTAAGGAGACTTTGCCAGTGACAAAACACACTGGAAATGCACCAAATAATATTAAACCTGATGCTATTGCAGGGCTACCACTAAAATGGAAATAACTGAAAGCATTAGCAAACATAACCATCCCCTTATTATTACTGAAATAAAAGTCAAAAATATTTTACAGGACCTAGAAGAGGGAGGTTAAGGCTCACAAGAGCCAACAGGTATGATGCTTAAAAATATTATACCTAACATTCTTGAACAAGCAAAAGACCAACTCCCCGGCATAGCAATCCTAAAAAGATTCATTGCCAGAGCACGTAATAATCCAGGAAAACACCAGAAGCATCTAAAAATATTAGGAGAGAGACATACCCAGCACTTACTAGTCGCATATAAAAAGACAGCTTTTACTACATGATATCAGTAATGATAAAAAAATAATCATTATTTATGCTACCAATAACAATTTACTAACCTTAACACAATGTTACACATGAATGATGGATGGCACTTTTAAGTCATGCCCTTCACTTTTATGTTACTCCCTTCAACATTCAGTCAAATATACACACTACCTGTTAAATGTCAAAATACAAACATCTCATTAGTATATGCACTGTTACCTAACAAACAAAGTGCAACTTACAATGAAATGCTAACACAACTAAAACAACAAAAAATATAAATGACATTCATCATACATTTTGAAGAGGTGACAATTTCATCCTTTCTTAACTTCTACCCACACACTGCAATTCAGGGGTGATACTATCAATTTAGTCAGAGTATATTGAAGCACCTACAAAACTCCAGCCTGAGCATAGAATATGCACCTAACCAGGGGCCTGATTAGTATGGCGGTGAGACCGCCACCGACAGGCTGTCAGTGGCGGTCTCACCGCCATTGGTATAATTTTTACTGCCTGCCACATTAGGATGGAGGGTGTAGTGGTGGCAGTCGGAAAGACCGACCACCACCCATCCGACGGGCTCCTTGAGCCCACTGGTACGGTGGAGAGGGTTGTAGTCCCTACCATGGTGGTGATGCCTGCCAGGCACAGCCGTAGGTATTACAATGGCCTTTTCATTGTGCTTAATTCGCCATGAAAAAGCTGGCGGAAAGGGACTTTGGGGGCCCGTAGCGGGCCTCCATCCCCCCTGGCCCTTGACTTTGGCTGTTGGGGGCACCTACGTTGCCGCCCAACATATCCCGGCACCATGTGGCAGGCACCGCATGGTGCCTGCCACGTAGTGCAGGGATAGGTTTGCTGTCCATTTTTTGTATTGCGGCGAGTGCTACAGCACGCAGCACCCGCCGCAATACAAAAGATGGACAATGCGACCGCATTGGAGGCGGTTGCATTGTAATTTGGTTGACGGGACCACCAACAGCATGTCTGCCAGTCCCGTTGTCCGATAAGGTGGCGGGTGGACTTGAGTCCGCCCGCCATCCTAATCAGGCCCCTAGTATCTGCACATGAAATAAAAAAAGCTGATAGCTTTAGCGTACCTCCCTGTAGCAGGTGTCACTAAACATTAAGATATGCTAATTGAACCCTCCATTTACCAACAACAAGAAACCAAACTAGGGGGCCTATTACGATGGCGGTCGGAAAACCTCCCCGACTGCCATGGTAACGGGAAAAGACCGCCCGCAAGGCCCGCGACATAACCGCCGATTGTATTACGATGTTCCTTGCTCGAAATCCGACCGCTGCGGTCGGTTCGCGGGCTTTAACATTGCAGCGGTTGCTGATGCGCGCAGCACTGCCGCGATGTCAAAAGGAGCACGTCCTGCATTTCCCTGCACTGCGTGGCAGGCACTGCACAGTGCCTGCCACCTGGTACAGGGAAATGTAGGGGGGACCATGGGTACCCCCCAGTGCACCCACCCCCCCAAAACATTGGGGGTCCACAACAGGCCCCCGGAAGACAATCTCTGCATGCCTTTCCATGGCGGTCTGACCGCAGAGGAAAGGCTGGCTACCGCCGGCATCATAATCCTGCCGGCGGAGCCTGCTCTGCACCACCACCATTATCCCGGTCCTGCTCTGTCCGCCAGGCAGGAGTGTGGATGGCAACCGGCGGAAAAGCGGCGGTCAGAATTTCCCACCACCGCCATCCTAATTTGACCGGCGGATTTCTGGCTTGCGATTGCGGTCAGATGTCGACCGCCGGTCCGGTGGACATCCGACCGCCATCCTAATAGACCCCTAGGTCACTAATATATTATCTTGAGTATACTTTAGTTGGTTGCCTGCTCCTGTCAGTGCACAGAGGCCAACCAAAGTATTTCATTCCATGGTTGAATGCAAATAACAGCACCCTGTCCTAAGAAGCAAAGACAAATAATGCAGGGAAGGGTGGCAGAATTCCTTTCAAGGAACACTTGGCAGATTGCTTCTTAACTTTATCATTTTCTAGAAATATTTTAAAAAGAGCAAAGCTACAATGAGCTAAGAATTGAACAATCCTTAACCTGACTGAAACCAAAAATCTCCAAACAAACTAAACAAATGCCCCCACATACTTGAGTTGATATGTTGCGGAAGAATAGTTTCAGTAAATGTATAAACTGCAAGGCATGCAAAGTGGCCAAAACATCACTTAATTCAAGACAGCCAAGGTATTTACACAAAATATACAACATCATTTCACATGTAAAACGAGATATGTGATCTATGTCTAGGAATGCCCGTGTCAACTCAAGTACGTGGGGAGCAAAACCTGTCGATTCAAATTTTTATCCTTGAACACATACAGGCAATTAATAACCAGGATAATAGTTATGCTATGGCGAAACATTTGGAGATCAAGCATGACAGTGATTGGCAAAAAAGGGAAGGCTATGCAATCGATCATGTTCCCAAATTACCAAGAGGAGGGAATTGGCAACTAAAGCTTTGCCAGCTGGAATCTAAATGCATTCTCAAACTGAAAACAATTACATCATGCATGTAATCAGGACGAGGAGCTATATGTACATCTTGGGTGAAATTGATCTCTCAACAAGCCTGATTAAAGTTATGCATTGCTAAGAATGAGAAACAGAAATAATAAACACTTTTTATGACTGGTATGAGATTGATGCAACAATTAAATACATGATTATTGTAAAGACCAGTAGGGGAGACAAACAAATGGGTATGGAAAATACAGTGAGATTACCAAGACAGAATTTATGAACTTTCCACAATACTTACTAAAAACATAGCAAATATTGTCCAATGCATATTGTTGCTAAATGCAGTCAAATGAAGATCCAATGTAGTGGTTGAAGTATAAAACGAAAATGAGTGACTATGTGATGAATGGGCCAAATGGAACATTGATATAAAAGAAAAATCCTGCAAAAGTAGAATAATCTGATTCATTGTATAAATGGACAGAGCTGTGTGTCTTGACAAACATACAAGGAATCTCCATATTGTCAAATAATCAACATTCCAGCCAAAACACTGTATAACATCTCTAACCAATCACGATTGTAGCCTATGCATTCCATGAATTGATATTTATTGTGGGATTGAAATGTTTCCTATATATATCATTTTGCACCTGGACTCGGATGAACGATGGTTTAATGTGAATATATCAAGTATTATTATTCTCTAACATTATGTTTCGCACAGTTTTAATAAACAGTGGTTTCGATGTTGTCACAAGTATTGGAGCACTTTATTTATGCACAAGCTATGGGTGAACTACAATTCCCATTAGTCCCCTACGGGGAAGCGGTGGTGACATTCCTTTTAGTTTGCAATAAGCATGGGGAAGGAACTTGACCCTAACATTCCAAGACAAGGCCATGTGAGGCTAAAACGATTTGAGATTTCTGCACATGGTGTGCCCCTCTGTGTGCATGCACCCCGGTTCCTGCAGGAACAAGCCCTTAGAACATATGCTCCAAAAAATAACAATAATTTTTTATGTGTAAATTTATATTAAAACAATGACAACATATAAAATCAATTACATTTTTTAGTACTTTCATTATATTATAATGATTTAAAAATGCACATGTTTGTGAACAAATGACTACCACATGTTTTAAAATTGTATAACTGCAAATAAAAACGTATGTACGCTGCAGCATATGATCCTATGTGCAATTGTAATTTTTCTGAAATAAAAGGGTTTTGATCCTTGGAACTAAAATTTCTAAAAAATAGTCTCATTTTGGTGAGGGAGCAAATTTACTACTCATGCTCCACATTAAAACAATTTGGGAAAAATGTTGGATTTAGGGAAATCATATTCACTATTACCATGCTAAATCCTAATCACATTGGGAAAGTGTAGGACTTTAGAGGGGTTCCTAATGAATATTACCACTCAAGACTTAACTACACGGTGGAATGTGTTGAACATTTGTGGGTCTAAATTTAGTATTTACATTCCACAGTTAAACACATTGGGAAAAGTGCTGAGTTTTGGTGTGGGGGGTAGGATTTACTATTCCCAGTCCACACTTAACCACTTTGGGGAAAGTGTTGGAGTTTGGTGGGGTTTAGATTTACTATTCCATTTCAGACATAACCACCTTGGGGAAAGTGTTGGTCTGTGGTTAGGTGGGGCAAATTTACTGTTCCCACTCCAAACTTTAAAAAATTAGTGAAAGTGGTGTACTTTTGAGATTTCAAAATTAACCACTACCACAAATGTATTACTGACATTACAGAAATTCATTTTAAGTATTCCGTAGATTAAACCATCAAAAAGATGAAAGAAAATTGAGACTATTACCATAATTAAAAAAAATAATAATATTCACTATACCTTTCAAAATCATAACTATTATTTATTAAAAAAAGATTGCATTTAAAAAATAACAAAAAATTGCATTTTTTATTGTATAATTCAATTACATACATTGAAAACTTCCAATGGAAAGAAAAGCACAACTTATGATTTTTTTTATAAACTATTAAATATATTAAAATGTATTAGATTCAATTATTTTAACAAAAAAAAATTGTTTCTCAAGGAAAGTGAAATTTGTAAATAGTCTATATACAAAAATAGAGTTGTTAAAAGTATAATAATATTATTATTTTTAAATTATAATAGATTATGTATAAAAATTTGAGTTCTGAAGAATGAAGTAACAGACAAATTCTAAAAACATTTAAAGATATGCTTTCATAAAAAATAATTTATTAGATAACATTTTTAAAAATGTAAACAACGAATTACCACAACATACATTTGAAAAATCAAGTTAAAAATGTTAAATTACTCCCCAATCTTTTCCCCTATAACCTCATCAGCCCACTCCTAAATGTATTATACATAACAACAAACATGTTAATAACAAATACAATATACTCAAATAAAAAAAAACACAAAATATACTTTAAAAGGTGATCTGAATTATAATGATATAACACACAATCATATTTTAACAACAATAATAATATATTTTGAAAAACTGATCATCTTACCAGCAATATTCCGGCCCACAATATTTTTGACATCTCACAGTATTCATTCCACAATATGTTGTCAGACAACATCTGCCTATCTTTCCTTTAGGGCCTAAGGACCGCATATGCTATTTTTCATTCATGACTTTACCTTAAGTTGCTGCATTTATTATTATACTCGTATCATATGAGAATATGTGTTATATGAACCATGAGTTTCCATATTCATATATTTGTAGTGCTGTTATATTAACATCGAGAACTTGTATGTGTAACATGATGATACAATACTCATCACAAGGGCAATTCATGATAGCTTTGAGAATCAATATAAAACAAAGCTGACAATTTTCAAATTTCAGAGATCCTGCTGTTTTTCTATCAAGGCTGTAGGATAAGAAGACACCGGCTTCTCAGAAAGAAAATTGTGGACTTGAAGATTGCTCCATGCTGTCACCCCTTAGATTTTGGGAATCAACAAATTATATGAACCCCCAAATGATGGCAGACCATTTAGTGTTAACCAGTATTAAGTAGGATTTATTGAAACGGATTTCATTTAACATAGTATGCTGTCTGGTTTCATAATATGTACTTTCTATTCATTTATAATGACCAAGTTTCTGCTATATCTGCTGTAATCAATTTATATATTAATTTTAATAGAATGGTTTCACATAAAGGCTTAAAAAATTATGCTGCTGATTTCTTGTGTGTGCTCTATTGGCAAAAAGGGTGAGATGATCCCTGTTAAAATCACGTGTCTCTGATAGGTATTATTGTTACACTCCTAACTTAAACCTTCTCTTGGTAAGTTCAACAGAAATTCATGGGACACCACATATTCAGTTGCCCCACTCTGAATCACAAGTTGGTGGTATGCCTGTGCTTGCCTTAGAGTCAAGGAAATTCTACCAGGTGTGGTCAAGGTTGACCCCTGACACATAACAGAATGAAAGATCTCATTATGCAAGGCTAGGCTAATAGTGCTATTTCTTTGGTAATCTGAGACAGATGTCTATACTGTGCTGTTTTGAAAACACACTTGCCCATAATGAAAATGAAAATAATGCTATTACAAATTACGCAGATAATGAAAAATATTACAAGAATAGTCTTCCTGAAGCCAGATAGTTCTTTAAATATTGTGCCTCTTGCAGGCCAAACCCCTGAAATATTTTAAACACAGGATGTGAGGGCTTAAAGAGTAGACTGGATCAATATTCTTCTCATTAGACAAGCATTTTATAACATCAGATACATCTCTCAATTATTGCTGTCCAGGTCAGATAGGACGTTATCCATTTTCCTTTAGCTAGATGTTAGGGTGATATTAAAAATGTGGTCAGGATATTAGTTAGAGTATGAACCCCTAACAATATAGTATGATAGAAGTATGAATGGGAGAGATAATTTCCCGGAAGCCAGTTACTAGAATCTTAGTGCAATGTAGTTTGTCTAGGAAGATATTTTTTCAAAGGGTAACACACAAGATATCCACAGCCTACATTGCCTACATTGTAAGAGACTTACTGAAATTGAGGAGGTCTGCATGCTAAAGAAAATGTGTTCTTTAATTATCTGTCCTTATGAGTTCTGACATTCTCACTACCAGAGAATCTGAAATAGCTGTACAGGTTTGTGTCAAAATTAGGCCTTAAATGATGAATTTTACTTTAACAAAAAGAGTAAGTCAGTCACAAGACTTTTAAACTCGCAAACTTTCTAGATACACATATTGCAAGCAATAATCAGGTTTTCTAAAATATGGTCAAT
Source organism: Calotriton arnoldi (assembly GCA_963921515.1). NCBI lineage: Eukaryota > Metazoa > Chordata > Amphibia > Caudata > Salamandridae > Calotriton > Calotriton arnoldi. The sequence continues at coordinate 8,659 of CAWUFW010007562.1, forward strand.
CTTGCAAAATGTAAACATCTGTTTCTCTAGAAAGGATGACTTAAATAAACAACAAATATTCTTCAAGGGTTGTCCTAGTATTTTCAGGTATTTTGAGTTAGTAAAACAGAGATCATCCATTGAAAAAAAATAAAACAGCTCCAATTTATTTTGGAAGAATTGAAACTAACAACTGTATAAAAATGCTGATGAGACCCAGCACAAGAGGAGAAATGTTTTTAGACATCTTCAGAAGTTTTCACGATGCTCAAGACAGAAATGCTAATAAATGTTGGAGCCGACCTACCAATGGATAAAAGGGAAACATTACCTACATTATTAATGGCAGATTACTTTATGGAGTAGTACTATATGTTTCAAAGGCACAATAAATGCATCCCTGCAGGCGTAAGACTCCAATAATCTAGGACATCAAATACTTTTCCACTTGCTTCTCGTCACTCATCATTAACCCTGACTTAAAGGTATCATAATATGGCTTTTCTTGTGGTTTATAACGGAAGAATGTAGATTGTCGAGGCATATATTTAAACCTGGTCAGATAAGTTAGGTTGTCTTTGGTAGCAAGATTTTGAAGTGGATGATTCTGATCGTTCGAACTAATTCCAAATTTGCTTCTGAATGAATCACGTTGAGTAGAGCTTTAACTTGAAATATGCATGCAAAGCTCCACAGAAATTTGGAGGGGATAGTCATTATAGTACTAATATATAGCACAATGCAGCACAGCAACTAAAGTTGTTGCCCAATTCTAGGAGGGGAGACCAGACCCATATTTACTAAGATATGACACTGCTCCTCACTTCCGCAGTGCTGATGCTCCTTCATGCTCCTTGACACCATGCCTTCAAAATGCACTATAGTTTCAACAGAAGGGGTTTCTGCAGGGTAAACCTTTTCCAGCTCGACAAAAAAAGTTAAATGTCAACTGCATATTTGTCTTCAATTGAAATATGTGCAATTTTCAACCTGGTGGACATCCTGCATTTGTATATTCCATAACTGCCGTTATTTCTTGTAAAACATGACAGTGATATTTTTACAGGAGTGATTCCCTGAATAGTCTGACGTTTCCTTCAAACACAGGAGTAACATTATGGGAGTGCATTTCTGACTTTTAAGCAGGGACCCATGTTAATTGGGCCCTTATTCTTTACACAGCACAAAAGGAGCACACATGTTTACCTCTTTCATGCACAAATGTAGTACTGCACACTATTTATTTATTTTATTTATGTGTTTTGTCATGCGCATGAATCATCCCCGAAGGGATATCTCGGCGCAGCGGGACCAAAGTCAGGCAAGAAGCCTAGAAGTTTAAAATAATTCCGTTTTTAATAATTTCCTAAAATTGTAGTGGGCAGTGCATTCTCGTAGGTGAATGGGAAGTTTGTTCCAAAGATGGGGGGCTAGGAATGTAAAAACACAGCCACCTAAGCAGGTTTTCTTGATGCGTGGTATAGAGAGAAGAGACTATACATGATTTAGTCATCTTCTAGCAATGATTAATAAAGAACTAGTGAAGTGAAAAACACAATTTCAAATTAACACACAACTACTAAAAAAATGAATAATTAATGCATTCTGTACAAATGCAGTTAGACATTTGGAAACATGCCTACTATCTACAAAGGGCAATGAAGAGGTAACAAAAAAGTATTATGATTAATATGAATACACAGTATAAAAATAGGTAACTTCACAAACGATGCAATTCAAAAATAATACGGAATGTGCTAATAGGACACTGGCTTCCAACTCAATAAAAGTAAAGCTAGCAACAACATTTAGAAGTAAATCAGAAAAGGAGTTCTAGAGGCACTGATTCACAGAAACACTAGCAGCCTTATTACGAGTTTGGCAGTCCTCCTGTTGGCCCACCACCGTGGCTCCGACAGGAGGACTGCCAAGCCCTTAGTGCGCCCGCCCGCCGAATTACAAGTGTAATCCATGGCAGGTGGGCAGTGCTGTGGAGGTCTTACTGCAGTGGTCTTTTAGGCTCATTTTAGAACCTTAACAACAGACCGCCGCCGTGACAACATCTGCAGCATGTTCCTACATGGTGTGGCATGCACCATGTCCTGCATGCCACACAGTGCAGGAACGTAAAAGTAAAGCTAGCAACAACATTTAGAGGTAAATGAGAAAAGGAGTTCTAGAGGCACTGATTCACAGAAACACTAGCGGCCTTATTACGAGTTTGGCAGTCCTCCTGTTGACCCACCACCGTGGCTCCGACAGGAGGACCGCCAAGCCCGTAGTGCGCCCGCCCGCCGAATTACGAGTGTAATCCATGGCAGGTGGGCAGTGCTGTGGAGGTCTTACTGCAGTGGTCTTTTAGGCTCATTTTAGAACCTTAACAACAGACCGCAGCCGTGACAACACCTGCAGCATGTTCCTACATGGTGTGGCATGCACCATGTCCTGCATGCCACACAGTGCAGGAACATGGGTGCAATTCCAGGGGGGAAAAACATGTGCACCCCTGCATGCACCCCAGGCCCAGAAGCGGCTGGGGGCCCTGTTAGGGTTACATTCTCTGCATGTCCGCTACCCTTTTCATGGCGGGCTCACTGCAATCAAATGGGCAGTGGACAGTCAAATTGGAACATGCTCAGCGGTGCCGGCACGTAACAGCAGAATATTCCTTGCCATTTCCAGACCGCCAGCACAGTGGGATCCTTGATCCTGGCAGTCTTGTGGCGGTCCGACCACCACACTCATAATACAGTGGGCAGACTGCCAGTGTGGCAGTGGTTGGACCGCCACCACAAGTACGGTGGCCGTGTGCACCGACATAATGGTAATAGGGCTCTAACTCTTTGTAATATGCACATTTACTGATATCCACAGTCACAATGTATGAGTGTTCAGCTCATTTGCAAACTTAATCAACAATCCAATCCAAATCAACTCACAAAAATTGCTAAAGTCTGTTCTTTCCATTTATCCACATTTAAAATTTGTGAACAATTCAAATACCAGGAGAGGACATTTGAGTAACTTCTTTATTAATTTGACATTTGCTCAGTAAACTAGCTTCCATTCCCTCTACTCTAGTATGATGTGTAAAAAATGGTGACGTTTCCAAACTTTCTCAAGAAACCATAGCTGTGACTTTCAAAAGAAGGTTGCGTGCACATCTGTCAGTGTGGGGAAGGCATTAAAAATGCAAATATAGACTAATTTACGAATATATGTGAGTTAACCTCATTTACGTTGTATTTCCATGTTTGCACTCTTGACAAAACCGATTAATGCCTACAAGCCTGAACTAAAAGGAAAATGTTGTGTTAGGGTGAAAATTGTCTCCTGCGTGTCTCAGAAGGGTGCACCCCTTTCCTGAGATGCCCACTGTGTGTCTCAGATATTTTTGCCATCTCAGCACATACGAAACGCACACGTTTTCTGAGGGGATGCATGTAAATGGATTAAGACCCAGATCTTGGCTCTGTGGTCTTAAAGTGCATACCATATGTGTGCCCCCCTCCCTATACTGAGAGTGAGTATGTGAGTTCATCTGGTTTTGGAGGACTGACAGTGCTGGTAGAGACTGAATCTACCTGCTCAACAGACCGTTTACCTCTTGCCTGCACAGGGTGATTTACCTGCTTCCCTCTCCTGTTCAAAAATGTTAGCTAGTTTCTTACTACAAAGTCCATCGCTCCATCCATGTGAGACATTGATACCAGATGTATAGTTACACTACATATGTCTAGTAGAAAGAGGGTAGTATGCATGCACTGTGTTTATATGATGCAGTCAGGAATCGCTATTGGCTCTTCTGGGCCCAAATGGCACACACACTGGAGATCGGAGGACGCCTGTCAGACAGCAATGTGACTTGCATGGCTTTCACAAAGCATTCCTGCATTCCTTTGAAGTAAGATCAGACTCTTAGGCGTGGAGATTAGGAGACAGAAGGCCACTCTGAAATCTAGATTTAGACCTTGCCCCATCATCCCACTCCATTCCTCCCCAGAAATGTTACAACAACATGTGGAGAGGGAGTCTATAGAGGATGTCTCTCATTATCTGCATTATCTGGCATTTGTTTTAATCTGTTTGACAAGGAGCTCCAACCCCTCCTTCCTGCTGTCTTTGGGCCACTATGATTGTGGACTGAATAGTCTGGGAGAAATATGCCAAAAGATAGGACCTGCCTAAAACCAGTTTCAGAACTGGGACCATGGTATGCATAAACTCCCTCTACAAGCTGGATGTAAGAATGGGATAGAAATTCCCAGCAATTGATCTATGTATTTCTCATTGACCAGTGCCAGTGCTCCCACACAGGTTGGCACAAAGAAATACTTTTCTGATCCATAGTTGTGGTCAATGAAAACCAACTCCCCTTGTTAGTTTCAGGACCATGAACCTGGAAGTTCTACCTCTTGCAAAGAAGAGCTGCCTTGAAACTACCTTGAATGAATAAATGAAAAAGACTTGTAAAGCGCAATAAATGCCAAATGGCGTCAAGGCGCTGATAGCAGTTAGTCTTCGGAGGGGAGAAAGGAACAAGGAGGAGCTAGTTGACTACCCATTGCATAGTAAAAAGTGAGGTCTTTAAGGCCTTGCGAAATAAGGCATGAGATTGAACTCTGGAAACCAAAAGGGGAAGCAATTTCCACAACTTGGATGCTGCCACTGAAAAAGCTCTACCTCCCCATCTCGATTTCCTACACCTAAGAACAATTAAGGGATGTTTGCCTTAGGATCACAGATGTCTAGAGGGAATATAATGTTGAAATACATTCCTGAGTTATTTTGGGCCTATGTTGTCCAGGGCTTTGTGAACCATACAAATAGCCTTAAAGGTGATTTGTTTGTTCACAGGAAGCCAGTGAAGTTTCCGAAACCTCTCAGAGCTTGACTGGAATTTATGGTTGACAAGCATCAGTCTGGCTGCAGCATTGTGAATGAGCCTCAGTTTAGCTAGAACAGTCGTAATAATGTCCAGGTAGAGAGCATTACAGTAATCCAACCTGGACATGATGAGTGCCAAAGCCATTTGTTTTCATGCATGAAGTGGAATGAAGGGAAGCACTTTCCTCAGGAATTTAATTATCCAAAAACAGGTAGAAACTGTCCTGTTTCCCTGCACATCAAACAATAGGTTTCTATCGACCACTGCCCCAAGATTTTTTGCAAAGTCTGTTGGAGTAGGTAAGGCCCCCAGCTTATCTGGCCACCACAGATTGGACCATACAGAAGGTTGCCCACCAAAAATCAGAACCTCCATCTTGTCCCCATTCATTCATAAGTAGTTTCTGTCCATCTATGTGGCCACTGCCTGCCAGGGCCGGACTGGCCGTAGCGGGCACCGGGCGTTTCCCCGGTGGGCCGCTAGGGAGGGGGCCAGTTTTGGGGCCCTGGGAACCGTTTTTGTTACCGGGGGCCTGCAATAACGCCCCCCGGTAACAAAATCGGCCGAAACCGGCCCTTGAAAACAGTTCGGCCACACCCCTCAGCCCCCCAGGGGTGCCGGTCGAGCAGTTTGCCAGGCCCGGTTTCCGTTCCCAGTCCGGCCCTGCTGCCTGCATACAGTTTTTAATCCATGTCCTTCGAGATTGACATGATGATTCGGGTGTCATCAGCATAAGACAAAGCTTGGAGCCCAAAAGATCCAGTAAGTTTCGCCAGTGGGGAATCATACTCGTTGAACAATGTAGGGCTCATAAAGGAGCCCAGAAGCACCCCACATGCCATCATTATGGACTCCAAGCAAAACTGATCCACCATGACCATTTGTGACCTGTTACTTAAAGAGATGCCAGGAGTTTAAGTGCAAAGTCTGTGACCCCCAATTTCAGGAGCGGATCGACAAGCCAGGTCAGGGAGATGGTATCGAAGGCTGCAGATAGGTCCAGAAAGACCAACACTGCAGCCTCCCCAGCATCCACCTTGAGGAAAGAAGTCCACTCACTGTGTACCCTTGCACAAGGAAAAGACTGCTTCCAAGAGTTGAATGTGAGGAGCTGTGCAAGAAGATTCAAAGTCAGACCATTACACTTCAGACAAGTATCTGCCGGTGATAACAAGTGAGACTATAGATGACATACTAAAAAGAAAAAGTGTATGTGATGGCTTGAGTTTAAGAAAAGTCTAAATTGTACTAGGAGCGTCAATCATCTCTTCAAGAATCAACTATGATGGCTTGGAGCTGACAATTTTGTACTCAAGGTTTCTGCTCACTGCCCAAGAAGACAAAGGGCCTTATTACGAGTTTGGCAGTCCTCCTGTCGGACCGCCAATGCTGCGCCGACAGGAGGACCGCCAAGCCTGTCGAGAGACCACCCGCCGGATTACAACTCCAATCCATGGCGAGTGGGCAGTGCTGTGGCGGCCTCGCGGTGGAGGCTGTGTAAGGCTCATAGGTGAGCTTTAACTGCAGACGCCACCGTGACAGTGCCTGCAGCACATTCCTGCATGACGGGATCACAGCCATGAAAGGGGCTGTGGACAGGAAACTAGAAATATGCACAGCATTTCCGAAGCGGCACCACCAGCATATTGCTGCCCCCTTCTGCTGTGCGACTGCTGCAGGTTTCCGGATCCCCAGCAGACGCTGCGGTCCTGTGGTGGTCCGACCGCCACACTCTGAATACTTCGGGGGACCCGTAGTGGTGGCGGTGGTTGGACTTCCACCACAAGTATGGCGGGCGTGTGAACCGCCGTATTCATATTAAGGCCCTAAGCACCTGTTAAAATGAGGCACTAGAAGATACATATTTGGCAATTTCATTGTAGACCAGTGACAAGGATCAAGGTTGTGACCCAGGGTGGCTCTTCATTTGTTTTGCAATTGGGTTTAAGCTATGGGCCCAAAAAAACTCTAACAAAAAGGATACTGCTCTCCTGGACAAGCGTGAAAGAGTATGGTCTCTGTTTACTTGTGACCTTGCTTCCACACCTCATCCGAACCTGAGGCAAGCACTTTCAACACTACCACGTCCATCAAAACTATCGCTGAAGTCAGTGGAGCTGGGAGTGAGTCAGCCCTGTGACTCTCCAGTGATAGATTGTGAACACACTCCGGGTAAGCAGTGTCTCAGCTTTGACAGGCCACAGACAAGGAAGAACAAGTACAACTCATCATTTAAAGGAACCATAAGCTTGCATGTGCTATTATTCACACATATCTCAGCGACAGTTCTACCTACTAAATACTTGTATTGTTGTCTCAACTCCTTTGGGAAAGAAAAAAGATATTTTGCCCCACTAGCCTCAAGACTTAACTGGTTGGGCAATTGTATGTTAGGTCACTCTATTATTACTCTGATGATCTAATGCTAATGGGGTCTACTTGGTGTGCATTGGTGGGTCAATCAGAAGGGTAAGATCCACAAAAGCATAGTTAAAAACTTATTAGTGTTACAGTTTGATCCCAGTAACTCATGAGTACCCTGCGACTTCAAAAAATCCCCACATGATTTGTGTTTAAAATAAAGCACCAGATATTAAAATAAGTCAGATTAACACCAACAGTGTGGGAGAATCTACTATTTGCAACATGCAACAAATGGCTCCATGCATAAAATTTCAATCAGAGATAAAACAGGAACACCAGCTGTACTGCACAATGAAAGCTGTTTTTGTTGAAAAGTTGAAAAAACTATGCATGTCGTTTTCAAAATAGATATTAAACAAAATAATTTAGGCGCATATGCCAAGAGTTAGGGAACTGTTATCACTGATCCTCACTGATGAGTCCTAAAAGACTAAGGGCCAGATGTACGACCATTTTTTGCAGTCGCTAATGGGAGATCGGCCCGTTTGCAACCGCAAAAAAGGGTCCTGGCATGTACAAACGCTATTTTGCGAGTCACTGACTTTGCAAAATTTCGTTTGTGGCTCTCGCTATTAGGAAGGGGCATCCCTTACTAATAGCGAGTGTCAATGCAATGTACCATTGTTTTGCAACCGCATTTGCGGCCGCAAAACACTCACAGTTTACCACCTACTTCAAGTAGGTGGTAAACCACTCGCAAACGGGAAGGGGTCCTCAGGGACCCCTTTCCCTTTGTGAGTGTGTGCGAAAATATTTTTTAAGAGCAGGCGGAGGTCCCAGGGACCACTGCCTGCCCTTAAAAAATGAAACTGAAAAGTTTCATTTTTGTTCTTTAAATACATCCCGTTTTCCTTTAAGGAAAGCGGGCTGCATTTAAAAAAAAAAAAAACTGCTTTATTTAAAAAGCAGTCCCAGACATGGTGGTCTGCTGACCACACCATACCTAGGATTGCTTGCATTCCCAATAAGGTCGCAAAGTGAGACTGCCTCATGAATATTAATGAGGCATGCAATCTGCGACCCCATTAGGAATCACATACAGTGTCTGAGACACTGTTGTACATACAATTTTGCGAGTCGCAAATTTCGACTCGCAATTCGACTCAATTTGCGACTCGCAAAATTGAATGGTCGTACATCGGGCCCTTAAACCAGTATGGCGGTGCAATTATTCGTGTTTGGAGGAGCTTGGCCTTCCAATTTGGAATACACTGCTCATAAGGGGGCTGGGCCAATGTTAATTTTAATAAAGTTGATCATCATTGCCTAGATTGGCACAGTGGGCAAACAAATGGTGGACTGAAATATAGCACAGAGTAAATTACAAGTGGCTCAGTTGAATCCCAAAAATTCCTTTGTTGCTTGTTAGTTTGCTTCAATAAGGAAAGTTTTATTTCCAGAACGACGTCAAAAATGCCTGTATAAAACATGAGAAATATTTAGAGGCATTTAGGATCGGATTCACTGAGGCGCAAGTCTGTCAAAAAAGTGTAACCTAGACACACGTAAGTTACACCTTATTCACAAAGCGTGAAGCACATGTAAAGTCGGCACGCGACAGGTTTTTTGTGCAAGCACACTATCACATTCATTTTGATTGTTGATTTTTGCATATTTCATATATTTTTATTTCAAACATATTTTGTACAATTTTGCTATGAAGGACACCGCTTCTCCTATTCAATGTTATGCACCTAATCTAGACATACATTGAGCACGGGCTTATGTAACTTTAGTACAGAGGGGCAAACCTCAAGAAATATTTCCATGCATTTGACTGCTCAAAATATTGAGCAGGTATCTCTTTTGACTTTTCTACCTGAAATCAGGCCTCAGGTTCAACTTTCCCGACCGATGACTTTCGTGAAAAAACCATGGTGGAAATGTATTGAACAATAAATCATTTTTACCTTAGTGGTGATTTCCAACCACTGGTAAATCAGTTTTCTGTACTTTTCAATAATTATAATTTACTCCTCAGATGTTGTGGCGAAAATGCAGCTCGAGTGTCTGAACGTACACAATTTACCCTGTTTTTAGCGTTCATGTGCAGAATGAGTAGAAACCTGAGGAGAAATAAATGATTTTGAAAAGGTTTAAAATATGCATACACAAGTCTGAAAAGGCTGTGAATTCAATAGACATGTCACGTTATAACTCTGCCTAACAGTTCCAATCCATATAATAATGTGCACTTGTTTTTGTGCATTGATCCCATATTTCCCTTAATATGGAAAAATCTGCCTGTTCTGGATCAAGGCCATAGCACACAATAAGACCTCAATTCTTAGTCTCTTTTGGAATACGAACGAGAATGCTGACTTTTGGCAGCAAGGACGCAATATTCTAACAGCTGGTCCCAGCCCAATTGATTTTTCAAATGCAGATATACACAATGTGGCCGTGATATGATGCTGTCAGCACAAAGAGCACACAGGGTCGCACGTCAATCATGTTCAAGCCTTTCTCTGCTGGCTTCTGTATAAACTAGGATCACATTCAAAGCCTCGTCACTATCTGAAACGCCATTAATTTGAAGAGCTCTCATAACTCACAACGGGGTAATTTGATTCTGCTCCTTGTAGGCCTTTTTACTTTATTGTTTCCCCCAATGGACATGTGTTCATCAATAGTACAAAGAAACATTATAATTGAAGGACCGCGCGGTTGGAAGGAGGAGCTCATTGCTATCAAGATTTTGAAGCAGACAGATCAGAAATAATGCACTATATAATCAATATTAATGAAATATATTCTATTAGAAGTATCATTTAGCTCACCTTTAGCTCATGGGTGTGACTACAGAGTATAATAAAAAGGTGTATTGAATTTTTGCAAGACACTACATATCCATTTACTGAGCGAAAATCAACATTTGCTCCAAAAGACTTGTAAATAAATTTCTGTGCAAATTTGCACTGCATCCATTTTATTCTAAACTAATTTCTTGTTGTTTGATTGAAGGACAAGGCGAGTGAAATAGTGCCCCAAAATTGCACCTAAATGTAGTTTTGCAAACCCATTTTCAGTGTGTTTACTGCTACTACGCACTTGTCCGATTTGCCTCATCACTGCCATGAAAATGTGGTCAAGGAAGGTATAGCCAGAGTAGTTCACCCAAGAAACACAATCAACTCAAAACTGGTTACATTTGTAAGCAATTGAGTGCCTGATAATTATTCGTATGAAGTACTTGCAAACTAATTTGGCCTGTAGTAGAAATACTTGCTACACCTACCTTAAATAGATACAAAATAGAAGCATGTAGGATAACTCTCCTTACACATTTAAGAAAGGGAGAGAAGACCACTTCCCCTTTTGTCTTTGCTTTTCCTCCTTAAAAATAAATCTCCATTTCAAAACTGTACTACATCAGACTTTTGATCACCTGTAAATTAGCTCGCATAGGTGTACAGCTGTAAAGCCTTTGGGAGTACTTCATTGAGATTATTTGCTTTCAGCAGAATCAAGATTTCTAACCCAAGAGTACACAATCACAACACAATCTACCTTTGGAAGTCTGCCCTATATGCACATATGTCCTTCTAACAAATGACACACAACTTCTCTGATTTACAGAAGTGTACTCGTAAAAGGATTGTCTCAAAAGAAGCATGTAGGAAAACTCTCGTTACAATTCAAGAAAGGGAGAGATGACCACTTCCCCTTTTGTCTTTGCTTTTCCTCCTTAAAAGTAAATCTCCATTTCAAAACTGTACTACATCAGTCTGTGGATCACCTGTAAATTAGCTCTTATAGGTGCACAGCTGTAAAGCCTTTGTGTAGTACCTCATTCAGAGCAGAATCAAGCTTTCGAACCCAAGAGTACACAATCACAACACAATCTACCTATGGAAGTCTGTCCTACATGTACAAACGTTCTTCTAACAAATGACAAACAACTTCTTTGATTTACAGAAGTGTACTCGTAAAAGGATTTACTCAAAAGATGTGTTCCACATGAGTAAATTTCCTTCTGTTGTCAAGGAATGTGCATTTGAGGGGGACTATATCTGGAAACTTCATGACACACACAAACATACAACTTTGGGGTATTCAGCAAACTTTTTGTTGGCCTGTCCTCACCCTAGAAATGGCCACTGTGTTACTCCTATTAAAGGTAGGAGTAAATATCTTTCAAGGTTGAAAGTGGAAGGAAACACCCTCTACGGGTGATGAATTGTATGGAAGGGGTTTCTCCACTGGGCGGCTGGAATGTGTTCCCAGTGGATAAAAAAAATCTTAGCAAGTGCGTTGGCCTTGCTATTTTTTCACATTCAAAAGTATACATGCGTATATTTTTGTATGTGAAAAAGGAATTCCTATAAATTTTTCAGACTAAGGGCCCGATTACAAGTTTGGTGGTCTCAACGCCGTACCCCCACTGTGGTGGTCCCAAGAAGACCGCTGAGGCCAGCGGTCTTCCGCTGTCCATATTACGATGCATGCAGCCTGAACCACCGACTGCCGTCGATGGAGTGTGTCCCACCTGGGCCGTGGCGGACTGCAATGTTGGCGATGCATACTCCTTCGCAGACAAGGCCGCGACTTCCTGCTGAGCCGATTAAGAAAACACTGTTGAACTGGAGGTCCCCTTACGATGGTTCCTTGACGGCAGTAGGCTGTCGCCATACACTCTCAGCAAACCACCAGAACAGTGCCCATTGGATGGATACAAAAACAACACAGCTGATATCCATTGGCCAAGTGGACAGACCTGCAAATACAGTAAAAACACACCCCATCTCAGACCATGATCCTTTGCCTCTCAATTGCAGCACAGCAAGACAGAGACCACACTTTGTTTTAGATAAGGCAATCCTTTTTTCCCTATCCCATTTAACACTCCCACACACTTTTGTTGTATTTGTTTCTAATATCCATTGGTGTTTTTTTAGTCATTGTCAATTTAATTTAGAGTTATGTCCCATCAAAAAAATCCACATTTTTTATAGGCTGAGTTGTCAATCATGGTGGATAAAATGATAAGAATAGAGCCACAATTGTTTGGACCCCAAATCCAACATACTCCTCTCAGTAAGAAAAGGGAGCTGTGGGACAGAGTAGTCAACTGAGTGTATGGAGTAGGTACCACCCTCTGCACAAAGGAGGAAATTAGGAAGAGGTGGAATGACCAGAGGAGGAAGGTGCATTCCCTGTCCTCCACGCATCAACTGGAGGCCCAGAGGACAGGTGGTGGTTCTCCCAGCACCCCATTACAGCTCTTTTCCTGGGAGGAGAATGTCTTGGCCATCCTGAATTTCCGAGGACTTCACATGAATAGCTGGGGCAGTGGAGTCTAGGAAGTTAGACCTCACTAACTGTCACAACACTTGAATGTCCTGTATGCTCTCATCTCAGCTTTTGCTATTGTGTTGTCTATCTACTTTCCTAACATGCAATACTCTAAGTTTCAGAGATATTTCATTGTCAGTCTTAATGTGTATTGTTGCATGTATCAATCTCCAATACATGCCACTTGTTAGAATGTTGTCTGTAAGTGTATTACTATAATAATATCACCCCAGGACCCATTATATGTGTCAATATGTAAATGTATGGTCCAGTCCAACTGCATTGTGACAACAGCTATGTTAAAGTAACCATTTTGCAACTGTTGGGAAGTAGATATTGAAATGACTACAACTACCATGAGGCCATGTTTCTGTAACTCAAAGCAAGATGAAATGGTGATTTTACACATTCTCACATGTTTGACATATTACAACTGATGTTCACTTCTCACGGAGTTAACCATTTGTCAAGTGTTGGGAAGAAGAGATTGAAATGACTACAACTACCATGAGGCCCTGTCTCTTTGACTCAAAACAAGATGAAATTGTGATTTTGCCCAGTCTCACTTGTCTGCCATGTAACAACTGATGCTCATTTCTCATGGACTGAGCAATCTACATACAATGCTCTACTCATAGACATTTCTGCCTACTTAGCTTTATGTTGTCTTGGTCTCCTCAACTGAAACTATTGATGGCATGAGTGACACCATAGCAAGTGTGTACGTCTAATATTTTTAAGGCATTAAGCTAAGTAAGCTGATTCGAAGTGACATTGACTCTGCACTGCTCACATGATGACTAATGCTAAATATACAAACAAATTGTGTGTTCGCCTGTATTGTACACAACTAGGCCTTGGAATGGTCAAATACACATGTTACTTCTCCACTGTGTTGCCTTAAATGTTTGGGAGATGTCATATTCATTCCTTAATCCAAAATGCAATATATCAGCACATCTAATGAGCTGCTCAATTCTACTACATGTATTGAAGGTCTCTAAATGTCTTGTTATCAAGTTCAATGCCATGTAAATATATCACAAACGTAATCTCTACCTATTTTGTTTTTCCTAGGTTTCTACTTACTGTGTCACAAAACATTTGGCTGTAGATGCCACACTTCCACCAAGAAAAATGTTCTCTATTTCACAATAGGTCAATGTGGCACTGCACCTGGGCAGAGCTTGGCCACCAACAGACTCGTATTCCATGCCTGGATGAAGCCCTCAGTGATGACAACACTCCTGGACATGCGGACATGGATGAAGGTCCTGGCACATCTGGTCAGCCTGGGCAGACGGCAACAGTAAGTCTCACTGTGCCCACACCAACGCCTCCCACCCCAGCTACAACTCCTCCGCCGACCCCAGTCCCCACAACATGTGTGCCTAGCAGTCACTGCCATTTTGTTCCCCCCATTCCTGGATTCTGAGGTGACAATCACCAACCCAGTCACAAAGGAACCAGGACCCTGTGAGAGAGGGCAACCTGGGCCAAGGGCACAGGCCCATGGGGGTAGGGTTCTTGGGAGAGGTATTGTGGGTCTGCTGTGTGAGGCCACTGGTGCCACTCACACCCGGGCCACCATCGACCAAGTCTTGGCTGCCTATCAGGACTCCCAAGATGTGATGGGCCAGATATTGATGGGAATTCAGGAGATGAAGCAGCTGAAGATACACCAGGAGCTGGCCACCCACAACACCAACATGGGCAGCTCATTGGGGTGCTGTAGGACATCAACACAACCCTGTGCAGGGCTTTTCCACCACCATCTACGTCTTCCTGTGGTCCAACTACATCTGGGCCATCTACATCTGCGGCAGCCACAGGAAGGGGGACCCTGTCATAGGAAGACACGCCTGCATACACACCTGTCTCTGCAGCAGCGGATCCCCCTGTAGTAGCAAGCAGGGATGTCCATGCAAAAATCTAGGAGGTGCAAATGGCAAGACGACCAACACAAAAAAAAAAGGGGGGTGACAAAGTGCACACCGGTTTCTTCATTGTTAATCCTCAAATTTGTTCATTTTAAGTTCAGTTTGCATGCAAGCCCGAATGTGTGGTCTGCCCTGAGCCATGTACTTGTTACACACTTCAGATATGGAGCAAGGTAGCACCCCAGTGTCGGGCGCACAGCTTAATTCGTCATGCATAACATAGATGCCACAATTTTAATCCAGTTTCACCAATATTTTATTCCAATTTCGTCCAGAACTTCTCAATATTTTAATGCTTGTCCTCTTGTCACATGAGAGGCGCTTACGTTTTCACTTTGTCCTGAATGCAACGGAAATGCCAATCCAGGCTTTATCCTGAATCACGGAGTGCACATAAGTTCTCCTCATAATCTGATCCTTATAACCCAATGCATTTCGGGCCTTACCTGGCCCTTCGTCAGGGGTTCTCTACAAGTTCAAAACAGCAATATTAGACTGTGTGTTTTAGAACAGTTTAAACATAATTGCACATTCCTGTAGAAATACATGTCTTAAATCCCAGCTCACCCCAAAATCAACGTCTTCCCGCTAAATAAGTAGCCAAAACGCTACCGCTGAGTAGATACCGGGACCCAACTCACCCACCCTGCCTAAACTTCCCTCATACTACCTCCCTTCCACCTTCTAACCCCTCGCTGATCAGCGCCCGTCAGCAAGCATGTAAAAAACCTATTCCCATCTAGTTGTAACCCCACAAAAACACATAATAAACGCTGCCCCATACCTTCAGACTCAATTCTGTGAATCACCTTCCCGCCATGTTCACGACCATCAAACATGCTCCACCCACTCCCCATTCTACTTTTAAGGCACCTGTGACATATCCCCGCCCCTCCATATCACCTTCTGGCAATTAACTTCCACTGTTTTTTTTTTTTTAAACCTGCAAATGTGGTCACGCGCTGCATCTAAAATCGCGTTCACCTCAAAATAATTTTTAACCAGACCTTATTCTTTGCACAAACACGATTCGTTTTGTACTTCCTCTGTTTTTAACACTACTATAGCATATATGATCCGTGTTGATCGTATCCCCTGTATATATACTCACCCTCTTCCACATTTGCATATTCCCCGTAAGTTTTATTGCATCCACCGTATCAAAAAACCTTCTGTACCTATGATCCCTAGTCGTGTGTTCGTATAGGCAAAACCTTACTCCACCGAGTCACTCACTACCAACATCTACCACTACCTTTTCTCCTACGGGTCCCATAATACACTGCGTGTATCATCGAATACACCTCGATGTCAATTTTGCCTAACCGTCCTGTTTCGTCATCAAACAATATCTCAATGAAATTATAACAAACCCTCCTATATATGCTGACCCGAGCCCAATACCCACATCCTGCCTAAGCATCAAACTCAAAATTCCCCGCCCGCCCACTGATGTCATCTATGACGTCGATTATAAGATGTACCCTATTTCATTGTAAACGTGAAATAATAAAGACATTCTAAACAGTATAATAATCATATAATGGATTGTGGAGCACTGTACTTTGTGTAATTAGCATCACAACTGTGATATGTGATAAGTCCCAGATCCTACTTGTGTTGCATGCACATATCCATCTATGTATGCATACATTTCATGTAACCTATGATATATGTCCTAATCAGATCATGGAAAATGTGCAAACAAATGTATAGGTTTTACAGCATGAGCTGTGTATGTATACTGTAAGAAGGAGTTGAGGATGATGTTGGCTATTTGTGCAGTTTCACATATCACTCAGCCCACGTCAGGCCTCGCAAACTGTTGTCTGGGAGCTAGCTATACCTCACAGACCCCTTCAGAGTACCACAGAACCTTAAGGTCTCATATTGGATTGCCACAAGAAGTACTTTTATGTATTGAGTTTGTGGAAATGTGATGTTCATGTGGGATCAGTATGCTCAGCCTGCAGAGAAGAAGGCCTGGCAATGAGTTAATCCCAGTCTGGTCAATACAACTGATGCACAGAGTAATCTCCCTGTAGACCTGCTGATCCTTGGATGTTCCCAAAATGAGTTTTCAGAAGCAATATTAGCCCTGATTGCTTTTACATGGACTACATTTGAAATGGTGACTGAGGTAACCACCTGACCTAATACTTCTTTCCATTGACTCACATTGTCAATGTGTGACGTTTACTAATGGCAGGTCCCTTACTCCCACAGGTCTGTTGTCACTTTTCCATAAGTCATGCTTGCACTGTATAGGCCTATTGCATATGTGACACATTAACAGTGCAGATAGATGGTTACTTCTGAAGTGATTCTGATATGTGAATCACCGGCTTTGTTACATTCTTTTTTTAAAATTATTATTATTTTATTTAAACATTTTACAGTATTACATGCACATGCAGCGATATACAGTAAAAATGACTGGTTGCTAGATGGACCCATATTGGACGTCTACAGAGTGGTTGGAATCACAACTAGTACAATAATACATTCAAGGTACTCAATGACATGAAATGAGAATGTACGCATACAGAATGCGATTATGGGGTACCCAAGATCAACTAGGACCACTCCCGCAGATGCTGCAGAGATGTGCAAATAACAATACTAAAATACGATTCAGCCACTGTGGTTATCAGTGTTACCTTCCGGTTCTCCGGTTTCCTTTCCGACCAGATACTGCTGATATAGCCCAGAAACCCCTTTGGGTCAGTTCTGAGGAGGTAATAGCTCATTGTAAATTTCTGATTGCGTGTTACAGAATAACATGTCTTTTGACCAGTCTTCAGTTTTAGGAACTGGGCCTCTAGCCCAACATATTGCTATTCTGCGCTTGGCAAGTAATAGGCCTATCGCAACTAACCGCCTTACCTCTTTTTTTAGATTTTTAGTGTAACCCAACAAAGCAAATAAGGGGTCAAGTGTCAGCGAGAGGCCTGTCATTTCATTTAGTGTGCGAATTACCTTGTCCCAAAACTCTGCGATCTTAGGGCAATACCAAGCAACGTGTATGAATCCAGCCTTTCCCTCTCTACATCGAAAGCAAGCTGCTGAGTCTCGCAAACCATATTGGTACAGTATCTCAGGCGTTTAATAAACCCTGTTTAAAAATGTAAAGTGAATCAGGCGGTGTCTGCCATTTAAAGATATGTTTTTAGTCATTTTGCAACAATACTGCCAGGTGCTGTCCTCAATAATTACACCCAACTCTACCTGCCAATCTAATCTGGCTTTTGTGGGGCGTGATCTTCTAAGTTCCTGGGTCAATTTATATGTGGTAGTCACAGTCTTAGCGGGAGAGGAGGAGCATATTAGAAAAAAGAGAGATAGTAACTCAGGCGGTTCTAGCATATCTTCTCCGAGTAGCTCCTGTAGAGCATGTCTGACCCTAAAAAAATGAAATTGGTGTAAGCCCTTCAATTGTAATGTCTGCCCAGCTACAAACTTTGCCGTCTAAAAACAAATCTCCTGCTTTGTTGGTGTTGAGTGTAGCTAATGCCCGTATTGCTTCCTTTTCTCTGCTAATTGAAAGCCAGTGCACCACTCCAACGGAGTCAGAGGAGAGTACATGAGCGCGCCAGCTTGTCTGTTTCATAAGTTATGCCACGCATGCACTGTGGAGTTAATAGAGTCCAGAGTGCCGGGTCTCCAAATGGGGAGCAGAAACAGCTTGTGTGGGAGGTTGTAAGGGTCAGATGCCACCCTTTCGATATGCAAGTGCGGGAGATCTAATGGACCATGAATCCAACAATGTGCATGGGAGCTCTGTGTTGCTCTGTAATATAATTCTAGGTCGGGAGCATTGAGGCCGCCCATGGAGTATGGCAATGTTAGTATGTCCCATTGAACTCTGGGTTGTTTCCCAGCCCAGGCTAACTTAATCAATAATGAGCGGAGGACTTTAAACATACACCTTGGGAGTAAAATCGGAATATTTCGGAAAGGAAATAAAAATCTGGGGAGTACTATCATTTTCATAAGAGAAATGCGACCTATCAATGATAATGGAAGCCAGATCCATCCATTAACATCATCTTCCAGTTTAGCAATAGCCTTCCCATAGTTCTCTTTAAGCACCAGTTCTGAGTCTGTGTGCACCTGAATGCCCAAATAGCGAACCGGGTCCGAGGACCACTGCAAAGGTAAATCCAGGTCAGTGGGCGCCATGGAAGGGGTCAGCAGTAAAATAATAGATTTAGTCCAATTGACTCTGAGGCCTGATATTGCACCAAATTGTGTAACCTCGGTCTGTACCAGAGTGAGATTCAAACTCAGTTCTTGTATGTATAATCGCATGTCATCTGCATATGCCGAAAGAATGAGGTGATAGTTCGGAAAACGAAGTCCTCTATGGGAATGGTATTCACTGAGTGTGCACGCAAGTGGTTCAGCTGCGATGGCATATAGAAGGGGGGACAATGGGCAACCCTGTCGAGTGTCTCTGGTTATAGCAATGGGCGCTGTGACAGCATCACCTACCCTAATTCTGGCTGTCGGAGAGTTATACAAGACTGACACCATTTTGAGAAAGACATCTCCCACTCCAACCCGAAGCAGCACTGCCTTCATAAAGGCCCACTCCACAGAGTCAAAGGCCTTCTCCGAGTCCAGAAAGACGGCGGCGGCCCTTATCTTCGGCTTGATATGCTGAATGGCACCGAATACCGTTCTCAGGTTGTACGTTAGGGTGCGACCCGGGAATAAACCCACCTGCTCCGGACCAACCAGCAGTGGGACCAATGGAGCAATGCGATTCGCTAATATTTTGATAAACAGTTTTCTTTCTACATTCAAAAGTGACAGGGGTCTATAGGAGAAACACTCCGATGGAGGTTTACCCGGCTTCAAAAGTGTCACTATCAGTGCCTCCCTCATAGATGGGGGCATCTCACCCCCTTCCACCATCTCCTCAAACAGAGTAACTAGGTGCGATATGAGTAACTCCTTAAACGCTTTGTAAAAGGACACTGTAAGACCATCTTGTCCTGGAGCGCTACTGTCACGCATCACGTTAAGAGCAGTGCAGATCTCAGAAGGGTCCAGAAGGCCCATAAGATGCTCTCTGTGAGCATTAGTTAGCCACGGCATTTGTATGTGCATTAGGTAATCTTGTATAGCGGCCTCATTTGGAATCACCTTGGAACTATACAGCTCCGCATAATATCTACGGAATCTATCCGCAATCTTTGATGACTCGTATAGTACGTTGCCATCCTCATCCCTCAATGCTACACTCAAACTGGATTCTCTTTTGTGCCATTGCAGGGCAGCAAGTACTGAGCCAGGACGTTCTCCCTCACCATATGTCTTAGGTGTAGCATATTTTCCCAAATGCTTCACCTTACTGTCTGCTACTTCGTGGTATTCTTCAAGGGTCTTTTTTAGTTCTCCGTGGATCTGGGCATCGCCTTCCTGTAGAAGCAAGCGCTCCAAACAATCCAGCTGTCCCTCAAGTGTCGTCATCCTACTCTGCAGCGAGAGAAGCACTCCCGCATGTTTGGAGATGGCCGCCCCCTAATAACCACTTTAAAGGTCTCACACACTGTGGAAAAATGATCCACCATCCCAATATTGACACTGAAAAAGTCTTCGATGGTGGAGGCCAACTCTGCTTTGAAAACTGAGTCTAATAAGGAGAAGGGAGGGAATCTCCATGTGAATGGAGCGCTCCTCTTTGTGGGAATATCAATTTCTTACAACACCGGGGAGTGATCTGAATATGTGCGGGGAAGGGGCTTACAAGTGACTACCTGTGAAAAAGGTGATATGGAGACCAGCCAGTAATCACTTCTGGTGTGTATATCGTGAGGGGCTGAATAGTGGGTGAACCCACCATCACCTGGGGCTCTCACTCGCCAGACATCCAGAAGGCCCATCTGGTCACTTATGTCCTTTATCGCTCTTGCAGCCGCTGAGGGGCGCTGAATAGGGCCCCTTGAGCGGTCTAGAGCTGGGTCAAGGGTACAGTTGAAATCACCCCCCCAGACCTGCGGTATGTCGAGGTGATAGAAATGTGGATCGTCATAATTTGGACCATATACGTTAACTACATGCATTTGTGAACCTTCCCTATGGCACCTGGAAATCACAAATCTACCATTGGGGTCAATTTCTGATTCTTCCAGCTTGATACCCGATCTCGGATTTACCCACGTGAGGACCCCCCCTGGCATGTGTAGCGAACCCAGCAGCGCTATAATGACCTTGCAAACGCTTGCTAGAAAGCATGCTGCTTTTGGGGGGGAGGTACTTTTCTTGTATAAACGCTACATCCACCATATGTCTCTTAAGAAATGCTAAAACTTTACAAAGTTTTCTGAAGTTGTTGAGGCCCCTAATGTTCAATGTCACAAATCTGACTCTGTTGCGTGTATCGTGTACCCTGTAGTTAGAGATCATTTAGTACGCCATTGGTCAGCATTCGACCACCGTATCCACTGCAGCATCATCCATATCCGAGCAATCTGTATATCTAGCATTTATACTGTGAACTTATAAAGTAAATCCCCCCCTCCCACACCATGCTGCCCCAAACTTGGCATGGACGATACCATTCCCACCCTCCCATGACTAAACATTGTCTAAATCGATACAATTACATCAACAAAAGAAAGAAACAGATCATTTGTCATTTAGTGAGTAACAAGCAGGGGCGGATGTTATCGACAATACACTACCCCATTAAGCCGGTTAAAACGTAGAGAAAAATCTAAGACACTTTACAGCCCAAGCAAGATCACATAACAGTGCGGGACATGCAGAAGATGGCACGACAACCGAAGACAGTAGCCCAGGGTGCTAAACTAAAGAGACATTTTATTGGAAAACCATAGCTGTAACAACCAATGATTTATCAAAGTCACACATTATCCACATGAGAGTTATATTTAGCTCATCAGAGTGTCAGTACCACATCAAGTACATCCTGGGTTACTCCGTCCTGCTAAGGTCCTGTACCTCATTACCCCACCAGGCGGTATTTGAGATTCTACCGAGGCACCCCTCGCAGCCCTCAGATGCGTTGCCCACGCCATCTCCAAGAAGGGATTCCCTGTGTACGTTACATTGGCTGTGGTGCCCGGAGAAGTCACTGATCTTCGTCGTCTGGTGTCTCACCCCCCCCATCTCCAGGGGAGCCCGCTTTTTCTTTACAAGGCTTGTCAGTCTCCCTTTTTCTAAAAAAATGCAGAACCTGCTTTGGATCTGCGAAAATTTGCATTTTCCCCTCCACTTGTATGCGTAATTGAGAAGGATACATCATGATGTAGTCTAAGTTCAACTCTCAGAGCTTCCTCTTGATCGGTAGAAACTGGCAACGGGCGTCCTTGACCTGCTGCGTAAAGTCAGGGTATATTGATATGTCCATACCTTCATAACACAGCGACTGTAAAGAGAGTGACTAGTAGATGTTCTACAAAGAGTTCCATGTTCGGGATGTTCGTAGATTCTGCAATACCAATTAACCTTATGTTGTTGCACATTGAGCGCTCTTCCAAATCCTCAGCCTTATTCTGCACAATCTGTAGGATTTTGTCCATCTTTGTGCGAGCCTGCATACCCAAGGCAACAGCATCTTCCGTATCCGAGACCCTTTTCTTCACAGCATCGAGCCTTTCAGTATGTTTGTCGAGGCGCTCAGACATTCTATCCATGCGAAATGATAGAGCGTCAATTTTGCCATCTAACTTGGTCAAACTGCGCTGCTTAGCTGCCAGGATCTGTTTCAGGTCAGGGTCTGCTGCATTGTCGCCCGCCTCAGAGCCAGACTCTGAGGCAGTCTTATCCATGTCCTGCTGTCTAGAGGTTTTGCGGGGTTCAAAATGGAGCTTCGATTGGGACTTGTCTGTACACCGCATGATAGACACGGTTTGTGCACTGCTTCCAACCACGGTGCGCCCTCGCCAGGTATGCAAGCGCAATCTGTCACTTCTACCACCAGCACTGAAAGCAATCTGATGAGGTAAAAGGCCCACAAGTCGCAAATGTCTACCCACGTAGCCAAATCAGAGAGAGTGAGGTCCTGTGCTATTAGAAAGAGATATGCGCAAGATACCTCATTAGACCATTGTCGCTTTTCTCCTCTCAGCTCACGGTCACTTATATGTAGAGAAGCAGGTTTTGTAGGCCAGAATCCCTCCCTTAATACGCATTGATGGAGAGGCTCTTCCCGCTCCGCAGTTACAAAGGGGAATCAGTGCAGGCCCTCCTCAACCACCACTTCTCGTGCACTGCAGTCCTCACACTCCTTTACCCTAGTGCCAGAGCGAGGCCTGGGAGGGCACAGGGTCCAGGCTCACCTCCTCTGCAGGTTCAGTCTAGTAAGGCATGCATGGGATAGGCCCCGCCACCCGAACCACTGCCACTGGGGGGAGGGTGTGGGGAGAAGACTCTTTGCGTAGGTAACTGGGAGGTTCCTATGCACCGCAGCAGACATCCACCATACCTCCTCAATGTGGGCATGATGCTTCGTCAGCGGTCGGATATTGGCGGAGCTCCGTATCCCTCAGCTGCAGCAACGCCCGCCAGACGATCCGAGCTCCAGTCCTCCGCAGCAGCCCACAGTCTGAGCAAGCCGCCCGCAGCCTCTGCAAAGCCATGGGCCCCTCAGCCTGCCGGAGCGGTAACCTCAGGACACCGGCAGCCCTGCAGCAGCAGCACTCACCACGGGCTGGATACCGCTGGGTCGCACAGCACGTCGTGACTGCTTGCACCGCGTCCCACCTTAAAATGGAGGACGCGGAAGCCAGGCCGCTCTGATCCGAATAGGCTCACAGCGGGTCCCAGGACGCCTGGAAAATGGGGAGATCCATGGAATTACTCTTCCTTAGTGCATCTCAGTGGAACATGCCAATCGAGGTAGGACTGGAAAGTAGGATTATGCAGGATAGTAAGCCGTGCTCACGGAGCACCTTTAGAATGCAGCCATCTTAGAGCCAGGCAAGCTCCACCCCCCAGCTTTGTTACATTCAACCAATCATACAAGACATACAGTGGTATGTTGAATGTCATCCCTGTAATAGTGCCACATATGGAAAAAGGCGTGTCCTGTGATGGAAGTACATACAAAACAAACTCAATCAGACGTAATATGATATCCCATTAAGTAGTGAACATGCACACACATACCCAGAGAGGAAGCTCTCAGTGACACACACCAGCTCTTTCATTGTAGCCTAAGTCTTAGGATGTAGCCTATACTATGTATGGACCGTGTGCATTAAGTCAATTGGCCTGGCTTTAAGGGTGTCTTTACAGTCATGCACAAGTAGTTTACCCTTCAGAAGATCACAATGGTGTGTTGTATTTCATAGAAGCTCACATACATGTAGGATGACCCTGGGCTACAGGATATTAATGGGCTTGCTTAGTCAGTGTAGGTAATGACCAGGGTTGAAGATAGTCAGCAGATGACTACAAAAGTGTATATTCATGGCTTTGTAGCGCTTAGCATGTGAGAATTACACATGTAGTGTGTTAACTATTGATTAATGCATGTGCTGGGTGTATCCAAAATGTGTGTCAACCAAACAGATATCGTTACACTTGCTGTTATAATCTATTTCTTCATCTATTGCATCCATACAGGTCAACGCCTATCAGAAGCAAGCCATTTGGAGAGCCATCGCCCAGAGGTGCGGACCTTGGAGATCCATCACCGGCACGGCGTTCATTGCAAGAAAAGGTGGAAGGACCTGAGGCACTGGACCCGCAAGATCATGGAGGTCCAGCTGGGGATATCCTCCCAATGTGGATGGGGCACACACCGGACCCTGACCCCCTAATGGCCCGCATACTGGAGGTGGCCTACCCAGAGCTCGATGGGCAGTTGAGGGTCCAACAGCAGCTACAAAGGGGTAAGTCCTGCCGGAGTCATACATGTTACATACATGTTGCATTGCCAACTTTGTGTGTTACAGGCTGGTATTTCCTCATCAATAATGGGGGTGACCCATGTGCGATGCACAAGAAGAGTAATTGTTTGTGTAGGTCTGGTAATAGGTGCATGCTGATGTGCTTTGCCTTTAGTCTTTCTGACCAGGAACACAGCAAAGTCCAGTCCACTACAGATTTACTGTCTTGAGCAAACGTATGGCTGAGTAAAGTGATTCATCAGCTCATGTTGTTTGATGTTGTGGGTGACAATTGTACCAAAAAGGCCACTTTCCTTCATTGTGTCAAGAGTGATGCTCCTTCACTACTGTGTCTCATGTGATGGTGGACCTCTTACATGTGACATAGCATACAGTGCACTCTGGATGCAATCCCTGAGCAATACTTCCACTTGGTAAATGGGGAAAGTACAGTAACATGAAAAAGCAAACATCACTGGTGCCATCATTATCAGTGCCTACATGTTGGCATGTGTACCTTTCCCTGTTGCAGTATCATCTGCACTACTATTTCATACCCGATCTACGTGTCTTCATAGGTTGATGTCTGATTCTGTCACAAATGTGTGTGTAGGCCAATCTGCATCTGAAAATAGTTATTTGTAAAGGGTATACAGTGTATGTGTTATCACAGACTGGAGTGTGTAGACATTGGTGAGTGGGTCACACATACCCTAAGCCATTACTCAATGTCAAGTTGATAAAGCAATGAAGGATATGACAGGTTGACTTACAGTAATTTCTCACAATGTGAAATTCCATGCCATTGGTGTGGGAGTACAAATTGGAATGGCATGGTGAGCAAAAAAACTATGGATTTAGGCCCAGATCTCTGTACTGGGGTGAATGTATGACATTGTTCTGCATTCTGTCCATCAATTGTTGTTTTTGCATTGATTGGGGAGTATTCAGTTATGTGAAGTGCACATGTGGATTTGTCAAGGTTCATTCACTGACTGCTGACATGCATCAGGGTTTGACATGCAGAAATGTAGGGATCGTATGTGAGTGTCTGCAAGACAAAAAGGTACTGGGATGTGCCTTCCCATTAGGACACAGGTTAAACCACCTCTTCATGTAATGGAGATTTCCTGAGCCTCAACAACCTTCAATGGTCTATTGGATTTTAGGCATGCAATTTAAGATTGGTGTTCTCACCATTACCAAGCTGGATTGAGGATGTCCCTAGGCCTAGCTGATTAATTATGCTGTGGATATTTGTAGACAAATCTCCCAGATATTTGGACCAGATTGTCTCCAGTCTTTTTTTCTGTGCTACATGTGATACATAGCAAAGCTACTTAAGTACAGCTTTCATGAGACTATTCTGACAGTGAACATAAGAGGAAGTTTCTTTTAGGAAGTGTTAACAGTGGGAAATTAGCATTTCCATGTCACCTTCTTCCTGCTCCTGTACATATTGCTGCAATATAGCTGTATTAGTTGACCATCATTTCATCATGATGTAACCTGTGCGACTCACTGGCCACCTTCTTCCACCGCAAAATCACCGACATCCACCACAGCTTCAACACCACGACCGCCCCGGCAACCACCGACACCACTGCCCCCACAACCACCAACCGCCTGCTCTCCTGGACCAACATCAACGACGAGGACACCAGCGAGATCATGAACACCATCCACTCTGGTTCACCGCTAGACCCGTGCCCTCACCACGTCTTCAACAAAGCCAGTACAGCCATCACGCCCCATCTCCGGAAAATAATCAACATCTCCTTCGAGACAGCAACCTTCCTGGAAAGCTGTAAGCACGCCGAGATCACCGCCTTACTCAAGAAACCCAAGGCAGACCCCAAGGACCTCAAGAACTTCCGACCCATCTCTCTGCTCCCGTTCCCCGCGAAGGTCACTGAGAAAATTGTCAACAAACAACTGACCCGCTACCTCGAGGAGAACAACATCCTGGACCATTCCCAGTCCGGCTTCTGCAGCAACCACAGCACCGAAACCGCCCTCATCGCCGCCACCGATGACATCAGGACCCTGCTAGACAACGGAGAAACAGCAGCCCTCATCCTCCTGGACCTATCGGCCGCCTTCGACACGGTCTGCCACCACACACTACGAACACGCCTTCACGACGCCGGGATCCAAGAGAAGGCCCTGGACTGGATCACATCCTTCCTTTCCGGCAGAACACAAAGCGTCCGCCTCGCCCCTTCCGATCCAAGGCCACCAAGATCATCTGCGGCGTACCCCAAGGCTCCTCCCTCAGCCCAACGCTGTTCAACATCTACATGGCACCCCTCGCCCACGTCGCCCGACAGCACAATCTCAACATCATCTCCTATGCCGACGACACCCAGCTGATCCTCTCCCTCACCAAAGACCCTCACACCGCCAAAGCCCACCTCCATGAAGGAATGAAGGCAGTCGCCAAATGGATGAGTACCAGCCGCCTGAAGCTGAACTCGGACAAGACGGAGGCCCTCATCCTTGGCTCCAACCCGTCAGCCTGGGACGACTCCTGGTGGCCGACATCACTGGGAACAGCCCCGACACCCACCGACCACGCACGCAACCTAGGGGTCATCCTCGACCCCACCCTCTCCATGACTAAGCAGGTCAACACCGTTTCCTCATCCTGCTTCAACACCCTCCGAATGCTCCGCAGGATCTTCAAGTGGATCCCCACCGAAACAAGAAAAACAGTCACCCAGGCCCTCGTCACCAGCAGGCTGGACTACAGAAACGCCCTCTACGCAGGAACGACGGCTAAGCTCCTGAGACGGCTGCAACGCATCCAGAACGCCTCTGCACGTCTTATCCTCGACATCCCCCGACGCAGCCACATCACACCCCACCTGAGAGACCTGCACTGGCTCCCTGTCAACAAGAGGATAACCTTCAAGCTCCTCACCCTCGCACACAAAGCACTCCACAACTCCAGAACAGCCTACCTCAACAGACGACTCAGCTTCTACACCCCCACCCGCCAGCTCCGCTCCACCAGCCTCGCCCTCGCCACAGTCCCCCGCATCCGGAAAACGACCGCCGGCGGCAGATCCTTCTCCCACCTCGCCGCCAAGACCTGGAACACCCTCCCCACCAACCTTCGGCAGACCCAAGACCTACTGGCCTTCAGAAGACTCCTCAAGACCTGGCTCTTCGATCAGTAGCAGCACCACCCCCCTCTTCCCCCAGCGCCTTGAGACCCTCGCGGGTATGTAGTGCGCTTTATAAGTGACATGATTGATTGATTGATTGATTGATGTAATATTAGGCATGTGACCAGTTGCTGATTGCAGGTCCTTGTGTGGAATCTGTAGGAATGAATTTGTCATTGCCATCCTATTTGATGACATCAGGTTACTAAGGTATACTACAAGAGCCAAAGTATATAAGGTGATGAAGTATCGTACTAGATACATGAGGATGGAGATCAGGCAACCTCACTCATGCAATTGGATCTGCCTGTGGTTATGACTTTACTGTGAGCAACTGTTTACAGGTCATGTACCATGCATGCATGTGCTCATGCTAATGTTGAAGCCACTTAGTGGACCTTGTAGCTGGAGACTTCTGTATACTCTATTAATGTTCTGTGATCAAAGCTGTTGGTCAAGTGTGTTCTGGCACATTAATAAACCTATTTTAAATGTAATTTCAGCATCATCCCAAGCAAGCATATTAGACAGGGCCAACATCGTTGGGGAAGCAGCTGTCCATAGTGGCTCGGGTTGTGACATAACAGACACTGAGGGAGCCAGTGGCCCAGAGACTGAGGGGAGTGACAGGGAGGACACAGACTCAACGTCATCATCTTCAGAGTTGACCTCCAGTGGACACTCCCTAGTGGTGGTAGAACACACAGGACCTGTACCCATACCATCCTTGTCTGCCACCCCAGTTCCATCTCCACCCTCCCAGTTGCTCCCCACCCAGTTGGCCAGGTCGGATCCCCTAAGAGGGGAGCCGTCTCCTTTGCTCCAGGCACCTCAGGCCCTGCCCCTGTTAACCCCGCTGCCCTGAGTGAGGAGGCTATTAACCGCCTGAGAAACAGCTCTGTGGGTCAGACTACACTAACGAATGCCATCCTGGGGCAAGGCAGCCATCTGCACCAGTTGGTGGCATACCTGGATGACATCCGACAGAGATCTTTTCAGGCTCTGGCATCCTCCCTTATAACAGCCTTCCACCCATCCCAAACTTCCACCCCACCCCACCTCCCCATCCAAATTCCCTATTCCCATGTCTGTCCCAAGCACACTCACACAACATACGCACGCACTTCAACAGCCCCAAGCAGCACATACAAACAGAAACACCAAAAAACACAAAAGCATGCAACCACTTACCTGATACCACCACCCCAACATACCCCCAGACACCACACCCACAGACTGATCCTCAACATCCAGCATTACCCCAGACACAACACCACAGACCCATCCACTACCCGAGCACACCCTAAACACCACAACCGCACCACCAGACCCATCTACAACACCCAGCCTACACAGCACGTCCACATCACACACCCTCAAAAAACACAAACATGCACACTCACCCACACACAGACACCTACAAAACACAAACATGATACATCAGACACACAGACACCTGCACCAACAACACATCCACCCACACCTGACACTTCCATTCCCTCTACCTCCCAACCCCTACTCCCTCCCAAACATCCTACCCATTTCCCTGTGAAAGCATGCTATGTGCCCTTTTCCTTACCCATTTCAAAGCGGATCCCCCCTCCCAAAGCCAAAAGAACTTCTTCCACCCCCCAACCCATCCCTTCCATATCCCAATCCATCCCTGAAAAACCTGATCCCTCTACCACTAAACTCAGTTGTACCCTTAAGAAGACCAAACCCCTTTCCAAAAACAAAGACACTCCTCCCAAAGTCAGCGGTACCCCTCCCAAAACCAAACCCAACCCACCCCTCCCAATACCCACCTTAATTGAGGTGCCTGGACTGCCCACTAGATGCCCCTTCCTGGGGAGGTTCCCCTAGCAGTGTCATAAAAGGCATGTTTCATGGCACAGCAGTGTGCTAGACCACCCACTGTGTACATTGACTGGCCTTTGGACTTTGCTTTACTCCATGTGTTTATTTTTGACAAATAAAAAACATTTCTTGTTTTCGTACACATTACTGCTACCATTACTTTTAAAACTCTTTGATGTTATTGGATATTTTATGATGTGTGACTACAGTTGTGTTTCTTTCATCCCGATTGCTGATTAATTTGAAGTGGTTAGCATGATCTGACATTGGAACCAGTCCTGCAGTCACACATGACAAGGTGAAATGTTCAATCGATGAATATGTGGGATGAATTCCAATTAGGGCTGACATTGAATTGGGTGGTATTTCATGTGGTAAGTATTTCAGCTTGGCTTGGCCAATGTCAACATCATTTAGCTTGCACTTCTCCCTATGATGTAGGTTGGATATGTGTTTGATGTGTGCAAGTTAGTTAGTTGTTTATCCTCACACGGAGTATGTTAAATTGTCATACCTTTGTAGAAAGTTTTATGGACATGTGTCCATTTTCGTGTGTGTACTTACACCTACTTTATCTAAATGGGTATCAAATACTGTTACTGCTGTGTTTGCTTTCATGACTTGTACTTACACATTTTCCACAAATGCATGGCACTTTGTTCTGCTATTGGTTGTCCCTGATATACTTCAATCCATAGGTCCTGTGCACATAGAAGTTTTGAGGGATGTGCACTGTGGACTGTGGCCCAGGGCTCCCCCTTGTAGGTTCTTTACATTGTGGAGGGGCATACCTATTCTGCAGAGAGTCTTTACATTGTGACCTTTGAATGCTACTCACACTGATTATTTGGAATTCTATTTAACTGCCATTACCTTTTAATGTGGGTGATGTGTGAGAGTCCATTACAGAGATTTAGCAGAGAAGGTGTGTTTCATTTTCATGACACATGGATACAGATGAATCTCTGATATCACAAAAGGGCCTTAGCATATGAGCAATGTGAGTGTGTCACAGAGATTAATAGGTGTGATATTGCTGACGAGGTGCTGTAGTGTGGCACAATTTAATGCACACATCACTATTCGTGATTATGAGATGTGAATACATGTCGACTTTTGTAGAGTGTGCCTGTGCAGTGCCAGTGACCTGGCCAAAGAGGGTATCATAGAGCTGTAATTGTATCATACATTGAGAGCAATTCCGAACAGGGGCCCACAAAATATGTTTGACTGAGGGACCTCAACCCCCTTGCCAGGTGAATGGCAGGGCATCAATTTGCTGAGGAGTCGATGGAAATGGGTAAGACTGTGGCTTATCCTCGATTGCATCCACAACAGTGTTGGTTTAGGACGTCATGAAGCAGGAACAGCAGCAGCAGGATGTGTATGATTGGCTCCATGGTGGCACAGGACGTGTGAAGCTGAGTACAGGTGAGTTTCAGCCTTATATACCTCCCTTTCTGCTATGTCAGATGTGGTGGCTGGACCACAACAGTCACGTCGGCGGGAAGGTACATTGTAGTTGGGCCGGTGGTAACACTGGCCATCCGCCCTCCGAAAGACGCAGTAGCCTATCCTGCCGCGGTCAAGATTTCCTGGTGGTTGGGGCGGGACAGCGGCAGTCTTTTGTCTATGAAACTTCATGCACCGTAGTAGGGTGGTCGGACCGCCAACAGTGCAATAGTGATTCTGACGCCGAGTCGACGGAGTTACAATGACCACCAAACTCGTAATCAGGCCCTTAATATCGGAAAGCAGCTACTGGCAAAGATTACCAGGCTTAGCTTTTAGAAGATTTGTGTACATTTGAAAATTTGTACCCATGCAAGGTCTCACACCTTCTGGTGCAAACCTCTGATTGCTTTTAGGAATCGGGCTCACAATGTTTAATGAGTGGACATGGGAAGATGCGTTACAATTATTACAACAGGTATTTCAATGCTCAGCTCTTTTCTGTAATCATTCTGGGGCTCTCAACCATTTCACCCACTCAACCAAACTCAGCATAAATGTTCGTTCTGGATCTTTCCAAGTGGAATGGGATGGCACAAATAACAAATAGACAGATTCACAGCCAGTATTTGTTACATGGAAAGCTTTTGGACATGGTCTGTTACACCAGGACTTCCCTTGCCTCTTTTATTACCCCAACATACCCCTTGGGAAGTTTCTACACACAGTACAATACACATGCTTATGGCTTACTTTAATCTATTGCCTCAATTCGAAGTTTATTGTTATGGCTCCCTCAGAAGCCTGATTTATATAAAACAAAAATGGAAAAGATAGAAAACAAATATGAAAGTAAAATTACATGTGTTGCTTTTAATACCATAATATAAATTAGATTAAAGAAACTAGTGTATGCAGGAACTTAACCTTCTCTTCTTATAGACAAGACCAACAAACAAATATTAATAGTAATTTGATTTGAGAATAATGATCTGAATGGCTGAGCAGTGTATATTTATCAGTGTAACACAAGCAAAATTTGATAGGTATTGTTACACTTCTCCCTCATCATTCAAAAATGGTTTGATTCCTCTTTGGTTAGTGCGATTTGGCTAAAAAGAAAATGATAAACAGATAAATGGCAAACAAAGTGTCAAGAATATTTATAAAGTTAAATTATAAAAGTGGTCATGTTATATCTGTGGCATTATCTAACATTAGATTAGGGGCCTGATTTGGAAGTTGGCGGATGGGCCGTCTGAACCCCATGATGGAAAGTTTAATCCATACATCATGCTGGCAGAGGATATTCTTCTCGATTTAGAGTTGCAACTGGAACATCTCAATCAGCCATGATGGAGTCTTATCCATCAGACCAACTAATGTCCTTTGGTTGTCTCTGTCATCATAGCAGGGCTGCAGGGGTCTCACAACACAGTATTTTCATGGTGGACGTTCTTACCTCTGGCATACCCTTCCATCCTAATGGAGGACACATATGTCAGACACACCTAAACTATATCTCATTTTGAATCACACCTGCAGTATGCACCCTCCGATCCTAATGGTGGCTGCGTACATCAAACAAATCTGAGCTACATCTCAACATTAATCACACCTGCAGTGTACACTAAAAAAGCCAACCCTTCATATAAATCGAACCTTTGCTTTTCTAAAACCGAAGCATCAGCTACAGGACCTTGTTTCCTTAAACTCTACTTACCCTTATTTTTGATTTACGTTCTATCTTTTGTTTAATTTTTCAGAAATGGATGGTAGATGCAGCCGCGGCCCGTGCAGGTAAGAGTGGTGGGGTAGGGTTGGTGGGGATTTCGACGGAGGATGACGAGAGATAATTAATTATTTATTTAATTTTCCTTCGTCATCGTCTGTCGAAATCCCCCCTTACTCGGCCCCACCGCTCTTACCTGCACAGGACGTGGCTGGGTAGATGAGATTATTAGGGTACAGCCACAGTTATTTGGAGCCCTTTTTCAGACTACTATCATGACTTAGAGAAGGCAAATATGGGACAAAATTGTCAACCAGATGACTGCGGTATCCAAAACCAGGCTCTCAGAGGAGGACATTTGCAAGCGCTGGAATGATTTGCAGGGGAAAGTGTGCTACTTGGCCTTAAGAGCATGCCAAGAGGCCATGCAGACTGGTGGTCCATCTACCAAGCCCATCAAACCCTTGCACTGGGAAGAAAAGGTGTTGGGCATACTACACATTGAAGGTATGAAGAAATTCCCAGATGGAGTGGAGACTGGCAAGTAAACACATGACTTACATGTGCCTACACTTTTGCTCACAAAATGTGTCTTCTCACCACAGTAGTTATTTTCGTACTTGAATTTAAATATAAATTAGTAGTCACATTTTATTTTCTAACCAACAATTTGTTTTGTGTATGCTTGCATTAAAAAGAAGGCATTTGCCCTAGTGCTGAGCCCTTTTTTTGGCTATTTGGGATAGTTCATGCTTAGCCCTCCATAACTATTTTTCCGCATAAGGTATCCATGCTAAATTTGTGTTGTTGTCGTCCAGGATCCTGTGAATTCTAAGGTACTCAGGGTTTGTGGATTCCCCTGAATGGGACCGAGAAAATAGCCATAATATAGCTAAATGTTGAGTTTTTTGGAAAAATAGGAAAAAAGTGCTTTGTTTTTTTCATAAAAATGGCACCAACAAACAGTTTGCTGTGCTAAAATCACCATCTTCCCAACTTTCAGGAGCATGCAGAGCTCGGTTAAAAATTCAAATCTTTTTTTATCACAGTTTTGGCATTTTTCAAATAGGTAGCCTATTTTTCCTATTTTTTGTGTTTTCAACCTACTTCCAGTTTGTGGTGGAACCAAGTGTGAAACACATGAGTGATGCAGGAAATCTATATATTTCTGCAAAGTAGACAGAATTCTCAATTAGCAAGGGGTCATAAGTGTAGATCCCTTAAGGTTTTGCTAAAGTAACTAGCTGTTGAAATAAAGAAATATTGAAAACGAGTAGGAAAAAATAGCCATTAGTGACAATGTTTTCATCTGTATCTTTTTGTCACAATGGCCGATTTACAAAAGTCATGTACCATTACATTTGCTACACCCTTTTAGTTGTGGGGATATATAGGGTTGTAGATTCTCCAAGAACCCAAGGTACCCAGAGCTGACAACTAAGCTGCACCATACAATGGTTTTTCGTTGTGTACTGAGTATAGACCAATTTATATGGTAAAATATGTTGAGTGAAAAATAGGTATCAAGGAAACCAATATATTTCTGAAGGAGCTGTGGTTATTAGAACATCT
Source organism: Calotriton arnoldi (assembly GCA_963921515.1). Classification (NCBI taxonomy): domain Eukaryota; kingdom Metazoa; phylum Chordata; class Amphibia; order Caudata; family Salamandridae; genus Calotriton; species Calotriton arnoldi. The sequence continues at coordinate 42,834 of CAWUFW010007562.1, forward strand.
CTAAATTTGTAGGAACCCATACAAGAATATGATTTAAATGGTATGTCTCAAAATGCAGCAAAATCCAGTTACTAATAATAAATATCCTACTATTCTATGATTCCACATGTCTTCTGATAAAAATGGTACCTTGGTACCTCACTTGTGCAGATAGGCTTAGTGCCTGCAACAGTAAATGGCCCAAAATGCAACATGGACAAATTACATTTTTTCACTCAAAACTGACTCGTATTTTGCAAGGTTCACTGACAAAATATCGAAACCCTGTTGTGATGCAAAAATATTGTGCCAAAAATAGCGAGGACAAAAATACTTGTTTTCCTATACATATAATGATATGTATACAAATATAGAAAAAAATATTGTTTCACACTAATATCGACAAATATATACAAAATTATTGTTTTTCTAAGAGATACAGTTAAACACAGTAAATAGTAAATATGTTAACATGTAATAGTAAAATAAAGCAAATTAAATATATTTAAATAATATAAAAATATATATAAATATATACTTTTTCAAACAAACACACACACCCATATATGTATGTGGTTATGTTTATTTACAAATATATAATTTAAAACTATTATTAAAATAATAATTTAATTTATATTATAATTTAATATTTTTTAAAACTGCTATAATTTAACAACTATATATATATATATAGTTACAAATTGGGTCCCCAGAACAAAGCTGCACTCTTTGTAATATATATATACATAATAAATTAAAAACCATAACAATTAACCTGGATTTTTTTTTTAAATCGTACCAATTTAATTACATATAAAAAAGTGAGCAATATAAAAATACATTTTAATAAAAATATATTATATATTACAAACATTACTACTCCAGTTTGTGGAACAGTAGGGAAAGGATAGGACTTAGAGGGGTAACATTTACAATTCTCACTCCAGCCTGTTTAACAGTAGGGAAAGCATTGGACTCAAAATGGGTAAAATTTATAATTCCCACTCCATTCGGTGCAACATTGGGGAAAGCTTTGGACTCATATCCACTCCAGTCTGTGCAACAGTAGCGAAAGTGTTGTACTCAGGAGGGATAAAATGTACTTTTCCAACTCCAGTCAGTGCAACAGTAGGGAAAGCGCTGGGCTCACGAGGGGTAAAGTTTACCATTCCCACTCCAGTCGGTGGAACAGAAAGGAAAGTGTTGGACTCTGGAGGGGTAAAATGTACTTTTCTCACTCCAGTCAGTGCAACAGTAGGGAACGCGTTGGACACAGGAGGGGTAAATCTTACCATTCCCACTCCAGTTGGTGTTACAGTATGGAAAGCGTTGGACTCCGGAGGGGTAACATTTACTAGTTTCACTCCAGTCTGTGCAACAGTTGGGAAAGCGTCAAACTCAGACAGGGGTAACATGTACAATTCCCACTACATTCGGTGCAACATTGGGGAAAGCATTGGACTCATATCCCCTCCAGTCTGTGCAACAGTAGGGAAAGCATAGGACTCAAGTGGGGTAAAATTTACTATTCCAACTCCAGTCAGTGCAGCAGTAGGGAAAACTTTGGACTCAGGAGGGGTAAAATTTACTATTCCCACTCCAGTTCTCGCAACAGTAAGGAAAGCACTGGACTCACGAGGGGTAAAGTGTACTATTCCCACTCCAGTCGGTGCAACAGTAAGGAAAGCTTTGGACTCTGGAGGGATAACATTTACTATTTGCATTCCAGTTAGTGCAACAGAAGGGAAAGCATTGGACTAAGGAGGGGTGAAACTTACTATTCCCACTCCAGTTGGTGCAACTGTAGGGAAAGTGTTGGACTCAGGAGGGGTAACATTTACTAGTCCCACTCGAGTCTGTGCAACAGTAGGGAAAGAGTTGGACTCAGAAGGGGTGAAAATATTCTCACTCCAGTCTGTGCAATAGTATGGAAAGTACTTCACTTCAAACACATAGCTTATTTTAATACAAGTATTCATTTCATAAAATTATAAAACTATAAACATAAAATGAAATATATACATTAAAAAGCAGTTAAACAATTAAAATAATTATACATTTTTTAAATATTTAATATAATATTTTTTTTATTTAATAATTATTTCACTAAATTGCCACACTATAGCCCCACATACCTAGCAACACACATTTAACTTATATCTTAATTAAACAAATATAATAATTAGACAATGTACATAATTATCAATAAAATTAATATGTCAATAATTAATAATTAATCAATTATTATTTAATTAACTCCTCCCCTATACTCCTACAACCCAAACAAACCACACCCAAAATATAATTAAAAAATATATAATTTACACCTTCACATACTTAATAATCAAATTATAAATGAATTATACTTAATTAACTTCCCGCCGTGTACCCCTACAAAACTCACAACCTGCTATAACACTATAAATTACTATTTTACAATTAAATAAAAAATATAAAGACCTTAAAATTACAAACTATATTAAAAAACATTAAAAACAATTACACAAACAATATAAAACATATACTTAAAAAAACAATATTTCTTACCTTAAAAAATCTATATTTTTGTCAACGATATTTTTGCACATGATATTTCTGTGTCACTATATTAAAAACTTAATATTTCTGCAACTCAATATTTTTACCTTGAAATTTTGTCCAAATACCGCTTTGCAAAGTGTGTAGCTGTGGATTTTGGGCCCTAGCTCATCTTGCACCTAGAGAAACCTAGCAAACTTGTAAATTTTTTAAAACTAGACACCTAGGGGCATCCAGAGTGGTGACTTGTGCAGCTCCCAGAATAGCTTGCAAACCTAAACCTTTGACTAAAAGACACATTTTACTCACACTTCTGTGATTGAAAGTTCTGGAATCTGCGGAGAGCCAGAAACTTCCTTCCACCCAGCATTCCTCAAAGTCTTTTGATAATATGGTGCCTCACTTGGGTGGATAGGCCTAGTGCTCGCAACAGGAAACAGCCCAAAATGCAGCATGGATACATCATATTTTTTTCACTCAAAATTGACCCATTTTTTGCAAAGTGGGTAGCAATGGATTTTGGGCACTAACTCAGGGGGCACCTAGGGAAACCTAGCAAACCTGCACTTTTTTGAAAACTAGACAACTAGAGGAGTCCAGGGTTGTGTGCCTTGTGTGATTCCATGAGTTTTTGCTGGAAGCCACAAAACCCCTACTACCCCACTTGTCCCGATAAAAACACTGCTCCACTTGTGTGGATGGGCCTAGTGCCCACTATAGGAAAGGATCAAAGTAAGGCAATGGGAGCCCTTTCATGGGGACTCCTATTGACCTCCCTTTGATCCATTCCAGTCAAGAGGGGCAGAAAGACTGTTGCCCATTTAGTTGGGGTGGGGGTATGGTCATGCCCATGGTGGGCGGCCCCACCCCCTATATTTAAAAAAAAAGAACTTTCCCTGGCATCTAGTAGGCTTTTTGACTTCCCTGGGGGGAAGATCAGTGAAAACTACTCCCATTTGGCCAGGGGGGTGGGCATAAGACTGTTGCCCGCACAAATCCTGCAGAGGGAATTCCAGCTGAATGGGCCTCCCTTCAGGTACTAGGGAAATTTGACTACCTGGGGATTAGTATTGTTAAGAGCAGGTCATGAAAAGCTCAGACAGAAAAGAGTGAGTCTGTTCTCTTACACTCTGCCTCTGTCATCACTAAGAAGTACAGGGTAACCACCCCAAGTCTGCGTCCCCAGCTATCGAGGTATGCTTTATATGGTACTGAAGTATGGGATTCTTCCAATATTAAAGGCCTGATAACTAAGGAAAACAACTTTTTGAGATCACTATTTAGCCTCCCTTAAAGCACACCCACCCTCCCACTTTTTTATGACACTGGACTAAAGAGGGTGGACAACCTAGCAGTTCTAAAACCGCTTCTCTACTGGATGAGGCTGTGGTTGATCCCGAGCTTTTCCATTACAGTCTAGCCCTAGAGGACATCATGTGCCATAAAAATGCTCACCTTCTTCCATGGCTAAAGCATGCCAAATTCCATCTACTTGACCTGGGTTTGAGCGACCTTTGGAGTAACCCATCATCAATGAGGGCAGATAAAAGAGTAGAGTTAAAGCGGCTTTCTGGGATAAGAGAATCAATGGGGGGTTGGTAGAAGCTTTCTTGGCCTGTAAAGTTGTCCATGTCAAGGAAGCATGCTTGGACCAGATTAAACCATCAATGGGGCGCACATTGTACATTAAGTTCAGACTGGGAACACTTCAAGTCAATAATTTCACACATAAATGGCAGTGTTGCCAAACCACGCTCCCAAACTGTGATACTTGTACACGCATTGAGGATGTTGAACATGTCCTTTTTTTGGTCCTACTTATGCCAGACTCAGGCAGAGATAGATTAACCAGTTGTGTACTCTCTGGGGTGTGAGGGCATATTGGGTGGCTTACCAAATTTTGAGATGGGACACCAGTCACGTAGTGATATTTGGTGTTAGTCGATACCTCTATATAGTTTGGCTACATAGGAAAAATCAGGGGGTGTTGTTTTAATTGGATATATACTTGCTTTTATAATTGATTAGTTCTCTTACATATGTCCCATAATGTACATATGTACCTGGATCAACTTGTTTTGGTAACTGCAGCACTGTACTACTTAATGGAAATGTGTTAGCTGCTATATTTATTAGTATTTTAGATATAGCCCTTTTTATGGTCAATTACCTGTTTAGTAATAATGGACTGTGTTTGGGAACATTTTGTATTCATCTGTTTTAATCGATTTTTCTGTCTGTAAAAATGGTATGATCTTAACTATTTTAACAAACCAAAATCCTACTTGGCAAATGCTATTAATTGTTTGTCAACAATGTTTTATATGTTTTAATGGTCTAAAGAACTGAAATAAAGATGAACTGAACTGTCTGTTGCCTTATTTATTTGGTTTGGGGGCATAGCCATGGCCATGCTCAGCAGCCCCCACTCCTATATTTAAAAAAACAAACTTCCCTAGCTTATATTGGGTTTTATGCCCCCCGGGGAGGGGCAGTTTGGGGGTAATTACCCCAATCTGCCCCCATATGGACAGAAAACATATTTTCCCATTTACTTGGGGTGGGGGCATAGCTATGCCCATGCTGCGCAGCCCAGCATATATATTTTTAAAAAAGATAATCCCTTGCTTCTAGTGGGCTTTCTGCCCCCGGGGGAGCAGATCGTGGGAAATTTTCCCACTCTGCACCCCAGTGGGGCAGAAAAACTGTTGCCCCATTTAGTTGGGGTGTGGGTATAACCATGCTGGGCAGCTCCTACCCCATATTTAAAAAAGATTCCCTGGCTTCTAGTGGGCTTTTTTCCACCACCCCACAGGGGCAGAAAGGCTGTCTCCCTATTTACTTGAGGTGAGGGCACAGCCATGCCTATGGTGGGCAGCACCCATCCCCCCTATATATAAAAAAAAAAACTCTGCTATTTTGGAATTCTTCCCCCCTCCGGGTGGGTGATCAGGGTTAATTACATCCTTCTGACCCCAGGGATGATAGAAAGACTGTTTCCCCATTCACTTTGGGTAGGGGTATGGCCATGCTCATGCTGGGCAATCCCCACCCCTATATTCCTATACAATTAAAAAACCCTGGTGTCTAATGGACTTTCTGCCTCCCCCCCTTCCCGGAGGGGCAGATCAGGGTAATTGCCACATCTGCCCTCCGGGGAGCAGAAAGACTACAATATAAAAATAGACAAGGGGAGCACAAGCCCTTGCCCAAGGGGCCGTTCCCCCTATCCCTGTTGGCTAGTGGGTGGATCCCTGCTTGGGAATCTGTCTCCTGTGGCGATCCCCAAGCAGGGATCCACTGTGCAGAGGTACTTTTAGAGAGGGGAGATTCTTCCCATTCCAAAGATGCCTCTCCCGTGAGAATCAGTGATTGGGGCCTGAGGTATGCACAGAGTACTAATTCAGTGAAAGTAAAACGAGCCCATCGACTCATTTTATTTTCACTTTTACTGCAATTACATCAGCGTGCCCTGACCACCAATCGTTCATATGTTATTCCAATGAAAAAAAAAATCAGGCTGCTCGGGCTGATGTACAAAAAAATAAACCAGAGGGACCTTTACAAACCTCTCCAGTGTCAGCCAATGGTCGGCACGCGCTGGGGAGGTTGTGCAGTTTGGACCATTGGCCAACACCCACACTTAAAATGTTAATATCACCATTTAGCTATTTTCTGCAATCTTTTCTTTTCCCAAACTCAATGTCAAAGATACATACTAAACTAATATGAAATTAGGCCAAAAATATACTTTTGGAGAGTGGCACAATTTAATTTGTGGACTAGCATGCAGAGGACATGCCTTCAAAATGTTACCTAACTCACATTTCATAAATGAAAACAGATGTTTCTGTAAGTAATTAAGTGGATTGTTATTTGGAGTGGATGTTAGTACACCAGATGTATTAAGCACCAAAAAGTTGTTATGGCAGATGCAGATTTGCAACATTCAATCTCAGCTCTATCCCTGATTACTATGGCACAGGCTTTTCAGGCTTAAGTTCAAAGTCAGTATCGGCTGGTTGATAAGACTAAGCCTGGGCGTAGTTCGCGAAGTAGCGCTACGCGAAGCTACGCAAAGTGCAGTTCGCACTACGCGAGCTACGCGTAGCACTACGCGAACTGCGTAGTGCGCTGCTCGCAATGATTGCACAGTGCCGGATGTTTGTCCGCACTGTGCAATCATTGAAAACGGCATCTTGCACAGTGCAAGCTGTCTTTTACTGCCGCTCGAGTAGATTTTTACTCGAGCGGCAGCTTTCAACGCGGACTGGTAGTTTCTCATCGCGAGCGGTCGGGAGCATACGCGACCACTCGCAATGAGAAACCTGATCTCCCCGCGTTGAGAATCTCGCCGGGAGGTTTATTTTCCACGCTCGCGATCGGCAACTTGATGTTGCTGATCGCGAACGAGGAAAAAGTCTCGCCAGGATGTCATTTTGCTTGCTCGCGGTCGCCAACTTGACGTTGAGGACCGCGAGCAAGCAAAATGACCGCTGCACTACGCTACGCTACGCTACGCGTGTTTGCACTGTGCTACGTGCAATTCGCGTTGTGCGAAGTAGCGCAAACTTCGCAAACTACGCGAGCGTAGCGTAGTGCTTTGCCCAGGGTTAGATAAGACAAGTGTCTGCAGCATAAACAATGGTGCAAAAGTAACCAGGCTTGTTCCTCTTGCCATTTGCAGCAGTCCCTGCTTGATGTACTGCTAACAATACCAATATATCTCTCTTCTGGATTTGTATTGCGGTCTTTAAACTGGATTGTACTTAGAAAGAAATACAGAGATTTGGAATACTGTACACAATGCATTACATTGTGCAGGCTTTATCTTTTTGCATATTGTTCCTTTTAAATCTATTAGAATATTGTAATTGTGATTTTGTGGAAACGTACTATGTTTAAAAAATAGTAAATATTTTGTCATAGTAATATATAAACATCTTTCATTAGATTGCTTCATTATTTTGCTCATTTCGTCTCATATCATGATTATATAGAATTTAATGTATATTCAAATATACACTTTTGTTATTGTGGATGAACATCAAGCCATTCAGACCAACCCACCCACCAATAACACAGACTCTAAAGCCTTCAATTTTTAAAGCTCTTCTACTGGTGTGGAACATCAGGAGTAGCTGGTAGGCCCTTCTGGATTAGCCGCATAGCTCCCTGTGTCCCCACCACCACCTCATATTGACCACCCCTCTCCTGGCTCTTGTATAAACTCTTGTATAAACTGTAGCCAGTACAACAGCTGTGGAGCCAGGACCCACTATTACCATGCCCACACAGTCGAGGACACAGGGTAGTATTGCAAGGGATGTGTCTGGTTTGGCTGTGCTGAGTAAGGCCCCAGATGTTCCATCTTTCAGAGTCACTTTGGGCCAAAATCTGAAGGGTGCTACTAGCCGCCATAAAGGTCAGATGGAACAGATGCTCTTTTTACTCCAAAAAAACCAATGACCTTCTGGGGCCACAACAATAGTTGAAGAGGCAGAATACTGATCTGCAGAAGTTCATAAATGAAGTTATAAAGCATCATATGTTGGTGATCTGTTCATTTTCTGGGATGGTGCAAGATGGCTTCAGGGACATTAATCTTGCTATTCAAGAGATAGCATCCCCTTTCGTTGGGCAATTCTCTTCAGCCACCTCCCAAACAACCACCTGTTGACTATGCACCTCCACAGAAAGGAAGGCCCAGGACACCAGCAAGACACCTGCCACCGCGTCACAGCCTGCAACTCAGGAAACATCAGTTTCGCTCAGTAGGGGGTGTTCATCTAGCCCAGGAGTGGACAACATGCAAAAACCCACCACCAAGTGGTGTAAACAGTAATGTTCTCCTGTGAGCCACCAGCATTCATCTGTGAATAATTCTAATGTCACATTTGCCTTTATGTCATGGAAAAGATCTCATCATGGACTTCAAACAGCTGTGGACTCATTTTAGTAATCTCATGATTCTTGAGCCTACATGTTAATTCATTCTAGGCAACTCTATTTGTTTTTGTAACTATCAATATTCTCAGTATATTTTTTCCAAATTACAATTATGTCTGGGCAATATTTTTACATATTTTGAGATCATATATAATGCTATTTATACTAAAACCTTCACTCAGAAATACATTGTGTGTGAAATATTATGGTAAAACAACTTTAAAACACAAAACATATGGAGGACGGTTCCATATTTGAGGAGGCATTCAATGTGTATAATCCAATCATTTTGTTTGTATTTAAATCTTAAAATTCAATATTTTGCCACACCACACTCAGAAGGTATATGTACATCAGCAAGTAGATTGTCCACTTGCAAAATTGAAACCAGCCTCAAAATAAAAACCATCTAACAACATACGTAATAATAAAATATAGTATTATTAATCACCTATTTTGATAGAATATGTCAGTGTAGCATAAATGTTTCTATAGCAAATATAAACACTGTAGTAATACTAATGCAAGTACAGACAACATCTGTCTAAATACTGCTGTTGAACATTTCAGTAAGCTGACACATTCAATTTCAATTTATGAGATATCACTATCACTAACTTGCTACAAATCTCTGCCCAAGAGACAAAACATGTGACAGTGCTATTTGAAGAAACCAAATCCCCTTGCTAACACTCCTTAACTCAGAGTAAGTGTATGCAGGTTTTCATTTAACGTCTTCAGTGCTAAGGTTGTGCTGGAGTCGTAATCAGTACCAGTGCTCAAGTGCTGAGGACAGCTCCAGCATGTCCTAGCATGAGAGGCAGGAAATCCCTCTGGTGTGAGCACCAGAAGAATTTCCTATTGCTCAATTCAGACTCAGGAGCTGGGGAAGAACTTCCCCAGCACCTGAGGATGTATTTTATTTTCTCTGAAATGACGTTTAGCGTGCATTACACGCTGACGTAATTTCGGAGAAAGTTAAATTAGCAGAACAGCTCATTTCACTTTCACTGCATCAGTGCTTGGAGCCAATTACAGCCCCCTAAGCACTGATGCAGACAGGAGAATTATCATTGGAAAGGGGACAATCTCCCTTTCCCAATGGTACCTTTCCCTAATGGATCCCTGCTTGGGAATCACCGCAGGAAGGCGATCCCCAAGCAGGGATCCACCCAATAGAAAGCAGGGACTATTTCTTTAAGGGGGAGCTGTCCCCCTGCAATTGGCCTAGTGCTTACCCCTCCCCAGGCCCAAAAGACTTTCTGCCCCCCTGGGGGGTAGAAAGCCTACTAGACACCAGGGATTGGATTTTCAATGGTAAAATGGGTGTGGGCGGCCCTCCCAGGCATTGGACCTAGCCCCTACCTACCCACATAACCGCGGCAGGGGGCAGAAAGCCCACTAGATCCCCAGGCATTTTATTTAATGGGGGAGCAGATCGCTGGCAATAGGCTAATGCTCCCCTCTCCCTCTGAGCTTAAGAGTCTTTCTGCCCCCTGGGGCAGATTGGAGATTGTTACCTCAAATCTGCCCCTGGGGTGGCAGAAAGCCCACTAGACACCAGGGATTTTTTGGTTGCAAAATTGGCATGGGTGGCATTCCCAGGCATTGATGTAGCCCCCACCCACTCAAATAACCCCCAGAAGTCTTTCTGCCCCTGTCGGGTCAGATAGGAGATGTTTTCCTCTAATCTGTCCCCAGCCGAAAGCACAAAGCCACCAGGCATTGTATTTGGAGTGGGAGCTGTCCCCCTGGCAAAGAGTTAATGCTCCCCATCCACCCAGGCCCAAAAGTGTTTCAGCCCCCTGGGGTCAGATTGGAGGTTGCTACCTCCAATCTGCCCCCAGGGTGGCAGTAAAACTCACTACATCCACATCCTTCCTTTCCGGCAGAACTCAAAGCGTCCGCCTCGCCCCCTTCCGATCCAAGGCCACCAAGATCATCTGCGGCGTACCCCAAGGCTCCTCCCTCAGCCCAAAGCTGTTCAACATCTACATGGCACCCCTCGCCCACGTCGCCCGACAGCACAACCTCAACATCATCTCCTACGCCGACGACACCCAGCTGATCCTCTCCCTCACCAAAGACCTTCACACCGCCAAAGCCCACCTCCACGAAGGAATGAAGGCCGTCGCCGAATGGATGAGGACCAGTCGCCTGAAGCTGAACTCGGACAAGACGGAGGTCCTCATCCTTGGTTCCAACCCTTCAGCCTGGGACGACTCCTGGTGGCCAACATCACTGGGAACAGCCCCGCCACCCACCGACCAAGTACGCAACCTAGGGGTCATCCTCGACCCCACCCTCTCCATGACTAAGCAGGTCAACGCCGTTTCCTCATCCTGCTTCAACATCCTCCGAATGCTCCGCAGGATCTTCAAGTGGATCCCCACCGAAACAAAAAAACAGTCACCCAGGCCCTCGTCACCAGCAGGCTGGACTACGGAAACGCCCTCTACGCAGGAACGATGGCTAAGCTCCTGAGACGGCTGCAACGCATCCAGAACGCCTCTGCACGTCTTATCCTCGACATCCCCCGACGCAGCCACATCACACCCCACCTGAGAGACCTGCACTGGCTCCCTGTCAACAAGAGGATAACCTTCAAGCTCCTCACCCACGCACACAAAGCACTCCACAACTCCGGACCAGCCTACCTCAACAGACGACTCAGCTTCTACACCCCCACCCGCCAGCTCCGCTCGACCAGCCTCGCCTCGCCACAGTCCCCCGCATCCGGAAAACGACCGCCGGCGGCAGATCCTTCTCCCACCTCGCCGCCAAGACCTGGAACACCCTCCCCACCAACCTCCAACAGACCCAAGACCTACTGGCCTTCAGAAGACTCCTCAAGACCTGGCTCTTCGATCAGTAGCAGCACCACCCCCCTCTTCCCCCAGCGCCTTGAGACCCTCGCGGGTATGTAGTGCGCTTTATAAGTGACATGATTGATTGATTGATTGACTAGACACCAGGGATTATTTTTGTTGAGAAATGGGTGGGGGTGGCCCATCTTGGCATTGGGCCTAGCCCCAACCATCAAATGACCCGCAACATCTTTCTGCCCTCCCATGGGGCAGAGAAGAAATCTTAAACTCAGTCTGCCTGAGTGGGAGGGGAAGGAAGCCTACTAGACACCAGGAAGTTTTTTTTATTGCTACAAGGTATGGGGGTGGCCTGCCCACTCACCCACATGTCGGGCCTAGCCTACATCTCCAATATGCCCTCAACAATCTTTATGCCCCCCTGGGGACCTGAAATAGCCCCATCATTTTGGCAAGAAGGGAAATTTTGATTTTGGATGCTTTTTTTGTACATATGGGTAGCAGAGTAGGGTTAAATCCCAATATCGTCCTACTTATTTTCTGAATGAATGCACTTTAGGCCTGGGTGAGCTGCCACCTGGAAAAACATACCAAATCCAGGCATTTCTGAAATTTAAACCCAGTGAGGCCTTGTGTGAATCCCATGATATTTTCTTACACACAATGCCCTTCAAATCTCATACTTTGACAAAAATTGCATATTTTCCTTGCATTTCTGTGACATAAACTTATGCAGTCCTCAGTAACCCACAAAATTCCTAACACCCTGCCTTACCTCACTTGCCCCGATAAAAACCCCACTTGTGTGGCTGGTCCTAGCATCCACGATACAAAAGCCCCAAAATGCAATGTGGAGAAATCACCAATAGGGGTTGCTCCAGTGTTCGACCTCACAATCGTAGGGTGGTCTTCCCACAAACATTTTGCCTCTTTGTCTCCAATTTTGCAGTTTTTTTGCTTCTGTTGGCCTTAGTACTCTGTGCACTTTACCTCTGCCTAAACATGGTTTGATTGGCATATACCTAATTAGGATATTTATTTTACTTGTAGAGTGATACCTGGAAATTAAATGCTACCAGTGGGCTTGCAGCACTTATTGTGCCACCCACTTAAGTAGCACCATAATACATGTCCAAGACCTGCCATTGCAGCCTGAATGCAGTGTTACACTGCCATGTTGACTTGGCATTTAAATCCCTTGCCAAGCCTTAAACTCCCCTTTTATTACATATAAGTCACCCATAAAATAGGCCATAGGTAGGCCAGAGCGAAAAAATAATTCTGCTTGCGGAGTTGGTGGAATTCAGGCACTCTGCGTTATGGGTGTAACTTGGAGTTTCCGCTATCCGGCGCATGGCAGAATTTATTTTTCAGTTGGTGTGCGCAAAACGTGTTTTGGCGCAGGATAGCAAGAGTGAGGAGACTTGCCAGCCGCTCGCGAGCACATGTGTGTGCGTTTTGCTGGCTGCTAGAGCAGCTTCCGGTCACCACCACGACTCCCGGCACCATTTTCGTGATGCTGGTGAGCATGTGTGGTTGCACCTCGAGCAGATTCTCTATTCGAGAAGCAGGTAAATCTACTTAAAAATACATTTTTGATTTAATATTCTACTCCAACTAATCGTTCAGTTTAATTTTTAGTACGGGAAGCATTTTTTCCAACAAGAAAGAAGTGCCCCAGAGACTCCAATTTCCTGTTCCTGTCCATCAGGCTCCTTCCAGTGCTTTGTCCATCTCCTGGTCACTTTTCATTTGAATTTAGAGGTGGAAGGAGCACTCTCTTTGTCTGCTGCATATAAACCATTGAATTTAAGGACTATGTTTTTGTGTTATCAGAAGTAAATTCAAAAACTATTCTATAAGGGTGTTGTTTGTTTGATAGAGGGCATACATCAGTACTTATTAGTACTTTTGATTTTTAAATTTTATTGTGGTGGGTGGCCTGGAGTTTCAGTAGGGGCTTACTGGCACATGCATCAAGGTAGGCTTTTGTGATTCCTTAATTGCGATTATTAAGGAATCGCAATTAAGGAATCGCAAAAGCCTATGCATGTAGGAATCGCTATAAAAATAGCGATTCCTAAACATTCCTTAATTGCGACTCGCTAATTGCGAGTCGCAATTAAGGAATACCTCCCCATTAATTCCTATGGGCCTAGAGGCCCATAGGAATGAATGGGAAGACATTCTCAGTTTGCGATTCGCAATTAGAGAATCGCAAATTGAGAATGCATTTCAAGGGTGCCAGAGTGTCAAAAGGACCCCTGTTGCACCCCTGAAATCTGCATATGAGTACATCTTGCACACACACATGCCCCAAGGGCATGTGTGTGTGTAAATGGAACTTTGAATAATGCACTTTAGTGCATTTTTCAAAGTTTTTGTAAATTACCATGAAGTTCAACTTCATGGTAATTTGCGCCCTATTAGCGAAATCGCATTTTTTTTACTTTAATGCATTGCATTTAAGGAATCTCAATTTGCGATTCCTTAAATGCAATCGCAATTTGAGAATTCGCAATTAATTGCGAATTCTCAAATTGCGAGGGCCTTGACCCTTGATGCATCGCAAAAGGTAATTTTGCGATCACAAACGGCCGATTTTTGCTAATCGCACCGTTTGCGATCGCAAAAACCTTTGATGCATGTGCCCCTTAGTTACTTATGTGCATTTAATCCTTTATCTTTTGTAAAGGAAAACGGTTGCACAGTTCAGTACAGTTTCTCCATGTTTGTAAAATTTGCACTATTAATTTATTTTGTTATGTATCTGGGTCCGCCAACGGGCCATCCAGCAAAAAGCCCTAGGTAAAGGCCAAGCAGCGAAAGGGTTAAACATATCACATCAATATTTAGTCAGCTTATCTTTCATCTGTATGTCATTAGTGACTGGGTTTCTAAATAAAACATAACCACCAATGACTTGCTAGTGTTCCAGAAAATGAGAGAATGATGTGACCTGTTAGTAAACAACAAGTAAACATTAGTTTAAGTTGGAATGACATCAACCATACAGAAACACACGCATATGTTTATTCACGGCTAGGAAATTAAAGAAATTAGCTCAGAGCAGCTCATGTCATTTACACATATTTAAGTCAGTAATATGAAATCATTCTTGACTATTGACACATTTCTTTGAGTTAATGTTGTGGCACAGACATGACACCTAATGCTTAATTGGAACACAAACTAAAGGTATAGAGAATTACTCTAGCTAACATATTTATGTTAATTACTGAGCCTAAGACCTTTCTCACACTTATACTCAGGTGAAGACGTTTTCAATCATTTCATATCTGAGGTCCCTCCCTTCATCTTCATCATTGCCATCTTCCTGGTGCATCTCTGCCACATCACCCTGGGCATCACCATTGAAGTCCTCACCTGGGACAAAGGGGATGTTCCTCCACAGGGCAATGTTGTGCAGCATAGACCATAATGCTACAGGATTGCACATCTTCTCAGGGGAGAAGAGGAGGGCTCCTCCAGACCTATCCAGGGAATGTAAACATGCTTTTAGGAGCCCAATCATCCACTCCACAGGCCATCTGGTCCTGACATGTGCATCATTAAAGTGGACTTCGCCTGGCATTGTTCCTCAGTGGTGGTAAGAGTCATGATCTACTTGGGTATGCTGAATCAACTCAATGTTTAAAAATAGAAATAAAAAGTATCTTGTGAACATGTTCTTGATTAAAGGAAATTCAATTTCTGTTTAGAATGTGGGAAGGCAATACTTACAAACATGCCAGGTCATTATATTACCATCTGGCATGGCATGCTAAAGTAGCGTAGCGAGTCACAGGTAGACCTGGGGAATCTTGCACATGCAATGGTGATGAATGTATCCAGAATATAGGACCACCTGTACATTGATAGAGTAGAATTGTTTTCTATTGCAATGCTCTTGCTCATGGTCTTGGGGTGGCACCAAAGCAATATCAGGTCTATCTGTGGCACCAACAACGTGCGGAATGCCTCCCAAACCATAGAATTCTGCCTTTATATTGATCAGTGTACCTATATCAGTACGAACCTGATGCAGTCAGCAGCACTGATGTAAGTTGTTGGAGTACACATGAAGATGTTGGCTGAGGCATCCTTTTAGCATCTCCAATGCTGTATTGGAAAGAGCCAGTAGCACAAAAATGCAGCAATACCATGATCTTCACAATATGTGCGGTAGCTGTTTGGTTTTGGATTTCTGGCAAATTTTCTACATAAAATTGTTGTGTTAAATCCAAAATGATTTGTCTATTCAGTCTGCATTTTTTATAATGTCACTTTCTTGCATTGCAGCCAAGTGTGGAAATGTTCAATACACTCTTGCCTTTGTCTTGTAGGTGCCCTCATTGGAGGCTGTACATTCAGCTGTCTATATTAACCCCTTCTGTGCTCATGACGGAATGGTTCCAGTATGAGCACAAGTGCAAGTGTGCTCATGACGGAACCATTCTGTCATGAGCACACTTGCAAAAAAACCCTCTGCTGTAAACAGCAGAGGGATTTCCCTTCTTTTTGTTTGCCTTGGGAGGTGAAGAAGAGCTTCCCCAACCTTCCAAGGCATACTTTTAGTTTTTCTTGTAATGACGATGGCGCGCATGGTGCGCTATTGTCATTACAACGAAACTGAAACTTAGTTTCAGATTCACAGTTTCAGTGCTTGTGGGGCTATCTCAGCCCCCGAGCACCGAAACACATGGGAGAGGTATCGTTGGAAAGGGGAGAATCTCCCCTTTCCAATGGTACCCTTCTCTAGTGGATCCCTGCTTGGGGATCACCCCAGGAGGGCAATCCCCAAGCAGGGATCCACCCACTAGCCACCGGGGAGGGGGGAGCGGCCCCTTGGGCAAGGGCTTTGCTCCCCCCATTTAATTCTTACACAACCAGTCTTTCCTTGGGGGCTGATAGAGGCGGTAGCCCCCAATCTGCCCCCCTGGGGGGGGGCAGAAAGCACCCTAGACACCAGGGATTTTTTTTTATAGGCCAGGGGTGGGGGCTGGCCAGAATGGGCATGCCAATTCCCCCACCCTTCCCCCCAAATAAGGCAAAAGACTTTCTGTCCCCCAGGAAGCAGATGGGGGCAATAGCCCTGATCTGTCCCCCGGGGGTCAGAAAGCCCACTAGGCACCAGGGATTTTTTTTTTACGTTCTGGGCAGCCTCTACCCCAAAACAATTGCTACAGTCTTTCTGCTCCCCCAGAGGCAGATGGGACTATAGCCCCTTATCTGCCCCCCGGGGGTGCAGAAAGCCCACTAGGCACCAGGGATTGTTTTTTTCAAAGTTTGGGATGGGGGCTGCCCAGAATGGGCATGTCAATGCCCCCACCCCCCAAAAGAATGCCACAGTCTTTCTGACCCCCCAGGAGGCAGATGGGGGCAGTAGCCCTTGATCTGCCTCCCGGGGAGGCAGAAAGCCCACTAGGCACCAGGGATTTTTTTATAGAAGAAGGGGTGGGGGCTGCCCAGAATGGGCATGTCACTGCCCCACCCCCAAAGAAATTGCCACAGTCTTTCTGCCCCCCCGAGAGGCAGATGGGGCAATAGCCCCTTATCTGCCCCCCCGGGGCAGAAAGCCCACTAGGCACCAGCGATTTTTTTTTCAAAGTTCGGGATGGGGTTGCCCAGAACAGGCTTGTCAATGCCCCCACCCCCCAAAAAAAATGCCACAGTCTTCCTGCTTCCCCAGGAGGCAGATGGGGGCAGAAGCCCCTGATCTTCAGAAAGCTCACTAGGCACCAGGGATTTTTTTTTATACATAGGGGTGGGGGCTGCCCAGAATGGGCATGCCAATGCCCCAACCCAAAAAAAATTGCCACATTCTTTCTGCCCCCCAGAAGGCAGATGTTGCAATAGCCCCTTATTTGCCCCCCATGGGGGGCAGAAAGTCCACCAGGCACCAGGGATTTTTTTTCAAAATTCTGGGGTGTGGGCTGCGCAGAAGGGGCATGCCAATGCCCCCACTCCCCTCTAAAATGGCAAAGAATTTCTGCACCGCTCAGGAGGCAGTTGGGGGCAATAGCCCCTGATCTACCCCCCCCAGAGGGGGCAGAGGGCCCACTAGGAGCCAGGGATTATGCTGGCTTTTTTGAACATAGGGGTGGGGGCTGCCCAGAATGGGCACACCAATGCCCCCACCCCCCCAAAAAATAGTCACTGTCTTTCTGCACCCCTTGAGGGCATATCGGGGAACTAGCCCCCGATCTGCCCCCCCAGGCCAGCAGAAGGCCACTAGGCACTGACCTTTTTTTCGCAATGTGCCTAGCTGTGGATTTTGGGCCCTAGAGCAGCCGGCACCTAGGGAAACCTAGCAAACCTGTACATTTTTTAAAACTAGACACCAAGGGTAATCCAGAATGGGGTGACTTGTGTGCCTCTCACCAAATTCTGTTACCCAGAATCCCTTGCAAAACTCAAACTTTGTTAAAAAAAACACATTTTCCTCCCATTTCTGTGATGGATAGTTCTGAAAACAGTGTGGATACCCAAACTTCCACCCACCTTGAATTCCCCGAAGTCTCCCGATAAAAATGGTACCTCACTTGTG
Organism: Calotriton arnoldi; assembly: GCA_963921515.1. Classification (NCBI taxonomy): domain Eukaryota; kingdom Metazoa; phylum Chordata; class Amphibia; order Caudata; family Salamandridae; genus Calotriton; species Calotriton arnoldi. Next base: position 60,675 of record CAWUFW010007562.1, read on the forward strand.
TGGGTAGGCCTAGTGCCTGTGACAGGAAGCGGTCCAAAACACAACGTGGACACACCACTTTTTTATAGTGAAAACAGACCTTTTTTTAGGACTGTGCCTAGCTGTGGATTTTGAACCCTAGCTCTGCAGGCACCTAGGGAAACCAGCAAACCTATACATTTTTTTAAACTAGACATCCAGGGTAATCCAGGAGGGGTGACTTGTGTGGCTCTCACCAGGTTCTGTTACCCAAAATCCCATGCAAACCTCAAACTTTGTAAAAACAAAACACATTTTCCCCACATTTCTGTGATGGAAAGTTCTGGAATGTGCGTGGATCCACAAACATCCACCCACCCTGCATTTTCCAAAGTCTCCGGATAAAAATGGTGCCTCACTTGCGTGGGTGGGCCAAGTGCCCGCGACAGGGAAGGGTCCAAAACATATTGTGGAGACATCAATATTACCTATCAAAAAACGGCCTGGTTTTGTAAAGGGTCTCACCTGGGTTTTTGGCGCCGTGCTCGGCGGCCATCTAGGGAAACCTACCAAACCCAGATATCTTTGAAAACTAGATACCCAGGGAAGTTCAGGGAGGCTTGTGTGGACCCCCCAATTTTTTCCTAACCAAAATCCCCTGCAACCCTCAAATTTAGCTGAACAAATCGAATTTTTCAAAAATGTCTGCTTGGGAAGGTTGTAGGTTCACCGGGGTGACACAAATTTCCTACCACCCAGCGTTTCCCCAGGTCTCCTGATAAAATGGTAGCACACTCATGTAGGTGGGCCAAGTACCCGCAACAGGCAAGGGCCCAAAACGTATTGCAGGGGATTCTGGGTAGGAAAACGTTGAGGGATTTGTAGAAGACAGACCTGGACATAGTAAGCCAGCGGTTTCAGCGAACAGCGGGCTCCGTATGTGAAGAGCGCACAGAGAATCTGTAAAGCAGATCTTCCTATGCAGGGGCTGTTGATGTGCTCTCGCAGGGGCAGACAGCAGCTGACACCGAGGCCGCTCTTCCGGGGCAGTACTGGGGCAGCGCTACGCGGCAGAGGCTGGGTCGGTGTTGGGGTTGCCGGTGTGCCGTGCCAGTGTCGCCCCCATTTTAGGCCCTTGCCTGTCATGGGCAATTGGCCCACCCAGACGAGTGAGATACCATTTTTATTGGGAGAAGTGGGGGAACGCTGGGTGGTAGGAAATTTGTGTCAGCCCCGTGATCCCACAACTTTCCCACACAGAAATGTGAGAAAAATTTCTTCAGCTAAATGTAAGGTCTGGGTAGGAAAATGTTGAGGGATCAATGCAAGCTACACCTCCCTGGACTCCCACGAGTGTCTAGTTTTCAGAAATGATTTTGTTGCATTTTGGGCCGCTTCTTGTCGTGGGCACTAGGCCTACCCAAGCAAGTGAGGTACCATTTTTATTGGAAGACTTAGGGAAATACAGAATTGTAGAGCAACTGTTATTACCTATTGACTTTCGATGCATTTCTGCCTTCCAAATGTAAGACAATGTGTAAAAAATAAGTCACTTTGAAAAATGTCCTACAATTCACATGCTAGTATGGGTACCCACAATCTCAGAGGTGTGCAAATAGCTACTGTTTCTAAACTCTACATTTTGTTCCTATTTCAGAAATACATAGGTGTCTTTCATACCGATATTTCACTGTTTATATTTTCCCAAATGAATTGCTATATACCCGGTACACAATAAAAAACCATTGCAAGAGGCTGCTCAGTTATTGGCTCTGGGTTCGTTGGGTTCTTGGTGAACCTACAAGTCCTATATATCCCCACAACCAGAAGGGTCCAGTGGATGTAACAGTATATTGCCTTAAAATAATCTGTGATACTTAGAAGAAGTTACAGGTGAAAATGTTGGCACAAATGGCTGTTTTTTCAACTCATTTTCAATTTTTCCTATTTTCAACTTTTGGTTTCTATAAAAAACCTTAAAGGATTTATCTACTTTTTTTTAAATGTATAGCTTTTCAGGATCCATTATTGCTTCCATACCTATTTCTACCAATAACTGTAAGGAGGTTGAAAGCACAAAAAATAGCAAGAGTAGGCTATGTCCCAGTAAAATGCCCAAACTCTGTAACATTTTTTCATTTTCTGACAAAAGTCAGTCCCTGAAAACTGGGAAGATGGTGATTTCAGCACCACAAACCCTTTGTTTATAAATAAGAAAAATGAAAAATGTAGCTGTATTTTGGCTAATTTCTGGGTCCCCTCCAGGGGCATCAACAAACCCTGGGTACCTTTAAAATCTCCATGATGTTGGAAGAAAAGGATGCAAATTTGGGGTGGATACCTTATGTGGCCAAAAAGTTACAGTGGCCTAAGCGCGAACTGCCCCAAATAGCCAAACAAAAGGCTTAGCACGGGGGAGGCCTAGCAGCGAAGGGGTTAAAACATATCTAAACATTTCATTTAATAGGTCTTAAAAAGTAAACAAAAATGTGTCATACTATAGTATTAAGTGAACTAATATAAATTTTCATAACTAACAGTAGGTAGTACATTTTTAGTTCTTTATATTTATTTACTTTTTATTTTTTTATTTGTCTTTTAAAATCTCTCTCAATGGAATTTTAAGATATGTGACAGATAGTCATTTTTTCCATCTTCCTCCAAAATACATTTCACCATTTTAGCCTTAACAATTGAGCCAACTAAAAGGATACAACATGTGATGTACCTAAAATGCCGGATCCCTGACCTATCTGTCATGGAACTCCGCCTTAAAGGACAACACCTTATCATCGGCATACAGACCATTGGTGCTCATTGTTTGACATATAGACAACATTCACTATGTGGTGGAGATGTACGTTGAGGTATGCATATGTTGCTGTGGTGAATCTCAAACTTTTTTTGTTTGACCTTTAAACTTTGTTGTGTGCACACCTCCTCACACGTTGCTGCTTATCCACCTCTGTGACATATCATGGCTAAGTCTTTTGGAGACAGTGCCCCAAACTTCATGAAAAAGAACTCCAAACATTGCAGAGGCGGTGCTGGGCAACTAAAGACAGCTCTATGGGTCAGCAGAGGAACAGGTAAGCAAAGCAAATGATCTATAAGCAATTACAGTGTGCTGTTCCACTAAATCACCAGAAAGCTGAGTTGACTCCTGAAACCAGTGTCTTCCATTTAACAATCCTTTTTAAAAGCTATAATAAAAGCTGCAATAGCCCTGACTCAGTAGAGCATGCTTCATCATCGGGGTTCAAAGGTAAGTTCAAGGGACTATATACAAGGTCTAACCTCCTTACATTGAGATGTTAAAGATCGATAACAGAAAGATGTGTATGTTATGTAATACTCTACATGTGAGGTAGAATGAATATATGAGCACTTTGAAAACGTTTACTAAACTTTTTGAAAAAATCCTACATTTGAGGGAACTACTATACATCCTTTTTCCTAACCTAAGGTGATATGCAGTTAGTGTCCCTTTGACTGTAGTGAAAGTTCACAATTGGCAAATGTCATCAGAAATAACCATGAGTGGTTCAATAGGATTCAATGGATAATGCAAAGTACATATATGTTATAAATTATTTGTAGCTACTACTAATCTATATTTCACAAATGTTACATCAGGGTATAGCTTATGGCAAAAAGCATTTCATAGGATAGTTTATGATTATATGTACTGAGTATGAAATGTATCTGAATCATGCAAAGACACTGGCATGTAAATGATTAATATTATTTCATATTATTATAGCACACAAACATAAGAAGACACAATTATATAGTGTTAGAAGAACGTAGCACATATAATAATTAATTGTAAGATGATGCCAATCTAGATAGAAGGGTAAAGGTTAGCACTCTGAAATCAAAGCATCATGCATTCTGTTTACACTGTACATTTTCTAAACACTTGAACTTTACATATATGTAAGCTATTATGACTAAGATGCTGAAGATATTATTAATTATATTGCTTGATTGGAGAAAATGAGTTTTTGACACTAGATGGGCACTTACATTTTTGGCCTACATTATGCTTCAAACAATACTTAGCATTGCTTTGCTAATTTACATAAGTTATGTCCACATGGTGAACTGTATGTTAGAGGGAGTTTATTCATGACATATGACTGCTGTGTGTCATTAATCATTATCAGAAACACAAAGATTTACATCTATGCCAAGGTGACACCTAAGTTATGTGAGTATTATATGGACTTCCAATCTTTTCTGACACTCCTTAAGATAGGTAACATCTCATGATTTCCCCAAATCTATGCTAATTTGTGCAACTTTTGTGTGTTTGCTATTTGAACAACATAGACATAGAAGTCCCACATATGACTTAATAGTGTGATAGAGTAATGTTTTAAAAATGGCTCACATTAATCAAAACAGCTGTGTCACCATCTAAAACATAAATCATAGTACGTCTGGGTAAGATCATTTGATGCACATAATATTGTGAAGATGATTAAAGAAGATGAATTTTACATGCAAGAATACATCCAATTTGTGCATAGATGTGTTACCTCTTATTAGAAACAACTGGGGGCCATATTCACAAGAACGGCGATAACATTATCGCCACTTTAGCGGCAGTTTCCTGCCGCTAAAACGGCGATAATGTTATCGCCGTTCTTGAGAATATGGCCCTCGATCTCTTACAGATACATTAGAAATAGAAGATATCAACAATTAAAGTAAGAACAATGAGGCGCTGAAATAATTAGTGGATGCTGCCTTTATGTTTGTTTGGAGCCACACAATGGCCATTTTTTTTAAGTTACATTTTTAAACATTACAAGACTAAGAGTGTGGCATGCAGATGTGGACTATTGGAGAAAGTAGAACATCCTGGCATTCTTTGTAAGTGTATTCAAGCAGGTCTCCATCACCCTTAGACTAAAAATTGTGCTAGGCACGAGTAGCACAAATCTTTCATTATTTCTTTATATTTAATGAAAAACAAAAAAAATGTATGTCTGATATGATTATTAGATTTGTTTTTAAGCATCAGTAATAATTATGAAAATAATTTAAACACTTTCACAAATTATTTATGAAATAACATGTTAAACGCAGTTACAATGTTGATGCTTTCAACATTGGTGAAAAGGAAACTGTAAAGTACTTTAAAACAACACATTGATTCAATTTTGAGTAAATACAAAAAAAATTCAAAAGGTAATAAAGAACAACTGTTTTACAAAGAAATACATATTCACATTTCCAAAATACACTTAGAGGGAACGGAGATTAAAAAGACAAACCTGTGTATATAGTATGGTTCTTTAAACACAAATTAAATAAAGGCTAACATGGATTTTGAAATTAGTTTTCCTTTTTATTGTGATCCTTTTCGGTATATGAAGGAGTTCTATAAACAACTGACATGCCTTGGGGATTTGTTTTTGTTTATTTCATAGAATAGAAGTTTCTCAGGGTGAAATATAATGTTGTACCTCTCTTTTATTTAATTGATAACTCAAATCTGGAAAACAATTGGTTTTATTGACAACACATATATACGTGAATTTCATATGTAAATTAATACTAAACTAATTAAAACTTTCATACTGTGGTTTAAAAACCATGTTTAAAACGTAGAGCCTTACATCTCTGTTAGTTACAAATTTAAAATCATTGAATTTTTTGGGGGGTTTTAAGTTGCCACATCTTTGGGAGCTAGTAGGGGGATTCATAACAGAGCCTAAAGGAAATGGGTGTCCTTCAGGTAGCATACTGTAGCATTACTTGGTGTGTTGTTACCTATTTTAAAGATAAAGTATGTTATTGCTATGAACCATTTTGACTTTAATAACTGCTCCATCATTTCATATTTACCTGAAATTCAGTCTGGGCATTTTACAAGTGGCTAAACTAACAATGAAATTAAGGCATCAATGGGTGGTAAGTGTTCAGAAAACAAATTTCACTTTATGTTGTCCTGGGTAATGTTTTGGTAGAAAGCATCGTTTGTAACAGATCCTGTGACACATGCAAATATCGTCTGTTATGAGGCAACTACAGTCATTGGAGACTAAAAATTTGAAAATATTTTGCTGTGTTACTAGTTCTTTACATTTATGTTCTAAATGTGTACAACATTAATGTTTAATCCTAAGCAAGTGCATGCATTTCTCATATAATTGTAGTATGTGCCTTTGTTGGATACATTTTGTTTCATAACTTTTGCAATATATTTTAAGTTATGTTTTTTGTGTCATTGATTTAAATTCTGTGAAAGGAATTGCATGTTATCATTAGGCTTCCTCTTTTCAGTTTCTGTTATGTTGGGTTTGTTTATTGTTTTAAAAAATCAACATTTAAAATTTCTAATCTTGGCCTATACCAGACCAATCTGGTCATAGGGGAGAAACCTACAAAGAAGTTAATATACTGTAATATAGTGTACTTTTAGCTATAGGTCCTTTGATGACAATTAAAGGTGTTCCTGAATCATCATCTGAAATAGTAAAGACACTTCATATCCATTCCAAATCTGTTTATTTCTGATTCATATCCATAAAACAGTTAATACAAATAAGTACATATAGTCAATTCAATAAATCTTTATTCGGTAAACAAAATCACCATAAAAGAATCGAAGTCAAAGGTCGGGAATAATAATGTCATACATAAAAATAGACAATAAAATTACTCTTAAAAACAGGAACATAAAACAATTAATACAGTCAATCTGGGCTCAACTTCTTGGGCACCCAGAGAGCTTGTAAAAAAGATAAAAGCAAAAAAGTCACCCGGTCGGAGGGAAGCATCAGAAGGTATATCAGGGCAGGCCTAACTTGTTTAACAATCAATGCTTTCAGCAAGGGGATTAAAAATCGCTTCCTAGGCCAGCTGAAGTAAGGGCAAAACATTATAAAATGGAGCGTATCCTGCGGAGACAGATTGTCGCAGCCGCAGGGTGCCCTTCCCTCCACCCGAGCCCACCCACATGAGGATGCCAGCATGTGATGCAAGTGATTAAACCTAAACCTGGCCAATAAAAACCTGTCATGCTGTGAGCAAACCAAACCCAAATACGGTTCCATCCCCTGCACAGTTTTTAGAAGCATGTGACCCCTAACAGAAGGCTTCTGGAGTTCTAAACCTTCTCTCTCCAAATGGGAGCATTCCAAGAACAACCTTTTGACACTCCCCAATTCCTGGACGGAGAGTGAGGTAGGATTGGTAAAAATGTCTGGCCTATCTACAGTAAACAAGACTTCCTTAACATGCACAACCCAAGGTATGCTAGATACCCTGTCCAAAGCCAGACAGTCCTCAAGAATCAAACGGCTTAACTTCAGCTTAGCTCTGCTCCAAATCTTGATCCAGCACATGAGTGGGCTTAGAGCTAAAAGATCCGAAACATAATCAAGACCCAGTTCCTCACGTACAGAAAATGCAGGGGTTGAGTGGGGGACCTGGATCAACTTACGCAAGAAATTATTCTCCATTGTTTGAATATGATCCAACTTAACATACCCCAGACCTCACTTCCATACCCCAGCTGTGCAATACACTTGGCCTGATAGATTTTTAAGAGATCCCTTGGTACCCGAGACCCAAGCCTAAGTGCAAAACTAAAAACTGTCCCCATAGTTTTTACAGACTCTGATCTTTTGGCTGCACTCAGAGGTTTCCAACAGTTATTAACATCAAATAAAAACCCCAAGTAGGGAAACGCCTTGACTTTGCTCATGGTGAAATTAGGTACCTCAAAGGTCTTACTCCTTGCTGCTATGGGGCCCCTACCATTATGTAGGACTTCAAAAAGTTAACCGATAGGTCTAGGAGCCCCATAAAAGACACAAACTTGGCCATCAGCATGTCCAACCCCTATGCAGTCCGAGCCATCAGGACTGCATTGTCCGCATACAATAGGACAGGGAGAGATCTGTCATCAATCTTAGGACAGTCGGCTGAAACTGGTAAAAGCGCAGACTCAAATACATTAACATACAAGGTAAACAGAAAAGGGGCCTGTAAGCACCCCTGCCAAACCCCACAACTTGTTCAAAATGATCGAGTGCACTTAGCACCTTGAGAAAAGCGCACTGAGGCTGAGGTCATTGAGTGGAGATCAGAGAAAAGAGCCACAATCCTGAGGCCAACCCCCATGTCACTGAGCAAATCCCAGAGATTAGCTCGGTTCACCATATCAAAAGCGGACGTCAAGTCCATAAAAGCCAGGTGTAGGGATTCAGACCGAGCCATTTGTATACTTATTAATAATTAAGTGGAGGTTCAAACATTTTTCTGAAGTCGACCTCCCCACCCTAAAGCCATGCAGAACATCACCCAGAATCTTATTTTCATCTGCCCACTCACACAGTCTATTTAGGATCACCCTCCCTAAGACCTTAACTGTGGAATCCAGTAAAGAAATTGGACTGTAACATTTTGGGTTCTCTTTGTCCCCCTTCTTAAAAATGAGGACAATCACCGCGGTTGACCGAGAGGGTAACGGCCCCTCCTGCACAGTCGCATTCAGGACCTGCGTTAATAAAGGAGCCCAGACCTCCATATCTCCTTTAAACATGTCAGGTGGTATGCTGTCCAGTCCTAAGGCCTTGTTGACAGACAGGGCAAGAATGCCTTTTGTGACTTCTTCTAACATGAAGACCACTTTGTTACCAGCGGACACAGATGCAACATGGATATTAACACTCCATTCAGCCACCTGATTGTAAATGCCCTCAAAATGATCCACCCACTGTTCCTCTGAAATATGATGAAATAAAAGCGGACCAGATCCCTCAGCCAAATAAGGCTTGTTATTAACACGCCAGAATAGTGCCTGTCCCCTGTTTCACTGGCTTGAAAAAGCTCCCCTCAAGCTAATTTCTGTAAATTATATTTACACGTCTTTTGTGCCTGCTTATAAGCCCGCCTACAATTTCTGATCAGCTGCCCGTCCCTCAGTGATTGCTTCAACGCCACCTTCAGAAGTCACAGGGATCGCGACATTCCCTTTCAAACCATTTAGGCTACATATAGTCACATAACTTCACAATTTGAGCTCAAAATATTTCACTGTAACATGCAAAATTGTAAAGTGCAGGGCCTCCATATAGCTATGAAAGTGTACAGTCAAATAAAAAAGGTAAAAACACATAAATGTTAAATCCACACTATAACAGTTAAAACCTAATATGTAATGCTACAGATAGAATTTGATAAAGTGCATAGATCATCAAGAGGAGTCACATATAAAATTTAACAATAGGGGCCTAGCCTTAATAAAGTGTGAATCCAGGCAAATTTCGATGTGTGGTACAGCAATTGATAAAGAAGACCCCACCACAAGTGTGATTGTTACTGACAGTCTAATTACTACTACAGAGGCAAGCTGTAGCACCTCTGCATCTCTAGCACCAGAGCTCAATTTTCTTAACATAGTTTCGCACTGTCTTCAGTCCAGCCTCTGCCATACAGGTTTAATACACTTCTTATGTGGTGCCAAAGGCTCCCTACAAAAAAAAAGAAGTGGTTCACAGTTTCTGACTCCCATATATATGATGGACATAAGGTGCTACTCTAGCCTTATTTCCCCATTTAGCTGTAAGGCTATAAATTGGTACGGTTCCATATCTAAATGTGAGATACCACTGTTTAGGTAAGAGCCCTAAGAAGGAGTTAAAAGATAGTTCATATGCAGAGATATTTTTATGGTCTAGAAATCTATCAGTCAAGCTACCTGCCTTACAACTCTCTAATTCCTCCCTCCACAGGTGATCCCTCTGGAAACACAGAGGGACTGAAGGTCTAATTTATAACACATGCTTTTGATATACACTAGCCATGAGATTTTCAAATGCTCCAGGTAACTTAATAGCTCCTTTACAGGGGCCCTATAAGCATCAAATTCCTCAGTGGACCAGAGTCTCTGCCAGTAGAGCAACGATCCTAGTCTCAAAGTGAAAAGAAATCAGGTAAACTCCATGGTCTAGCAACAATGGTAAATGGGGAGTACTCTGCAGCAAGTTAGAAAGGGATCTAAAAAAGCCTATTTTCGACTGTGGTATGCCCTGTACGTTAAACATAGCCCCACAATTCCTAGCCATAAAGGGCTGGACTTTTGGCTTTAACATTATATATTTCTACAGCAGGAGAAAGGGTTCTAGATTTCGTTCTGTTTGCTAATTTAAGAACAGCCCTTGTCTCCTGCTGTAGCTTAAGTATGGACTTTCTTATGTGAGACATCCAACAAAGTTCTTGGGACAATCTTACTCCCAAATAAACAAAATCTTGGACTTGCTCAAGTGAGACATTCTGCGCTGTAATAATAGTTTTTGCTACTTTATATGAGTTAAGCGCCATAAACTTCATTTTACTAACATTTATCTCAAGCCCTGTAACAGTGTAGAACACTAAAAATTGATCTAGAAGGGCCTTAAGAGAGTGTCATCTGCAAATAGCAGCATAGGAATTGTGAAGGCACCTATTTTTGGAGCATCATTACCAGGAAAATCTAAAAATGAAACTAGATCATTGATATATAACATAAAATGAAATGGAGCCAAAATGCAGCCCTGGTAGAGACCCTTTTCAACCCTGAAAAAATCAGACATCTCTCTCTTGTTCCCATACCTTACTCGAGCAGTGTCATTTTCATGGAGCCTGATTAGCACTGCTAGGATATTTTCAGGGACTCTCATGTGGCCCAAGACCTCCCATAACTTGTGGCAGGGGATCAAATCAAAGGCTGATTTTAAATCAACAAAAAACAAATATAAAGTGGCCCTTCCCAAATACAACGATTTTACAAGTACATAACAAATAATCAGAAGAGTTTCTCAATCGTACTGATTTCTTGATGAAACCCCACTTGGTGGTTTGATAAAATATTGTTCTCTGTGGCCCAATCGGAGAGTTTGTCTAAAATTTGCCAGCAGAACAGCTTCAGCAAACCATCAGTAAGACTAATAGGTCTATAATCCCAGGGATCCTCCTGCTTACCCTTCTTAAAATTAGAGACAATTTCCGCACATTGCCAGGACTTCGGAAAAGGTCCACCATCTAGAATTGCATGGGATAGGATATAGATCACCCGGAATACAATCCGGTCTAGGAGCTTTCCTGGGGGCTATGGTCTTTAGAGTATCAAGTGACTCCATAATAGATAGATTAAGAGATACTGGATGGTTATTTAAATTCTGGACCCAACGTTAAGCGGGTCACTATGGGTGGCACCCTTTCCAAAATAAACCTTCTCAAAGTGCTCGACACACACCTGCGGTTGAATATGATTGCCTACTGCCATGCACTATTATACCCAAAAAGGTCTTGGTGTCACCATGTTTATTTGCTTCCAGCAAGACACTCCAGACCTCATTCTCCCAATTTATTTTGGCGCAAGCCACCTCCTGTTTATACTTACTTCTGGCCAGCGGGATTTCTCCTCCACGTTTGGCTTTTTAGTTCTCACTAAGTCAGCTTTTGCGAGCCTACACATGACATTATACCAGGGATGTTGGGGAGCCTTTTTTTTAACTTTTAGGCTCTCTAGATAGCATATTACGCAAATCAACTAACAATTCCTCATGATGTGTGAGTAATAAATTATGATTTACTCCTAGGGGAAGTTGGTTGCTCGCAATCTCCAATGTATCAGCTACCTTAGGGTGCACCTGTTTCAACAAGTTAGGGTGCCCAGAGATATACTCCCAAATTTGTGCCTCCCTATTGTTAGTAGGCGTAACATTACCCGGGTGGCTTGATTTATTTGATTTATTTGGCTTAGAATTGGAAGTCAAAACCCTTTCAATGTAAATGTAAGATCACTATCCTCCTGCTCAATGACTACCACTGCCCCCCATAAATGGTCATAGTTGGAGAGATAACACTATGTAGTCAATTCTACTGGACTGATTTAATGCACCATCTTGGTCTGGGAAAGATCTACCATTGCAGGCCCTAAGGCCCAAGCTCAAGGTCAAGACCAATAGCTGATTGGATGAAACAGAGCATCTTTTTACAGGAGGACGGTCTAACTGTGGGATGCTCCATACAGAATCTTCTTACAGAGTCAGATCTTCTTCTGAGTAATCTAGGGGTTCAAATATTATGTTAAAATCACCAGCAACAATTAACAGCAAGTCAGAAGATAATTTATCTAAAAAGTGCTTAAGTGTAGTTAAGATCGGAGAATCCTTATTTAGGCCAGAGGATCCATTATACACATTAAAAATATATACTTGGTGGTTGTCCTTAAAGAATGAGAGGCCCAACTGATCTGGTGGTTTCATGCACAGATTACAAACTCTGCAATGTATTGCGTTCTTCACCCAAATAGTTAAGCCACATGCAGGGCGGCCTCTCCCTTACTTCACAGCTGGGCAGCAAAGGTTTGTAAATCCTGCCCTAACAAAATTGCTCAGTACTTTAGGTTTCCTGCAGCAGAAAAACATCAAAGGAATCTATGAAGGCACCCAATGATGGATCCGAAAGTTTGGATCTTAAGTCAGCAATGTTCCATGAAAGAATGTTTCAGGGGATGTCACTAAGGGAAGGAGAACATGTATGAGATGGGATAGGAAAAGAACGCCAGTCCCTGTTGATCTCAGCATACTGCCATTCTTCCGTAGGCACTGAAGAGGAATCTTGGAGGATCAACAGAGCACGCCAGCTTACCTTGCCAAGAAACTCATCCTATCAGGCGAGAATAGAACTTTAAGAACCACAGGCTCCCTTCTACTGAAGCCCTACAAATTTAAAAAAAAGTAACTCTACAAACGATCCTTTTCTGGAATGGCCCCCAAAATTTGGAACTCACTTCCACCTGAGACTAGTTCCAACCCCTCAACTGCCATATTCAAATGAAGAATAAAACAAGTACTAATGATCAGACACCTTCCCCAATGAAGATGCAACCTTTCCCCCTCCTGCCCATCGGCAAGACTGTCGGGCCGCATTACATGCTCTTCGTTATTTTCTTCAAAGACACTCTCTACATATCCTATAATGACCATTCCAAATCAAGACTCTATGTACATCAGCCTTCGTCCATCCTTACACTCATTTTTGCTGTTCTCCCACATTTTATATTACTATGTTCACTTTTCCTGATGTACAGTGCTTTGGTTCCCAGAAGGGTCACGTCTATATGCTTATCTGTTTGCCACCATGATGTACAGCGCTCTGATACCCAAAAGGGTGATGTTCACGCTATATTAAACTCAATAAATAAAAATTAATTAAACAAATATACTTAAGGCTAATTCCCGATGGAACTGGGCAAGGGAAACGAATTTCCATTGCGATTAAGTCATCAACCAGGGCCCAAGATACAAGATGGATTACAATATAATCACTGTTCTTTCCAAGTATTGTGCAACGGGTGGCCCTCACAATATCTTGGTGCATTAGCGATGGACATCTGCAGACATGGCGAAGCCCTTGGATCACTTTATTTAATAAAGATTTATCATCCTCACTGGCATCTTGCTGCAATCTAGTAATGCTATGCATGAAATTGAGCCCTTTCTGGCTAAACTGCGGATCCCTGGTGTAAATTGGGGAGCCCTTCTGGGTTGCACTTGCCAGGTAGTGTTGTTTCATAAGTACTGCTCCTTAGTAGTTGCAGGCCAAGCCAGGGAGTTAAATTGGTTTACGCCAAAGGATTTTGGCCCCACTCTCTCTGGAGACTGTTTTGCAGATGGAGAAGAGTAGGTAAAATATCTGTTTACTAGTGCACGTCCTTGCCCTCTCATACCGGAGTGTTGATGCAGATAAATTCTGCCGCCCCTCTCCCTTCTCACCCTCGGTCAGTTGAGGATTCTGTCCATTTAAATCAGTTGTCATTTGCTGTTTTAAATTGGGCTCAAATTGAAAATTGCGCTTAGCCAGCTGCTGAAGTAACGGAGTGATTACAGCAACTTGGCCTGCTAAAAATGTGATCTGAGTCCTTAGGTCCTCAAGGCCAGCCTTTAGATTACAAAAGAAATTGAAAATGCCCTTTATGAGAGAGAGTTGCACAACTGATCGTATCTTTGTGTTACGCGCACTGTGCACTGTTTTAGTGAGTGTGGGCCCGATTCATAAAAGTAATCTGAGACAAAATCCTAACTTTACGACTTTCGGTATTCACAAAAGGCATTTAGGAGTAGTAAAGTTAGGATTTTGTCTTAAGTTTGTCTTACGTTTTGGTCTTAAGACAAAATCCTAACTTAAGTTTAACTTAAGTTTAACTTAGGATTTTGTCTTAAGTTTTGGTCTTAAGTTAAACTTAAGTTAAACTTAAGTTAGGATTTTGTCTTAAGACCAAAACTTAAGACAAAATCCTAACTTTACTACTCCTAAATGCCTTTTGTGAATACCGAAAGTCGTAAAATTAGGATTTTGTGTCAGATTACTTTTGTGAATCGGGCCCATCGTTTTTTTGCCTTGAAGGAAAGAACGAGTGCTGCTCAATATGCTTCCATCACCTTTAGTCACAGTGGTTTGTTGGGCATGCTTTTCAGACCATCACAATTTAAAACCAAGAATAGGAGTGTGGGTACAGCGCTTTATGAGAGGACATCGATTTCAGAGGTATCAGTTTTTAAAGTAATTTTTTTGCCAAAATCTTAATACCAAATTTTTCAGAAAGCAAATCTCCATCCTACTCTCAATGAAGGAGGACGATATCATGGTGTGCAGCTTACCTTGGACTGAGACCCTGTTCAGAGTACAGTTGTGAATCTGCTGGATACCACACTGCAACGTGCTGTGAACAGTGAGACCAAGCCATATCAGGTAATGTATAGTCCTAAAATGGGAGTGAAATTAGGTTCTTAGAGTCCGTGGATTCTCGCAAAACTAGCCAAATGACCAATAATGCTATCAAAATGAAATATACAGACATACATAATACATACTTATTGTCACAGGGCAAAGTAAGTGTCTTAACAACGCCAGAGTCAGTCACAGCAGGACTACCCATCACAGAAAAATGCTAAGAAGCTGAGGCTGCACTTATATGACATTCACAACAGAGAGCACAAAAGAAGTAAAGAAATCTGACGTTTTCTAGTTTCTAATGAAAAGCAATTAATCCTATTGGCAGTGTTTTTCTGGCTGTAACTGGTTTTAACTGAAGACCAGAAGCCCTAGTTATGATCAAATAATAAAACGTATTTCTTTGGAAGAAAAATCCAGACTTATGAATAAAATAAATTCTCTGTTATTAAAACTGGGTAAATACTTAATAATGAAGACATTTTTGTCTACTTTTGAATGTGTAAATGTATGAACCTATGTGGTATGCAAAACAATGAAATAGTGAGCCAATGCAGCAGCCGCACCTCCCTCCTTATCCCCAAAAAACATCCAGATTTATAGTGTAGAGAGCAGCGTTGCGTGCTCATCCACTGCACCTGCTGTTTCCAAAGGTACGACCTCAAAAGATCAGAAAAGTTCAACATATAAATGTGAAGTGCACCGCACAATCAAAATTACACAAAACTTAGTCCAATCTTTTCATATGACGTCCAAGCTAATCTTTATTTTTCATGGGAATGGAACAGAACAGCCAACGCGTATCATTCACTACATATGAACTTCATCAAGGCATCAATTTTGACTTTCAAGATATTTGTCTTAGAGCCAAAGGCGAGCCGCAACTTATCATTGTTTGACAGTATGGATTCCTGGTATGAATATTGAACTTCAATTCAACGGGTCCCCATATGTTTGAGGGCGAGCATATCTCATCATCATTCCTGAAAAAATGGCAGGGAGGCACCTTGATATGTGACGTCTCCCTACTCCCAAGCCAGCGTCTCTCCGTGAAACATATCTCGAGGGTGAGGCTGACTTTGCATTTGGTGACAGTTGGCATTCAAAGCTGTCAAAATTCATGTCATTGAGCCCGGTTTATACTATAACTTGTTTGTTGTTTCTTATTCTTGGCAAATATCAGGAATTCTATATTGGTTGATTTAAACATTAGGTAAGCACTGAGCATACAATGGTGGATGATGTGTAAGTAATGTTAGAGGAGCTTTCATGTAAAATTGTATATCATCACCATATTGGTGCATCTTGATGCGGTTATCTGTGGGTGTAGCACCAAGGAGCTCCATGTGATGGTTGAAGATGACAGGAGACAGTATGGAACCCAGACCGACTCCACAGATGATTAGGATCTTTTGTGACCTGGAGCTGCCCATGTGAAGAAACTGCTGTTGGTTGACAGGTAGGAAGAGAAGCAGTGAATGACTTTGCTGATGAATTCCATTAAACACTCTAGGGTGCATATGAGGTTGAGATGGTCAACTGTGCTGAAGGCAGCTGAGAGCACCAGCAGCATCAAGGGGAATGGCCATCTTCATCTGTAGCCAGATGGCACAGTCTATGATGTGTACGGTAGAGGTCTCTGTGCTGTAGCATGATCTAAAGCCAGACTGGTAGTCGTGCAGGAGATGGTTCACATTGATGTGATCTTGGAGTTGAACATAGACTACATTTTCAATGAGCTTGCAAATGAATAGTAGGTGAGTGATGAGCCACTAGTTGGCAGAATAATCCTGTGTAGGTTACTTTATGAATGGGAGGATCTGACCTGTCCTGAGAGCCTCTAGGGGGCTGCCTTGACTGAGGGAGGCATTGGCAATCGTACGTAGGGGTGAGAGAGCATCCCCAGAGAAGATTTGATGTTGGGCATAAGAAGTGGCTTTTGAGAGAGTTGAGGAGGTCCTTGATCTCTATTAGAGATTGCACTTAGAAGGCTGACCATTGAGGGGATTTTACAGAAAGGGGTCGGTGTAAGAGATGAAGCAAGCTTGGAGTTGCCGATATGCCGTCGGATTTTCTATATGTTTTTATGGCAGAAGAGGTTGATGGCATTGCACTTTTCTGTGGAGTAAAGAATAAGTGGGATCCGGCAGAGGGTAGATGCAGTGCTTGACTGTCTTGAACAGTGTTCCTGTTATGGTCTGATACTTCGTTCTGGTTGATGAAATGAGCTGTCTGTGTATTGTGTGGAGGGACTTCAGTATCAAGAGGTCCTCTGAAGTTCTGTTTTTCTTCCATTTTCTTTCCTGTCAGCAAATGGTTTGTTTATTGTCTTCATGTTAGTGAACTAGGGTGCTGAAGTCTTTGGCCTGTACCTACATGTTGTAATTGGAGTGTGGATGTTCATATAGCTTTCCATAAAAATGTTGAAGTAGTTTAGAAGGATGTTGGTATTCGAAGAGAAGTGGAGTAGATTGGGTGAGAGATTATTTCCAGCATTAGGTTGTCTATGGAGACGTTTTTAGGATCTGAATATTTAGCCTTTTCTTTTGTGTTGACCTTCCTTCTTTGGTGGAATGCTCAATAGGAAGAGAGGGATAGCAAAGAGGTCAGCCCAGGAGTATTTCTGGTTTGAATTGGATTGTTGGTGATGTTGAGAAGACAAGATTAAGGATGCGACCTTTGGAGTGTGTTAGCTATGTGACATGCCATAACACGTTGAGTGTTTCGATGAGGTTGAAGAGTGTGTCTCTTGTTTTTTTTAGCTTGTATTGTCTGGGAGCCTGAAGTCACTGAGGATAGAGTACAGATTAATGAAGTGGTGAGGAAATCTGAGAATTCATCAATGAAGTCCTTGTTGTGCCTAGACATCCTGTAGTCAGGTGGCAATCTGAGTTGTAGAGAGTGGGAAACGGAATGTCAGCTGCCCCATGAGTTGAATGCTCCTTGCATTGCAGGATTGATTATCTTTCAGCATTGAAAAAGTGACTAGGTTGCAGAGCATTTTACAATGCAGCATCTCCCTGGTAAAGTGTAGGTAAAATCTTAAGAATGTATTTAACTCGAACACAAATATTAAAAATATTTTTACGTCAAATAATAATATAAATGATTTATATGCATTTACTTCAAATGCAGAATAAAATAGAACAAAATGCTACAGCACTCTTAAATTAATTTTGAATTAAAACATTAATTAATTAAAATATCAAATTAGATTAAATTTATTTTTCTGATATTTAAATTAAAATATACATTTCCACCTGAATAAAGAAAAAGCTTTTTAATGTGCAATGATAATTATAAAACGTGAGGTATATAATTAATTAAAGTTAATGCAATTATATGTACTGTTACATAAAAAAGATTACATATTGTATAAATAATATTTACTATTTTATATATAATTTAACATTAATTTATAAATCTAACTTTTGAGTTAATTCATTTAATTTAACATTATTTCCTATGGAGTTTTATTTTAAGTCCCCACCTCCATATTTTCAATGGGAGAGTGTTGCAGTTCCAGTAGTTGGCCATGTGTAGTGCTGGACTTACTACAAAAGTGTAAGTTACTACAGAAGTGTAACTTACTACAAAAGTGAATAATGAAAAGTAGAAAACTTAAAAGTTAATAGGCTCTAGCAAGCAGTATAGCACCAGTATTTTTAACAGCGTATTACTTTGATTATTGTCGTTGCTAGCTTACCTTATTTTAATTGCGTCACCTTTGCCTTCTGTCACCTGGCTTTTTAGTCAACCGCTGCTTGTGTCGATTGCGTGGAGAAAGCCTTCTACTTCCTTATTTCCTTACTTCCGGTGTGCCAATGGAAGCTAAGTTAGCAGTTTGGCTGTGCACTTCCTGGCCAGCTATTTAAATCTGATGCCAATGCCAGCGCAGACGCACTGTTAATAGACTCTGGCAAGTGGTATAGCTGCAGTGTTTTTAACAGTGTGTTACTTTGATTATTGCCAGGGCTAACTCACCTTATTTTAAATACATCACATTTGCCTTCTGTCGCCTAGCTTTCTGGTCCACTGCGGCTTGTGCCGTTTGCGAGGAGAAAGCCTTCTACTTCCTTACTTCTGGTGTGCCACTGGAAATTAGCGGTCTAGCTGTGCACTTCTTAGCCAGCCATTTAAATCCAATGCCAGCGCCACGCGCAACGGACATGTGCCAATAGCGTGCCGAAGGTGCATCAAAGGCAAGCCCGTCTGCGCCCGTCCATGCCCAGACCCCTACTCCTCCATCAATAGAACTCAGGTACCCTGTAAGCATTGCATATTCTTTTGAAAGTCTGCATAAAGTTGATATTGCTTAAGGCCTGTGCCTCTCCAGAATTCTATTGCTGTGGTCCCTTTCCTCTCCAACTGGAGGGTCCGGTAGCATGCCTACACTGTAGATTTCATTGTTCTTATAAGGTTTTAAATGATATAAGTGTATCATCTTGGCTGGTCTTTTCTGGTCAATCTAAGACAGCTGACATCCCTACTGCTGAACAAAGTATTTCTACTTCCACTGATAAATCCATAACTTTTAAGTGTCTAGCCAGCATTATCATAAATGTCCTATCCCTTTCCAAGCATGTGGTTGAAATGTGGGACTTGCTTTCCTCAACGCCACCTGAGGTTGAATTTCTCACCGAAACCTGGCTGAGCCCTTCCTCTGTTCCAGACATTACCCTGGCTCTCCCTAGTAACTACTGTATTCTTAGAGTCAACAGACCGGATAGGACAGATGGGGGAATAGCCATAATTTTTAAAGACACCATTAAATTGTCGATAATTGATGCATAACTGGTAGATTGGCTGACACAGGTGTATTGGAATTGGAACTTTCTTCTAAGGTTTGTTGGAAAAGCGCATTACTATAACATCCTCCAGGGCCTTATTGAACATATCACTCCTCATGTTTTGGCATCTAAACAATTTTTTCTTCTGGGTGATTTAAAGTATCATTTGGATGACCCCAACAATTTAGAGGCAAGACAATTTGTTTCAGATTTATTTACACTTGGCTTGTACCAGAGAGTTAAAGGACCTACTCATGCTACAGAACACACGTTAGATCTAATCTTTACTAACGCCTTATCTCTGACTTGTGAACTAACTTAAACTTTACTTTGGTCGGACTACTCACTCATTGGTTTCAGTATTCCCAATCTAAAAGTGACGGATAAAATACCTAAATATTATAAAATGCTATCCAGACACTGGCAGAAAATCACTCCGAACTCTTTTGCTCAGGAGTTTGTGTTTATTGCCATTTCGGCAGTGTTGGATGTTGACCAAGCTCTTTCTGTCTATCACACAGCCTTAAACTTGGCCTTTGACAAGATTGCCCCTCTTAAATAGTACCCCAATATCAAACAGGGTTTCCATATGCCTTGGTACACAGCTGATCTAAGTACAGAGAAAGCTTCTTTTAAAAAATTAGAAAGACAGTGGCGGTGATATAACACTATGATTGATAGGAAAGTCTAAAATGCTGCCTTAAAATTACCCCATCGCAACATAAAAGTGGCCCAGAAAAGTTTCATTTCCAATCAAATCTGTCAAGCTGGAAATTCAACCAAAGTGCTTTTTAAAGTGCTTAACGAATTCCTAAATCCAGGCGCTTGTGCACAAGAAATTCAAGCATCACAAGCCCTCTGTGATGTTCTGGCCAAACATTTCAATGACAAAATCAAAGGCATCTATCAGAGCTTTCCCAGTTCGCTTGGGGCTCCTAATTTCACCTGGACCCCTTCTGATGGGGCCTTAAGCCTGGGAATGTTTAGGGCTTTTTCATTAGAGGAATTTCAGAAGGCGCTTGCAGCTGCCATATCTGGTTCTCCTTTAGATATCTGTCCTACCAGGATCTCTGCTGCTCTCGCTAATCAGCTTGCCCCTGCTGTTCTTTCGCTATTCAATCTATCAGTAAATACTGGGAAAATTCCATTAATGTGGAAGGTGGCTCTGGTCATGCCGATTCCAAAAAAGGCTAATTTGCCTCTATCCATTCTTACCAACCATCGCCCAATCTTGTTGCTCCCTTTTCTGGGCAAACTATTAGAAGGCCTAATAAATAAACAACTCACGGAGTACCTAGAGGCTAATAAGATTTTGGACCCATCCCAATCTCCCTTTAGACCATCATATAGCACAGAGATAGGCCTGGTTGCCATCACTGATCGCATCAGATGCACTCTTGATGCTAATGTTCCATCTACGCCTGTGCTGTTGGACTTGCTGCAACATTTGATATGGTGTCCCATCCTAGGTTGCTTCACAGGCTGCAAGAGATTGGAGTCCACGGAACTGCGCTTCAATGGCTTGGCGATCTCTTTTCCAACTGAACCCGAACCATCACCCTGAATTCTTATAAATCGTCCACTCCGGTGCTGGACAAAGTGGTGACCCAGGGCTCCTTTTTGAGCCCTTCGCTTTTCAACATATATGTTGCACCTCTTGCCAAGATGTTTAAATCTCTTATACAGATGACATGCAGCTTATGATCTCTCTGAACAGCGATTTAGCTAAAGCAAAAGAAAACCTTTCAGCTGGTAAGACAGCAATAGTTATGTGGATGATGGAGAACTGGCTCCAGCTGAATAATGGAAAAAGTGAGATTATGTTGTTTGGCCATGCCCAACAATTATGGAACTCCAATTGATGGCCCATGGAACTTGGTACAGCCCCTACGCCTAAACATGTAGTCAAAAACTTGGGAGTCTGTCTAAATCAATCTCTTGCTATGGAAGAGCAGATACATTCAGTTATGGGCTCCTGCATTCAAATTATGTGACTTTTGAAGAAAGCCTTCCCACTCCTTCCAATCACGGCGAGGAAATCTTTGGTGCAGGCTCTTGTTATTAGCCATATGGACTATGGAAACACCTTATTGGCTTCAGCTAATGAGACTCTGTTATCAAAACTACAGGTCAATCAATCAATTAATCAATCAATCAATCAATCAATCAATCAGGGATTTATAGAGCACACTACTCACCTGTGAGGGTCTCAAGGCACTAGGGGGGGCGCGGTTCGGACAGCTCCGAGGTTCCTCCGAAGAGCCAGGTCTTGAGGTCCTTTCTGAAAATTTGGAGTGTAGGGCTTCGTCTGATGCTGAGGGGGAGTTTGTTCCAGGTCTTGGCTGCAATGTAGGAGAAAGATCAGCCTCCCGTTATGGCTCTGTACATGCAGGGGACCTTGGCATGGGCTAGTTCGGCAGAGCGGAGGTTTCTCTTGGGGGCGTGGAAAGAGATTCTTTCATTGAAGTATTGGGGTCTGGTGTTATGGAGGGCTTTGTAGGCGTGAGTGAGCAGTTTGAAGGGTACTTTCCTATCGACGGGGAACCAGTAGAGGTTGCGAAGGTAGTGGGTGATGCGGTCATGTCGTGGGATGCTGAGGACGAGTCTGGCTGTGGCATTCTGGATGGTCTGGAGTTTGCGAAGGAGTGTTTTGTTGATTCCAGTGTAGAGAGTGTGTTCGTAGTCCAGCCTGCTGGTGATAAGTGCGTTGGTGACTGTCTTCCTGGAGTTGGGGGGGATCCATTTGAAGGTCTTGTGGTCATTCAGAATATGGCAGCCCGCCTCATTTGTAATCTTTGGGACGGCTTCAGCTCCCTTTCTTCGTTCCTTCCACTGGTTTCCTTTCCGGAAGAGAGTTATTTTAAAAATTTGCTGCCTTGCTTAAAAGGCATTGACAGGAAAAGTCCTAGTTATATTGCCTTGACGCTTTCTCGCTATTGCCCTCCTAGACTTCTCAGATTCAGTGATAAAGCATTGTTAACTGTTTCTCTTACATAGCCCCTCATTATTGGAAAGAGCTACTGCTACACATTAAAACATATTCAGATTACTCTCTTTTTAGGAACAGACTGAAAACAATGCTGTTTCAACTAGCTGGCCCTTTTGCCTTGATCTATGGTTGTGCCAAGATATCTCTGCTGGGGTGATTTGTGCACATTATAAATTACTATAACATAACATAACTCAAAAGTATAATTCAGGACTAATCAGTTTAGATTTATGGCCAAACATCGTCAACCTCAGCAGCTTCATTTTGTACAATTTTACCTACATGTGTCCTCTCAAATCTCTCAAGTCAGCTTCAGAAAGGCATTTATGAGTGTGTGAAGTAGTACTACAGGAGTACTACATCACTTACTCTTAAATACCTGTGTGAATCAAACGTATTGGTATACCTTGCAATGAGTTGTGGGTGTTCTTGAACTTTTTAGGAAGGCACTCTGTATGGGAATATAGTTCAGGTATTCACACATGGCTTAGGATCTTTATAACAAGGTAGGTCCAACATGAAATCCAGGAGTCGCAGGGTAGTTGAGCTTGTAGTTTATTCCTCACATAACTTCTTCTTATGAGCCTCTGTTTTCCTGGCTTCCCTGGACTCCCAACTCCTATAATTTTTTAGCGCACCTGTCCTTGACACCATATCATTCACCCATGAGGGTGCCACGAAAGTGTTAGGATGCCTTCCCTTGAACAGTTCAAAAGGGGACTTCCCTGTGAATGCATGAGGAGAGACTCTGTATGCTTCAACCTTTTTAGCAATCTCCTCTTTCCAATCTAATCTACCCTCCTTAGCCATGCCAATGGTCTCCTTTAATACACGGTTAAACCGTTCTACCATGCCATTGGTTTCTGGGTGGTATAATGAACACTTCCTGTGCCTTAGTCAATACTTTTCCAAACATTCCTCCATTTCTTTTCATAGCAACTGTACTCCGTTATCTGGAAGAATAGCATTGGGTATGCCTTCCCTCCCGAACAATGCTTTCAGGAAACGTAAGTCATGTTTGGTTTCAATTCCATTAGAGACTTCCAACCTCTTTGCCACTTGTTCAACCTCTTGTCATGTTCATTATCATCTTTACCAAAGATCAACACATCATCTTGATAAATTCTCATGCCCCCAAGTCGTCTCAATACCTTCACCAGGGCCCTTTGAAATACAGAGGCCACTGACACTAATCCAAAAGGTAACCTGGCAAATCTAGATGTACCAAAAGGTGTGACAAACGCTGTAAGCTCCCTGGATGCCACGCCAAGTCTGATCTGGTGGTAGGCTGACTTAAGATCTATGCTGGAAAACACTTTGGCTTCTTGTAACAGCATAAGCATATCTAAGATTTTGGGCAAATGTGTATCTGTCCACTACTACATGCTTGCTTACCTCTCCTAAGTCCACACATAGACACAGACTCCCATTTGCCTTTCTGGCAGCCACCACCGGAGCGAACCACTGTGTTCCTTCCACGTCTTCAATAATTCCATCACTCTTAAGTTTTTCTAACTCTGCTCGCATATCTTCTCTTACAGCCACTGGAACATTGCGTGCCTTTCCAGAAATAGGTCTGGCCCCATCAACCAAATGAATGTGATGCACATAATCATGGAGACTCCCAGGTTTTCCATGGAATACCCGAGGAAAACTTCCTTCCAAACCCCGTACAAATGCCCCACCAGAATCATCCTGCACATCCACCTTGTTCACCTCAAAGTCGTCTTTAAACATAATGGGGGAATCATTATTGAGATCCAGTATTACTCCCAGGTCTCTCTGGTGAAACCAGCTCAGAATGCTGTCTCCCTTTTGTGATACGTACACTTTTGCATTTGTATATCTTCCTTTGCACTAAAACAAACCCCCAAAATACCCATACAGTTTTATTAGTTCTCCACCATACTGACATGTTCTTATGCGAGGTTTAAATACCTTGATTTTGTTCTTAAGTCTTTTTAGGTAGAACTCCTTTGACACTAGGGTGATCCTAGCTCCAGACTCAAACAGACCTCTTGTTCTTTTACCTTCCACCATCACTTCATCTAAAGGTCTCTTTCTTCCGCTATCCTTCATTTGCAATACAGTTTGACCACAATCAAAATCTTTTCCTCATCACTATCACCACAATAACTGTCATTGACTTCACTCACTTCTCCTTTGAAATCGTTTATTTACAAACAATAGCAAAATGTCCCCTTTTTTATAGTAATTTTAAACAGCCTTATTTGCTGGACACGTCCTATCATTCGCTAGATGTCCAAATTTGCTACACCAATAACATTTTGCCTGGAAATTACTTTTCTTTACCATCCTGCTATTTGCATCGTTCTTTTTGTCTTTTTCTTTCAAAGTATGTGTTACCGCATGAATGGTTTCACCCTTCCCTTCATCCTTTTTAATTACCTCTACGCATTTTAGAGAGTGCTCTATTTGTTTAGCAATTAAGAGGACTTCATCCAGGATTTGTTCTTGTCCTGTGGAGACTTACCGTCGCACCCACAGGGTGAAAGACTCTGCCCTTTATATGCCCCATGCAGGTGGGCCAGGAGGTAATGAAAAAAGTCCAAGCAAAACCC
Source organism: Calotriton arnoldi (assembly GCA_963921515.1). Classification (NCBI taxonomy): domain Eukaryota; kingdom Metazoa; phylum Chordata; class Amphibia; order Caudata; family Salamandridae; genus Calotriton; species Calotriton arnoldi. The sequence goes on from CAWUFW010007562.1 coordinate 85,736, forward strand.
AGTCCGTAAAAAACGATTGTGGCTGCTTTTAAGCTATAAAAGGTAAGGCTCAGTTAATGGAACAGTTTACAGTATGAAATGCCTGCGGGCACTGGACTTCCTCAGCTCCACTTTATCTCTGTACAGCATCCGCTTTTTAAAAAAGTTCTCCTTCACCCAACACAAGTCCCTCTTACAAATTTTCTCTGGGTTGACAAATAGGTCTGCCCTTCCCAAGCTCATAAAACATTCCCTCACATACTTAAACCAGGGGATGCGATAAAATTTGTCAAGAGAAACAAAATCACAGGCAGTAGAGTGTGTGCGCGTCATGGTCAGTAGCGACACCAGATGTGCTGGAAAGTGTGCACATTACAGCATCCTTAGAGACTGAGGGCCTTGAGAGTGTGCATATCACTGCTCTTTACCTACGCAATAGGAAGTTTCTGAATCCAAAATGGAGCCCACGTCACATCACGTTACCTGAAGACGTGCTGACGTGGAGCCAGGTCTCGCTAAGAATGTCGATTTGAATGCCAGAATCTACTGGCACAAAGCAAATGCAAGCATGGTCCGTAGAGTGCCAGCTCATGAGATATGTCCAGGAAGATTCCGACAGTAGAGCTGGCAGTGCATTGCCAGTAAGGTTTGAAAATGTTGGCTGAGCTCTTGATGCACGAGAACAGGGCCTCACGAGGATCAGAGCCAGGAATTCCTTTAGGTACCAGCTAGTGGACCGTCAGGGACAGTTGCCCGTAAGCTTGAGCAGTTTGTAGTAAATGCCATGAGCACAATCGCAATTTGTAGAAAATGCCAGACTTACTCATACAGGGTCATCTAAGGTGTCTCATGAGCTCCATTTAGGTGAAGATTTGATTTCTTCCAAAGTTTAAGTAAAATGCTCCTTTAAGCAAATATCAAATAAATAGCAATAAATCCCAGCAAATAGGAAACCAGAAGTAGTAGTAGATCGCTCCAAGTGACTTAAACTTCTATTACCACAAAGTTCAATAGAATAACCACATTTCCTTACATTAAACAGAACAAATAAGGTTGTAGATTCTGTTAAGATGTTGAGACCTTGGAATAATTTTTTCTTGATATGTGAGATGCACCCCTCACTCACCGCCATAGTAACAAGGTAGCTCCAACATGAAATCCAGGAGTCGTAGGGTAGTGGAACTTAAAGTTTATTCCTTACATAAAGGTCCCATTCATCTTCAGCAACTGCTCTTCGTCATCTCTCTTGCTCTCTCTCTCACCAATCTACGACTTCACCTAGTTCCATCACCAAGGTTACCACCAGAAGCTAGTTTGTAAATACACCAGCATTTGAGATACCACAGTCTTTCTCCTTTTTAGGTTTTGATTTGACAGCAGGAGGGTGGGTAGGAATGCTTCACTGATATATCATTGTTGCCTTGAGAGAGGCCTATTTAATATTTAGGTACTGGGTTTAGTCTTCTTTGTCTATTAGGAAAAGTATACGTTGCAGTATTTATGTTTTCTGGGATGGTGTATTGTGTTGGTAAATTATATGTTTGTGGTAAATCTATATTCATTTTGGGTTTTTATGGACTGAAATAATTAAATAAAGCGCTATGTTTTGATGTTAAGTCCAACTACAGACAAAATCTTTCTTTTTCGAGAGTTGTTTTTTTTCTTGGTTGATTGACATTTTTTGGTTTTAACTCTGTTTTTGCTGGTTTAGTGTCTCTGCGCACTTTCTCACTGCTGTTCAGTGTTAAAGTGCAAGTGCTCCTGTTGTAAATTGTTATTATGGATTGGTGTTTCCATGATTGGCATATTTGATTTACTGGTAAGCCCCTAGCAAAGTGCACTGAGTGTGACAGGGCCTGTAAATCAAATGCTACTAGTGGGTTTGCAGCACTGATTGTGCCACCCACAGAAGTAGCCCAGTAAAGGTAACTCAGACCTGCCACTGCAGAGTCTGCGCACAGTTTGTAACTGCCATGTCGACTTGGCAAGTGCACCCACTTGCCAGGTCCTAATCATCCCTTTTCTTACACATACGTCACCCCTAAGGTAGGCCCAAGGTACCCCTGTGGGCAGGGTGCTGTGTATGTTAAAGGTAGGACATGCAGTGGTGTGTGTGACATGTCCTGGAGGTGAATTACAGTGTATTTCATTTTTCACCACTGCAAGGCTATCAGTCCCATAGGAAAGAATGGGAATTTGGCTTATAACCTCTTATAAGCATAACTTCCCATTGGGACCAGATAGGGAAATGGAGTTTAGTATGCCTGGCTCAGAGTGTAAAAATACATCTTTTAGTAAAGATGATTTTTATGTTCTGTGTTTGAAAATACCACTTTTAGATAGTAGGTCTTTTCTTGCTTAGCCATTCTGTGTGCCTCTGCTGGGTTTGTGGATTGATTGACAGGGGCTGTGGATGTGCATTCTCTTCAAACATCCACTGGGGGGGTCGAGGTGTGTCCTGCCTTTCCTGGATGAGTCAGGGCTGGGCTGAATAGACCTGGGCTGCATTTACAGTAGTGGGAGGAGATTTCCTTGCACCTGAATGGGCCTGGTCTACTTTGAACAATGCTGTCTTCACCTCCTGCCGGGAAGTTGGGCCAGAGAGGACAGAACTGGTTTGGACCAAGCACAGACACTCTCTGCCTGAGAGAACAAAGGGATTTTGAGCATAAATATTGGGGCCCAGACTACAGAATTTTAGAACTTGCTGGAATCAAGGAACCTGCCAAGAAGAAGAGCTGGTACAGCTGCCAGGAGGAGTACTGCCCCTTTGCTGTGTTGTTGCTTTGTTGGGTTGGCCTGCAGTTGCTGATTCTGCCTTGGACAGTGAAAGGACTGGACTGAACTTTCTTTTACTTGCACTGAGTATCTCCAAGGGCTTGAAGTAGAGCTTTCCTCCTGTTCTGAAGTCTCAGGGACTGCAAAGACTTCACCAACCTGTGGGTACCGCTTCTGGAACCGCTGTTTCAGTTGCCACAGAGAAGGGAAACGTAACCGACTCCATCGCTGGCTCTGTGTCCTAACGGCACCGCAGAAGGCACCATCCACATTTCGCACCACAACCTTGGTCTCACCGACGACCGCCGTCGCTGCCACTGAGCCGCTACTTCCACCGTGACCTGTGGGTACCGCACTCTGCACCTCCTCGCTTCACTTCACCATCCTGGTCTCACAGACGCCGTCACTGCTGCTGACTTCGACACCTGTGACTGCATCGTGGCTGGGGGCACTGCTCGTAAGTCTCATGACACATCGTCTCATCCCACACAGCAGTCTGGGCCGACTGACGCCATCTCCCGCTAACTGGCTCTGTCGCTTGCACCACAACCTGCCAGCACCGCATCGAGCACTGCCTCACCCAGCACCGTAAGCCTTGGTCTCACCAGCGCCGTCTGGACGATCGTCACTGAGCCGCTGCCTGCACTGCATTGAGAGGGCACCGCACCTTGCACCGCTTCCATTTAGCAATGCATTCACGACAGTTGCCACGACCGGCTTGCACCAACGTGCCACCTGCAACGAGAAAAGTACTGTTACCGAGTCTGTGCACGCTTTCGCTGGCACATACCGACGCGGTCGGCTGGAACTGTTAGACTCTGTTTCAGCATCGAGGTAGGCCCGGGCGGAGCTACTGACTCGTACGAACTGTGTTGTTGAGGTATTTCTGCAATTTTAAGAATATCTTGCAAAGTATATACTTTTAAGTACTATATGTTGAATTCTTATCGTTTTGGTCTTGTTTTGGATATGTAAAAATATTTTTCTAAACTGGTGTGGTGTCCTTTTGTAGTGTTTTTACTGTATTACTGTTGGTTATGTGCAAATGCTTTACGCACTGCTTCTGAGATAAGCCTGACTGCTCGTGCCAAGCTACCAAGGGGGTGAGCAGGGGTTATTTTAGAAGAATTTCTCACGGAAATTGTACAAATTGTAACAAACTGATTTCTGGTAATAACATTAAAATAAACGGGTTGAAACATAATATATAAACACCATGATGAAATGTAAGACCAAAAATGTTATATATATGATTATTTGCCCTTGCAATAAATGTTATGTAGGTGAAACTAAAAGAGAAATACGTACCAGACTAAATGAACACAAATCTGCTATAAGAACAGGCAAAGCCAATGCTCCCTTAGTGGAACATTGGAAGGAATACAAACATACTAAAAGGGACCTTCAATGTTGTATACTAGAGGGGATAAAGAATACCCTTAGAGGAGGAAACATAGATAAAAAGAGAAAAAAAGAGAGCAATTCTATATGAGTAAGTTTGCCACATATAAGAGAGGCCTGAACAACCTGAAGAGTGGGAGCAATTGCCAAGATAATGGTAAATTTATAAATACACTCCCAGAAAATACGGATACAGCTATTGTTAGCAGTATTCTGAAACCTAGATCTGGGCATATAAGGAAGGTTCTAATCCAGTCTGATAGGATTAATAACACAGGATGTTTCTTTAAATCTAGAATTGGTAATTTAGATAAATAATTTGTACATCATGAAATTTATATTAGCAAAGAGAATTCAGTAGTATGTGACTACTTGATGTAACAACGGAAAAGCTCCATATATAAATATCTTTTTAAAGTCATTATATAAGAAGACAGGCAAGGGCGAAATGGATAAATAAAGTTTTTTGATATGGTTATTGAAATTTTAAAAAAGCGAGAAAGCCTCATCGGTTTATGCTGATTAATGTGAGTAGGAGGAAACATAACATATAGGGAGTTTCACACTATTTGTTGCAGTGAGCACAATACATTATGCAAAATCATTAGCTACATGAACGATATGTAAAGGGAATAAATATTGAAGATATTGTGCGACAAACATGAAACTGTTGCCTGTCTTCAATATAGCCTCCATTGAACGTACTGCGTGACTACGTATACGTAATTACAATTAGGTTTAAAAGACGGAGTCTCAAACTTTGGGGCATATTAGCAATGCCTGGCGATAATTATCGCAAAGCGCAATTAGCGCTTGGATAATTATCGCCAGGCATCGCCGGTTTCTATCGCGGAGTTAGCGTGCAATCAGCAATGCTAATCTCCAAAGCGATAGAAACCTTGGAGAACAGTGTGAATATCGCCTGAAAACAGGCGTTATTCACACTGTTCCTCAGTTCTGCTTGCTGATAGTGCGAGGGGACTTAGCCATGTAATCCACCTCTCATTGGATTACATGGCTAAGTCAGGGTGGGACCAGGTGTTAGCAAACCAGCGCTAAACGTGTTTAGCGCTGGGTCGCTAATCACCGCCCCTGCCTCGCTGATAGGCGTTAGCGACCTCAGCGACTGTTTCCAGTCGCTGTTAGGTGGGAACGCCTACTTTGCATGCCATTAGCGATAAATATCGCTGGCATGCAAAGCGGCACTCCAACCCGGTCGCTATCGCTTACAAGCTGTCGCTAACAGCAGTTAGCGACAGCTTGTTGATAAGGCGATAATATTATCGCCGCTTTAGCGGGAAAAAGTCCCGCTAAAGTGGCGATAATCGCCTTGCTAATATGCCCCTGAGTCCTCTTTCCTGAAATTAAGAATTGGGAATGTAAGGGAGGCCCCGTGTGAATCAAAAAGGTAAGCAGAGGGCTATAAGAGAAACCCTTCTGTTAGTAGGCGCAATTCGCTGTAGATTGACAACAGCATTGTTTCTAATATAACAGAGAGATGTTTTTTCTTTTAAAATTAATGAAGAAAAACGCAATGATTGGTACACGCTCTTGATAACGCAAATGTCTCAATTTGAAGCTGTGTACTTAATTAACATTATTTATACCCAGTAATATGTAGAAAAATAAATTGTTTTCAGCCATAACAGAGATTCCACTTATAGAATGTGGAATATATCGGACATTGATATCCAATAGAGTTGCAAAACACCAACATAACACGGATATAAAGCGAATGAAGAAGTATACGTATCCGTCGTTTTAGCGCATTATTTTAAATGGATGCAACTTTATAATTTGGAATATGCTCTGTGACCTTTGAATGATAATTAACTGATTTGGTCTGTTGAGGTGCTGTTATTCTCTTACAGTTTTGAATAAGTAATTCTAGCATCCTTATATTAAAACATACAAATATATTAATTTGAATAGCTTGACGTTTTTTTCCCATTTATGAAATAGGAAATATATAGAAACATAGGGGATATACACAGTAGTGTTTAGAAAAGTGATATAGATAATTTCATTAGTCCTTATACTTCTGTCTAGATCACGAGGAAGAATTTTGATCATGACAACATTGATGTAGGAAACCTATACACAAAAAGAAAGGTTCTATTTATATTCATACTAACATTGATGTGTTAATCATCGAGGTAAGAACTTTGAATATGTCCATAGCAAATAAATAAAATAGGGGAAATTGTTTTTAATAAATTAGTTGGAGAGAAAAAAACTTTTTATAAAACTTTTACATTTTTACACTGGGGGATTAAAACATAATCAAGATTACTTAACTATATTCCTTGGAAGGAGAAACAATTCTTTGAAGTTCTGATCATAGAAAGGTAACACGCATGTATGAGTTAACCGTATACCTGGTGATTTTATATTATGAAATCATAATATAAGTTCTATTCCTTTTAGAGTACATAAAGATAAAAAGGTCTATATTCAATGAGGACTGAACTCCAACAAAATGGGGAAAACTGATCAATTTAAATTTAGAGGTGGGTAAGATAAAAAATTAAACTGAAATTGATTAAATGACATGAGCAACTCAGGATCCCATTTATAAACTTGCCAGATAGTTTTTAGATTCTGCGGCAATTGAAAGGCCTTAAATACCTAAGATGTATGGCTGTATCCAAATACAATTAATAAGAGCCTGTAAAACCTATGGGAACAATAAACCCCTTCTAGGTATGATGTTTGATTACTTTTGATTGGATGAGCGTATGCCTTCTATAACTTATAACACTGAACCTGGATTTGTAAATTGGTCACATTTAGATTATATGTGTATAAATATTGTTTTTAACTTTTTTTTTAGATAGAATTTCCTGTTTTTAATATTACTGCTTGTCCTGAAGAAGGTGGAGAAAATAGTCAACACCACCGAATTGCCGTGTCAACAATTTCTTTTATTAAAAACCTGGATATTGTACATTTGAGTCTTTTTGATTATTTTCTTTGATTAAGAATATGGATATAATGTGATGATGTATATTTGAGTTTTTTTAAATGTATTTTTAACTATTGATGTATTTTAACAATGTACCATTGAATGATGTGATAATATATATGGTATCACTATAATTTTTAATTAAAAAGAATGCGTAATAAATCTGACTTTTTTACCTAAATGCAGGTATCAGTAGTTGATGGTATCTATATATGATATGCCAACAAAGACTTTTTCTTAAATACTTTTTTCTTTCTGACTAGAAGGCATATAGTGGTGATTTTGAATGAAATAGATAAGTTAGTGAATGTGTGCAGAGAAAAGGGAGACCTTTTGTAGTGAATTTACTCTGTAACCCTGTCCCTTTTCTCATAAAATAGGGTACCTCTCCTTCTTTTGTAGAGAAACTCTTTACCCAGCCAAAACCAGTTCTGTCCTTTATAGTGCAGCTGCCTGGCAGAAGGTGGAGACAGTATTGTGTAAGGCAGACCAGGCCCATTCAGGTGAAAGGAAATCTCCCCCTACCCTAAATGCAGCCCAGGTCGATTCAGCCCAGACCTGACTCATTCCGGAAAGGCAGGACACTCCTCACCACCCCTCCCCCAGTGGCTGTCTACAGTGAATGCACATCCCCAGCCCCTGTCACTCCAAAACCAGACAGTCAATACACAACCTAGCAGAGGCACACAGAATGGCTAAGCAAGAAAATACCTAATTTCTAAAAGTGGTATTTTCAAACACAGAATGTAACAATCATCCTTATTAAAAGATGCATCTTTATATTCTGAGTTCAAGCATACCAAACTTTACCTTCCAATCTTGTTCCAACAGGAAGTTATATTTATAAGATGTTATAAATGAACTCCCATTCTCTTCTATGGGACAGATAGCCTTTCAATAGTGAAAAATGAAATTGGCAGTATTTCACTATCAGGATATGCCACACACATCAGGACATTTCCTACCTTTCACATACACTGCACCCTGCCCACAGGGGTACCTAGGCCTACCTTGGGGGCGACTCACATGTAAGAAAAGGGAAGGGTATTACCTGGCAAGTGGGTACACTTGCCAGGTTGACAAGGCAGTAGCAAACTGCGCACAGACTCTGCAGTGGCAGGTCTTAGTTATATTTACAGGCTGCTCATGTGGGTGGCACAATCAGTGCTGCAGGCCCACTAGCAGCATTTGGTTTACAGGCCCTGGGCACACACAGTGCACTGTACTACGGACTTAAAAGCAAACCAAATAAGCCAATTATGGAAACACCAATCCATGACAACAATTTACAGAGGGAGCACTTGCATTTTGGCAGTCAACAGCAGTGGCAAAGTGTCTAAAGCATCTAGACCAGCAAAAACAAAGTCCAACACACAGTAAGAACACAGGAGGCAAAGGCAAAAATACAGGGGAAACACACGCCAAGGATGCCAGGTCCAACAGCCTGCAGCACTGATTGTGCCACCCAATCAAGTAGCACTTTAAACATGTCTCATGCCCGCTGTTGCAGACTGTGTGTGTGCAGTTTTAAAGTGCCATGTCGACCTGGCAAAGTAAACATCCTTTTTTATACTTGTAAGTAGATGTAAGGTGCAATTGGTTTAAAAATCAGGTCATGTACTTTAAAGTTTTACATGTCCTGTAAGTAAAAACTCTTAAATTTGTTTAGCATTACTGCAAGCCCTACCTCTTCCATAGTATAACATTGAATTACTGTATTACATTTTATAAGTTGAACTTCCAAACAGGATCAGGTTATCCCTTAATGTTTGGTGTCTTTGGAATCACAATTTAAAATTCTAACTTATGGTGAAGTTGAATTTTATATTACAATTCTGAAAATGCCACTTTTAGAAAGTTTGTATTTTCTTGCCTTAGCATTTGGTGCCTGTGGCCTGTCCCTTGGTCTTATGACTGGGTGTGGGTGACAGTTGGGCTTTGTGTATTCCTCCTAAACAGCCAGGCACAATGGGGAGCTTAGGTGTGACTGGATGGCCAATCACTGGCAGGATGGGAGGGAGGTGCTGGACCCTGCCCCACTTACACTTGAATAGGCAGTAACCTGTCTCCACACACAGTGCAGCATATCCCCTGTAGTCTGGAGCCAGGGCGAAGAAGACAGGGCACTTATGTACTTCAAAGTCATGCCTTTAGAAGCATCTCCCCACTTCAAAGGCTCAACTTGGTAAAAAACTGGGTCTCAGACACTACCACTTCAGTACACTTTTAGACCAGTGGAAACTCTGCTAGGAAGAAGTACTGCTGTGCTGCTGAAAGGGCTGCCACTCTGCTGTTCTGCTGATCTGAAGGAATTGCTGCCCTGCTGTTCTGACCTGTGGCTTGCTGCCCTCTTGCTTGGGTGAAAAAGGCTGGACCTGCATCTCTTGAACCCAGAACCCACATTGATTCCAAGGGCTAATTGCCTGGGCTCCCGATTGGAAGCCTGAATGACACAACGGACTTTCAATGAACTTGCACCTGCACCTGGGCTCTGGCATCCGTGAGTCTACCCTGCTCAGTAGTGCCAACCCAGTCCTTGACCCTTGGAAGTGGGCTTAGGGTGCTGTGCCAGACTCTGTGGATCCAGTGGGTCCGACATATCTCCTCTGCTGCGCGGTGTAACCCTGAGCAGAACCAACATATCTCTGCTGCTGCATGGATTGGACCCGTCGCAAAGACCTGCATTGCATTGCAGCTCTTTCGGAACTGCAGCATCGCTCTGACTGCATGAAACATCCTCAGCACAGGCCCTCACCTCCCTCTTCGATGGCAGCCTTGTCGACGAAGACAGACTCAGCATTGCAGCCTCACAGCTCCTTGGAAGCGCTACATCGCCCCACTACATGCTGCATCCTCAACACAGGACTTCGCAACACAAGCCCCATCAACAGGATCCTCAAATACAACTCAGGCCTGCACATCCCAGCCTCCCCCCATCTCGGCACCGAATTATCGCTACAGCTGCAAGACGCACCTTCAAGGCGGATCTGCACAATGCCCCGCAAACTAGGATTTAATGAACTTTGTTCAGCAGGCCTAACTGGGTCCCTGTAGCTGCCTGCTGTCCATCATGGTTGGCCTAAACTTGCGATTTTGTCCTGGTTCAACATGACCAGATATCCACAGTTGACACTTTGTGGTTTTAGTGCTATTTTTACTAAAATCTTTAAAAATTGCAAATTGCAAGTGGATTTTTGTCGTTTTGGGCTTTATCCTTTATTAAGCTGCTTTTGTGCAGCCTGATTTAGGCCCACTGGGCCAAGAGTTCCTGCAGTGAAGTAATAATTCCCTTAGGGAGGGCTAGTGCCGCAGTAGAGAAGCCCGACACCTGTGAATCATTAGACAATGATCTAGTCACTAGTGTAACCAGTTAATCTCTTCTGGAGAGGACATGTGCCCCAAGGGAACACCTGCATGGGAAGACTCATTTATCTGGGTGACTGTTGTGTGACTCTCACCCCCTCTCCAAATGCAAGTGTCTGGGGGAGAAGGAAGAGCAGGGAGCATCAGCTAGTCTCCCGCCTATGATATGTTGTGGTCCTGCCAGGGGGTGGAATACAAAGGTCAGAGACCTGGCTCCTATGCAGCATGATGGATCAGTGCAGGACAGGCCGGAGTAGAGAAGCTGGCTGTAGCTGTCAGGTTTGTGGGGCTCCCTGCGGGGTTCTCCAGAAAAGGTCAGGACCACTGCCTGAGAAAAAAAAGATTACACAAGTCTGCACATAGGTTTCAAGACCAAGACAAAATGTAAGAAATGGTACAGCAGGTACCTGGTGGCACTTCAAAGACATTTCCTGGTGCTGGCAATTAACCTCATAATCCTTAGCAGCAAATTGAAAGGAGCATCCCTTAATCATCTGTTGTGCACTCAAAATTTGCATATTGACCAAAGTGGTGCCCTGCGAGGTGTAGGGATGCTGTCAATGAGTTCCAAGGCTCTGGGGGTTGCACGGTGTACATAAGGTCTCTAAAAAAAGCCTCTGGTTAATTTTTAAGTTGCCATCTTAAGTCTCCCATGTCAAGAATTTAAAGGCTTTTCTCACTGATTCTCCGGAAGCTGTCATTTTGTTTAAAGGCTCTGACGAGCATGAGTCTTTGTTCTTAGATCCTTTGACTGCTTTGCCAGTATGTTAAAGGTAGAATAATTATTAAGTGCTGTTTGTTGTAGCATCTCCCTTTTGACTTCTCTGCCTCACTACCCTGAGAGTCAAGTGCTAAAAATGGGTACTTGGTTCCCAGTTAGGAAATCTGCAGGACACTAACGTCAAAACCCCCTGTTGTTACCCATGGGTTCCAATACCCGCTAGCTGACGTGGGATGCTCAGACACTGATTTATTGCATGCTCAAAATACAATTTTAAATCTTTATGTTAGTGAAACAATGTAATTCAATTTGGGATCTTAGACCCACGTAAAGTAACACCATGGCAAGAAGATACTTTAGCAACAAGAACTAATAGATCCTGTGGACCAAAATATGGGTACGTTTCATTAGCTACTGAATCAAAAATGCCATACATTGCATTTGGGACTTTATATGTGTTTTGAAATTGGAGTCAAGGAAACGCCTCAGATAGGGTCATAGGGTCTTCCAACAATTAGGTTCTACTATCAACTATGTCTAAGCAATATAGTAATCACAGCTGCATCTTTTTAAAGATATCCTGAAAGTGAAATATGATCAGATGGCTATTTTCACCCAATGGTTTAGCAGAACAATAAAGCAAGGTGTTGATTGATACAACAGTTTTGGATCTGAAAGTAAAAGGATGCACAAGATTATTTATGAGGCAATATCATTGATAATGCAGCGATCCAGCATATAACATTCATCCTCAATGCACCTGAGAGACTGATTACAGCCAACATTTGCATCCAGTGCTATTGCCAACACTCTTTTAATAGTTCTCAGGTTTACGTCAATAGGGTATATGTTCCATTTTCTGATTTTTTTGTGTAGAGAGAAGATTCTCAAAAAGAACTCTAAATGCCTAATAAGATATTAGGCTTTAAACTGTACTGTTTAAATAATTCTTACATTGCTTATTCTCAAGTCTTAAGAATACTCTAAGTTCCTGTCAAAGTGGTCCCAGTGTATATTTGAATGGACATAAAATGTAACTAGAAGTATTCAGTTTATTTCCTTTCACGATATCTACATGTCAAGGAAAACGATTAATATGTGCCTGTGGTTGCCAATAGTGATAACAGACATTTTTCATTATCAGAAATGGGGGTTATTAGTTAGCGAAGGGCTACCCGTACCAACTCAATAAACCCACTCTGTTTATGTCAAAGCACAGTTCTAAGTGAGTCTTTGCTCAACTCCTGGTAACTATCGAACAAGCAGCAGGCAATCCTAAGAGAACTGTGTGTAAGTTCAAGCAGTATCAACAATTTTAAAGTAAATAACTTTTCCACAATAACATTCACAAACCAATGTAGAAAAAATAGAGTAATATTTAATGAGCAAAAAGACACCATGACACCATGATCATCAAAACAGGTTTTGGCCAAAAAGCACTAAGAAAAAGTAAAGTCGAAAATTTACTATTCTCGGGTGATGGGACAACCACAATGAGGCAGAGAAAACAAGCCTGCGCACACGTCTTAAATACGTAGCAGAGTGAGTACTCTGTCTCTCAAAATCCGACAAAACATATACAGTACAAGTATAAACTTAAGAAGCAATAAATAGTTCAGAAGTTGTTATGTGTTCTTCTTTATTCTTGGAAGGTTGCCCAGCCAACACGTGCCCGCTCCACCTACTTTACCTTATCCCAGTAACTCGGGTACCGAAACACAACCGTTTTGGAGTGGATTTCGTTTTTACACCTATTCTGAACTTCTGTCCGGAGTATTTTACTCTCCACTACCTCCTTCACCAGCCGGGACGGAAGTACAACCGGCAGAGAGATCATACATCTCCTTTGCATTGCCTCAAGCCCTGATGAAGTCTTGGGTTATTCGCCCAGACGAAACACGTGTTGGCTGGGCAACCTTCCAAGAATAAAGAATAACACATAACAACTTCTGAACTATTTATTGCTTCATAAGTTTATACTTGTACTGTATATGTTTTGTCGGATTATGAGAGACAGAGTACTCACTCTGCTACGTATTTAAGACGTGTGCGCAGGCTTGTTTTCTCATGTATAAGACCTCTGGTCTTTAAGGTGGGGGTTCTGGGTTAACCCCTTCCTGTACGCACCGTCCTACTACATATGACACAGTGCCTGGCGTTACACCCTCCTACCTACTCACATAAACCCTGTTCCTTGCACAATGAAGCAGAGGTTGGATACACATCTCAATCAAAGTTGTAATCCTGTTGAAATCAAAATATTCTAGCTGGGCAAGATCAAAGGCACTGGCTGGCGAGAGTCTCTTAAAGTCAATAGATTGTCAACAAGCTCCTGCTAAAGCTGTTTGTTTTGGCATCCAATGCTCTGAGTAGGACAAGCCTGAGTCACTTTGTGGGTCAGATAGATTTTCTGCCTCACCCTAGTCAAAATTTTACCTTTGAACTTACTCTCTTTTTTTGAACTTGGAATCCTTCCGTGGAGCTAGACGCCATAGCTGGGCGGAATTGCAAAAGCCAGATACCTTCACTGAATGGCCCCACAGATCCAGTTTTTAGTGGAGCAAACAGTTTAGAGTGGGACAAGCCTGGTTTTATTAACCCCTTGGGTGTGACCTCCATGGACACAGTTTAGCACTTAGACTGGTCCTCTAGAAGCCAACAATGACCAAGGCCCAACTCTTTCAAAGTTCTGAGAAGTTTCTTCCTGGTCAGTCCTACAGTTGCCTGCTACTCAAGGCTGGCGTCTAGACAATAGTTCTCTCTCCAGCCAGGTCTCCTGCAGGGCTAGTCATCAGTGGGGAGCTGGGCCTCTTGGGATCAGGAGGTTCTTCTGCTTTCCGTGTCCCAGACGCAGCAAAGGAGGAGGTTAAGCTCTTGATCTTTGAAGAGCTGTTCTAGTCTTTGGGGTGACAGCAGTATTTAGGTGTCCTTGACACATTGTGAGTCTTCTTCTAGCAGGATCTTCTTCTTCCAAAGGAGTCTTTCCAGGTCCATGAATTTTCTGAGGAGGTGGCAGTGCAGGTGACACATTTATCCTGTGAGCTAGTCAGTGATTGGAGAAGTCCCTCCATCCTTTGGTAACTATTTTCTCACATTGCCGCCACCTCCTTTTGCAACACTTCCTCCTTGCCTTAATGTAAAGTTACCCAGCAGTCCCTGTTTCAACTTGACAGAACCCTTCTGGCACAGGGCAGACTTTTCTTCAGCTTACAAACAGCTTCCCTATTGAGATGAGCTCTCCTCCCAACTGACTGCTCCAAACTGGGTCTCTCTCCTGCTGACAGTGGGACCAGGATGCACTGGACGTAAAAAAGGATAAACCCTTTTTGGCATCTCCAGCTGAAAAGAAATGTTATGAATGCCCCTTTGTTCTGCAAGTTGTACTGCACCCATCCAGCAGTTAGCACTACCCTGTCATTCCTGGGCTCAGAGTTAGGCCATTGTCTTTTGATCCAATAGTCATTAAATCTCCTAGCAAGGTTTGTGTATTCAAGCTCTAGAGGTTTGATGAGCGGCAGAATACATTTTAAGATAGTTCTGGCTTGGGCAGCCTAAATGCATTTTTATAATGTTACATTTTGAATAGCCATCAAAAATTTGATTTCATCTTAAAATCACATTTTAAAACTAAGGAGGACGTACATCTGAAGCACTTTCCTAGCCTTTTCCTTAGAAAAGAAAGGAATTTAAAATGATACTCCTTTCTAAGTTTCGCAAGTCCTACAACAGCAAAATAGCTTTTGCCCTTCTTTTCACTGTGAGAGAGCAGTAACCCCAATATTTTTTTATATATTTGAATCTGGGGGCGAGAAGGCACACTATAAGGCTGACTTATGAATATGTAAAAATGTTTTCCTAGATAGCAAATGCATTTTCCCTTCCATGTGTTATTGCAGTACATTTAAACTGCAGCCCAGCCAGAACAGTGTGGTGCTCCTGGTACACATATAGTTTTGTCATGTATGTGGGTCATGCAAAAACCTACTGCAGCCCACATACAATATAACATTTGTAATGCTTTAGGTGCACGTTAGGCTCCATTTAGAAAGGACTTATGGGGAAATTAAATAGGCCAAATAGGGAGTTCAGCAATAGTAAAGCGGACAGGCTTCTAAAGACAGTTAATCCAGACATGCAAAACCTGGGGGGCCACAACAAAAATAGGGTAATTTCCTACATTCATCATCACACTTTTAATGAGTGAGAAATGTAGAAATCGAAGGAAGAGAAAAATAGGAAAAGACAAAAAGGGGAAATGTTGTTGAAAATGCAACTAGAACAGAAAAGAAGAGACATGAAGTGGAATCGATACTGGCAGCCTTGGTATTCATCAACATCAGAATTAGGCAGAACAAGTGACAGCCTCCTTAGAAAAACTTTGAGACAAGTTAACAAGTGGGCTTGAACAACATTTTTCATTGACTCGTAAGTGATGTTGGGTCCGTATAAGGATGAAGTCCACAGATGAAGAAAGTTTACGTTGTTTTACAACACGCATACATTGTTTAAGATTACATCCAGGGACAATCAGTGCTCTGCTTCTCCTCGTAGTTAGAGGGTTTCTATAAATGTTAGAATCTCTTTTTAGCGCATTTTTTCAATGTATTATTTCTCATGAATGAGTCCATTGTCAAAACATGGGCATGCATTCTCCCCAAAAATGCATTGGTTCTTGTTACACAATAAACAAGTTCTTAATTCTGCTAATCAAAACATATTGTCCAATTTCATGCTCCCAAGGTTTGTTTAGTAATACTTTTTTGACAAGTGCATTAATCATAAGCACATTATAATTGTTAATTTTACTAATGTGTTTATATCCAAACATAACCATTAAGTTTTAGTTATGGAGAAAACCCAGGGATGAATCTGAAGAGTATTTTGAATGAATGTGATCATGCAAGCCTCATTCATACTGCAGTCAGAGTCCCATTGGCCAGAAAACAATGCAAAGAACCTAAATAATAAACATAGAAACTAAAAATATATGCCCTACCTAAATAGATGCAAAAAAGAAAAATTGATGATCTACATTAATTAACACTTAAGTGCAACATATTTTAATGCAAAATAGAGGAAATTACATCTATCTACTGCATCTTTTATTGTTGATTAAAATACTTCTAGTCAGTTCTTAAGCATAACCAAAATGTAAGGGTTGAAACGAAAGTAAGTAGAGGAAAAATAAATAAAGAGTCTTTTATCATGATCAAATCACTCATTATAACTATATGGCTATGATCTTTGTAGCACGTACACTGATTAACTAGACAATATAGAACTTAGTTTACAATAGTAAATTACCTATTGTAACAATGTTGTATAAACTAATTGGCTTAAACCATGCAGCCCAATGTGTTTTCAGATAATTTAAACATGCAAATTAAACACCAGACAAAATCTATTGATCTTCTTTTAACAAAAGTGAGATATACAGACCCAAAAATATGCCTTTTTGTAGATAATTTCGTGATTTTGAGACCAGATGGGACAGATGCTTTAAAGTTGAATCACAGTAAATGCAGAAATAGAACACAGGTATGGAAAGTGTAAAGTTGTTATGTTACATTCAAGTTTGAATCCCTGAATAATTAAAGATATAGTATTTCACATTGTGAGAATCATGTCTAAAAAGCTGACAGAATAGGACATCAAATATTTAGGGGCATATTTATGAGAGGCTTGAATTGTGATGCAACAGCGGCACAAGAAGTACTCCGTATTTATAGCACAACGCATTTGCCAACTGTGTCATTTTTTAAGGCTTGCATAGGGCAAAAACTGTGCCTAAACCTGCTGCACCACCTAGAAATTAAAATATGCAAGGTAGGCACTCCCATGAAAAATCCAAAGCAGTGATATTTATGAGTCAGACATTATGTGACGCATCATTGGCAAGCGGCGCGCAAAGCCTGAAATATACAAATAAACATGTGCATCGACAACCCAAGCGTAGGAAATGATGCAGTGACTGTGGGATAAAAAGAGCAACAGCACAAAACTATTTGGCAAGCTCAGCTATGCCATGGAGGTTGTCATTCTGCAGGTAGGAGTCGCGAGGAGACCACCACGTAGGCAGCGAAGGAGGAGGGAGTTTGTGTTACGGCAGCACATATCCCTAATTCAGCTCAAGGAGGATGAGGTAATCAAATTCTACAGGTTCAAGAGGGAGTCTATCATTCAATTGCTCCATAGAATTTGGCCAAGTCTCCAGCCACTAACTGGCAGGCCCAATAACATTCCCTAACAGGTCAAACTGCTGGCTGTTCTCCACATGCTGGCATCCGGTTCCTCCCAGATCACAACAGCCAGAGTGGTAGTAATCTCTGAACCATCATTTACTGCCTTCCTACCCTCTGCCCTGGATGCCTTCAGGCTCACACCCCAGTGCCTCCTTTTCCTCAAAACCCAAGAACAACCATTAGACACCAAGCAAGGCTTCTATGCCATTGTGGGATTGCCCCATGTTTTAGGTGCTATTAATTGCACACATGTGCAATTTGTTCCCCCGACGAAGCATCTCACCTGTACAGAAACCGGAAGCATATCTTGTCCACCAACGTCCAGGTAATAGTGGAGCATCTGGGGATGTTCATCAATGTGCTGGCAAAATACCCAGGAAGTGTGCATGATGCTTACATCTTTTGGCACAGTATCGTCAATGAGCATCAATGAGCGCTTACAGAAATGGGCAATATGGTAATGGCCTGTTAGTTGGTAAGTAAATCTGAAGTATACAACTTACTGACTAAAACTTAGAAATGTATGAGATATTAGCCATCTCTGTATTTGTCTATGGACTTAGGGGCATATCATAGCTGAAGGTTGACAAAAAAATTGTATAACTATCGATGTCTCATGCTGGAAATGCACTACATGTATGCAGAACATTCTCTTGCTAAAGTAAGTAAACATAACAAAGGCTGTGTCAATGTCATGTAGGCAAGCAACAACATCAGAGGTTTCAAAAGGACGTATGTATGTGTGAGTGTCAAACATGTTGGCACTCAAACCTAACTAGGGCTGGATATATGGCAGAAAATGTGATCACTACTTTATCACTTTACACATGTAGTGATTGCTCTTAACATAGAGAGGTCAAGAACATTTCAAAATACATATCACATGAGTCTACTGCCTGAACATGAAAGTCAGCATGTAGCATTGCCCATAGAATCAGGACATGGTCAAATTTACAATAACACAGATACCTGGAAGAGACATGTGTAAACCAATGGTTAACTGTAGACATAACAAATATAGTTCAATACTGTAAGAAATGTGCATGAGTGAGTAAGTATACATAACACATATGGACAGGTATGTGTTTGTAGCAATGTGCATAATCATTAACAGTTGTATTTGTTCAACTTTCAGCTTATAAAGGATATGGTTTGCAGCCATGGATCATGACCCCAATTGTTCATTCCCAAACAGAGCCAGAAGGCACTGAACAAGACAAGGAATGTGGTGAAATGGGCATTTGGAGCACTTTAGTCCAGGTTCCGATGCCTGGACATGTCAGGGGGAAGACTGTTATACTCCCCCCCCATGGTGTGCAAAATCATATTTGTCTGTGCAATCCTTCACAATGTATGTGTAAGAACAAATGTCCTGTGGGACTTTAAGTCTGAAGAGACCGAGCAAATGGAGGAGGATGATGCTGAAGGAGGAGATATCCACTACACAATAGCTGGTAGGTGGGGACGTGACCACATTGTGGCCAATTGGTTTACTTAAAAAGTTTGACTTGACGGACATATTTTCTGCTATTGTGTGAAATGTTCAACATGAGAATAAATGTTTGAACTCATTCATTGTGTTGTCTTTATGTCACAGTCATTGTAAACATCAAGTCACTCACATCTTCTCAACTAGAGGTAGGCATCAACATGTAACAATCATGTTGTCAGAACCATTGAGCATCATGGGGTCATAGCTCACAATAATTAATCAACCAACCCAGCAACACAATGTGATGCAGTGTACTACATGGAAGGGACAGGCCAGGCTTCCCACATATCTACATCAAAATTGTCCATTCCTGTCCTCATGCACTTGAGCAATGTAGTGCTGCACAGCTAGCAGTCTTGCTGGGTTCTACAGCAGCAAAGTCTGTTTCATATGGTACTCAGTGAGTGTTGGAACACAAATCACCCAATATAGCCATACCTGAGACAAACCCCTCATTGTAGTGAGTCTCACCAATGCAGCAGAATGAAGAATGGCCTCACTTTGCTGGAGAAAATGTTGTTACTGATACTATCACAGATCATTTGCCATGGACAAAGGGCAAGTAACTTGTTTACATGTAAAAATGACATTTGTAAAGAATGCATACATGCATGAGTGGGGATCCTCCAAACACTACACATGTGACTCAATTACTGTCCACACTCTCACATATACCACATCAAGCCACAGTTGACGAAATACAAGTTTTCAATGCATTGCACAGCAATGCAATGAGGTTCCAAGGCCTGTAACACAACACTGTGAACAGATTACCTTGCAATGTGAAGCATTACCTAAAGAGGTAAGGCAATGGAGATGTTCTTGAAAATATCACATCACCTGAAAAATACAGAGATGGAGAAAGTGTGAAGTCTTAAGGGCCGATTCACAGAACTAATCTGAGATAAAATCCTAAACTTACTACTTTTGGTATTCACAGAAGGCATTTAGTAGTAGTAAAGTTAGGACTCCTAACTTTACTACTACTAAATGCCTTTTGTGAATACCGAAAGTTGTAAAGTTAGGATTTTGCCTCAGTTTAGTAATAGTAAAGTTAGGAGTCCTAACTTTACTACTACTAAATGCCTTCGGTGAATACCAAAAGTAGTAAGTTTAGGATTTTATCTCAGATTAGTTCTGTGAATTGGCCCGGTAATGTCAAAATCTAAGCACAATTGTATGTGTACAGACACAATCTCATTGAACATGGTGCAATGGTGGTGTTGTGTATGAAATGACCTCTGTATGGCAAGAGTAGTGTACTCCTGCCCTGAGTCTACAACTGCATAGTTGTGGGACTCACCAAATCTTGCTACATCCCAAAGGGAGACATAGAATATGAGTGTGTGTCATTACATAGGCTTGTGTCATGGATTGCATTTTCCTTGAACAAGGAGGTCCACGAAAAGACCTGCCCTCACAGATGATGTAATGCTACTGCCTTTGCCAAGAGTAATCCTGAGTTAAAGTAGGGATGGCAGCATGCTCTATAGTGAACAGTAGTAGTGAATATGACCATGCGATCTTGTTTCACTGCAGTGAGTCCTACTGGCCTACTCAGCTCTTCTAAATGTCTGTTGATGTGTGTTACATTCACCCCTGCCCAACATAATTTTGAACATACAATGTGTGCATGATAAAACCATGTGGAGAATGCCTGTGCCTGTGCAAGACACACACAACACATTGTTCAAACATTGTACAGTGTGTTTATGGGTAAGGTGTGTGTGCTGGTAGCGTGTGTCCACCCTCACACACTTAAGTACAGTCCAAAGGGAGTGTAGAACCAAACAGTGTGCAGTGGTTGAGTATGTGCTGCATGTTATAATGCTGGTGGTAGCCAAGCACATGGGGAACACATTATTGCTTCTCGATTGTCCTGTGACAGTAAACAGAGGGGCATCATATCAGCATGACTACACAGTGCAGGGCAGAAAGTCACCCTACTGCACTGCTATTTGTTAAAGTAAAAGGGCAGGAATGTGCTGCATCTAATAGTTTACAGTGCAAATCTGCCTTATCGCCTGCACCAGTGCTGTTTTGGCTGGCTGGCCCAACGCAGGAGCTTGTTTTGCATTTCGGAATGCATGTGTGCATGAAGGTGTGTCTTCCTGCTAAGCAAAATTTCACGGGAGGCATATTCGGCCATGTATGTGTGCTACAGAATGCAGAACACATTGAAAGAAGAAGTAACAAGGAGAATCAAAGTTCTAACACCTGTTAACCTACTCCAGGAAAGATTATACTTCCTGGCACATTTCCAGGATTCCCTTGTTTAGTGAATCTGGGAATGTGTCTCAAACCACGGAAGCTGAATGGGTACACCCATGCAGTGGTCATGGAACCTCTATTTGATGCTCAGTACGGCAATGAAGTATTCTTTTTTTGCATTGTGTCACACAAGATAAATGACGCCTCATAGGACTGTGCAAGGTAGACATGGGTTGTAAAAATATCATAATAGATGTGCTTTGCACATGTACCATGTTGTGTTGTGCAAGCACCACATGACTCATACATATTCCCCTGAGTGCTGAAGTGGCAGCCCCACTACATATTCATGGAGGACCTTGTCGAGCTTTGTGCATAAGACATGGTTGACTGACAAAAACATCTTGAAAATTGGAAATACACCTTATGGTGTTTTACAATCCTGGAAATTGCAAGCTGGGTGAGACATACACTGTTGTATGGGTGAGCCAGCCTGTCTTTGTGCTCCCCTAAGTTTGGGTTAGATCCGTGAAACATCACAATGAAATATTTCCTACACATTGCATGAATAGGGAGACTAGCCAGAATAGGGAATACAATAACGTGAGCCATAGGCCCCAGGAGCCATCTGTGCATACACATATGACTGTGGGGGACATCCAGGTGTGTCATGGTAATAGATGTGAGATCCTACAGCTCATGGTGTCTGCCTTCCTATGCTGCCATGCTGCCTACTGTATCTCGTGGCTGGGTGTACTGCACATGCATTCCTTGGACCAGGAATGACTCCATTGCCAATCTGCTGCTCCACCTATTATGAAGTTACAGGCACATGACAGACGTCCAACCACCCAGATTCCCTACCTGGACACTGCCCTCTGTCACACAGACCTGGCAACAGGTGTTTTTTCATTTGTCACCCCGAGTTGGACGGGTATGCCCAGACGTGGGTCCCATGCTCTCCATGCCACTGGAGTCAAGCTATCCTGGCTGATGAGGGCTGAAAGCCCGAAACCGGTCCTAGGATGCTTGTTTCCAGTCCAGGGAGGACCTGGCCTGGCAGTTTGGGCTGGACTGTTCCCATGGGTGCAGGGTCAAGACTGATTTGCATATGGCTGGGTCCAAACTGGAATGGCATGGTGAGCAAAAAAACGATGGATTTAGGCCCAGATCTCTGTACTGGGGTGAATGTACGACATTGTTCTGCATCTGTCCATCAATTGTTGTTTTTGCATTTGTCACCCCGAGTGGGACGGGTTTGCCCAGGCGTGGGTCCCGTGCTCTCCATGCCATTGGAGTCAAGCTATCCTGGCTGAAAGCCCGAAACCGGTCCTAGGATGCTTGTTTCCAGTCCAGGGAGGACCTGGCCTGGCAGTTCGGGCTGGACTGTTCCCATTGGGTGCAGGGTCAAGACTGATTTGCATATGGCTGGGTCCAAACTGGAATGGCATGGTGAGCAAAAAAACGATGGATTTAGGCCCAGATCTCTGTACTGGGGTGAATGTACGACATTGTTCTGAATTCTGTCCATCAATTGTTGTTTTTTCAT
Organism: Calotriton arnoldi; assembly: GCA_963921515.1. Taxonomy (NCBI): domain Eukaryota; kingdom Metazoa; phylum Chordata; class Amphibia; order Caudata; family Salamandridae; genus Calotriton; species Calotriton arnoldi. The sequence goes on from CAWUFW010007562.1 coordinate 108,437, forward strand.
TTGTCACCCCAAGTGGGACGGGTATGCCCAGACGTGGGTCCCGTGCTCTCCATGCCACTGGAGTCAAGCTATCCTGGCTGATGAGGGCTGAAAGCCTGAAACCGGTCCTAGGAGGCTTGTTTCCAGTCCAGGGAGGACCTGGCCTGGCAGTTCGGGCTGGACTGTTCCCATTGGGTGCAGGGTCAAGACTGATTTGCATATGGCTGGGTCCAAACTGGAATGGCATGGTGAGCAAAAAACGATGGCTTTAGGCCCAGATCTCTGTACTGGGGTGAATGTACGACATTGTTCTGCATTCTGTCCATCAATTGTTGTTTTTGCATTTGTCACCCCGAGTGGGACGGGTATGCCCAGACGTGGGTCCCGTGCTCTCCATGCCACTGGAGTCAAGCTATCCTGGCTGATGAGAGCTGAAAGCCCGGAACCGGTCCTAGGATGTTTGTTTCCAGTCCAGGGAGGACCCGGCCTGGCAGTTCGGGCTGGACTGTTCCCATTGGGTGCAGGGTCAAGACTGATTTGCATATGGCTGGGTCCAAACTGGAATGGCATGGTGAGCAAAAAAACGATGGATTTAGGCCCAGATCTCTGTACTGGGGTGAATGTACGACATTGTTCTGCATTCTGTCCATCAATTGTTGTTTTTGCGCCACCCAGTCCTGCCCCAATGGGCGTGTGCCCATGGTGTGTGATGCAGCATCATACAGACCTCCACAATTGATCTAATGCATTAGGCCAGTTGCGTGGGTCACAACTCGAGCATTATCCCTGTTGCACAGCACATTAAAATTCTTGCCTGGGTCGGAAGCTACGCATATAATCTAATGCACCCCACTGTACAGTGCAGGACCCACGCATTGGCCATTTAAGTATTAATGTGTCAAACAAGTTACGCAGGTTTCAGAAACGGGCAGGATACACCCAGGAAATGATGCGATGGGTGTGGCAGGCTGAAAACTAGGACATGTGTAAAATAGTTTCTCTTACAGTCTGTTACTTTTTGCTGAATGTTGAAGGTGTGTTGCAGAGTGGCTTATTTACTGGTGTGAATTTTGGTCTTGTCGGTGTCTGCTCTGTCCCTGTCTTGTGCAAATTGTGTTTATTGTGTATTGTTGTCATACATTGTATTGGTATTATCATTGTTTTGTAGGGTGTTTGCTCATTTAGGGGTTTAATATTTTACGGCTAGGGGTTAGGTTAGGGTGGAGTTAGTTAGGGGTGTAGTGGGTTTAGAGTGGGTTTGGCCATGTCTGGAAAGGGTAGGGCAAAAACCTTCAGCGAGGGAGATTTTGGGGGCCTGCTATGGCTGCTGGCACATTATGTTCCAACCATGATGGCACTGGGGGGGTAGGGTCAGCCAGGGCTACCCCTCCAAGAAGCTGAAGTAGCACTGGGGGAGGGTGTGTTGGCACATGGCCAGGTGTTTGGAGTGGAGCACACTGTCCATCAGCACAACATTGATGGGCTGATGTGGTGTCCCAATGGGCAGATTTTGTACACAACCTTGGACTGGAGATTAGCGGACCCGTAAGTATCCATGCATGTACCAGCTGCATGTAGTTGTATAACTAACACAGTTTTAAAAAAGTGTTATCTTGTAAGGGGCAGATCATTTAATGTGGTATTTAAAAAATATATAGTGTACATCTACGCAAGTGCTATACCTTGCCCCAGGGGCCTATTCAATGTGTTTTAGGATTTTGATAGAAACTTTACATACATGTACTTGGAAACATGGCCTGATTTCACATATGTGTTTGTGCATGGCACAATACAAACATTTTTAAACTCTGCACAGGTGATGTGTAAGGAGGAATGTAATGTTCAGTCTCCTATGATGTAAACCTTCTTTTGTGTGCTGCATTGTTCAGCACACATAAACAGATTAACATGCCCCTGGGAATTGTATTTGTTCATAAAGGCGGGCCTTTCAGGACAGAAAAGTTTAACTGTGTTCCAAGGCATGCACCCTTGCACCATTTTGTGAGGTAGCATGCTTTGCCGCAAGTCAGTACTCTGTACACCAGTGACATGATTAGTCTGATATGGTCCTGACAATGTTACATACAGTGTATTCCTGTCTTTTGCCATCCCAGCTCTGCTTTGCCCTGCCTAGGGCCAATGGCTTTCCCCCTTTGTGTCATAGTGCAAGAGGCCCTGTGAAGATGCTGCCTAGCAGTACTCAAAACCTCACATGCCTGAGGCATGCTTCAGGCATTTGATGTGAGATATCTCTGAGCGTCAACATTCAGCCACCTCTGTTATGTAATTTGACTAGCTTCATCTCATATTTACAGACAATGTATTCATATGGTTGTCCAACGTGTTGAACATGCCAAATCACTGGGATGTCATAGTTCCGCTCATGATATTTTGACAGTGTGCAATTGCACTATTTACAATGCAATTTTCCAATTATGGTCTTGTAGGTGGACCTGCACAATTCACTAGAGAAGAAGTTGAGACCTTCTGAGATCCCAACGCTACCAGTAAGTGTAATACGTGTATGGTTGTAGCTAAGTAAGGTTTGTGTGTGATTCATGATAGTTGTAACATTGTGATGTGTTTTGGGATATATCAATTACTTGAAAGCAAATTACATTCAGTGTACAAACACAACTGAACTTGTACAGAGAATAAAATTAAATTAACACAAACGTATGTCAGTGCGCACGTAGGGTCAATGTATGCAGGCCCACAAGAATCATGCATTTTACCTGCTCTGGTGATGTTTGCTCAGATAATGTATGGGTGCTTATCGAGCATGTACCATCATCTGGCAGATGGTCCAATGATTCAAAATCTGACACCCAACACATGGCACAAACATTACAAACAATGGTTCACAGATGTAGCTGCAAAGTGGAATCAGCTAGGCTGAGCATGTCTGGACATGGTATCAGCCACAGCCGCTGCAGGTAAGTGCAGTGGGGCCGGCTGGGGGGGGGCTTTCGAGAGACGACCACGAGAGAAAATTAAATAAATAATTAATTTTCTCTCGTAGTCGTCTCTCGAAATCCCCCCCAGCCGGCCCCACCGCCTCACTGCTCTTACCTGCAGCGGGCGCGGCTACATGGTATGCTTGCCAATGTCCATATTTGAGTATGACACTGGTGATGAAGAAGTGAAGCATATTACCCAGGCAGTGTTGCCAAGTGCAAACATTACGGTCTCATGCAATATGATTTAGAATAATTGTGTGTCCAAATGACACAAATTTTATATTTCAGTTTGCATCATATTATGCTCATACATGCTGCATATGTTTAACTTCTCCTGCAACATAAGTTCAGTGTGAAAGACCATAGTCATGCTCAGACATTCATGCTGACCAACACTTAAAATGTTTTGTGACCCATACCTGTAGCTATGTGTGAATTCAAATTTGTAAATGTAAAAACTTGTATAGCCATGTCAGCAGGCTAGCCAACACAAACACACCATTATTCCTATGATAGATGCTGTAAATGTGGTTGTGACATAGCAAATCTTATCATAATCATTGATTTGAGTCATGACAGAGGATATGGCATCTCAACATGTGTAGCTGTAAGGGTGTTAGCACATTTGTGATTTGTATTTTCTAACCAGAGGTATGGCTGCTGTAATCCCCAGTGGTACTTGATCATCCCTCAGAGTAGTCTATGTTAAAGATATGTGAAATTGAGGGACAGAGGAACAATTACACAGATGCCATGCAGGCTTTAAGGGTGTAGCCCTGCAACGCTATTTAACCATGGTGTTGGACAAATCCTTGCCAGACTGACTGACCAATGCACATTGTGAGTGTAGATTCCACATGGAAGGGTATGACCATATGGCTTGGAAGGTCGTGACAGGATTTCAGGATTACCTTAGTGCAAACTGGATATTTTGGAACACATAGGGCACGTCACTAGTCTGCACATGGAATTGCTTGTATTGTCAAACTCATGGCCTCATATATCCTATATCCCATTCCTGGGAGGCATTAATATGGTACCAGATAGTTTGTAAGGTTGCTGAAATTTGTGAAAGTCTACATGCAGGGACGCCCTTTGGCAGCAGCATACAGGCCATGACACTGCTCATCTACTGGTGGGGTAACTTATCCTGGCTAGTACCAACACTGTCACCCTTGTCTCATGGTGCAAGGTTCCCTGCATCATATACCACAAAGTAGTTGTACAGATGATTATTACAGCATGCATGCACACACTCCTGAGATACATTGCCTAATTTATAATGTGCAGCAAGGAAAGCAGCCTTGGGAGATTATGTGTACATGCATTTGAATATGTTAAGAACACCATGGTATTGCTACAACTGTATACCAGAAGCTAAAAGTTAGATGTCCTGGTATTTGCCTGAGTCTATATTGGTGAAGTGTACAACAGTCATGTCTTACACGGCTTAACTACACACCCTCCATCTATCTTTTGACTACATGGCAGAGAGTAAGTCAAGACAGCAATGTCTGTTACCTTGTTCCAGATGAGTAATGCAATGGCAAGGCACACTACCTGAACATGCTTAACCTAAATCATTTCACGTAGGTTGATGAATAAATTACAAACCCAGTTGCATGATGCAACACAAACACCAAAGTGTCCATATTTGGACCATGTGCCCTATTCTATATGGTCACATCATCATGCTTGTGACTCAGTTTCTCGAATAATAGGGTCCTGTGAAAATGTGTGACTACATTACCATATTGTATACATACACTGCCAGCACTTGAGTCAGTTTGAGTTGTTTGATTATCAGATGTGTTATGTTATTGGTATTTCTAAAGCGCAAACGGCGCAAACTGGCGCTAACTGCTTTCCTCTGGGCATTAAGATATAGACACGAGTTATAAGTTAAAAAGCCATGTTTTCAGTTGCTTCCTAAAAAGTAGCAGATCAGTGGAGTTTCTCAAGTAAAAGGGAAGATCATTCCAGGCTCTTGCTGCACAAGCTATAAAGCTTCTTCCACCCCATGAAGCTTTTTTTGTGGCTGGTACTGATACCAACTTTGCCCCCAAGGAGCGTAGTGTTCTTATGGGTTGGTACCATTGCAGCCGCTGCTTAAGATATTCTGGGCCAGTGCCCTGCAGAGCCTTGTACACTATACACAAGGCCTTAAAGCGCACCCTTTTCCTCACAGGCAGCCAGTGGAGTTTTTTTATTTCATTAGCAATAGGCATAAATTTGGGAGTGTTAGTAAGCAATCTAGCGGCTGCATTTTGCAGCAGTTGCAGCTTATTCATAGATTGTTCTTGCATGTTTAGGTAGAGACCATTACAGTAATCTAGCCTAGACATGATGAGTGCCGTGACAACTGTCCGCCTACTGTCTGCCGGCAAGAAGTGTAGAATTTTTTTTATCATTCTGAGAGTGTAAAAGGTGATTGAAGCTACAGCATTTATCTGATCACTAAAGTTGAGCTTATCATCAACAATCACTCCCAGATTCTTTACCTTCCTGGTAGGTGTGGGGAGAGTGCCCAGAGTGTCTGGCCACCAACTTGGGGCCCAGAAGTTAGTGTCATTTCCAAATAAAATGACCTCTGTCTTACTTGAGTTAAGTTTTAAACAGTTTTGCGCTAAGGGAGGACCCTTGTGGCACTCCGCAGGGCAAGGAGAAGGGTCTGGAACAAAATTCATCCAATGGCACAATTTGAGACCTATCCGTTAGGAAGGATTTTATCAACTTCCAGGCCATACCCTGGACCCCGCATGTTGACAACCGGTCCATCAATAAATCATGATGGACCGTGTCAAAGGCCGCTGATAGATCTAACATAATCAAAGCGGCCTTACCTCCCCTATCCAAAACTTCTCTAATCTCTTCGGTGGATTTGATAAGAGCGGACTCTGTACTGTATTCATACAGAAGGAATATTGTTCAAATATCTTTCTCAAAACTTGGTGTGGGCTGTCCTGCTACATGTAATTGTAAGACAATGTAAGCCTATTATTGCAGACATCATGTACATTTCAAAATTGAGCTGATACGTTATTCCTTTACCTCTCTAGACAACATGACAGATGAAGAGGCCAAAAAACACTACATCCATTTGGAGCACTACCGCCACATCCGGCATGTAGCCAAGGCCTACAAAAATATTGTGGTGATCTACGAACAAGCCAAGGCTGCAGGAACCTGGAATGCAGGAAGGCGGGCACACCAAGGACATTCCAATGGCCTAAACACCAGGAGGGTGCCCAACAGCAGTCGGACGATCCTCAGGCCATTCCAGGCCAATCTACTTCCCATCCGGTGCCAGCCTCACAGGCCATAGCTGCAACCCATGCCACAGGATCTTTGTTTGAGGCCCAGGCTATGAAAGACCTGCAAGAACTTAAAATCAGGATGCATGGGATAGAGAATGAGCTGGCAAACCTCTGTGTCATCATGCTTACATTACAGGAGGCCATGGAGCACATCAGTGCACAAATTTGAACTGTCCCTCTGACAATTCCCTTTATTTTTACCTATGGTTTTTGTAGTATTATTAATTTAGGCATAGTGTTAGGATTTATAATGGAGTAAGTTAGTGTTAGCTTTTATAATGCTTAATTAGGCAGTAGTTTTTAAGTGTGTTTTTAGACTTGTAGATCTTTAAGTGGGTGAAGGGTTGCTGTTAAGTGTGTGTTATAAAAAATATATAAAAAACAAAAATATATATATATATATTTGTTTAGAATTACATGTATAGGTAGTGTATGTTTAGGATGTGGTTGTTTTCTGTATTGTGCTGATGTATGTGTATTAAGTGGGTAGGGGTAGATGTTTAACTTGCCATTGGTGTTAGTAGGTAAGTTCGTTTAGGATACGTTAAGATAGTGCAGGCTAGAGTTAAGGTTAGTTAGGATAGGCTAGGTAAGTGTAGATAGTTTAAGATAAGTTAGGATAGTGTAAGGTAGAGCTAAGGTTAGTTGGTTTAAGCTAGCTAGGTGTAGGTAGGTTAGCTAGTTTTTATATATCATTGTTTCTATTTTCCCTACTTCATCATCATTTCATATTTATGAGTTGCTAGCATGGAGTAAGTTGAGTTGAGTACATGATGTAGCTGTTGACCCACATTTTTGTATGTGAATGTTGCTTTGTCAAAGGCCTATGGAGAATTGATAGTCTGCCTGACAATTGGAGACTTTTCAAACTTTAGCCATTGTAAGTGGGCCTCTTTAGGAAATGTCACTCACAGCACTGCACAGGCAGCATACTACTGTTGCACTCTGTGTGAAAGTGATAGGGAAAGTCTAGTTGGTATAGTTTTGGCACAACCAATTATATATTCCAGACTGCAGTGGGACACACTGGTGCCTGCCAGTATGGCACACACCCTTGCACCATTGTGCAAGTGGTTCATTGTTGTTGGCTGGTTACAAATCAAGAACGTATCCACACCTGCCTGAATAACCTCAATCATCATTGCCGTTGACTACTTGGTAAGTGTTGCACTACATGCAGCTCACTTTGGGTGAGAACTTTCAATGAGTCATGCCCATAAGTCTCCCATGTCATCTTTACCTCGGGAGGTGTTGCTTTGTGCCTGCTCGTGTGCTTAGTCTCCCTTGTAGCAATATGTGTGTACAATGTACCATAGATGTGATGTGATGTTACACTCACACTCAAAACTTCTAAGGGGCAGAGGGACACATTTACCCTGCTTGTCACAGTGAAGCATTGTTCACCATTTACCAGTTGACACTGGTCTCTATCAATAAGCCCTTGCATTTCTTGCATTCTGACATCCAAGGTATTGAATTAGCCTTCTGCATCCTTGTGTGACACAGGTTTGATGCTAAATCAGGAAAAGTATGGGCATACATGTCTGCCTATTATTAGTGTTACCATGCTAATTTGTGTACTGTTGAAGGACTTCAATGAAAGCATTGAGGTTATCATATTAGGATGATCGCGTTGTCATGTTCACTGACCTAGATATATGTGGAAGAGAGGAACAGTGTTATGGGCTCACATGCATCACAAACACATTTATAGCAGGTAAGCATGTGTGTGTATAGAGTGAGTCTGTCACTGTGTGTCAGCCAGCTAACTGCAACGTATTGTCACACCCTGATGGTCCATTTGGAGACAACATATTTCTCATTATACCATTGCAGTGGAAGTACTTGTTGTTAGTGAATTTCCAACAAAAGCAGGTGATAGAGACTTTAGTTCTCTCTCCCTGAGCTGCTAAGAAGTGGATTATGATAGTACACATCCACCATGGTATGCCTAGTCCTTTCTGCTACAAACATACAACACTTTGAATTGTATGAGCGAATTTATTTAGAAAAATGTGTGTTGGTCAACACAAGCATTTTGGCAGTGTTTGGGCCAACATCACCAACCATGATTGAGGACAAAGGATGACCAGACAGAGTCCATTTTGGGAGACATGTCATGCAACATGTAGAGGTGAGGAGACTTTCAGTGAGAAGGGACACATTGCCATTAGGGAAGTGAGGCTTCTTCAAACGTCTATAAGTGGATAACATCAACAGGTGCACAAACAAAAAGGTACAGTACTGGGGGACAAAGGAGGTGGGTGATGACAGACACAGGACCAATAGAGAACCAGCCAGGAGGCATAGACAAATGTTACCTGGCAATTCCCCAACGGGAACTGGTGAAGTATGCATCTTCCTCCCCTGATGGGTGTTGTTCCTCCCCTGCAGTTGGTGATGTTTGTGTGGAAGGCTCTGAGGCACACACACATGAGGGTCAGAAGATGTTTCTCCCCTGTTCCCACTAGCATTTGTGTGTGCCAGTAAGGAAGGCAGCACATTGCTGAGTAGTGTGTGATGGCTTTTTAACAAGGAAACAACAATGCAATGGAGGGCATCCATTGTTATGTAGGAGTGCAACATGCGCTCCTTAGATTCTAAGATGGTACGGATGGCCCCCTGCTCAGTGGCAACCTCACTGGTGTCAGATTTGGAGGGCTGTTGATCTTGCCGCTCCCTCATGACACCAGCAATGTCAGCTAGGGGCTCATCAATACTATGGAGCCAAGGGTAGGTTTCTTTAATTGCCTGAGTCATATCCTTATTAGGACTGAAAACACCCACAAACTCCTTCTAGGGTGCCCACTAGGGTCTCCTTCCACGCCCGCCCATCATCAGTCATTTACTGCTAGACTCCTACCCCTCGCCATTGGAATTCAACCTGGGAGTCCTCAGAGTCCAGAGCTGGCGTTTGACTGGCAAATGGGGCATGTCCTGTGGGTGGTGGTTCCAGTGGAGACCCTTTGATGCCGTCATCCCTTGCCATGACCGGAAGAGTAGATTCAAAGGACTCCAAGAGTTGCCGGCAGGTGTCATCCTCCCTGGGGGGGGGGGGGCAGAATGACATCACCAACACGTTGGTCATCAAGGACAGGCTGCTGTACAGGAGGTGTTGTTTGTCCCTCTGCAATTGAATAGAAATATGCCAATGATGATCTATGATAGATGTTTACATAAGTAATTTATGGTGCATTCAGACTTTATTTTTATAAACTTTATGTTACGCATAAATGTGTAGAACATATCTTCCTACAAGTCCATGAGGACTTGTTACACTGCTTTTAGGTTTTACATGTCAATATCTTTACATTGTTCACACAACCACTGTGTGAGATGGGGGCCTATTTGTTGGATACCACATAATGGAACACAGCTAGTCTTCTTGGTGGCCTGCCTTGTCTGCCTGAAAGAGCGAGTGCAGGTAAAGGCCCCATTGAAAATATAGATTACTTTTTCCTTTTTACCACTGCTTAGAACATTGCACCATGTCACCAGGGTGTCTGCCTTCCCTCTGGCCATCAGTTAACTCACATCACTGACATTGTAATGTGTTTTTATCATCTCTGACTTTTAATCCAGCACTCCGACTTTCACACAGTATACCACACCAATGTACCGTGCTGTGCTGTCTTGCATACAATTTGTGCACTCATGTGGGCAAAGGGTCTTATTTGACACACATCCACAAACCTCTACATAGCAAGCTACCTTACTACACAGTAGGAATAAGCAAGGGCATGTGTTTACCATACTTTACTTATTTGTGTGAAATACAGTAGTTTCCTTGCACACACAGACTTCTCCACAATATAGAACAGTAGGCAATGAGACCCATCTCTAAAGGGGATAGACATGGTCACACTTGGAAATAAGCAACTGCTCACTCTCTCTCTGTTTCCCCATTACCCAAGATTCTCAACTGCAGAGTAGCAGCCCCAATCACTTGTACTTTTACATGGCTCCTATGGCAAACCTCATTCAGACCCAGGGACTCTACTTCATCTCACACACTGATGACACCCACATCATACATTCATTTTTAGGAGACTCCAGCAACACCAACATTTGATACATTATGCCATTGACAAAGATACCTACCTCTATGTGAGAGCTATCGCTCATACTGAACCTCTGTTGCTTGAACATAAAATACCTTGAAAAATCAAGAGACAAGAGGTGTTTGGCAAAACAGGAACAGTTTATTTAATTAAACAATGCGGTCGGGAACACAGGCATAGGGTCTGAGGACTGTCTCAATTTACAATCAGTCTAACATAGACTTTATACAGTTCATTGAATGCAATAGAATAGTTCCAGCAATCCTTGTTTGGTAAGGAATATGAACCTATGTCTTTGGAGCCATAAATTAATGTTGGATGAGGAATCTAGTTGGGCTTCAACCTTGCATGGAAACAATGAGGCCAGTGGGTAACGTGTTCCCGATGTCCAGCATGGGGCGCATGTGATCACTGTGTGTACTGTGTGTGCTGTGTCCTAGTTGGCTAAGTGTCCCTAAGTTCATATGGCATCTGACTTTATGGTGTTTTAGGAATGCACGCACCCGTCCGGCCATGTGTGCTTTATTGGGGCCAGTCTCCCTGGACCATTGTGGTGTCACTGCGCCTATCTGTGAGACTGATCTGGGATTTCCTGTTCACGTGTTTGACTGCTGGCTATGTGCCACTCGACCTGTGATCTACCAATCAGTGACCTCGGGCCTGGGTATCAAGGCCTGCCTAACTATGTATTTCTGAGTTGGGGTTAACATGGGGTTCTCAATGGGCAAATTTGTCAATAAAGTTGCAATTTCGTTTTTTTACACGAATGTATTGTTACTCATTTTGACATCTACTTTTTTAATATTAACACCTCTCAAGTTAGTAGTGAGTATATTCTGCCACATCTATCTACCCTGGTTGCCCACTCAACTGGACCGAAACACCTCACCCTCCAACCATCCCAAAAAGCTGCCCTTTATCCTGGACTCCTTCCTCACCCTGTCACTTTGCAGTTCCCTGTTTTACCTCCATCTGCTTTCTGATAAGTAGCATATTCACACTTTTCTTCTTATGGCTCTCTCCTGACAACTGCTACACCATCACCCAGGCAGACCTCACATGTTTGAAGAAGAACACCAATGAGCTCTTCAATGACATCCCTGCACAGCTGCTACACATGTGGGAAACTATCAAACACAGCAGTGACTGACTATCACTCAGCCTAACATGCCAAACACACATCACACCTCACCTCCTTGATATACAATGGCTCCCCATTCAGACACAATGCCAGTTCAATGTGCTCTGCCACACATACAAGGCACTACACTACCAGGGACCCACCTTGCTCACACACCATCTATGCTTCCAAAAACACTCATGGTGGTCTGGTGTGCATCACTTGCATTTACCCCCACCCCTAATATTCATCTGAGCAATACAGAAGGTGGGGTGGTCTCTATAACATGGCAGGCAACACCTGTTAAAACCTCACACAGCACATTAGTACAACTGCATGCAATATGGTTCAGTGTAGTGTTTTTCAATGCATCATTTTTCCCTGTAAATGTGTCACTTTTTTAAACTTCTTGCCACATAAGGCACTTCTACGTGATGCAAAGCTGATTTGCATCGCTTTGCAACATGCTAATCAGCTTTGCATCAAATAGGTCGAATTTATCTTACGACACCCTGTGTCGTTTTCCGCTCCAATGCATCAGCATTTCTTACGCGCTTGGGCTTGCAATATGTTGCGACAATCTATAAATATGATGCAGCCATGTCACAGACAAGTGACACAATGCAGCACATGTTTTGATGATGCAACACTGTCAAAACGCAGCGTTGTATCAGTTCTCATAAATATGCCCCTTAATATATAGTGTAGTAAATCTTCCTTAGCACCCTTAGATGGTGGCACTCAAAGGGGCTTACAAAATTTACATTATCTTTTTCCTGCTCTTCCATGGTATTGGCCAAGCTCAAGAGTTACTCTGAGTTTTGTGTACAGGGGACGGGAGGATGCATAATTACAGCAAATTTAAATGAATACATATAAAAATATACTAATCATAATTATTGTATCAACTGGAAAAAATTACATTAACTGATATGTTTTCTCAATGGTTCACACTGTAAAATTGAACTCTAATAAATTGATAGTATTACATTCAATCAATCAATCAATCTGATTTGTAGAGTGCGGCTGCATCACCCGTTAGGGTCTCAAGGCACTGGGAGAGCAAATTGCCTGTTCTCCTATGGGTTGAACATCCAGGTCTTGAGGTCCTTCCTGAACTGCTGGAGTGATAGTGAGGCTCTGAAGTGCAGGGGGAGTTTATTCCAGGTCCTAGCCGCCAGGTTGGAGAACAAGTGGCCTCCACTGTTCATTCGGTGGATGCGTAGGTGTCTTCTGAGAAGAGGGATTCAGAGCGGAGATTCCCGGTAGGTTGGTGGAAGTTCATTAGACTGTTGAGGTACGCCGGTCATTCCTTTTGTAGTGCCTTGTAGGCATGGGTGAGCCTCTTGTACTGGCATCTCTTCGCGACTGGTAGCCAGTGGAATTTCCTGAGTTGGGGGTTGATGTGAGCCCGTCTGGGGAGGTTGAGGCTGCTGGTCAGGCTTCTGTGTTCTTGATAGTCTGGAGTTTCATAATGAGTTGGGCAGTCATTCCTACATAGAGGCAGTTGCAGTAGTCTAGTCTGCTGGTGATAAGAACTTGCGTGACTGTTCGCCTAGTGTTGAGTGGGAGCCATCTGAAGATCATCCTGTGCATTCGGGGGTGAGGAAGCGAGCTGCAGAGAGGGCGCTGACCTGCTTTGTCATGGATAGCTGGCTTTCTAGGTTGATACTGAGGTTGTGGGCGTGTTCGGTTGGTGTGGGGGCTGGGCTCAGCTCAGGTGGCCACAATGCGTTTTTCCAGAAGGTGTTATTTCCTTTCCTGAAGATGAGTACTTCTGTCTTGTCAGTGTTGAGTTTGAGATAGTTGTTGTTCATCCAGACAGCCACGTCTTTCATGCATCTTTGGATCTTGTCCTTGGTAGCTGCAGGGTCGTTAGTCAGGGAGAGGATGAGTTGGGTGTTGACAGACTAGGAGATGATGTTGAGTCCGTGGCTCTTGATTATGTTTGCTAGGGTTGTCATGTAAACATTGAAGAGGGTCGGGCTGAGTGATGAGCCTTGAGGTACACCACAGATGATGTTCTTAGGGAGCGAGGAGTAGGGCGGGAGGATGACCTGAGTTCTATCTCTGAGGTAGGATGCAGTCTACTTGAGGGCTGCTCCTTGGATTCCGATCTGGTGGAATCTGTTTAACAGTGTGTGGTGGGATACATCGTTTTAAGCTGCAGAGAGGTCAAAGAGGATGAGGGCTGCTGTTTCTCTGAGGTCTTACATCATTCTCATGTCTTCCGTGACTGCGACTAGGGCTGTCTCTGTGCTGTGGTGAGCTCTGAAGCCTGATTCCAAGGGGTCCAGAAGGTTATGGTTCTGTAGATGTCTAGTGAGCTGGATGTTGATGGCTTTCTCGATGACCTTGGCTGGGAAAAGGGGAAAGGATGTTTCCATTTCTGGGGGAAGTGGGCTTTGCTGATTGAGGAGTTGAGGAGCTTGGTGAGTTCTTTGCTCATGGGTTGATTGCTGAGGGTGAATGTATGGTGTGGGCAGGGGTCTGCTGGGGCTCCGGAGTGGGTAGATCTCATGATAGACGCTGTTTCCTTCTTGGAGACGGTGTTCCATGAGGGAAGTTAATGTTGTATATATTAATCGGTGTGATGCATTAGATCCCGCCCTTGTCGGAGGTTGGGGTGTGAAGTCTTTGTAGATAGTGTTGATTTTGTTAAGCTTGCGAGGGTGTGATGTTGTTTTCAGTTGTCAAGGGGTTGCAATTTCCTCTAAGTTTTCATTTGTATTTTACCATGACCATGGCAAATTTATAGATGGGATACAAGGAATGAAGGTCTATTTGTATTTATTATCAGACTCTGGTAGAGAAAATTCACTCTGATCTTACAGTTTTGGCTGGAGTTCAGCTCCTTTTTGTAACACTCTTCTGAAAGATGAAGTCATGGAGGTCTTTTTAAAGTCAGATGGACTCAGAAGGGGGTTACAATCAAGAATCGTAAAGAGGTTCCCCAGAGTTAGCAGTTGGCAGATCAATTGCATAACTGCATGCTGGTCAACTTATGATGAAGAAAAGGAGAAAACCTGTAATACCATACAGACCTTGTAGTACTAAGAATGACAGCTGACGAAGCAACAGAACTAAGCAGAGTACTCTGGTAATCAGGGGACTATATAATGACATTGGCTAGTGACCTGGGGTAAATTTGTATACCTTTGTGACCTCACCAAATTTTGAGTAATTAGGTTTGGGTTTTTATGTGTCAATTGTTCAGCTCCCTCTCATTCCAACATGGCAGAGCCCCCATTTGCTAGCAAAATTATTTTTAGTTTTTGTTCCTCACTCCCACTATTCTCAAAGGAAGAATTGATTGTCTTTGTGTCAGAAAGGGGGGAGCCATTCATCATGGTTTTCAGTGCCCAGAGTTTGTTATTCTAGAGCCATACATTTGCCTCATGGGACAATTATCACATTTGGTGGGCCATCCAGGATCATTCACACCATTAACACGTTTCCTGAGGAACAATACTCCAAACAGGAACTTTCCAATAAGGACATTGTATTTGAATGTGTAAATGACCCAGTATACCATTAATTCAACCATTTGATGTTTGTTTCAATTGCAATATTTGGGAGAAATAAGATCTGGGGATGAGATTATTTTTAATAAAAGGAAAGGCTGCTCATAATGCTGCGAATTACAAACATATAAAAATTATGAAATTGATTAATTTGATCGACTTAAAAAAGGAAATACGATCTGTACAGAATTGGAAAGACCATCACGATTTTGAAAATGAATCCATGTACACTTCTTAAGTAAAAGTAGTAGGGTCCCATGGTTGTATTCTAAAACTTCACAGACCAAATGTTGGAGTGCCAGGGTAGTTCTGAAAGAGTGGCTCTGTGAAGGCAATGCAAATCAGGTGTCATATTTGTGTAATTTAAGACCTATGTAACCCCAGTTTCTCAGATGAGTTATAACTCTCACTCCATCCTCTCTCTGTTCTAGTGTGACAATCAGTCTTAGTTCCCTTTTCCAATGTGCCATGTTCTCTGACCCCTCTTTGTGATTCCTTCTCTGGCTAATCACTGTTTCAAGCCAATAGCCTTTTCTGTAATGTTCTTACTTCACAACACTCACTCCCTTGCTTGGTAGCTGGGTTCACGTTATATATACCAACATTTATACAAGCATACTAATCAGAGTAGGTACAGACTGCATCCAGAAGGAGTTGATTAACCCGTTTGCTGCTTCGAACGTTCCCCGCCAGTGCGGAACGTTCTATTAAACGGACGGGGCCGCGTCGGACAACGGACGTGCGCAGCACTACCGAGGTAGTGCTCGCGACGGCCGTTGGCCGACAGCAGCAGCAAACGGATTAATAAACACACACATAATATTATGGTAGTCCAAAACCTGGTAGGACAACTTATACATATCTAACCATGAAGTAAGTTGCACACCACAATGAGGCTACACAATAAAATGTCAAACGATAAGCAACAAAACGTAATAATAAATCCCCCCAAAAAATAATTCTAACAAAACACACTTTTTTAAATATCAAGAATGTGAAAGGATCAGACATTCCTATTTTAATAAGAGTTTGTGCTGTATCTTTAATACTGTTATTACACTGCAATTGTGTCTTCTTTTGCTGCTGTTAAATTGGACTACAAGAGACAGCAAAAATGTTTAGCAATTATATGGGGCCACATTATACACATTGCCACGGGGGCATAATAGGCATGTGCGCCCACTTTCTGCAGTGTTGTTGCACTATGGTATTTCTAAAAGGGCTGCAGATTCTTGTTTTGGCCCCTTTTGTAATACTGATAGAATCAGTGCACATTTAGTGCCAGCGCTATCTTAAGATGGCATTCGTTGGGGGTTAGCCCTCATGCAAATGAGGAAATATCTTTGCTTCTGTGCCCGCACCGTATTGTGAATGCAGACAAATAGGCTTTCAGATGACACATTGACTGTGCTCCACAATGAGGTGGAGACCAGTCAGTGGGCTCTCTGAGGGGGCACCCCTAAGGAGCAAGAGCGGGGTCATATGGACCTTCTGCAGTCAGCTGCAGTCACTCACTCCACCTACCAGAAGACGGTTCCCAATCCTTCCACTTTTAAAGTGCAAGCGGGTACCATATGCACAGTGAAAGACAAAGCGGTTACTTGAAGTAGCCCACTTTACTCATGCTCTGCCCCCTGTGCAGGTGTGAGTTCATGGCTGCGATAGGACCAATGAATTGATGGCAATAGGGCATGTGGCCTCAGTCTGCATTAGGCACTCCTTCCTTAAGGTGCACCGTGGCGCTGACTGGGGCAATGTGCCCTGACTATAATATGACCTATTACATTGTTTTTATAAATGACAATCCTGTGTCAATGAGGAAAACAAAATTATACATTTGAATCATTATCAAGAAATATAAAACTGTCTTGGAAAACGGCAAACAGTGAAATGTACCAATATTACACGGCACTCTATAACATAACCTAACAAGTAACTGAAGTAAAACAAAACTGTGTACTGATACAGAACACCTGAACCACAGACAGTCACCACAGTTGAAACATATTTACACTCATCAACCCACAAGATGTCATACAATAAAAAAGAACTTTAACCATTCTCATTCATGTGCAAAAATGTCAGGGACAAAAGCCAATATTGTGGCAGGATACACTGATGAAGAATCACTATTGTTTGCATGGGTGATGAAGAGATACAGGGGATCTTCTGCTTTCCTCCATTAGTGATGACAGACACAATTATTATGATTATGATTGTAATGCACATTTTGAAGACTCTGTGCAACATCCCGGAGACCCAATGTCCAGGTATAAGTTGCTCTGTCCGTTCTGGCATGCAGGACCTTTTAAAGAACACATGGTATTAAACCAAGCACAACACGGCCAAATGAGTCCAGATGCCTGCATCAGGTGCTGCAGTCACTCTAAATTCCTAGTCACAGTACATAGCCATGCACCAGCCTTTGAGAGTCTGTTAATTTGTGGCAAAACCTTTTTGTGCTGTGGCACATTTCCCAAATTTCTTTGGTTCACTTTACTGCAAACATGCTTCAGGACAGTCATACCAGTCGATTGGTAAGCTGCAGTCTTCTGTATTGCAGTTGGGCCATAGGGAATCTTACAGAGAACAATTCCTTTATGAAGTTAGGGAACTCTTTATGAAGGTGCATTCTAATTATGTGTGTCCTGTAAAACGCAACAAAGTGATGGGAGGAACACTTATCAATGTGTCCCTACAAACAACATACACCTAGGAACCTCTGAAATTGGGGAACACATGCATCCACACACCTGCCATCTAGAATGAGTGCACATCTTGCTTGAAGATGTATAGCTGTCAAGTACTGCCATGTCCTGAGTGTCAATTATACCTTCTTTTGCAAACAACATTTTTGTACACATTGAATCATTCCACATACACAAAAAACTCCAGGCCTAATGAAGCATTGTGATTGTGGTATTGAATAGTTGTAGTGGTAGCTTTGGTGGTGGTGCTCGCATTGCTACTGTCATTTTGGGAATGCTTGTCGCACATCCTGTATGGCCGCTATAGCATTCGCAAAACAGATTGTGACCGATTTGCGACTTGCAAAACTGTTGTACATGTGGCCCTAAGACTGCCATAGATGGGGGAACACACACCTCTGTAGGTGAAGTAAGCTCACCAGGCACAAAATCCTTACAAATGGCCCTACGGGGACCCCCAGATGGAAGAATCCCGATCGATCAGCAGTGCCAAACAAACAAAAGAGAAAGCTGGTACTTTAATTCACCATCAACGGGCCCTCCTCTCGCTACAATGGGCATGACTGAATCAACAGACAACATAAGAACTGACATTCTGGTAACTATAAAGTTCCTCTCCCTCTCAGAGACCAGTTTGTGTCCAGGAGAGACAAAGAGGTTGAAGGATTATAATACTTCCAAGAGGTTAAACAAATTGATTTTTATGATAAAATGCAAGTCTAAAGGGCGGTTTGATGTATTCAACAGAGGCACAACGCTCTGCATGGTTCAGGAAATCCAGACACTACAGCACATCAAATCTGTAGACATCCACAAAGTTTCATTTTGCTGTTGTTCGCTACCTAAATGGAAGAATCCATAATAATTTCCTGGGCAAATCAATCACATGCCAAGCGGGTCTAGAGGAGAAATTGACATTTGAAAAGTGGGGCATCAAGATCTCCCGCCGTGAGGAAGCAGGATATCCTCAGTTCTTAAATCCAAGCCACAATGAACTGAGGCGCACTTTCACATCTTCACCCAGAGCAAAGAGCAATCAAGAGAAAATGGCCCAGGGCTCGAACAGATCCAGACAACGTCAATCCTCAAAGGTGCAAGGAGCCTCTCAGTGTCGACCCCAAGCCCAAAGGCTAACATTAGCAGCAGCAATGAAGAAGTGAAGCGGACACTAAGTCAAGCCCTGACAGACTGGGAATGGCCCCTGAGTGTGCTGCAGCCAACTACTATCAGCTACGAAAAACTCTGACAAGAAAAAAGAATCTCATGCAGGCAGCCACAGGAGACGTTAGTAATATGCTTATGGATGTTACATACCCAACCCAAATAAGGACTACGGAGTCAGAGCCTGACTAGTCTGGGTGCCTACTTAAAAACTTGTCACAAACTAATGCGAAGGGAGGCACATTAAACAATGCTGTGTGGTGTGCACGATCTGACCAATACAACACCCAGTCACATGAACACATGATACTGGCTATAAAAACACTGCAGACTGAGTCACTCTGGGAGACGGCCAAAGCAACCAACTCAGCAGTAAAGAAGCTTTCTTTTCTGTCAGATAAAGCCCCGCTCGTAAAAAGATCCCATGTAGGGATGACCATCGGCACATAAGCCTTCTTGAAGCCACAACCGAATTTAGGAGAACCGGTTGGGTTGAAGGTATAGCTCAAGTTGCTGAGTTATTGGCTGTGCAGTTTTAACATCTTACGCAACATCCCGGTCTGGTTGAGACAATTCACTGTGACTACACGTTGGCTGCACCAATACGTTAAGGAGAACATAAGGCATATCATCTGTACATCCCCTGCTTTGATGGAAGAAGAAAAGTAATATTGAATCGCCATTTCATAAGAAAAAGAATACGCACAGGTCAAGCAGTAACAATCTGCTTTCGAGAAGAGGACCTTTTGAAATGCATGTCATTAGCAGAAAAAACTGGCAAAGCCAAATCTGTAGTAATAGGGAAAAACTAAGCATTTTGATTCCCCACTGAGCACTCCAACCTCAAATGCTGCATAATTTATGAACCAAATGAATAATTTGCACAGAACATGTTTACAGCTTTCAGGTTGCTCCTAAGTAACCTTATCAAGACTGGGGAGGTATTTATCAATCACAAGGTACCTGTAGTCCTGTATTAGCTTGTGTGGACTTCTGGGGATATGGTTAATTATCCAATGATTTAGGGTTATATGATTTTTGCTGTGGTCGTAACTGATGAAGCGGGTATAGCTTCTTTAGCATTTAGCATTCTGTTTGAGCTCTAAGCACTTTCATTTAGACAGCCTTAAAACATATGGCCAATTTGGCTCATTTGCAGAACATGTCTACAATTCGATGGTCTGACACTTTAACTAGCTGTGCAATACCTTTTTTCTTTATTAACTTCTCTAATATTAAGCTTGGAGAGTGGGGGTTATTTATCTATACTTGTAGCAGTACCAGTCCAACCCGGCTCATATGGGCTGCGGTTGAAGCAGATATGGACAATGGGCTGATGGATTTTACTGTGGTGTTAATTGAAGAGGTGACTGACATACTGTCTTTAATTATACATTTTAATTAACTGATCAATAAACTATTCATTCATTAAATCATTCTTTCTTTCATTCATAACGGCAAGTCTGGCCTACCAGAGACTGAGCATCACCTCTAGTTGAGTGTCTTTTTCTGGACTCTTCAGAATGGTAGCATTAATTAGTTCCACATCAGAGTGGGGGTCTGGAGTCTTAATATTCAAACTCATAAATAAGTGTTCTTTTCCCATATTTTTTAAGGAGATTGCCTCCTTTGTTATGCTGTTTGCTATTCTGTATTTAACTACACCGTCTTTATGTGCACTATCAGTCCTTCAGTTAAAACACACAGACTTATATAACTTGTAATTCCATTCTTGAGTTTGTAATTGTGTATATGCCTCTCGATTCACTGTTCTTGTTGTTTTAACAGTTCCAACGCGGTTTTCTTGTGCTGCTTTCAGTTTTTTCTTTTTGGTTCTTTTCTGTAAACTCTTTCATGGTACTTGTATTTTGTCATTTCCTAAAGATATGACATTTTTTGAACGGCTAATAATTATTTATTTATTTTAATTTGAGATTTAATTCATCAAATTAAAGCCAACATACAAATATCAGATAAATCAATCATGACAGCTAAATTCCTTACATACATTACATATAGCATACATCAAATCATAATCCCATATATCAAAACTATGTCTCCATCATATATCTCGTGAAATCAAATAATTCCTCCTATTCCCCCAAATACAATGAAATCTAACAATCGGTCATCAAATCTTAGCTGTTTAAAATTCTAATTCAAAAGGCTCCATAATTTCCTTCCACCAATCTGCATACTTAGGAAGAGAAACTGATTTCCAATTCCTTGCAATCATCAACCTAGCAATGGTTAATGCATAGAAAACCCCTTCTGTTGCTCCTATAACCAGCAAAACCATTTTAGGAGAGAATAGGACCTTTTAGTTCTTGACAGGTGACAACCATAGGAAGATTGTCAGCTGTTGTGCTCAAACAGCGTGGGCAGTAATGAGGTTTATTATACCACTTGCCATGTATTGAGGGGCTTAAATAAACATTACAAAAGCAAGCAAGGCTGCTAGGCAGCTCTTGCTCTGTGAGCTGCTCCGTTAATCTGATAGACCATTTATCCACCCATAATCCTATGTCACTTGATCACAAATAGTTATCTGATCAAAATGAGACTACAATGACAAACATCCAATCAGTGGAAGTCGAGATATGAAAATCAAAAATAGTGCTTTGAAGTCACTAGCGGTCAAAAGCTTACTTAAGGCCGAGAGGGACCGGTGCAAATCCATAGTTCAGGTTGACCATGATGTAGGGCAGGCCGGCTACAAGACCAATGAAGGGCCCACTGAAAAAGTACCTTGGATGGAACAAAGTGTTGACACTGAGGGCTAGATGCGTCAATCTTTTCCATGCTGTCAGGTTGCTGCGTAGTGGTGGAGCTTTGCTGAAGTAAAGGCAATGCATCATCGTCGAGCCGCACAGAGCGTGGTTGTCGAGCAGTGGAGGCTGTGGAACCACTGTAGTCGGGCAGCATTTGCGTTGCCAAAGAAGGGCAATGCGGCGGTTTTTGATGGAAGTAGCTGCAGAACCCACTTCTAGGCCCAGAACTTGGAGGGGGTACCTCAGGCAAGGGTAGGACTCACTGAAGGCCGAGTCCAGCAACACCAGCAGAATTGCAGGAAGTCTTTTGTGTCACTGAGACTTCAGAAAACAGGAGGCAAGCCAGCAAGCCCTTGGAGATCACTTGTAGGAAGACAGAGTCCTTCCAGCAGAGTCAGAGAGCAGCAGGCCAGCAAGCAGAAAAGCAGTCCTTCTACAAAAGCAGTCCAGCTCAGTCCTTTAAGCAGCACAGCAGTCTTTCTGACAGAGAGTCAGTTCAAGATCCAGAAGTGTCTGATTTCAAGGGGCCAGAGGCCGCTATAGCATTCGCAAAACAGATTGTGACCGATTTGCGACTTGCAAAACTGTTGTACATGTGGCCCTAAGACGGCCATAGATGGGGGGACACACACCTCTGTAGGTGAAGTAAGCTCACCAGGCACAAAATCCTTACAAATGGCCCTATGGGGACCCCAGATGGAAGAATCCCGATCGATCAGCAGTGCCAAGTAAACAAAAGAGAAAGCTGGCACTTTAATTCACCATCAACGGGCCCTCCTCTCGCTACAATGGGCATGACTGAATCAACAGACAACATAAGAACTGACATTCTGGTAACTATAAAGTTCCTCTTCCTCTCAGAGACCAGTTTGTGTCCAGGAGAGACAAAGAGGTTGAAGGATTATAATACTTCCAAGAGGTTAAATGAATTGATTTTTATGACAAAATACAAGTCTAAAGGGCGGTTTGATGTATTCAGCAGAGCCACAATACTCTGCATGGTTCAGGAAATCCAGACACTGCAGCGCATCAAATCTGTAGACATCCACACAGTTTCATTTTGCTGTTGTTCGCTACCTAAACGGAAGAATCCATAATAATTTCCTAGGCAAATCAATTACATGCCAAGCAGGTCTAGAGGAGAAATTGACATTTGAAAAGTGAGGCATCGAGATCTCCCGCCGTGAGGAAGCAGGATATCCTCAATTCTTAAATCCAAGCCACACTGAACTGAGGCGCACTTTCACATCTTCACCGAGAGCAAAGAGCAATCAAGAGAAAATGGCCCAGGGTTCGAACAGATCCAGACAACGTCAATCCTCAAAGGTGCAAGGGGAGCCTCTCAGTGTCGACCCCAAGCCCAAAGGCTAGCATTAGCAGCAGCAATGAAGAAGTGAAGCGGACACTAAGGCAAGCCCTGACAGACTGGGAATGGCCCCTGAGTGTGTGCAGCCAACTACTATCAGCTACGAAAAACTCTGACAAGAAAAAAGAATCTCATGCAGGCAGCCACAGGAAAAGTTAGTAATATGCTTATGGATGTTTGAGGGTCTACAAAGTAAAATAGAGGATTGGCACTTTCTAGCTTACATAAAGTCCTTCAACCTGGTAACAGTACAGGAAGCTTGGGTACTGGTCCCAATGGATATACCTGCATTTCTTAGATTCAATAAGCTGGGCTGTGAAATCACACGTGCTGGGATGCCCTGCTGGGGGCTTAGCCATCTACATGGTGGTAAAATAGAAGAGATATAAGTGGCCCATCGAAATCTGCAGTCTGTGAAGCTAACTGAATGCTTCCAAGACATCGACAAACCCCTGCTGATAATTAACATTTATAGTCACCCTTCACTTGCATAGAAGGCATCCATAGATCGTTTAATGACATTCATCATTGACCACATGTCAAACAATCCTACACAGCTTATTATCCTGACAGGGGATTTTAACATGATTTTGTTGCAGGAAGTTGTGCAAGAACAACATTTGGATATACAAAATCAAATATGGCAAATGCAGTAGATTCACTCCTGGACACAAAGGAGGGACAATAGGGGTTTGGCTGTCATGGATGATCTGGAACACCTGGGGCTGAGATGTCTAAAGGGGCGAAAAAGATCAGTTGTCCCTGCACAGTCCACTTTTCATTCAGTAATGGCTCACTCAATCTTAGATTATACCCTAATGCCCATTCCCCTATTTCAAATGGTCAGCAACTTTGTGATAGGAACTCGGCTGGAAAACAACCACCAACCCCAAAGGATCCAGCTAAACCTACGTTGCAGGCTCCATGATCAAGCGCATCATCACCTTGGATCTGCCACCACTCTGAACTATAGAAAGTTAAATTGGTCAGCTAGATCTTTTGCCGCTTGAATTCAAAGCAAGGTCTCAATGGGAAAGAATAATCAATTCATCCACAGATCTGTTGGAGCAAAAGTCCCAGCTCCAGGACTTCCTACTGGCCGATGGAGGTTGTGACTCAGGAAGACCAACCTTACAATTAAGCCACCATCCTAAAAAGGCTTCAGCTGAGCTTCCTGTAGCAAAAAAGAAATTAAATTAAGCACTTAGTCTACCTCGAAATAGGTCAAGCCCAACAACACAGAGGCCCTCCGTAACTAGACTGAGAATCTTACATAAAAGGGCAACATGTGAACCAGTCAAGAAGGAGACAGAGCAGTTCTGGCACAATCTGTTAGCACCCTGGAGAAGAAAAGACACAAGAGAATTCTGGAGGTTAGCGAACCATGCCACAGGATCCAGGCCTCCCCCTGCATTGTCTAACATATCAGAAGAAGCTTGAGTTGTTTATTTACTAGAAATGTTAGGGAGCAGCACTGCTGTACTAGAGCAGCCAGAAAGAATGCTCTCAAAGAAATTGGTCAAATGACCACATGAAGTTATCTCTCTTGCCGGAGTAACAAAAGTAATCTCCTTAGGGCACCGTGATGGAGCCCCTGGCCCTAAGGGTTCTCCCATAGGCCATCTTTAAAGAAAATCCACAGTATTGGGCAAAACATCTGTATTATCTCTTTAACCGCGTCCTCCTACAGCAGATCATACCTGACAGTTGACGGGGGTCAATAATTGCTCCGATTTGCAAAGCATGAAAAAGACAGTGCCTGCAAATTACAGGCTGATTGCTCTGCTAGATGGGGAGGCTGAATAGTTTGCTAAAATCTTACTGGCAGAGCTAACAGAATAGGCATATGAAAAAATGTTAATTCCGGCAAATCAAACTGGGTTTATCAAAGAAACAGGAACAATCAAAAATATTCTAATGCTTACCTTATTAATAAACAAAGCAAGATCATGCTTCAAGAATTTGCCCTCTGCTTTGTGGATTTCCACTCCGCTTTTGACTTTGTACAGTGAAATATTCCCTGTAGTAAACTTCTGAACTGGGGAATTTCTCTGCGGCTCCTCAAAGCAATACAACAGACTCAAAGAAAATATACACCAGCAATGGCTTGAAACAAGGCTGTGTCCTTGCCCCATTTCTCTTCAATCTGTATCTAGCAGATCTAACTACAGTTTTAAACAAAGTAAACTTGCATGCCCCCATACTGTCAGGCTTCAATGCTTCCCATATGCTGTACGCCGACAATGTAGAACTGATCCGCCATATGAAGTTTGGCCTGCAGAGGCTAATACATGCCATAGCAAAGTATGTGGCTGAGCATGGTCTTACAGTCAATCTTAAGAAAACAAAACCATGCTAGTCAGCACATAAGAAGTTCTGTGCCGAAGTATCATCTAGAAGGATCTGCTCTGGACTCAGTGCCAGAGTACAAGTATTTGGGGGTGATTTTCGACACTAGAGGCTCTTTTGCAATGCACTGGCACAAAATATCAAGAAAAAGTAATATTCAAACAGCTTCCTTTTTCTCTTTAAGCAACATACTAAAGGTCAACCATTAGTGCAAGTTATAGCTGCAAAGCTAGCTCCCTCCATAACGTATGGAGCAGAAGCACTCAGGTGGAGAGCAGACAAAGTAATTGATAATGCAGTCATTGGTACTTATCAGCGGGTTTTCTGCCTTCCACGACATACATACCCAACCCAAATAAGGACTACGGAGTCAGAGCCTGACTAGTCTGGGTGCCTACTTAAAAACTTGTCACAAACTAATGCGAAGGGAGGCACATTAAACAATGCTGTGTGGTGTGCACTATCTGACCAATACAACACCCAGTCACATGAACACATGATACTGGCTATAAAAACACTGCAGACTGAGTCACTCTGGGAGACGGCCAAAGCAACCAACTCAGCAGTAAAGAAGCTTTCTTTTCTATCAGATAAAGCCCTGCTCGTAAAAAGATCCCATGTAGGGATGACCATCGGCACATAAGCCTTCTTGAAGCCACAACCGAATTTAGGAGAACCGGTTGGGTTGAAGTTATAGCTCAAGTTGCTGAGTTATTGGCTGTGCAGTTTTAACATCTTATGCAACATCCCGGTCTGGTTGAGACAATTCACTGTGACTACACGTTGGCTGCACCAATACGTTAAGGAGAACATAAGGCATATCATTTGTACATCCCCTGCTTTGATGGAAGAAGAAAAGTAATATTGAATCGCCATTTCATAAGAAAAAGAATACGCACATGTCAAGCAGTAATATTCTGCTTTCGAGAAGAGGACCTTTTTGAAATGCATGTCATTAGCAGAAAAAAACTGGCAAAGCCAAATCTGTAGTAATAGGGAAAAAACTAAGCATTTTGATTCCCCACTGAGCACTCCAACCTCAAATGCTGCATAATTTATGAACCAAATGAATAATTTGCACAGAACATGTTTACAGCTTTCAGGTTGCTCCTAAGTAACTTTATCAAGACTGGGGAGGTATTTATCAATCACAAGGTACCTGTAGTCCTGTATTAGCTTGCGTGGACTTCTGGGGATATGGTTAATTATCCAATGATTTAGGGTTATATGATATTTGCTGTGGTCGTAACTGATGAAGCGGGTATAGCTGCTTTAGCATTTAGCATTCTGTTTGAGCACTAAGCACTTTCATTTAGACAACCTTAAAACATATGGCCAATTTGGCTCATTTGCAGAACATGTCTACAATTCGATGGTCTGACACTTTAACTAGCTGTGCAATACCTTTTTTCTTTATTAACTTCTCTAATATTAAGCTTGGAGAGTGGGGGTTATTTATCTATACTTGAAGCAGTACCAGTCCAACCCGGCTCATATGGGCTGCGGTTGAAGCAGATATGGACAATGGGCTGATGGATTTTACTGTGGTGTTAATTGAAGAGGTGACTGACATACTGTCTTTAATTATAAGTTTTACTTAACTGATCAATAAACTATTCATTCATTAAATCATTCTTTCTTTCATTCATAACGGCAAGTCTGGCCTACCAGAGACTGAGCATCACCTCTAGTTGAGTGTCTTTTTCTGGACTCTTCAGAATGGTAGCATTACTTAGTTCCACATCAGAGTGGGGGTCTGGAGTCTTAACATTCAAACTCATAAATAAGTGTTCTTTTCCAATATTTTTTAAGGAGATTGCCTCCTTTGTTATGCTGTTTGCTATTCTGTATTTAACTACACCGTCTTTATGTGCACTATCAGTCCTTCTGTTAAAACACACAGACTTATATAACTTGTAATTCCTTACTTGAGTTTGTAATTGTGTATATGCCTCTCGATTCACTGTTCTTGTTGTTTTAACAGTTCCAACGCGGTTTTCTTGTGCTGCTTTCAGTTTTTTCTTTTGGTTCTTTTCTGTAAACTCTTTCATGGTACTTGTATTTGGTCATTTCCTAAAGATATGACATTTTTTGAACTGCTAATAATTATTTATTTATTTTAATTTGAGATGTAATTCATCAAATTAAAGCCAACATACAAATATCAGATAAATCAATCATGACAGCTAAATTCCTTATATACATTACATATAGCATACATCAAATCATAATCCCATATATCAAAACTATGTCTCCATCATATATCTCGTGACATCAAATAATTCCTCCTATTCCCCCAAATACGATGAAATCTAACAATCGGTCATCGAATCTTAGCTGTTTAAAATTCTAATTCAAAAGGCTCCATAATTTCCTTCCACCAATCTGCATACTTAGGAAGAGAAACTGATTTCCAATTCCTTGCAATCATCAACCTAGCAATGGTTAATGCATAGAAAACCCCTTCTGTTGCTCCTATAACCAGTAAAACCATTTTAGGAGAGAATAGGACCTTTTAGTTCTTGACAGGTGACAACCATATGAAGATTGTCAGCTGTTGTGCTCAAACAGCGTTGGCAGTAATGAGGTTTATTATACCACTTGCCATGTCTTGAGGGGCTTAAATAAACCTTACAAAAGCAAGCAAGGCTGCTAGGCAGCTCTTGCTCTGTGAGCTGCTCCGTTAATCTGATAGACCATTTATCCACCCATAATCCTATGTCACTTGATCACAAATAGTTATCTGATCAAAATGAGACTACAATGACAAACATCCAATCAGTGGAAGTCGAGATATGAAAATCAAAAATAGTGCTTTGAAGTCACTAGTGGTCAAAAGCTTACTTGAGACCGAGAGGGACCGGTGCAAATCCAAAGTTCAGGTCGACCGCGATGTAGGGCAGGCCGGCTACAAGACCAGTGAAGGGCCCACTGAAAAAGTACCTTGGATGGAACGAAGTGTTGACACTGAGGGCTAGACGCATCAATCTTTTCCATGCAGTCAGGTCACTGCGTAGTTGTGGAGCTTTGCTGAAGTAAAGGCAATGCATCATCGTTGAGCCGCACAGAGCGTGGTTGTCGAGCAGTGGAGGCTGTGGAACCACTGTAGTCGGGCAGCATTTGCGTTGCCAAAGAAGGGCAATGCGGCGGAATTTCGTATGCAGTCAATGCAATGCGTAGTTTTTGATGGAAGTAGCTGCAGAACCCACTTCTAGGCCCAGAACTTGGAGGGGGCACCTCAGGCAAGGGTAGGACTCACAGAAGGCCGAGTCCAGCAACACCAGCAGAATTGCAGGAAGTCTTTTGTGTCACTGAGACTTCAGAAAACAAGAGGCAAGCCAGAAATCCCTTGGAGATCACTTGTAGGAAGGCAGAGTCCTTCCAGCAGAGTCAGAGAGCAGCAGGCCAGCAAGCAGAAAAGCAGTCCTTCTAGAAAAGCAGTCCAGCTCAGTCCTTTAAGCAGCACAGCAGTCTTTCTGACAGAGAGTCAGTTCAAGATCCAGAAGTGTCTGATTTCAGGGGGCCAGAGGCCGCTATAGCATTCGCAAAACAGATTGTGACCGATTTGCGACTTGCAAAACTGTTGTACATGTGGCCCTAAGACGGCCATAGATGGGGGGACACACACCTCTGTAGGTGAAGTAAGCTCACCAGGCACAAAATCCTTACAAATGGCCCTACGGGGACCCCAGATGGAAGAATCCCGATCGATCAGCAGTGCCAAGTAAACAAAAGAGAAAGCTGGCACTTTAATTCACCATCAACGGGCCCTCCTCTCGCTACAATGGGCATGACTGAATCAACAGACAACATAAGAACTGACATTCTGTAACTATAAAGTTCCTCTTCCTCTCAGAGACCAGTTTGTTTCCAGGAGAGACAAAGAGGTTGAAGGATTATAATACTTCCAAGAGGTTAAATGAATTGATTTTTATGACAAAATACAAGGCTAAAGGGCGGTTTGATGTATTCAGCAGAGCCACAATGCTCTGCATGGTTCACGAAATCCAGACACTACAGCGCATCAAATCTGTAGACATCCACACAGTTTCATTTTGCTGTTGTTCGCTACCTAAACGGAAGAATCCATAATAATTTCCTAGGCAAATCAATCACATGCCAAGCAGGTCTAGAGGAGAAATTGACATTTGAAAAGTGAGGCATCGAGATCTCCCGCCGTGAGGAAGCAGGATCTCCTCAATTCTTAAATCCAAGCCACACTGAACTGAGGCGCACTTTCACATCTTCACCGAGAGCAAAGAGCAATCAAGAGAAAATGGCCCAGGGCTTGAACAGATCCAGACAACGTCAATCCGCAAAGGTGCAAGGGGGAGCCTCTCAGTGTCGACCCCAAGCCCAAAGGCTAGCATTAGCAGCAGCAATGAAGAAGTGAAGCGGACACTAAGGCAAGCCCTGACAGACTGGGAATGGCCCCTGAGTGTGCTGCAGCCAACTACTATCAGCTACGAAAAACTCTGACAAGAAAAAAGAATCTCATGCAGGCAGCCACAGGAAAAGTTAGTAATATGCTTATGGATGTTTGAGGGTCTACAAAGTAAAATAGAGGATTGGCACTTTCTAGCTTACATAAAGTCCTTCAACCTGGTAACAGTACAGGAAGCTTGGGTACTGGTCCCAATGGATATACCTGCATTTCTTAGATTCAATAAGCTGGGCTGTGAAATCACACGCGCTGGGATGCCCTGCTGGGGCTTAGCCATCTACATGGTGGTAAAATAGAAGAGATATAAGTGGCCCATCGAAATCTGCAGTCTGTGAAGCTAACTGAATGCTTCCAAGACATCGACAAACCCCTGCTGATAATTAACATTTATAGTCACCCTTCACTTGCATAGAAGGCATCCATAGATCGTTTAATGACATTCATCATTGACCACATGTCAAACAATCCTACACAGCTTATTATCCTGACAGGGGATTTTAACATGATTTTGTTGCAGGAAGTTGTGCAATAACAACATTTGGATATACAAAATCAAATATGGCAAATGCAGTCGATTCACTCCTGGACACAAAGGAGGGACAATAGGGGTTTGGCTGTCATGGATGATCTGGAACACCTGGGGCTGGGATGTCTAAAGGGGCGAAAAAGATCAGTTGTCCCTGCACAGTCCACTTTTCATTCAGTAATGGCTCACTCAATCTTAGATTATACCCTAATGCCCATTCCCCTATTTCAAATGGTCAGCAACTTTGTGATAGGAACTCGGCTGGAAAACAACCACCAACCCCAAAGGATCCAGCTAAACCTACGTTGCAGGCTCCATGATCAAGCGCATCATCACCTTGGATCTGCCACCACTCTGAACTATAGAAAGTTAAATTGGTCAGCTAGATCTTTTGCCGGTTGAATTCAAAGCAAGGTCTCAATGGGAAAGAATAATCAATTCATCCACAGATCTGTTGGAGCAATGGTCCCAGCTCCAGGACTTCCTCCTGGCCGATGGAGGT
The DNA here is from genome assembly GCA_963921515.1 of Calotriton arnoldi. Classification (NCBI taxonomy): domain Eukaryota; kingdom Metazoa; phylum Chordata; class Amphibia; order Caudata; family Salamandridae; genus Calotriton; species Calotriton arnoldi. Next base: position 139,225 of record CAWUFW010007562.1, read on the forward strand.
TGTGACTCACGAAGACCAACCTTACAATTAAGCCACCATCCTAAGAAGTCTTCAGCCGAGCTTCCTGTAGCAAAAAAGAAATTAAATTAAGCACTTAGGGGCCGATTCCGATTCGGGCCGGAAATCTCTCCGACCGAGCCGGACTCGGAGAGATTTCCGACCGAATCGGACCCTAGCAGTCCGACCGAACGAGTACGATGCGCACGTATGCTATCGGACTCGATTCGGTCGGACTCCCATTGAAGTCAATGGGAGCCAGTCGTACGACGCTTACACGGGCTCCCATTGACTCAATGGGCACGACGCGAACAAGGGCGCCCCCTACAGCGTGTTCGCGTCGATGCGGGTCGTACCGTACATGCACTTGTAGGGGGACCCATGGCTCCCCCTGTGTGCGACTCGCGTGCCTGCGCTTCCAGGGGTCCGACACGGACCCCCAAAGTGCGGCTCCGACAGCTCCTTGGAGCCGGACTGCGCGAGTCGGTCAGAGCGGTCGCGATGCGCATCGTACTTACCCGGCCGGGGAACGTCTCCATTGCGCGGTGCGAGTCGTCCCCGTGCGAGTCGGTCGGAGCGGTCGGGTCCTGCGAACGAGTCGGTCGGAGATTTCGCAAGCGCACGCATCGTACTCGCTCGCCCGGACGCACGTATGATTCGGTCGGGAAATAGGGCTCCGAATCGGATCCGGTAAAGCCGAATCCGATTCGGAGCCCTACCGGCCGAGATCGGAATCTGCCCCTTAGTCTACCTCGAAATAGGTCAAGCCCAACAACACAGAGGCCCTCCGTAACTAGACTGAGAATCTTACATAAAAGGGCAACATGTGAACCAGTCAAGAAGGAGACAGAGCAGTTCTGGCACAATCTGTTAGCACCCTGGAGAAGAAAAGACACAAGAGAATTCTGGAGGTTAGCGAACCATGCCACAGGATCCAGGCCTCCCCCTGCATTGTCTAACATATCAGAAGAAGCTTGAGTTGTTTATTTACTAGAAATGTTAGGGAGCAGCACTGCTGTACTAGAGCAGCCAGAAAGAATGCTCTCAAACAAATTGGTCAAACGACCACATGAAGTTATCTCTCTTGCCGGAGTAACAAAAGTAATCTCCTTAGGGCACCGTGATGGAGCCCCTGGCCCTAAGGGTTCTCCCATAGGCCATCTTTAAAGAAAATCCACAGTATTGGGCAAAACATCTGTATTATCTCTTTAACCGCGTCCTCCTACAGCAGATCATACCTGACAGTTGACGGGGATCAATAATTGCTCCGATTTGCAAAGCATGAAAAAAGACAGTGCCTGCAAATTACAGGCTGATTGCTCTGCTAGATGGGGAGGCTGAATAGTTTGCTAAAATCTTACTGGCAGAGCTAACAGAATAGGCATATGATTTTTTTTTAATTCCGGCAAATCAAACTGGGTTTATCAAAGAAACAGGAACAATCAAAAATATTCTAATGCTTACCTTATTAATAAACAAAGCAAGATCATGCTTCAAGAATTTGCCCTCTGCTTTGTGGATTTCCACTCCGCTTTTGACTTTTTCAGTGAAATATTCCCTGTAGTAAACTTCTGAACTGGGGAATTTCTCTGCTGCTCCTCAAAGCAATACAACAGACTCAAAGAAAATATACACCAGCAATGGCTTGAAACAAGGCTGTGTCCTTGCCCCATTTCTCTTCAATCTGTATCTAGCAGATCTAACTACAGTTTTAAACAAAGTAAACTTGCATGCCCCCATACTGTCAGGCTTCAATGCTTCCCATATGCTGTACGCCGACAATGTAGAACTGATCCGCCATACGAAGTTTGGCCTGCAGAGGCTAATACATGCCATAGCAAAGTATGTGGCTGAGCATGGTCTTACAGTCAATCTTAAGAAAACAAAACCATGCTAGTCAGCACATAAGAAGTTCTGTGCTGAAGTATCATCTAGAAGGATCTGCTCTGGACTCAGTGCCAGAGTACAAGTATTTGGGGGTGATTTTCGACACAAGAGGCTCTTTTGCATTGCACTGGCACAAAATATCAAGAAAAAGTAATATTCAAACAGCTTCCTTTTTCTCTTTAAGCAACATACTAAAGGTCAACCATTAGTGCAAGTTATAGCTGCAAAGCTAGCTCCCTCCATAACGTATGGAGCAGAAGCACTCAGGTGGAGAGCAGACAAAGTAATTGATAATGCAGTCATTGGTACTTATCAGCGGGTGTTCTGCCTTCCACGACATACATACCCAACCCAAATAAGGACTACGAAGTCAGAGCCTGACTAGTCTGGGTGCCTACTTAAAAACTTGTCACAAACTAATGCGAAGGGAGGCACATTAAACAATGCTGTGTGGTGTGCACTATCTGACCAATACAACACCCAGTCACATGAACACATGATACTGGCTATAAAAACACTGCAGACTGAGTCACTCTGGGAGACGGCCAAAGCAACCAACTCAGCAGTAAAGAAGCTTTCTTTTCTGTCAGATAAAGCCCTGCTCGTAAAAAGATCCCATGTAGGGATGACCATCGGCACATAAGCCTTCTTGAAGCCACAACCGAATTTAGGAGTACCGGTTGGGTTGAAGGTATAGCTCAAGTTGCTGAGTTATTGGCTGTGCAGTTTTAACATCTTATGCAACATCCCGGTCTGGTTGAGACAATTCACTATGACTACACGTTGGCTGCACCAATACGTTAAGGAGAACATAAGACATATCATTTGTACATCCCCTGCTTTGATGGAAGAAGAAAAGTAATATTGAATCGCCATTTCATAAGAAAAAGAATACGCACATGTCAAGCAGTAATATTCTGCTTTTGAGAAGAGGACCTTTTGAAATGCATGTCATTAGCAGAAAAAAACTGGCAAAGCCAAATCTGTAGTAATAGGGAAAAAACTAAGCATTTTGATTCCCCACTGAGCACTCCAACCTCAAATGCTGCATAATTAATGAACCAAATGAATAATTTGCACAGAACATGTTTACAGCTTTCAGGTTGCTCCTAAGAAACTTTATCAAGATGGGGGAGGTATTTAACAATCACAAGGTACCTGTAGTCCTGTATTAGCTTGTGTGGACTTCTGGGGATATGGTTAATTATCCAATGATTTAGGGTTATATGATTTTTGCTGTGGTCGTAACTGATGAAGCGGGTATAGCTGCTTTAGCATTTAGCATTCTGTTTGAGCACTAAGCACTTTCATTTAGACAGCCTTAAAACATATGGCCAATTTGGCTCATTTGCAGAACATGTCTACAATTCGATGGTCTGACACTTTAACTAGCTGTGCAATACCTTTTTTCTTTATTAACTTCTCTAATATTAAGCTTGGAGAGTGGGGGTTATTTATCTTTACTTGAAGCAGTACCAGTCCAACCCGGCTCATATGGGCTGCGGTTGAAGCAGATATGGACAATGGGCTGATGGATTTTACTGTGGTGTTAATTGAAGAGGTGACTGACATACTGTCTTTAATTATAAGTTTTAATTAACTGATCAATAAACTATTCATTCATTAAATCATTCTTTCTTTCATTCATAACGGCAAGTCTGGCCTACCAGAGACTGAGCATCACCTCTAGTTGAGTGTCTTTTTCTGGACTCTTAAGAATGGTAGCATTACTTAGTTCCACATCAGAGTGGGGGTCTGGAGTCTTAATATTCAAACTCATAAATAAGTGTTCTTTTCCAATATTTTTTAAGGAGATTGCCTCCTTTGTTATGCTGTTTGCTATTCTGTATTTAACTACACCGTCTTTATGTGCACTATCAGTCCTTCTGTTAAAACACACAGACTTATATAACTTGTAATTCCTTACTTGAGTTTGTAATTGTGTATATGCCTCTCGATTCACTGTTCTTGTTGTTTTAACAGTTCCAACGCGGTTTTCTTGTGCTGCTTTCAGTTTTTTCTTTTGGTTCTTTTCTGTAAACTCTTTCATGGTACTTGTATTTGGTCATTTCCTAAAGATATGAAATTTTTGAACTGCTAATAATTATTTATTTATTTTAATTTGAGATTTAATTCATCAAATTAAAGCCAACATACAAATATCAGATAAATCAATCATGACAGCTAAATTCCTTATATACATTACATATAGCATACATCAAATCATAATCCCATATATCAAAACTATGTCTCCATCATATATCTCGTGACATCAAATAATTCCTCCTATTCCCCCAAATACGATGAAATCTAACAATCGGTCATCGAATCTTAGCTGTTTAAAATTCTAATTCAAAAGGCTCCATAATTTCCTTCCACCAATCTGCATACTTAGGAAGAGAAACTGATTTCCAATTCCTTGCAATCATCAACCTAGCAATGGTTAATGCATAGAAAACCCCTTCTGTTGCTCCTATAACCAGCAAAACCATTTTAGGAGAGAATAGGACCTTTTAGTTCTTGACAGGTGACAACCATATGAAGATTGTCAGATGTTGTGCTCAAACAGCGTTGGCAGTAATGAAGTTTATTATACCACTTGCCATGTCTTGATGGGCTTAAATAAACCTTACAAAAGCAAGCAAGGCTGCTAGGCAGCTCTTGCTCTGTGAGCTGCTCCGTTAATCTGATAGACCATTTATCCACCCATAATCCTATGTCACTTGATCACAAATAGTTATCTGATCAAAATGAGACTACAATGACAAACATCCAATCAGTGGAAGTCGAGATATGAAAATCAAAAATAGTGCTTTGAAGTCACTAGCGGTCAAAAGCTTACTTGAGACCGAGAGGGACCGGTGCAAATCCAAAGTTCAGGTCGACCGCGATGTAGGGCAGGCCGGCTACAAGACCAGTGAAGGGCCCACTGAAAAAGTACCTTGGATGGAACAAAGTGTTGACACTGAGGGCTAGACGCGTCAATCTTTTCCATGCATTCAGGTCACTGCGTAGTTGTGGAGCTTTGCTGAAGTAAAGGCAATGCATTATCGTCGAGCCGCACAGAGCGTGGTTGTCGAGCAGTGGAGGCTGTGGAACCACTGTAGTCGGGCAGCATTTGCGTTGCCAAAGAAGGGCAATGCGGCGGAATTTCGTATGCAGTCAATGCAATGCGTCGTTTTTGATGGAAGTAGCTGCAGAACCCACTTCTAGGCCCAGAACTTGGATGGGGCACCTCAGGCAAGGGTAGGACTCACAGAAGGCCGAGTCCAGCAACACCAGCAGAATTGCAGGAAGTCTTTTGTGTCACTGAGACTTCAGAAAACAGGAGGCTAGCCAGAAAGCCCTTGGAGATCACTTGTAGGAAGGCAGAGTCCTTCCAGCAGAATCAGAGAGCAGCAGGCCAGCAAGCAGAAAAGCAGTCCTTCTAGAAAAGCAGTCCAGCTCAGTCCTTTAAGCAGCACAGCAGTCTTTCTGACAGAGAGTCAGTTCAAGATCCAGAAGTGTCTGATTTCAGGGGGCCAGAGGCCGCTATAGCATTCGCAAAACAGATTGTGACCGATTTGCGACTTGCAAAACTGTTGTACATGTGGCCCTAAGACGGCCATAGATGGGGGGACACACACCTCTGTAGGTGAAGTAAGCTCACCAGGCACAAAATCGTTACAAATGGCCCTACGGGGACCCCAGATGGAAGAATCCCGATCGATCAGCAGTGCCAAGTAAACAAAAGAGAAAGCTGGCACTTTAATTCACCATCAACGGGCCCTCCTCTCGCTACAATGGGCATGACTGAATCAACAGACAACATAAGAACTGACATTCTGTAACTATAAAGTTCCTCTTCCTCTCAGAGACCAGTTTGTGTCCAGGAGAGACAAAGAGGTTGAAGGATTATAATACTTCCAAGAGGTTAATTGAATTGATTTTTATGCCAAAATACAAGTCTAAAGGGCGGTTTGATGTATTGAGCAGAGCCACAATGCTCTGCATGGTTCACGAAATCCAGACACTACAGCGCATCAAATCTGTAGACATCCACACAGTTTCATTTTGCTGTTGTCCGCTACCTAAACGGAAGAATCCATAATAATTTCCTAGGCAAATCAATCACATGCCAAGCAGGTCTAGATGAGAAATTGACATTTGAAAAGTGAGGCATCGAGATCTCCCGCCGTGAGGAAGCAGGATATCCTCAATTCTTAAATCCAAGCCACACTGAACTGAGGCGCACTTTCACATCTTCACCGAGAGCAAAGAGCAATCAAGAGAAAATGGCCCAGGGCTTGAACAGATCCAGACAACGTCAAGCCTCTCAGTGTCGACCCCAAGCCCAAAGGCTAGCATTAGCAGCAGCAATGAAGAAGTGAAGCGGACACTAAGGCAAGCCCTGACAGACTGGGAATGGCCCCTGAGTGTGCTGCAGCCAACTACTATCAGCTACGAAAAACTCTGACAAGAAAAAAGAATCTCATGCAGGCAGCCACAGGAAAAGTTAGTAATATGCTTATGGATGTTTGAGGGTCTACAAAGTAAAATAGAGGATTGGCACTTTCTAGCTTACATAAAGTCCTTCAACCTGGTAACAGTACAGGAAGCTTGGGTACGGGTCCCAATGGATATACCTGCATTTCTTAGATTCAATAAGCTGGGCTGTGAAATCACACGCGCTGGGATGCCCTGCTGAGGGCTTAGCCATCTACATGGTGGTAAAATAGAAGAGATATAAGTGGCCCATCGAAATCTGCAGTCTGGGAAGCGAACTGAATGCTTCCAATACATCGACAAACCCCTGCTGATAATTAACATTTATAGTCACCCTTCACTTGCATAGAAGGCATCCATAGATCGTTTAATGACATTCATCATTGACCACATGTCAAACAATCCTACACAGCTTATTATCCTGACAGGGATTTTAACATGATTTTGTTGCAGGAAGTTGTGCAAGAACAACATTTGGATATACAAAATCAAATATGGCAAATGCATTCGATTCACTCCTGGACACAAAGGAGGGACAATAGGGGTTTGGCTGTCATGGATGATCTGGAACACCTGGGGCTGGGATGTCTAAAGGGGCGAAAAAGATCAGTTGTCCCTGCACAGTCCACTTTTCATTCAGTAATGGCTCACTCAATCTTAGATTATACCCTAATGCCCATTCCCCTATTTCAAATGCTCAGCAACTTTGTGATAGGAACTCGGCTGGAAAACAACCACCAACCCCAAAGGATCCAGCTAAACCTACGTTGCAGGCTCCATGATCAAGCGCATCATAACCTTGGATCTGCCACCACTCTGAACTATAGAAAGTTAAATTGGTCAGCTAGATCTTTTGCCGGTTGAATTCAAAGCAAGGTCTCAATGGGAAAGAATAATCAATTCATCCACAGATCTGTTGGAGCAACGGTCCCAGCTCCAGGTCTTCCTCCTGGCCGATGGAGGTTGTGACTCAGGAAGACCAACCTTACAATTAAGCCACCATCCTAAGAAGTCTTCAGCCGAGCTTCCTGTATCAAAAAAGAAATTAAATTAAGCACTTAGGGGCCGATTCCGATTCGGGCCGGAAATCTCTCCGACCGAGCCGGACTCGGAGAGATTTCCGACCGAATCGGACTCCTAGCAGTCCGACCGAACGAGTACGATGCGCACGTATGCTATCGGACTCGATTCGGTCGGACTCCCATTGAAGACAATGGGAGCCAGTCGTACGACGCGTACACGGGCTCCCATTGACTCAATGGGCACGACGCGAACAAGGGCGCCCCCTACAGCGTGTTCGCGTCGATGCGGGTCGCACCATACATGCACGTGTAGGGGGACCCATGGCTCCCCCCTGTGTGCGACTCGCGTGCCTGCGCTTCCAGGGGGGTCCGACACGGACCCCCAAAGTGCGGCTCCAACAGCTCCTTGGAGCCGGACTGCGCGAGTCGGTCGGAGCGGTCGCGATGCGCATCGTACTTACCCGGCCGGGGAACGTCTCCATTGCGCGGTGCGAGTCGTCCCTGTGCGAGTCGGTCGGAGCGGTCGGGTCCTGCGAACGAGTCGGTCGGAGATTTCGCGAGCGCACGCATCGTACTCGCTTGCCCGGACGCACGTACGATTCGGTCGGGAAATAGGGCTCCGAATCGGATCCGGTAAAGCCGAATCCGATTCGGAGCCCTACCGGCCGAGATCGGAATCGGCCCCTTAGTCTACCTCGAAATAGGTCAAGCCCAACAACACAGAGGCCCTCCGTAACTAGACTGAGAATCTTACATAAAAGGGCAACATGTGAACCAGTCAAGAAGGAGACAGAGCAGTTCTGGCACAATCTGTTAGCAGCCTCGAGAAGAAAAGACACAAGAGAATTCTGGAGGTTAGCGAACTATGCCACAGGATCCAGGCCTCCCCCTGCATTGTCTAACATATCAGAAGAAGCTTGAGTTGTTTATTTACTAGAAATGTTAGGGAGCAGCACTGCTGTACTAGAGCAGCCAGAAAGAATGCTCTCAAAGAAATTGGTCAAACGACCACATGAAGTTATCTCTCTTGCCGGAGTAACAAAAGTAATCTCCTTAGGGCACTGTGATGGAGCCCCTGGCCCTAAGGGTTCTCCCATAGGCCATCTTTACCCTTTCGCTGCTTCTGTCGGCCAACGGCCGTCGCAAGCACTACCTCCGTAGTGCTGCGCACGTCCGTTGGCCGACGCGGCCCCACCCACTCTTCAAAGCCGCCGCACCGCGGCGAAATTTCGGCCGCGGTAAAGGGGTTAAAGAAAATCCACAGTATTGGGCAAAACATCTGTATTATCTCTTTAACCGCGTCCTCCTACAGCAGATCATACCTGACAGTTGACGGGGGTCAATAATTGCTCCGATTTGCAAAGCATGAAAAAAGACAGTGCCTGCAAATTACAGGCTGATTGCTCTGCTAGATGGGGAGGCTGAATAGTTTGCTAAAATCTTACTGGCAGAGCTAACAGAATAGGCATATGAAAAAATGTTAATTCCGGCAAATCAAACTGGGTTTATCAAAGAAACAGGAACAATCAAAAATATTCTAATGCTTACCTTATTAATAAACAAAGCAAGATCATGCTTCAAGAATTTGCCCCTCTGCTTTGTGGATTTCCACTCCGCTTTTGACTTTGTACAGTGAAATATTCCCTGTAGTAAACTTCTGAACTGGGGAATTTCTCTGCTGCTCCTCAAAGCAATACAACAGACTCAAAGAAAATATACACCAGCAATGGCTTGAAACAAGGCTGTGTCCTTGCCCCATTTCTCTTCAATCTGTATCTAGCAGATCTAACTACAGTTTTAAACAAAGTAAACTTGCATGCCCCCATACTGTCAGGCTTCAATGCTTCCCATATGCTGTACGCCGACAATGTAGAACTGATCCGCCATACGAAGTTTGGCCTGCAGAGGCTAATACATGCCATAGCAAAGTATGTGGCTGAGCATGGTCTTACAGTCAATCTTAAGAAAACAAAACCATGCTAGTCAGCACATAAGAAGTTCTGTGCCGAAGTATCATCTAGAAGGATCTGCTCTGGACTCAGTGCCAGAGTACAAGTATTTGGGGGTGATTTTCGACACAAGAGGCTCTTTTGCAATGCACTGGCACAAAATATCAAGAAAAAGTAATATTCAAACAGCTTCCTTTTTCTCTTTAAGCAACATACTAAAGGTCAACCATTAGTGCAAGTTATAGCTGCAAAGCTAGCTCCCTCCATAACGTATGGAGCAGAAGCACTGAGGTGGAGAGCAGACAAAGTAATTGATAATGCAGTCATTGGTACTTATCAGCGGGTGTTCTGCCTTCCACGACATACATACCCAACCCAAATAAGGACTACGGAGTCAGAGCCTGACTAGTCTGGGTGCCTACTTAAAAACTTGTCACAAACTAATGCGAAGGGAGGCACATTAAACAATGCTGTGTGGTGTGCACTATCTGACCAATAAAACACCCAGTCACATGAACACATGATACTGGCTATAAAAACACTGCAGACTGAGTCACTCTGGGAGACGGCCAAAGCAACCAACTCAGCAGTAAAGAAGCTTTCTTTTCTGTCAGATAAAGCCCTGCTTGTAAAAAGATCCCATGTAGGGATGACCATCGGCACATAAGCCTTCTTGAAGCCACAACCGAATTTAGGAGAACCGGTTGGGTTGAAGGTATAGCTCAAGTTGCTGAGTTATTGGCTGTGCAGTTTCAACATCTTATGCAACATCCCGGTCTGGTTGAGACAATTCACTGTGACTACACGTTGGCTGCACCAATACGTTAAGGAGAACATAAGGCATATCATTTGTACATCCCCTGCTTTGATGGAAGAAGAAAAGTAATATTGAATCGCCATTTCATAAGAAAAAGAATACGCACATGTCAAGCAGTAATATTCTGCTTTCGAGAAGAGAACCTTTTTGAAATGCATGTCATTAGCAGAAAAAAACTGGCAAAGCCAAATTTGTAGTAATAGGGAAAAACTAAGCATTTTGATTCCCCACTGAGCACTCCAACCTCAAATGCTGCATAATTAATGAACCAAATGAATAATTTGCACAGAACATGTTTACAGCTTTCAGGTTGCTCCTAAGTAACCTTATCAAGACTGGGGAGGTATTTATCAATCACAAGGTACCTGTAGTCCTGTATTAGCTTGTGTGGACTTCTGGGGTTATGGTTAATTATCCAATGGTTTAGGGTTATATGATTTTTGCTGTGGTCGTAACTGATGAAGCGGGGATAGCTGCTTTAGCATTTAGCATTCTGTTTGAGCACTAAGCACTTTCATTTAGACAGCCTTAAAACATATGGCCAATTTGGCTCATTTGCAGAACATGTCTACAATTAGATGGTCTGACACTTTAACTAGCTGTGCAATACCTTTTTTCTTTATAAACTTCTCTAATATTAAGCTTGGAGAGTGGGGGTTATTTATCTATACTTGAAGCAGTACCAGTCCAACCCGGCTCATATGGGCTGCGGTTGAAGCAGATATGGACAATGGGCTGATGGATTTTACTGTGGTGTTAATTGAAGAGGTGACTGACATACTGTCTTTAATTATAAGTTTTAATTAACTTATCAATAAACTATTCATTCATTAAATCATTCTTTCTTTCATTCATAACGGCAAGTCTGGCCTACCAGAGACTGAGCATCACCTCTAGTTGAGTGTCTTTTTCTGGACTCTTCAGAATGGTAGCATTACTTAGTTCCACATCAGAGTGGGGGTCTGGAGTCTTAACATTCAAACTCATAAATAAGTGTTCTTTTCCAATATTTTTAAGGAGATTGCCTCCTTTGTTATGCTGTTTGCTATTCTGTATTTAACTACACCGTCTTTATGTGCACTATCAGTCCTTCTGTTAAAACACACAGACTTATATAACTTGTAATTAATTACTTGAGTTTGTAATTGTGTATATGCCTCTCGATTCACTGTTCTTGTTGTTTTAACAGTTCCAACGCGGTTTTCTTGTGCTGCTTTCAGTTTTTTCTTTTTGGTTCTTTTCTGTAAACTCTTTCATGGTACTTGTATTTGGTCATTTCCTAAAGATATGAAATTTTTTGAACTGCTAATAATTATTTATTTATTTTAATTTGAGATTTAATTCATCAAATTAAAGCCAACATACAAATATCAGATAAATCAATCATGACAGCTAAATTCCTTATATACATTACATATAGCATACATCAAATCATAATCCATATATCAAAACTATGTCTCCATCATATATCTCGTGACATCAAATAATTCCTCCTATTCCCCCAAATACGATGAAATCTAACAATCGGTCATCGAATCTTAGCTGTTTAAAATTCTAATTCAAAAGGCTCCATAATTTCCTTCCACCAATCTGCATACTTAGGAAGAGAAACTGATTTCCAATTCCTTGCAATCATCAACCTAGCAATGGTTAATGCATAGAAAACCCCTTCTGTTGCTCCTATAACCAGCAAAACCATTTTAGGAGAGAATAGGACCTTTTAGTTCTTGACAGGTGACAACCATATGAAGATTGTCAGCTGTTGTGCTCAAACAGCGTTGGCAGTAATGAGGTTTATTATACCACTTGCCATGTACTGAGGGGCTTAAATAAACCTTACAAAAGCAAGCAAGGCTGCTAGGCAGCTCTTGCTCTGTGAGCTGCTCCGTTAATCTGATAGACCATTTATCCACCCATAATCCTATGTCACTTGATCACAAATAGTTATCTGATCAAAATGAGACTACAATGACAAACATCCAATCAGTGGAAGTCGAGATATGAAAATCAAAAATAGTGCTTTGAAGTCACTAGCGGTCAAAAGCTTACTTGAGACCGAGAGGGACCGGTGCAAATTCAAAGTTCAGGTCGACCGCGATGTAGGGCAGGCCGGCTACAAGACCAGTGAAGGGCCCACTGAAAAAGTACCTTGGATGGAACAAAGTGTTGACACTGAGGGCTAGACGCGTCAATCTTTTCCATGCAGTCAGGTCACTGCGTAGTTGTGGAGCTTTGCTGAAGTAAAGGCAATGCATCATCGTCGAGCCGCACAGAGCGTGGTTGTCGAGCAGTGGAGGCTGTGGAACCACTGTAGTCGGGCAGCAATTGCGTTGCCAAAGAAGGGCAATGCGGCGGAATTTCGTATGCAGTCAATGCAATGCGTCGGTTTTTGATGGAAGTAGCTGCAGAACCCACTTCTAGGCCCAGAACTTCGAGGGGGTACCTTAGGCAAGGGTAGGACTCACAGAAGGCCGAGTCCAGCAACACCAGCAGAATTGCGGGAAGTCTTTTGTGTCACTGAGACTTCAGAAAACAGGAGGCAAGCCAGAAAGCCCTTGGAGATCACTTGTAGGAAGGCAGAGTCCTTCCAGCAGAGTCAGAGAGCAGCAGGCCAGCAAGCAGAAAAGCAGTCCTTCTAGAATAGCAGTCCAGCTCAGTCCTTTAAGCAGCACAGCAGTCTTTCTGACAGAGAGTCAGTTCAAGATCCAGAAGTGTCTGATTTCAGGGGGCAGAGGCCGCTATAGCATTCGCAAAACAGATTGTGACCGATTTACGACTTGCAAAACTGTTGTACATGTGGCCCTAAGACAGCCATAGATGGGGGGACACACACCTCTGTAGGTGAAGTAAGCTCACCAGGCACAAAATCCTTACAAATGGCCCTACGGGGACCCCAGATGGAAGAATCCCGATCGATCAGCAGTGCCAAGTAAACAAAAGAGAAAGCTGGCACTTTAATTCACCATCAACGGGCCCTCCTCTCGCTACAATGGGCATGACTGAATCAACAGACAACATAAGAACTGACATTCTGTAACTATAAAGTTCCTCTTCCTCTCAGAGACCAGTTTGTGTCCAGGAGAGACAAAGAGGTTGAAGGATTATAATACTTCCAAGAGGTTAAATGAATTGATTTTTATGACAAAATACAAGTCTAAAGGGCGGTTTGATGTATTCAGCAGAGCCACAATGCTCTGCATGGTTCAGGAAATCCAGACACTACAGCGCATCAAATCTGTAGACATCCACACAGTTTCATTTTGCTGTTGTTCGCTACCTAAACGGAAGAATCCATAATAATTTCCTAGGCAAATCAATCACATGCCAAGCAGGTCTAGAGGAGAAATTAACATTTGAAAAGTGAGGCATCGAGATCTCCGCCGTGAGGAAGCAGGATATCCTCAATTCTTAAATCCAAGCCACACTGAACTGAGGCGCACTTTCACATCTTCACCGAGAGCAAAGAGCAATCAAGAGAAAATGGCCCAGGGCTTGAACAGATCCAGACAACGTCAATCCTCAAAGGTGCAAGGGGGAGCCTCTCAGTGTCGACCCCAAGCCCAAAGGCTAGCATTAACAGCAGCAATGAAGAAGTGAAGCGGACACTAAGGCAAGCCCTGACAGACTGGGAATGGCCCCTGAGTGTGCTGCAGCCAACTACTTTCAGCTACGAAAAACTCTGACAAGAAAAAAGAATCTCATGCAGGCAGCCACAGGAAAAGTTAGTAATATGCTTATGGATGTTTGAGGGTCTACAAAGTAAAATAGAGGATTGGCACTTTCTAGCTTACATAAAGTCCTTCAACCTGGTAACAGTACAGGAAGCTTGGGTACTGGTCCCAATGGATATACCTGCATTTCTTAGATTCAATAAGCTGGGCTGTGAAATCACACGTGCTGGGATGCCCTGCTGGGGGCTTAGCCATCTACATGGTGGTAAAATAGAAGAGATATAAGTGGCCCATCGAAATCTGCAGTCTGTGAAGCTAACTGAATGCTTCCAAGAAATCGACAAACCCCTGCTGATAATTAACATTTATAGTCACCCTTCACTTGCATAGAAGGCATCCATAGATCGTTTAATGACATTCATCATTGACCACATGTCAAACAATCCTACACAGCTTATTATCCTGACAGGGGATTTTAACATGATTTTGTTGCAGGAAGTTGTGCAATAACAACATTTGGATATACAAAATCAAATATGGCAAATGCAGTCGATTCACTCCTGGACACAAAGGAGGGACAATAGGGGTTTGGCTGTCATGGATGATCTGTAACACCTGGGGCTGAGATGTCTAAAGGGGCAAAAAAGATCAGTTGTCCCTGCACAGTCCACTTTTCATTCAGTAATGGCTCACTCAATCTTAGATTATACCCTAATGCCCATTCCCCTATTTCAAATGGTCAGCAACTTTGTGATAGGAACTCGGCTGGAAAACAACCACCAACCCCAAAGGATCCAGCTAAACCTACGTTGCAGGCTCCATGATCAAGCGCATCATAACCTTGGATCTGCCACCACTCTGAACTATAGAAAGTTAAATTGGTCAGCTAGATCTTTTGCCGGTTGAATTCAAAGCAAGGTCTCAATGGGAAAGAATAATCAATTGATCCACAGATCTGTTGGAGCAACGGTCCCAGCTCCAGGACTTCCTCCTGGCCGATGGAGGTTGTGACTCAGGAAGACCAACCTTACAATTAAGCCACCATCCTAAGAAGACTTCAGCCGAGCTTCCTGTAGCAAAAAAGAAATTAAATTAAGCACTTAGTCTACCTCGAAATAGGTCAAGCCCAACAACACAGAGGCCCTCCGTAACTAGACTGAGAATCTTACATAAAAGGGCAACATGTGAACCAGTCAAGAAGGAGACAGAGCAGTTCTGGCACAATCTGTTAGCAGCCTCGAGAAGAAAAGACACAAGAGAATTCTGGAGGTTAGCGAACCATGCCACAGGATCCAGGCCTCCCCCTGCATTGTCTAACATATCAGAAGAAGCTTGAGTTGTTTATTTACTAGAAATGTTAGGGAGCAGCTCTGCTGTACTAGAGCAGCCAGAAAGAATGCTCTCAAACAAATTGGTCAAACGACCACATGAAGTTATCTCTCTTGCCGGAGTAACAAAAGTAATCTCCTTAGGGTACCGTGATGGAGCCCCTGGCCCTAAGGGTTCTCCCATAGGCCATCTTTAAAGAAAATCCACAGTATTGGGCAAAACATCTGTGTTATCTCTTTAACCGCGTCCTCCTACAGCAGATCATACCTGACAGTTGACGGGGGTCAATAATTGCTCCGATTTGCAAAGCATGAAAAAAGACAGTGCCTGCAAATTACACGCTGATTGCTCTGCTAGATGGAGAGGCTGAATAGTTTGCTAAAATCTTACTGGCAGAGCTAACAGAATAGGCATATGAAAAAATGTTAATTCCGGCAAATCAAACTGGGTTTATCAAAGAAACAGGAACAATCAAAAATATTCTAATGCTTACCTTATTAATAAACAAAGCAAGGTCATGCTTCAAGAATTTGCCCCTCTGCTTTGTGGATTTCCACTCCGCTTTTGACTTTGTACAGTGAAAATATTCCCTGTAGTAAACTTCTGAACTGGGGAATTTCTCTGCTGCTCCTCAAAGCAATACAACAGTCTCAAAGAAAATATACACCAGCAATGGCTTGAAACAAGGCTGTGTCCTTGCCCCATTTCTCTTCAATCTGTATCTAGCAGATCTAACTACAGTTTTAAACAAGGTAAACTTGCATGCCCCCATACTGTCAGGCTTCAATGCTTCCCATATGCTGTACGCCGACAATGTAGAACTGATCCGCCATACGAAGGTTGGCCTGCAGAGGCTAATACATGCCATAGCAAAGTATGTGGCTGAGCATGGTCTTACAGTCAATCTTGAGAAAACAAAACCATGCTAGTCAGCACATAAGAAGTTCTGTGCCGAAATATCATCTAGAAGGATCTGCTCTGGACTCAGTGCCAGAGTACAAGTATTTGGGGGTGATTTTCGACACAAGAGGCTCTTTTGCAATGCACTGGCACAAAATATCAAGAAATAGTAATATTCAAACAACTTCCTTTTTCTCTTTAATCAACATACTAAAAGGTCAACCATTAGTGCAAGTTATAGCTGCAAAGCTAGCTCCCTCCATAACGTATGGAGCAGAAGCACTCAGGTGGAGAGCAGACAAAGTAATTGATAATGCAGTCATTGGTACTTATCAGCGGGTTTTCTGCCTTCCACGACATACATACCCAACCCAAATAAGGACTACGGAGTCAGAGCCTGACTAGTCTGGGTGCCTACTTAAAAACTTGTCACAAACTAATGCGAAGGGAGGCACATTAAACAATGCTGTGTGGTGTGCACTATCTGACCAATACAACACCCAGTCACATGAACACATGATACTGGCTATAAAAACACTGCAGACTGAGTCACTCTGGGAGACGGCCAAAGCAACCAACTCAGCAGTAAAGAAGCTTTCTTTTCTGTCAGATAAAGCCCCGCTCGTAAAAAGATCCCATGTAGGGATGACCATCGGCAAATAAGCCTTCTTGAAGCCACAACCGAATTTAGGAGAACCGGTTGGGTTGAAGGTATAGCTCAAGTTGCTGAGTTATTGGCTGTGCAGTTTTAACATCTTATGCAACATCCCGGTCTGGTTGAGACAATTCACTGTGACTACACGTTGGCTTCACCAATACTTTAAGGAGCACATAAGGCATATCATTTGTACGTCCCCTGCTTTGATGGAAGAAGAAAAGTAATATTGAATCGCCATTTCATAAGAAAAAGAATATGCACATGTCAAGCAGTAATATTCTGCTTTCGAGAAGAGGACCTTTTTGAAATGCATGTCATTAGCAGAAAAAAACTGGCAAAGCCAAATCTGTAGTAATAGGGAAAAACTAAGCATTTTGATTCCCCACTGAGCACTCCAACCTCAAATGCTGCATAATTTATGAACCAAATGAATAATTTGCACAGAACAAGTTTACAGCTTTCAGGTTGCTCCTAAGTAACTTTATCAAGACTGGGGAGGTATTTATCAATCACAAGGTACCTGTAGTCCTGTATTAGCTTGTGTGGACTTCTGGGGATATGGTTAATTATCCAATGATTTAGGGTTATATGATTTTTGCTGTGGTCGTAACTGATGAAGCGGGTATAGCTGCTTTAGCATTTAGCATTCTGTTTGAGCACTAAGCACTTTCATTTAGATAGCCTTAAAACATTTGGCCAATTTGGCTCATTTGCAGAACACGTCTACAATTCGATGGTTTGACACTTTAACTAGCTGTTCAATACCTTTTTTCTTTATTAACTCCTCTAATATTAAGCATGGAGAGTGGGGGTTATTTATCTATACTTAAAGCAGTACCAGTCCAACCCGGCTCATATGGGCTGCGGTTGAAGCAGATATGGACAATGGGATGATGGATTTTACTGTGGTTTTAATTGAAGAGGTGACTGACACACTGTCTTTAATTATAAGTTTTAATTAACTGATCAATAAACTATTCATTCATTAAATCATTCTTTCTTTCATTCATAACGCCAAGTCTGGCCTACCAGAGACTGAGCATCACTTCTAGTTGAGTGTCTTTTTCTGGACTCTTCAGAATGGTAGCATTACTTAGTTCCTCATCAGAGTGGGGATCTGAAGTCTTAATATTCAAACTCATAAATAAGTATTCTTTTCCAATATCTTTCAAGGAGATTGCCTCCTTTGTTATGCTGTTTGCTATTCTGTATTTAACTACACCATCTTTATGTGCACTATCAGTCCTTCTGTTAAAACACACAGACCTATATAACTTGTAATTCCATTCTTGAGTTTTTAATTGTGTATCTGCCTCTCGATTCACTGTTCTTGTTGTTTTAACAGTTCCAACTCGGTTTTCTTGTGCTGCTTTCAGTTTTTTCTTATTGGTTCTTTTCTGTAAACTCTTTCATGGTACTTGTATTTGGTCATTTCCTAAAGATATGAAATTTTTTGAACAGCTAATAATTATTTATTTATTTTAATTTGAGATTTAATTCATCAAATTAAAGCCAACATACAAATATCAGATAAATCAATCATGACAGCTAAGTTCCTTACATACATTACATAAAGCATACATCAAATCATAATCCCATATATCAAAACTATGTCTCCATCATATATCTCGTGACATCAAATAATCCCTCCTATTCCCCCAAATATGATGAAATCTAACAATCGGTCATCGAATCTTAGCTGTTTAAAATTCTAATTCAAAAGGCTCCATAATTTCCTTCCACCAATCTGCATACTTAGGAAGAGAAACTGATTTCCAATTCCTTGCAATCATCAACCTAGCAATGGTTAATGCATAGAAAACCCCTTCTGTTGCTCCTATAACCAGCAAAACCATTTTAGGAGAGAATAGGACCTTTTAGTTCTTGAAAGGTGACAACCATATGAAGATTGTCAGCTGTTGTGCTCAAACAGCGTGGACATTAATGAGGTTTATTATACCACTTGCCATGTATTGAGGGGCTTAAATAAACCTTACAAAAGCAAGCAAGGCTGCTAGGCAGCTCTTGCTCTGTGAGCTGCTCCGTTAATCTGATAGACCATTTATCCACCCATAATCCTATGTCACTTGATCACAAATAGTTATCTGATCGAAATGAGACTACAATGACAAACATCCAATCAGTGGAAGTCGAGATATGAAAATCAAAAATAGTGCTTTGAAGTCACTAGCGGTCAAAAGCTTACTTGAGGCCGAGAGGGACCGGTGCAAATCCAAAGTTCATATCGACCGCGATGTCTGGCAGGCCGGCTACAAGCCCAATGAAGGGCCCACTGAAACAGTACCTTGGATGGAACAAAGTGTTGACACTGAGGGCTAGACGCGTCAATCTTTTCCATGCAGTCAGGTCGCTGCGTAGTTGTAGAGCTTTGCGGAAGTAAAGGCAATGCATCATCGTCGAGCCGCACAGAGCGTGGTTGTCGAGCAGTGGAGGCTGTGGAACCATTGTAGTCGGGCGGCATGTGCGTTGCCAAAGAAGGGCAATGCGGCGGAATTTCATATGCAGTCAATGCAATGTGTCGGTTTTTGATGGAATTAGCTGCAGAACCCACTTCTAGGCCCAGAACTTGGAGGGGGTACCTCAGGCAAGGGTAGGACACACAGAAGGCCGAGTCCAGCAACACCAGCAGAATTGCAGGAAGTCTTTTGTGTCACTGAGACTTCAGAAAACAGGAGGCAAGCCAGCAAGCCCTTGGAGATCACTTGTAGGAAGGCAGAGTCATTCCAGCAGAGTCAGAGAGCAGCAGGATAGCAAGCAGAACAGCAGTCCGTCTAGAAAAGCAGTCCAGCTCAGTCCTTTAAGCAGCACAGCAGTCTTTCTGATAGAGAGTCAGTTCAAGATCAAGAAGTGTCTTATTTCAGGGGGCCAGAGACCCAGTATTTATACCCAAAAGTGCCTTTGATGCAGGGGGTGAATCCAAAAGTACTCTCTGAAGTGCACAAGGATCCCTTTCAACCCAGTCTGACTGCCAGGCTAACCCTGGGAGGTAAATCAGTGTTTTGTGTGTGGACAGGACACTACCTATTGAAGTGTAAGTTGAAGCCCCTCCCATTCCTTCCCTGCCAAGGAAGACCCATCAGAATGCAGTTTGTGGTTGGCTTGAGGGAATGCACAAAGTGTAGCTGTCTCCCAACCCTGACGTGTATTGGTGACAGGCTGTCAGGTACAAATAGCAGTATGTACAGAGAAATTTCCACCTTCTAAAAGTGGCATTTCTAAAACAGTAATGTTAAATTCAACTTCACCAGTAAGGAGGACTTATCATTACCATTCCAAACATATCAAACATGAAAAAGCTGCTCCTCTCTGATCCGGATTACAGCTTAAAAGTTTATTAAGGAACTCCCAATGCTGGCCTATGAGAGGGGTAGGCTTCACAGTAGTAAAAAACAAAGTACGATGTTTGTCACTACCAGGACATTCAAAATGTAAAGGTACATGTCTGACCTTTTACTTACATAGCACCCTGCCCTTGGGGTTACATAGGGCCAACCTCTAGGGTGACATATGTAATAAAAGGAGAGTTTAAGGCTTGGCTAGTGATTTTAAAAGCCAAGTCGAAGAGGCAGGAAACTGCACACAAAGGCACCGCAGTGGCAGGCTTGAGGCAGGTTTGAAAGGGTACTTGTGTGGGTAGCACAATGAATGCTGCAGGAACACTAGTAGCGTTTGAAGTACAGGCTCTTGGTATATGGTATACCACTTTACAAGGGACATACCAGCACAACAAATATGCCAATCAGGTATACACCAATGTCATCATGTTTAGGGATGAAGCACATGCCCTTTAGCACTGGATAACAATAGTAAAGTGCTCAGAGTCCTGTGGCTGACATAAAGAATCAGCAAAAATGAGAGGCTAAAGGCAAAATGTTGGGGGAAAGGCCACTCTAAGAATGACAGATCTAAAACTGCCTACAAATCACAGTTTGAAAACATATAGCATTGAGTCATGTAGGAGAAGTCAAAGAATGGGTTATTGATATAATTGTGTGCATGTGCTTTACCTTAACATTTATAAAAAGGTCTTCTTTGCTGAAAAGACTGTATTCTCAGGGTTATACTGTACCCCCAAAGAAGAGTGTCATGAAACCGAGTCAGAAAATGAAGTTAGCATTATAGGCAGTGAACATAACAGGCATAAACATCAAAATATTGTATAGGCAATACTTCTTGCATTTGGCCCATTTTTTTGTTTTACATCTTTAGGAAAGCCTGTGTGTACACCGATTTTACTTTGTGAATATAATAAGCTGTAGATACAACAGCATGTTATCATGAGAGCAAAGTAAAACACATGAAGAAATGTGGACAATTAGTGATTATCCCTATGGCTTTGAGAAAAACTAAGGCATCAAAAGAGTAAGACCTTCCTAAACAAAACTGCCATAAATCAACAATTAAAATGTTATAGTGTAAGTAAAGCAAACACATCAAAGAACACATACTGGCACTCAATTGCAAGATATGTGTCAAGTCACATCTACGAAGAACCATATGAAGCTCCATCACCAAAGCCTAATGGGAAAAAAACAGGGCAATGTGACATAAACATAACTTTGATGGACACTGGGGAGTGTAAAATGTGAGTAATTTTACGCAAAATTACATGAAATTACGCAAAACACAAATTTGTCATTTAGTGCCATATTTTAGAATGGAATGCATCATCCTATCGTCAAGTTTTGATGCAAGGGTGCTTTTGCACAATAAATAGTGCAAAAACGAAAGCACTGCGAACAGCTGCTTCCGTTCTATTATTTGCATGCAATTACTGTAAAATATTTACTGTGAATGGCCCTTTTCTCAGTAGTTTTTTGTCACCAATGGGACATAATTACTCGAATTTATCCAGCCCTAATGGGCAGCTAATCCAAGCAAAAACAAACAATGAAAAACAGATGAAAGCCAATGGCTGAATGGTCTGACCTAAAACCCACTCTGTCTCTCTCTGTATTCCTTCATATTGTTCCTTTTTGAACAATTGATGACATGAGGATAATGTAGAGAAAGCGTTCTGTAGCCAGACCTAAACAGTATTTATATATGCTTTTTCATGGTCTAGTGCAGGGATTTCATTAGTGGAAATGTACATGCTGAACCTCAGGTTAGTAGGTATAGTGCTTATCAGCATAAGTAAGCGCACCCTTGCACATGGAATACAATGCCCATCACAGTGCTATGTCAAGCCATAGTGCACTTGCACCAATTGTGTTTTCATCAGCAATCTATAAGGAGTGCCCTAGCTGAAATGTTTACAGGAATGAGACTATCATTAGACTGGGTGGATTTACTGACCCTCCAACACCAGGAAGCAATTTCCCTGTTATTGCTCTTGTTTACAGGACTGGTGTCCCCACCCCCCCCTCTCACAGCTCCATATATGTTGACATTTTTCAACCTACTCATGCCAACACCCCTCCTGTTGATTGGGTGCCAGAGCCAACAAATTCTGCCCCACCATAACAAAACTGCTAGAGTTGAGGTCGGGATGGTGATTGTCAGACTGGATGCCAGCAAATAACTCATGAAGCATGAAATCAGAGAGACAGAATGATGCTCCTCTGTGAAGTGCCTACACAGTTTGTTTTTCGTATTTAGTTTTCCTGTTCCTTTTATGTTTTTGTTTTATTTTGACTTCAGCCTCCTCATGCACTTGCCATGGGCAGCATTATACCATGTGTCTATGTTCATTACTGATTGCAAATATTTTTATCCTTCAGTGTAAATTCCTTATGTCTTTTAATTAAATTCCATTCCACCCTTACGATACTGATTGCTATGTGCTACTGTCCATTCATCAGAATGAAATTGTCAAATTTGATGATGAGTGACTTGTTGTTCAAGTCTTGGTTGGATACAAGTACATCAAAATTGATATGTTATTGTTAATACATGACACTTCCGTAGACTCAGACATCCAATGAGTATAAAACACATAGTGCAGTTTCTATCAGTACAAAGTCAGACAACGAGGAGTCCAAACCTTGAGATGAAAAAACTCTTTGTTGGAAATATTTGGTGAAAGAGGCAATAATAAGTATTGTGACTGGTGTATTGATAGCTCAGAGTGTTTGAAAATGGTGTAACATGATGAGATGAGTGAAGTGAGAATATAAAGTGGTAGTTTGAGCTATAGTATGTTATAAGGTTGGCTGTCAACCTCAGCACCTGGCGTGTCTAACTTTTACTCCTTTCTATCTCTCCCATGCAAGCCTTATGCATTGCCAGGGGGCAGGGACATCTGTGTCTTCTAAAGACATCAGAGGATGTGCAGATGTGCAGATGCTGTTCAGAGCAAATTCCCTGTGCTATATTCAAATGTTTTAATAATCAAATTCCTGGACACAGTTTGGGGTCATCCTCCTACTACTTAGTGAATATTATGACAGTGTATGGGGTGGTCATCCCTGTCAACAGCATAGTACCTAGCAAAACCCTTAAAATTTCGATTTACACCAGGTTTATTTCTAGCCCTGCATTCTAAGGCACCAGAAAATTGATGGTTTAAGCATACTTGCCTCTTTTATGCACTCTTTGCCAGACTACATTAAGGTGGTGGTGCTGCTGTTGTGTGGACAGTCATAGCTGCAGTGTACCAATAGCAAATGTCACACTTTTAGTCAGCTTTACCTTTAAACAGACATCCCATTGAATTCTGGCACTTGAGATGTTGCTGCTAACATGGTATCTATTGGCTCAAAAACACAGGACTGGCATGATGACAGAGAGACAATAGTGAAGAGAGTGAACATAGGATATGGGAAAAGGAGAATCAACTGCAGGGAAAGCAGAAGAAATAATGTATTTGATTAATTTTCATTAACCGGGACATTTTACATGGCAAACAGAACATCAAGTCTTGGCAGCAACATGATGCTTGCTGTTGGCTGGGGTGGGTGGTCAGCAACTGCATCACAGGTGCTGCTAAGGTAATTAGCAAAGTGACAGCACCATCGGAAAATATTGAGTTTTTACATGACGTATGATGAAAACAGTGTTGACATGTTAATAAAGCACATATGGCGATAGGGAGACATATTTAGGTGGGCCTGTTTTCAATGTTTATTTATTGCAGATTTCAGTGTTTTTTATCAGTATTTTCCAAACCTTTTGAAATCAGTGCTTATCAGTGTTTATTCAGCTGCCTAACTCTCAAAATGGACAAAACATATGTTTTTTCAGTATTTACAAAACATGTAGTTTTTTGCAGTGGTTGTTACAAACCACATATTTAATTTAAAGGAGAAGCAATGCAGGGTGTCTAGTATCTGCCCATTTCCAAGTGGCAATATGTCCAATGGACTTATATTAGACTGTTTTAGACATAGAAAGTCTGTGTATTGCTCTCTCACACACACTCACATCTCATAACCCTCTTTCACATATCATTACCTCTCTCACTAACTCTGTCAGGACTCTGTCTGATTTACAGGACTATTAATGGATTAAAAATAAGAGTGCTATATTCAAATGTTTTAATAATCAAATTCCTGGACACAGTTGGGGGTCATCCTCCTACTACTTAGTGAATATTATGACAGTGTATGGGGTGGTCATCCCTCTCAACAGCATAGCACCTAGCAAAACCCTTAAGAATTCGGTTTACACCAGATTTATTTCTAGCCCTGCATTCTAAGGCACCTGGAAATTGATGGTTTAAGCATACTTACCTCTTTTCTGCATTCTTTGCTAGACTACCTTAAGGTGGTGGTGCTGCTGTTGTGTGGACAGTCATAGCTGCAAGTGTACCAATAGCAAATGTCACACTTTTAGTCAGCTTTACCTTTTAACAGACATCCCATTGTATTCTGGGACTTGAGATTATTTTGCTGCCAACATGGTATCTATTGGCTCAAAAACACAGGACTGGCATGATGACATAGAGACAGTACTGAAGAGAGTGAACATAGGATATGGGAAAAGGAGAATCAACTGCAGGGAAAGCAGAAGAAATAATGTAATTGATTAATTTTCATTTAACAGACATCTCATTGTATTCTGGGACTTGAGATGTTGCTGCTAACATGGTATCTATGGGCTCAAAAACCCCACTAGTAAAGTGCAGTTGGGTAAAAAGCCAGGATTAGCTGCAGGGTATCATACATAACAATGGGATACCTTGCAGCTATGAAGTTTATTGGTATGTGGATAGTCTTAGGTCATGTTTCACCACTGTGCCCGGTGCATGATGAGAGCACTCCTCACAGGTATTTGTCACTACACCGTGGATTGAAGGTTTAAAACCTGGGGTGTTTGGCAGTCGATCTGATATCAATACTGACTTGCTAGAAAAGGGGGCTGATGTATCAAAGAGTTTTTACCCCTTATGTGTCTGTGGGTAAATGTGATAATACATAATGTCCAAGGTTTCTTATGAGCCAGCCATTTTACCAGTCAATGAAAGAAGTATACACTGCCTAAAGATCAAAGATGCTTTTAATATTCCTAGATTCTCTACTCTGTACCAAATAATTAGCTCAGACCCAAAACATGCTTCTAAACCCTGCACCATTCATTCAAGCGCAAAAAACTGAAGGAAACAAAAGGAAGATGAAATAATATTTTAGTTACATCCCTAAACAAAAGAAAACTCAAGCAGAATAATCTTAGGTCAGTCTTTCTTGATGCTACCTTATACAATAAATTGTCATTGAATTGGAACCTTTGTGAAGATATAAAAATTACTTACTTATTTTTCATTCCTTGAAGGGTTTTTTAATTTGTGTTTATGCAGGTATTTATCAGTGTTTACATGTTTAAACGGATGAGGGATGGTTTCCTTTTATTGGGATTTTACTAGTTATTATATGTTTTAAACACAAAGCAGGATAGCCTAGACATGTTCAACAGTGGGGAGATGGGATACATGAGGAAATGTTTTTCACACTTTAGCTTGGGCAATCCATGCAGAATTGTCATAGTTCCCCAAATGGCAGTCGTGGTCAGCTGTGAGTCTGTTGCTCCACTTGAGTTACGTGGACAAAATGGGAGTCAGTGGAATTGTGCAAAACAGTCTGGACATACCATGTGGCATAGACAAAGGAGGTACAACTATATGGGAGGAAAAGGAGATGCAGACTAGGTAGAGAGAGGGATAAAGAGACAGAATAAGAAAGGTAGAGTGGAGGAACAGGAGGTAGAGAATAAGGGATGCGACAGGGAAAATTGATGGGGATCGTAGAAAAGGAGGAAATAGAAAGGAGGGATAAGGGAGAAGTGAATGAAAAAAGCTATAAGAGAAATTGTAACAAGATGGGTGTGGGGACACAACTATGAGCACATGGGGGCAGTATAGATAGAGCGATATTGAGATGAGATGATAGGAAGACAGTTGAAACAAGAGAAGCTAGAGAGGTAAACATTTATGAAGAGTTTGCATCAAACATTTCATGTAACAAACTATACAAAACAGCTAAGATGATTAGTAAAGTGACACCCTCTTATACGGATGTTGATTTTATATTTAAGATATCCAGAACATGGATTGATATGGTAAAACTGAACACTTGGTGTTAGACCTGTCAGCCTTAGGGTGGGCTTCCCCCAAACCATTTGCCTTACTGATTCATTTTTGTCACCTTTAGAACTCTGCACACTTTACCACTGCTAACTAGGTGAAATTGGCTCTCAACCAATTGGCACATTTAATGTACTTGTAAGTCCCTAATAATGGGGTACTACATGTACCCAGGGCCTGTACATTAAATGTTAACTAGTGGGCCTACAGCACTCACTGTGCTTCCCGGTTAAGTAGTCCTGCAAAACATGTTTCAGGCTTGCCATTGCAGCCAGTGTGTGCAGTTTTAAACTGCCATTTCAACCTTGCAAAATAAACATTTTACAAGGCCTAACTTCCCTTTTTAATATAGGTAATTAACTCTCAGGGTCAGCCTTAAACAACACATTGGACAGGGTGAGGTGTGTGTAAAAAGTTGGACATATACTTTAAAGTTTTACATGTCCTAGCAGTGAAAATTCTTTGTTTACTACTGTGAGGCCTACCTCTCACATAGGATCACATTGTTTTACCTTATTACATTCAATAAGTGATAACTTTCAATTGAGAGCAGGTAGGGAAGTTGAATTTGATATCTAAAGATTTGTCATTTCAAACCCTCTTTATGGTTTTGGAGTGCCGCTTGTAGAAAGTTGGCATTATCTTGCCCTAACCATTTGGTGCCTGCAGCTACAAGACTAAGGGGCCGATTACGATGTTGTTAGGAAGGGCTCCGGATGGGATTCGGTATTGTCGAATCAGATTCGGAACCCTTGTTTTCTGCCAAATCATACAGTTTTCCCAACAACCGATTACGATGTCCAGAACCGTTTGAGCAGACCGAATCGGTTCTGAAAGGCATCTGGACAGCCCGAGTCTTTCAGAGCCGAATCGTTCAGCCCTATAGACACGGTTTCCGGACGAGCGATTACGATGAACAATTCTGACAGCCTTTCCGATTCGGTTTGCCTGAGACAAAACGGCTGCTGGAATCGGTCTTTCGGTTTCCGTTGTGGGCCCCCCTTCACCCGGAGGTGTCCGAATGTGGCCTGTGGGGGTACACAAGGGACCCCTCTTCCCAAGCATGTACAATGTGGTAGGCACCATGCGGTGCCCGCCACGGGGTGCAAGGTTTTCCACAACCACCCCTTTTTTCAATGGGAGCCTGTGATCGCGTTCGGAACACAGGCTCCCATTGAAGTCAATGCGAGTCCGACCGAACGATGTTGGGAGTCATCGTAATCGGTCGTCCGGACACACAGGATCCAATTTGTTCGGAAACTAGTCCCGAACTGATTAGTTCGGGACAGTTTCCTAACAACATTGTAATCGGGCTCTAGGTGTGGCTGGCAGTTGGTCTTTGTTTATTGCTCCCAGACAGTGAGACAAGGGATAATAGGTGTTGGCAGGATGGGCCATTTCTGTCTGGCTGAACACACTTGCAAATCATAAAGGCTCTGCTTCAGTACATTCACCAAGGATTTCACACTAATCTTTTGTGCCCCCAGTCAAGCAGGGGCAAAGGCAGGGAGGCAGGAAATTCCAGACACCTCTGTCGGGGGGAGGACTCTAGATGCTTCTCCCACTTCAAAGTGGACACCAGGTTTAAATGTTTGATCCTCAGACCCAACTCTTCAGTACACTTCTGGACCTGTGGAAGACTCAGAAGAGAACTGCTGTGCTGCTCTGCTTCAAGAATGACTGCCCTGTTACTCTGCTTATCTTCTGACCTGCTGCCATGCTCTCTGCTGCCCTGCTGCCTGAGAGAGAAGGACTGGACATGTATCTTGAAATCAGGACCACCAGAGTGACTCCAAAGGCTTCTTGGCTGGCCCACTGATCAGTACCTCAGGGACAGACCAGGCTCCAACCATCTTGAACCTTGCACTTGGACTCTAACTGTATGTGAATCCTCACCCCTCAAGTCATGCCCCTCCAGTCATGGGCCCTTGGAAGTGGGGCAGAAGGTGCTCTGCCAGCCCAGCTGTGGCCTCATCAAAACTGAGCAGTAAAGTCAAATTACCCCTTGGAAAATCATGAATCCAGATGTCGATACTGCATCCACTCTTCAAACACCCCTTGGGCTAATATTGCATACACTATCAAGTCTACAAATCCAGTACCAAGCTTTAATAGCCCATTTTCAAATGTCCTTTTCAGTTATAAATTCTAAATCTTGCAGTGTATACATCAACAATATCACAATAATAATAATGATGATCGTGCCATTCACAAGGTTAAAAACAATTATTATATAAGAAAAATATCTTGCAATTAAAACCCTCACAATATGGCTCAATAGAGTTTTATACAATAAACATAAAGCTAAATGTAAACAAAATAGTGAGAGACAAAGAGGACAACAGCAATTGTCTATACAGAAATACTGATCTGCTCAATCTATATGCATGACACTTGATGTAGTTTAAGGATCACCATCTCTCGTATCAGAAATTTACACAGATTCAGATTTGTTAATTTTGGCGATGAGTTTTGATAGATCTCCTAAATGTTTGCCAACTCCTTCAGGAGAGAATAAATTCTCCCACACACAATAAATACAAATAAATAAAACCTGTGAAAAAACGATACACATATTATAATCTTCATATTGGAATGGGAAACATTCATGGCACTAATGGAAAGATCTTTCCAATGTTAGCTCAACCTGAAGGACGCCCCCAGTGCTCCCCACACTGCGGTACTGTCACCAAACAGCTTATTCTCAACATCATATCACATCATCCCTAGGTATTTGCATTAACTATATGTGATGCCCATTTATTCTGATGCTCTTGGGGTGTGCATTCTAACCTGTGGTGTCCTTACTGTCAGCTGTTAGTCATTCACACTCTTATCACTAGAACCCACATACATACATGAATCAGCCTATTTAAAGCTCGGCAAAGACACACTCACCAATAGGTGAAAGATGTAAAGCTCCTTGATGGGACCTACACTTGATTCCTAGTGTCCCTAGAGGGCTTCTTATCCTAAAGGCGATGTCCATCGGGGATAACCCTCATCCTGGAGGAGCATTCATGAGAACTGACACTGCGCGATACAAACCAGATGCAGTGGTTGCAGCACATCATTGGAACCAATTCATCATGACACAGCCTCGACGCAAGCCCTCATTATAGTCTGCCCAGCTCATCAGAACTGCCGCTGCAAGATGCATCCTTGATTCAGACCTCACAGACTCTCAGCAGAACTGACGCTGTGCGACACAGCCTCAATGCAAGCCCGCATCACCACCCTCGCAGCTCATCGGAACTGCCACTTTGCAATGCATCCTCGATGCTGACCTCACAATGCTTCTTAGGACAACCAGGATTTAAGGTCCATTTCTCAGTGGAACTGGCTTAGTCCCTCTATCTGGCCCATGCTCCATCATGGTCAGCCTGAAATCATGACTTTGTTCCAGTCCGGGCAAACCAGATAACCACAGTTGGCGCTTTGTGGTTTTTAGCACTATTTCCCCAGTTCTACTCATTGGATTTCTGTTGTTTTGGTATAAAATAATGTATTAAATTTTACCCTACTTTTCTAAATTGAAGTGGAATTTTTCCTGTGTTGTGTTTTCATTATATTACTGTTCGTGTGTTGCATAAGTACTTTACACCTTGCCTCTAAGTTAAGCCTGACCACTTTTGTGCAAAGCTACCAG
This sequence comes from Calotriton arnoldi, assembly GCA_963921515.1. Lineage (NCBI taxonomy): Eukaryota > Metazoa > Chordata > Amphibia > Caudata > Salamandridae > Calotriton > Calotriton arnoldi. The sequence continues at coordinate 169,130 of CAWUFW010007562.1, forward strand.
AGGGTTAGGCGCAGGTTAATTTAGGGTTTTCTGTGTTTCATCCTAAGAAGAATTGTGGTTGCTGCTTGAGGAGGATTTTACCATCATCAACCAGTTACTGGATTTTCCTACACTTGGTGATACATGTCCGATGATAGGAAATGGGATAGGATAAACAGGGAAGGTACACAGGGAAGAAGGGGGGTACTTGTAGAAAATGTAGAGCCCGTCTAGCTGCACCCCTATGGTCTTTAAAGTGGCAGGTCCATACTCATTTGTTGTTGTACCTCTACTGCCAGTCATGGAAAGGGGTGTGGATGTTGCTCCACTGGAGTTACCAGGAAAAAAAATTAAAGTCGCGATCATTTTCCATAGGTGGTGGTGATTACTGCAAAAGATATATTGGGTTTGTGGTGATTACTGAAAAGCATACATTTACAGAACCTTGTAATGACTCTTTCATTGTTCTTGCACTTACAAAAGCAATGTGAGTACTCATCATTTGAATTTATCTAAAAATTGCATATATTGTTCTAGTTTAATTATATTACATTTTAAATTGCATTGATTTCGAAATTAACTATGTTATTGTACTCATAGGGGCAGATTTACAAGTACCTATCACCACTACAACATCACTTTCCAAGACGTTGTTGTGGCGATATGGACTTCGCCTTATTTACAAGGCATTGTTAAGCCACTTAACGTGGCTTAACGCTGCCTTGTAAATAAGGCACCCTTTTACGCTATGCTTAGCGTGAAAGGGGAGGGCAATGGGTGTTGCTGTGGGGGTTCCACCACAGCACCCATTGATTTTGATGCTGCCACATATTTACAACTGTGGTGTAAATATGGGTCAGCACCAAAATTAAGACCACGGAAAACCTGGTCTTACCCTGGTGCAATAAGGAGAAATGTTTAATTTCTCCTCGTTTTTGCTGTTTTCATGTGTGCTGCATTGTGCAGCACACATGGAAACAGCAACAAGCCAATGATTGTTTATGTGCAGGAAGGTGTCCCTTCCTCCACATAAACAATCATAAAAAAATAATGATTGGGCATATTTACTAGAGAAGTGGCGGAGCATGGTGTTAGCCTCTTTGGCTTAACGCCACGCTCTGACACTTCTGAACGCAGGGCTGCACCATATTTACAATATGTTGCAGCCCTGCGTTTCCCCCTGCGCTGGTGCTAAATTTAGCAGCCTAGCGCCAACGCAGCCACCCTCGCACCACAGTGCAAGGGTGTATGCATTGAGGTGAAGATTGTTTATGTGCAGGAAGGTGTCCTTTCCGGCACATAAGCAATCTTTACATGACGTTTACGAAGTTCTATGTGTGCTGCTTAATGCAGCACACATAGAAGTAGCAAAACGTAATTTTTTTTATTGATTGTTAATGTGCAGGAAGGGACACCTTCCTGCACATACACAATCAATCACTCAATTAGGGGTTTGAAAAGCGCACTACTCACCCTTAAGGGTCTTAAGGCGCTGGGGGGGGGGTTTGTGCAGCTCTGTTGGGGTCATTCAAAGAGCCAGGTCTTTAGGTCTTTCCTAAGTTGGTGCAGTGTCGGGCTTCGCCGGAGGTGAAGGGGGAGCTCATTCCATGTCCTGGCTGCAAGGTAGGAGAAGGGTCTTCCACCCACTCTGCTCCTGTAGGAATGTGGGACGGTGGCTAGGGAGAGGTCGGTTGAGTGGAGGTTTCTCTTGGGGGCATGGAAGGAGAGGCAGTTGTTGAGGTATTGTGGCCCGTTGTTGTGGAGGGCCTTGTAGGCGTGCGTGAGCAGCTTGAAAGTTATTCTTCTTTCGACGGGGAGCCAGTGGAGGTTGCGGAGGTGTTGGTTGATGTGCTTGTACCTTGGGATATCGTGAATTAGTCTGGCTACGGTGTTCTGGATGGTCTGGAGTTTGGGGAGGAGTTTTTTGTTGATTCCAGCTTAGAGGGCGTTGCCGTAGTCCAGTCTGCTGGTGGTGAGGGCATGAGTGACCATTTTCCTGGAGTTGGAGGATATCCATTTGAATGTTTTTCGTAGCATGAGGAGGGTGTTGAAGCATGTGGAGAAGACGGCGTTGATCTGGCGATTCATAGTGAGCCCAGTATGATGCCATGGTTACGTGCATGGTCTGTCAGGGTGTGTGGGTTTCCGAGGGCAGGGGGCCACCAGGTGTCATCCCATGGGGAGGGGGTGGAGCCGAGGTGAGGACTTCTGTTTTGTCTGAGTTGAGTTTCAGGCAGCTGTTCTTCATCCAGGTTGCAATGGCTTTCATCCCTTCTTGGAAGTTGTGCCTGGTGATGTCGGGTTCCTTGGTGAGGGAGAGGATGAGTTGGCTGTCCCATATTTACGCAATCCTTGTAAATATGGGGCAGCATCAAAACCAATGGGTGTTGTGGTGGAACGCCTACCGTAACACCCATTACCCACCCCTTTTACGCTAAGCAAAGTGACGTTCCTGTGGGCAATAGGGGCTTGTAAATATGCCCCGATGTTTTGAAACTTCTATGTGTGCTGCACACATAGAAGTTACAAAACGCCATTGAAAGATTGTTCATGTGCAGGAAGGGAGACCTTTCTGCACATAAACAATTACTCCCCTCAACACAGGCACCCTTCCACTATGGTGCAAGGGTGCCAACGTTGGCACTAGGCTGCTAAATTGTGCGCCAGTGCAGGGGTAAACGCAGAGCTGCATCATATTCTTGTAAATATGGTGCAGCCCTGAGTTTCTAAAGTGATGGAGTGTGTCACTAGCCTTCTCGGCTTAACAGCACGCTTCACCACTTTCTTTGAAAATATGCCCCATAGTGTGTTCCATTTAAAAATATATGTGCATTGGTAAGAGCTGACGACATAAATATGATTAAGAGGGCAGATCTATGTAGAGAGAACAGAACGCTTGCAACATTGACCATTGCATCTGCTTAATATTGTTCACTTGCTCGCCTGTTCTCCCACAAATGAAAATGCAAGTCTGAATATTCTCCTCATTAATGGTATCCCTAAAAAGCTCTCTTTCAGTGCACTTTTTAATGATTATTTTCAGCTCAAATAAGCTTAATTTATTTTACCTGTTGTTGATCACGGCTCAAAACCAATCTGCTCTTAGTAGATGAGCCTTTTAATGATGAAACGCGTCTTTATATTAAACATGTTATATCTGAACCGCAGTACACAGCACTCCTCTATTTCAACCATATTAACATTATACACTTTCATGCATGAAGTAAAGCTGGGATGGAAAGTATATGTGAATGAGAGTATTATGATTTTCCGTAGATGTCCTTTAGTTAAATGAGGCTAAATTCAAATCACTTTCTGAGCTCATTTAATAATTCATTGAAAACGTTCATTGTGTATTAACATTTCTCTTTCAAACAGCTTGCCAGAAATATATTTCATTACTTAGAACCTTGCGTAATGAAAGGAAAGTATGCAAAAATAATATGGACTTTTTGAGAAGCCCAATTAAGGAAATATTCAGTGTAAACCACAAGGTCAAGTTAGTGACTCCTTAAAAATATATTGCTTTTAAACAAATCAAACAATAAATCTCTTTGTGAGAGTGTGAAATCACGAATAATGAAAAAATAATAGTAAAAAGTGTACTAAAGAGTTCAGTTGCTGCCATCTAATTAAGATCGCGGGAATAGGATGGTTTATATAGTTGATGAAACAGACACATATTAAAAATAACTTGAGGTCACGTTCTAGTTGATGAATATTTTAGAATACCTCTATAAAGCAAATGATGAGCTGATTCCATCAGTTATCCTGAGACGTATGAGCCAAATACCGTGTAGGTACGTGTACAAATTCTCATGTTCTTACAAATCCTGCGGAGATCTGTTTATTGAAGGAGAAAAACTTGCTTATTTTTAATGTGCAATCATTGGACATCGTTCATTTACAAAGTTCTTTGGAAAGTGAGTTATACTCTGTTCCCTACGTAATATTTTTAGGAAATCACGGAGTAGGAGGCTCAAAAGACTGTAGTGACATTTTTTTACCAGCCCTGATAGGAACGTGCGAATTTTAGCCAGCAAACAACTGATCAGTTTTAACAAAGTGACTGACATTTTGGGTGTTCCCTCACATATAACATGCAGGCCTGAACTGGGGGAACAACAGCATCCCACGCAAAAACGCTCAAACCAGCACCACACCCTTCGTCTCCTCAGGCTAGCTCTCTCTTTCCAACTAACCATGTTCTCTTGCTCCTTTTCTCCTCTCTCTCTACTCCCTCTCTGATGTTGCTCTCTTACTTCCCCGTCCCACTCCCCACCCCTCATTGTCTCTTTGATGAAGCCTTCCCTTGACTACTGCAATTCAATTCTGGCAGCTCAGGCACCAGGTGCAGTCCCCCCTGCCCTAGAATATGGCCTCCAGGGTGTTGCAGGGTGGTTTTTTCACCCTATAAATGTGCTATCTATAATAATAAAACACATGTGTGAAATGCAGGAACTGAGTCAGAACTGAGTCAGAACTGAGTCAGAGTGGAACTTTATTAAAGAACAATTTTATGCATTAAATGTCATAGGCACAATGTTAATCAAAAATAGCATTGCGTAATCTAGAAGATAACAAGTTTCAGAGACACCTTCCAAGATAAAAAAGTAAATCATGCAAAGTTTAAAAGTCACAGCAAATGCAGAGGAGAGAGAAAGAGACAGTTTCAAGATATAATAAGCATTATAGTCTCAGCCAAAGATGCTAGAGAAGCTGCTAGAGAAGATGGCTGAGGGAGACCACACACGCGTCATGACCCATGGGATCAATTGTGCGAGGTAGTCTTTCGAATGGACTGAAGAGCAGATCATTTATATTCTTATAATGAGGAACTATTGACCACAGAATCACGACATTATCAGGTGCTTTGACCGCAGAACATGATGCACTTTGGCCACTTCTCGGAAATATTAGGAGGAACACTTTGGTCACTTCTCGAAAATATTAGGAAAACAGAAGTGACACTACATTACAAAAGTTTACCAAAAGGTCACTTGATGTTTGACCATAAATCATAATGAAATTGAACATTTATCGAACATGATTTGCGTCACTTCTCGGAAACTTTTTATAAGAAAGCAGAAGAATACAAAATGTTAGACGTCACTTGTAATTTCTAAAGCTGTGGAAAGTCCCAGTTGGCCCAGTTGGCCCCCACTCCTTACTCTTGGCCAATCTTGTTCTTCTAAATGACAGACACATCATGTTATTGCTACATCTTGATGTTCAGAAAGATGTCATGGGAGAGATACATCTGAGTGTACAGGAGGGCAAGGGGCCTACTGCCTCCTAGACGCTCAATGCAGTGTGGACAATTTTAACACAACCCTGTCTACGGGCTGGCAGGGACAATTTAGACTCTTATGCTTCAGATGTAGACAGAATGGGCCTGTAGCACTATATGGTAAAAACTAGACCCTGCTTCAAGGGGTTCCAGCCCACAGGAGAAATGCCTGATGAAATAAATGGCCTGTCAGGTCTTGATAACAAAAAAGAGCACTCTTTAATAAACACAGAGCCCTGTTGAAAAACAATATCAATGCAGCAAAGATTTACATCTGTGATTGAACATACTTTATTGCTTTTTTCTCTTCTCATAAATGTTCCCAGTAGTACATTTCTAAGGGGTGGAGTCTCACACAAGTCACAGGTCTGTCCCAGCCCTCCCCAGTGTAGTTGAAGGCAGTCCGTAACTTACGATTCTTCTTATGGTTGCTTGAGTGTTGAAGCTCAGCCAGTGCTGTTAGCCCTTGTCACCAGTGTTTCATTCTTCTGAACTCTTCACAAGGGCAAAGAGCATTTTGGGGGAACATGTCCTGCTGTTTAGTGACTGTGGATTAGTGCCAAACAGTTCAGAGCTGCAGGCTCTTGACTTCAGAAAGTGACCACCAGTTCCCTCAAGTGGCAGGAGCCTGTATATGCATAGCTAAGGAGTGGAGTCGCACTCTGGTCACAGTCTATCCCAGTCCTTCCCAGTGTATCATGGTAAATGCAGTTCAAGGCAGTCCATAACTTACAATTTTTCTTGTGGTCGTTTGGATGATGAAGCACAGCCAGTGCTGATAGCCCTTTACACCACTGTTTGCTTCTTCTGAACTCTTCAGAAGGGCGCAAAGTCCTTTGGAGGGAACATGACCTGTTTCTTAATCTCTGTTGATAAGTGCCAACTAGCTCCCAGGTGCAGATTCCTGACTCCAGAAACTGATCACCTGCTCCCCCAAGGGCCAGGAAATATATATACATTGCTGAAGAGTAGATTTGTACACTGATCACAGGTCTGTACCAGCCTTCTCAAGTGCATGATGGAAAATGCAGTTCAAGGCAAAGCATAACATACACATGTTCTTGTGGCTTTTCGAGTATTGAAGTGCTGTCAGTACTGCTTGCCCTTCGACACAAGTGTTTTGTTCATCTAAACTCTCCAGAAGGATAAAGAGTAATTGGGGGGGAACATGACCTAGTTAGTGTTTGTGCATGAGTGCCAAACAGCTCTCTGGTGCAGACTCCTGGCTTGGGAAACTGATCACCAGATCAACCAACATGCAGGAGCTTTATAGATATTACTATGGGGTGGTGTCACACACTCTTTATAGGTCTGTTCCAGTCCTACCCAGTGCATCATGGTAAATGCACTCCAAGGCAGCGGATAACATAAACATTTTCTTACGTCTACTTGAGTAGTACAGGCAGTGCTGTTAGCCCTTGACACCAGTGTTACATTCTTCGGAATTCTTCATCTGCAAAGAATCTTTGGGGGAACATAAACAGCTGCTTAGTGTATGTAGCTTCTTCCCATAATTGGCATAGTCAACATCATATGCCACAGCAACTACAGAGCCCTGGCAAGATTTTTTCTGGTATCTGCATGGATGGTCGTTCTTTTCTCCTGTTCCTACACCCAAGAGGTCAGAGAGACCTCCTCATTGTGGAAGGGCCCTATAATCCTTCTCGTAATGCTTGTCCTGAACATAAACTTTGTATAAGGTGTAGATAGGGAAAAAACATGAGGTACTACTTAAATAAGGGCTATACAAACAGTACAGCATGTTTCCTCTCAACATAAACCCTTATTATTCAACATCTCCCTTTGACAGGCAAGGACTCTTGCTTTCCTACTACTTCGAAGACTTGCAAAATCTCATTAATGTTAGTTTAACCAATGCATTTTCTATTTGTTTTAAACCTATACAGCTTAATTGAATGAAAGTTTGTCAAACTAATTTTTGTTTAAAAAAATCTGATTGTTCGTTAAAAACAAATCTGCATTTTCGTTCCCTTTGTTTACTGTATCGGCCTATACTCCCAGCAGTACCATACATTTACATTCATGTGGTGCATATAAAACCACAAATAAATAAATATTTTGCCCGGATATGAATTTACCTTAAAGAAATGAAAAGACAAGAGGCGTTTGGCAAAGAGAACAATTTGGTTTAATTAAATGCAACAGCCGGGAGAGTCTCAACAGAATGTGTCTGAGGAAAGTCTCTTGGTGCATAACGTTTTGGCTGACATTATATACATCTCGTGAGGTACAATAAAGAAATTTCTGTATTCCTGTAGAGCATCTCAGTAATAAATTAACAAGGCCAGGCATCAGATAAGGACACAGATGACTCTCGACCTCGGGGAGAGCTAGTGTGGCCAGTGTGTATGTGTCCAGATATGGCCGGCATGAGGAGTGTGTGATCACTACATGTGGTGTGGATGTCTTGTCCTGAGTTTTCCTATCTACATGTGTTATCTAGCTCTGTGGTATTTTTGGGGGAATGCGAGCCTTTAGCCAAATATGTTTTATTGGGGCCAATTTCCTCTGACCTGCATGTAGTGCAACTATCTATCTTTGGGATCAATCAGGGTTTTCCCTGGGTGCTCATTTGTCTTTGGGTTAAGAGCGACCCCACCTGTGATCTGCCACTCGATAGGCATGGGACCACATATATCTGACTCGGGGTTGTTGCGGCAAGTTACTTTGAGTAAATCCAACAGCAATGACACAGGTTTTTAGGAACTCCAGAAAATAGTGTGGCAGTCCCTGGTATAATTTTTATTGACATTCTCAACATTGTGCGTACAGTTGTCATAGCGTACATTGACATTGTCTTTTCTGATATTGACACAGCCATGCTTGCCTAGGTCACAATGTACATTGACACTGTTTCTACTGGTCACAACATTGTCATTCATGCATGGGTTATCGCATACATTGACATTGTTACTGCCGGTATCGACAGTGTTGGGTGGGCATAGATAAGGGTATACATTGACATTGCATTTATGGGTATTGACATAGTTGTGCAGGCACAGGTAATGGCATACATTGACATTGGATTTATTGGTATAGCCGTTGTCATGCCTGCACATATTCTGCACATCCTGTTTACCCATTTACCCATTCCAACAAATATGTGTTGTGTCTTTATTTCAATTTTTAACATGAGTACAGGAAAGTCTATGGTGGTGACAACTAAGGGTTTTTGAGCAGGGTGACGGTTGAATTGTTGTAGCGCTTATAAATTAGAAAAAAGTATTATGTACAGAACATATGAATCGGCCCGTCAATTCTTTAGCTTCAAATGTACAAGAACATGACTGGCCAACGTTTCTTACAAAAAGATTTACAGGTATCAAACTCCTGGATCTCCCAGTAGATAAGGTAAAGGAGAGCGTAAACCATCAGGACCAAGTGGAACTAAAGAACAATGACATTGCCTCCAGACAGAAAACAAACAGTACTAAGCTTAGACGCCTAACTACTGTGTTGCCAGCGGACAAAGCACAAAGGAATGGTGCTGAGACCAGTGCTTGTGTCTTAGGGGCTAGATCTGAAAGGCTTGCTTGTGTATTGGATGATTTAAATAGAATAATATTGAAAGGACAAGGCAAAGGGGCTCCAGGACCAAATGGCATCCCTCAATTAATCTTCAAACTTGCCCCAGATTATTGGTGTAGGAGACTAATGAATTTGTTTGAAGAAGTTGAAAATTTAAAGCAAATTCCGTCGAGCTGGCAAGGATCAATAATTTCACCGATCTATAAAGGGGGCGATAGAACATGCCCGTCAAATTACAGGTTAATTGCATTACTGGACGTAGACGCAAAGTACTATGCTTCTCTGATCCTGGAAGATCTCATTACCTGGTCAAATAATTTGATACCTGTCAATCAGACAGGTTTCAGAAAAGGAATCGGGACAATTACAAATATCTTATCACTTTCTTTATTTGCCGACGAGTACAAACGGAGAAAACAACATCTGCACCTTTGTTTTATAGACCTTAAGGCTGCATTCGATAGTGTGGATCGTCACATCCTATGGGAAAAGCTGAATGCGTGGAACATTCCTGAGAAAATATTCAGAGGAATATTGCTGCTTTACTCCAACACATGGATGAGAGCAAAGCTGGGAGATGGTTCAAGACTAACAAGGAAGGTGACCACCACAAAAGGGCTGAAACAAGGGTGCGTGCTTGCACCGCACATTTTTTATCTTTTTATGGCAGACCCGGCACACAAGCTCAATAAGATCAATTCCCATCCACCCCAATTGGGAACGTTATCTTTAGCGCACCTTTCATATGCAGACGACATAGTCCTGATGAGCCTAACCAAGATCGGCCTCCGCAGGTCACTCACAGGTATGTTGGAACATATAACATATAATAAGCTAGAAATAAATACATCGAAAAGTAAGACAATGCTAATTAGCAATTACCCAACAGCCAAGCAGAACATACAACTTGAGGGCAACCTGCTAGAGGAAGTTTCTAACTATAAATACCTGGGTTTTTAGATAGACAATAGGCAGAACCATCAAGAGCAAAAAGCATACATGCTGCAGAGAACAAATGCACTTCAGGACTCTAGCAAAAAAACTGAAGGGGCCATCGTACAAACCCTTGTTAGCAGTAGCAATGGCCAAAATGCTTCCAACAATAACATATGGCAGTATTGCTCTACATGGGAAAGACTCTGAACTTTTAAACAAATTGCAAGTTTCAACTTATAAAAGGGTCTTCCAGATACATCAGTCCGCATCTCCAGCTCAGGTTAGACTAGAATTTGGCATAACAAACGAAATACTGGGGAGGATGTACACAACCATTAAGCAATGGTATCAACTGAAACAAAACACAGCAGATTCAGAATTGAACAAAGCTATATGGGCGGAACTAGAAAAGGAAAACAAATCTCCATGCAACCAATATCTCCAAAAAGCATTATTGACAACTTGCACAGGCGAGCTTTGGAACACCAACCACACCTACCCATCCTTCAAACAAGCCATTAATAAAACTGCAAAATTCCCCTCCCTGTTAATGGACAAAAACATCTTCAGCAAGAGAAAGCATGCTTGGATGGTAATCAACAATTATAAGACCCTTGCGCCAGCACCATATTTAAACATCACATTCTCGGTCTATCGAAAGCAACAACTGATGGCCCTTCGCTTCGGCAAATTACCTCTCATCGCTGACCAGCCAACCTGGGTCCATAAAGGGGCGAAAGAATGACGACTATGCGGGTGCGATAAAGAGGACCTCATCCACTTAGTCTGTGTATGTCCCAAACGTCTAAAAGCACGAGTCACTTTATTGAGGAATGCAATGAACACCAGAAGAAGAAGGACCTGCAGATCAGCTATAATAGCGGGTCTGGATCCGACTGACACCCTAAAGAACTGTCACTTGATAAAGTTCCTTAACTCACACGAGCGGGCATTAAAAACTGAACATCTAGCTATTGCCCTGTAATACTGAAAATTCAAGGTTGGACGGAACTCGAGAGAGATCGTTTGTCAATTTAGAATTATGTCTGGAATGTAACCTTTTGATTATACAGTGGAACATGGAATAACTAATTCTTAGAAACCATTAATTGTATATTACACACTCTTGTATATACTTGAATATTATTAACTGAGAATGATACATTTTTATGGTTTTAAGGAAAATAACAAAAACAATTTACTGTCAATCCTTTTTATATAGGGGACAAATTGTTATGGTTTTAATTAACTAGAACAATAAACATTTATTTACCATTTACCATAGCACTGATTTAAAACACAGCAATGGTTGTTGTTAATCCCTTTTCATCTTTTCGCAAAATACATTTTCATATGATGGTATTTTATTTGCATTTGTAGTGCTAATTGGCATTGTTATGGAATATGGACCGGTCTATAACTAGGTGACTGTTTTGCAAATAAGGAAAGGCATCAATTGATTGTGTCTGCTGCTTTTTAGTGTTAGATGGTGGCAGGTTGGTGAAAAGCTAGACTAACGTCTAGATTTGAACTGATTTGAGTACATTGGTGTGAAGGAAAGTTGCATTCATCAAGGGAATTAGGTGGACCGGGAACCACCAGGTCTCATACCCAGAATTAATTAAAAACAGGCGTTGTAACAGGTCCCTATCAGGCACTATATTCATGTTCTTAACTTTTGTACCAAAGGCACTGATCGATTTCTGAACACTGAACAATTAATGTAAAACATTTTAAGGTGTTGCATGTCAGCATTTTAGTTCCTGTTTATTTTTTGTTTGGTTTAATTTTGCATTTCCTAAGAGTGTTTGCTATTTCCAGAATGTTGTCTATTTCTATTTTTCTCATGTATCATTTTACTCTTGTACAGTGGCAACTTTGAACTGAGTCGCCTCCAGGAGTTTATAACGGGCCATGATTGAGAGCTCTGGACTTGAGGCCGAAGACACTATGTGGCATATTCTCAAGGATCTATCGCCGAGTTATCGGCACTTTATCGCAGCCAAAGTCGCGATAAATTCATCGCCCCATTCACAAGCTGGCGACAACAGCCCATAACACCAGTTTACCTGCGAAAGCAGTCGCAAAAAACATTGCCACAGATGACCCCGGCAACTAACGCTAATGATATGCAGAGTAGGCGTTCCCGTGCAAAAATCTGCGACAACACCACTCCACAACATTCCAACAACCAGCCACATCGGCGATAAGATCATAAACATGCGATAAGGCGCGTTAGCAGCAGGAAATTAACACCTGCTCTTACCTGGTGTAAAGTCGGACGACAGCCGGCACCAGACAAGGGAGCACAGCCCATAGCCACACATGAAGAACAACAGATGCCCTGGAGCAACCGATCATGCAGCCCAGAGCCCCAATAGGCCAACAACACCCACTGCCACCACCCCCAGGACCCTACCACCCCCCGGGCCCCACCCCGGGCACCCCCCCCATTTGGACAAAGATATTGCACATCAACTCCACAAAACCACGAACCAAACAAATCGCCAGAAGTCGCACAATCACTACACCTAACATACATGTGTGGTCAGAAAAAGGGAAATCATCCATCCATATCATAATATCCAAATAATACGTTTATTACTGAATAAACCAAAAACAACAATTCTGAAGAGGCATGGCGGGTCTTCTCAGGACATTCTGTAAGTCACAGCATGCAAAACAGAAATCTGGATAAGAAGGTGTGCCATGCACCCATCAAAGTACAGAGAGAGAGAAAGAGAGAGAGAGAGAGAGGGAGAGAGAAAGAGAGAGAGGGAGAGAGGGAGAGAGAAAGAGAGAAAGAGAGAGAGGGAGAGAGAAAGAGAGGGTGAGAGAGTGCCGACACTGTGGACCTAGGCCTCACTGCTCGCCTGCTGCCACTGGTGTGTCTCCAACCACATGCCGGCATATACTGCAGTCCCCCAGGTCCCTTATCTGAAACAGTGTCCAGAGACATGAATGGCAGAGTCCATACAGTTGCACACGCCAACATCGCTTGCCCGCCCCTGCGCACACAGGCTGCTGCACCCCAGCCCCTCCCGCCGCCCAGCGGTGATTGCCCGCCCCTGCGCAACCAGGCCTCAAAGCTCACCTTCCGCCACCGGTGTGTCTCCAAGAGGGCCCACCACGGTCCGGTGGATCTCCAAGCCCGGGGCCCGTGACCATTGCACCCTCCACATCATGCAGCCCCTCACCGCGGGCCACCAGGTCACACACCTGACTCTGGGTCTTGATTTCGCAATGGCAGAGACCACATCAGTGCACACAGCATCATCGCAGGCTGCACACCCGCTCAGCGCTTGAGGTGCCACTAACTCTGTGAACCGCGAGGCAACGACATGTGGCGGGAGGCCCACACTGCCCGCTGGCTCAGGCCTACACTGCGGTCCAGCAGGGCTCACACTGATCCTTGCAAGTCCGGACCGCCAGGACGGCGCATCATCGCAGGCTGCACACCTGCTCAGCACTTTGGATGCCCCTATCTCACTGCACCGCAAGACACCGTCCCGTGGCGGTGTGCCTGTCCCTGCCGCAGTGTATCTGGTGCCACCAAGTCTGTGCACCGCTAGCCATGGACCCTTAATGATTGAGTTCTGTGGTGCGGACGCCATCATGTCACCCCCGGCACTGGGCAATGTGAGGTGGCAGTAGCCCTAGGCCCTAATGCATACATGAGAACTACACGGAGACACTCAGTTAGAAAGTGGAAATGGCATCCAGCACGCGCGCCAGGCCCTTTTTATTGGCAGGGTCACATGTCCTGTGACGCCTGTGCTGGATGGGTGTGGTGTGGGTATACACCAGCCATGAGGGAGTGGCTGTGGCATGCTGACAACTAGACCTGTGAGCTGCAGATCCCTACAGTGAAGACCTGGGACATGTGGCGTTGTCGTCCCCCCTGTGTGCGTAAGCGGAGTGGGCTGTCCTGGCGTATGCCAGTCCAGCGTAAGGGTGAGGACAATGACCCCAGAGCTCGGGCGTGGTTCCGTCCTGGCCTGGACAAGGAAGTGACTAATGGATGTGTCTCTGTTGTAGTGTCAGCGCCACCCGGACCGCAATCGGCAATCTGTCACCCTGTGACAAAAGTCCCACAACATGAGCAACATGGACATAAGGGGGAATCACTGACCCTACATTCATCCATACTTCCACACTTGAAAGATCATAGACATGACACATCTGTGTGAATATGAATGTTTATTGCACATTCAGTGGAGTGTTGCAGCTGGAGCAGTACAGGGCCATGCGACCCCACTTTACATTGTTGGCCCGTGGAGGGCCAGCCAGAGTCCTTCAGGGAATGACAGGTACATCAGGAGAGGAGGAGTTCAGTCCGCAGTCTGATAGCTGTGTCATTGGTGACCAAACAGAATTGGCAGTCCATGTCGAGGTCCAAGGTGAGTGTCGCTGAGTGCATCGGGGGACAGTGGAAGGTGAAGATGCAGAGGGCAGAACCAAGCCCGAACAGGCCACATGGTGGAGAAGAATGCTACTGCGTCCTTCTGACCACAAAGGCAGATTCATCCGCATCTTCTTCCTCTGCTGTTGCATGTGCCTCACATGTGGGTAGTGGTGTTCTGTCTCCAGCACTGTGTGGCAGTGACACCTCAGGGGCCGGAGGTGGAATGTCTGCCGCACTGTGTGGCACTGACAGATCAGGGGCCGGAGATGTGGATGGGGTGGTAGCAGCACCATGCATCAGCGCCAGGCCTTGTGGCAGCAATGCCATGAGGAGGGTCTTTAGGGCATTGAGGGACCCAGCTACCTCTCGCAGGTGTGCAGCCGTGGCAGCCGCTCTTTCTGCCTGCGTCCTCTCCATGTTCTCCATGATCCTCCGCATGTGTCCCAACCCCCGGGCGAGATCGCTGGAGGCACTCTGGCTAGACAGTCGTTCTTGTCGCGGAGTCAGGACTCTAGCGATGTCAGCCATGGTCCGTTGGAGAGCATGGAGCGGACTGTGGGTGTCCGTTAGGGACTGTGAGTGGTCCCTCATGGGACTCAGACACCCACGTATGGCATCTAGTTTGGCTGCGATGCGGTCGAACCCCACCTGCACCTGTTCAGCCAGCTTCTCCTGGCACCCCAACACACGGCGTTGGAAGGCCATGTGTTCATCGTGGGGGTCCTGGGAGGCAGCCGTGGTGGTGGGTGCTGCCTGCTGTGTGTTCTGTGCAGGGGGTGGGTTCTCCTCGTGGCAGCTGGCCTGCCCTGCTCCTGGAAGTGGGCCGCGGAGGCTGTCCACAAGCTGTTGGAGGGCGTCGGAGTCGAAGGTGTAGTGGTCCTCTTCGTCATCAGAGTAGAGAGGTTCGGACTGCTCCACAGGAGGTGTTGGATTTTCCCCTGCAATGTGAAGGTGAGATGCAGTTTCACATTGTGTTCACATGTATGTTTTATGCATTGTACATGTTTACATTCAGACTGCATGACAATGTACATTGTGACTGTTTGGGGAAAGCTGCCTATTTGATGCGGGACAGTGGACATTCCGACTACATCATGGATGTTTGTTTGTACTTGTACATTGTCAACTAACATTTCCCTGCAATGCCAAATGTGATTGGCCAGTTTCTATGCACATGCGCACCAGTTGTGTCCTCTGTTCTGTTGTGGACTTGTTGCGGTTTGTACCACATCATTGTCAATGTTGATGTGCTCTGCATGTTATATGTGTGTGCCGCATTTTGGGGGAGTCGCCCCGGCAGCTCTGATGTAGCTGCCCCTTATCCCTTACATGCGGTGTGCCTCGGGCTTCTGTGCTTATGCGGTGCTGAGATGTTGCATACCGGTGTGCATTGGTCTCTTGGTGGGAGTTGGGGGTCTGGGGCATGGTTTGTCCTCAGATGTGCTATGCTTAATTGTGCATGTGTGCCATTGTGCCCATCTCCCCCCGTCCCCCCAGTCCCTGGTCGTTACTCACGCTGTTGCTGTTGTGTCCGGTCATTTTGAGCAGTGTCCGGTCCCCCAACTCCTGCCACCGTCTCCCCACTGATGACTGTGGACACCATTTCCTCCATCTCGTCCAGCTCCTCCTGTGGCGCTGGACTCCCACCTCCAGTCGGCATTGCTGCCTTCCGGTAGTTTGCCAGTTTCAGCTTGGTTTTGCGCTTCACATCATTCCAGTGCCTCTTGACCTCGTCCATTGTCCTCCTCAGCACTCCGACTGCATTCACCTTGTCCACGATGGTCTGCCATATTCCATTTTTATTGGCCAGTGACACAGTGGAGGTGACGAACAGTGTTTGATGGTGTTCTATCACCTCCGTTATCAGGATCCTGTTTTCCTGCGGACTGAACCGCTTCTTCCTACTCTTCTTGTCCTTGCCCTTCCCTGACCCCGAGGTCCCAGGCTGGTCCTCCGGGGGGCTTGTGGGGTTCTGGTTGTCCTCTGTACTTGCTCCAGATGCCTCCATTGTGCTTCGCTGTTGTTTGGCTTTTGTTTGTATGTTTTTTTTCTACTTTTATAGTGCATTTTACCGCATGACGCATGGGAATTGCACGCCTGTGGCTGGTTTTTGCAAATTTTTATATCGCAATTGGCGTCATCGCTACTATTTTCGCGTTGGGGTTTCGCGTTTTTGCAGCATCGCGTTGATTTTAACGCGTTCATTTGACGCGTTATCGTGTGACTATCGCGTGGTGCCGCCGTGTTGGGAATGCCACGTTGACACAGCGTTATGTTCCCGCGATGGACTGCGGTGTGAAGTGTTGCGTTAAGATGGATTTGCGGTAGTTATCACACGTTCTTGAGAATATGCCCCTATGAGTTTCTCACAGTGCTTGTCAGTTGGTCAAAACGTTGTTAAGTATGCATGGTTATCCAATCCTTGGCCGCCCTGCAGAGCGCACAGAGCAATGGTCACATAATCCAATTGCAATTGTGATTCTCTGCCAATGTGAGGAGGAAGTACACAGTTCACAAAATATTGACAAGGTGAAAGTAAATGAAAATGCAGTGCTTACAGCTGGGTGGGTGTGTTTTGTGTCTGGTGGTGGTGAAGATAAGGAGATGCAAAGAAGTGCGTTCAGGAGAAAGTGAAAAGAGAGTGCTGAAGAGGAAAGAGAAGAGGTGTACTAATGGATTGAGAATAGGAGGGGTGATTGACACACTGTGAAGACCACTATACCTTTTAAAGGTCTCAGAAATGATTCACAGTTTCAAAATTTCAGAATTGAAACATTTCCAATATGAATTATTTACAAAATCATTGTTGTTACTCATTTATGTTAAACAGCTTACAACGACTAACATATTTTATAGTCCTGGCTGGTTTTAGGTGTATGCCAGTTGCTGTGTTATATATCTTGATGCATAACAGAAAGCTCAGAGGGGAACCAAAATACAGGCCAGGTGGTACACTATCGGATTCACAGAAATGTGGGGGCCTATTTATGAATTTATCATGCAGCTCAGCAAGTCACCTTGCTGCGCTGCATGTTAGGGAAAGGGCTGGAATGAACTATACTTAACAATATATGGGCATTCCTGTTGTTTCCTAGTGCTGGTACACAATGTGCTGCCTAACGCCAACGTTGTAAGCACAATTGTTTTTGTGCAGGAAGGAACACTTTCCTGCATAAAAACAATCCTGAAAGGCATTTTCCTCTTTCTATGTGTGCTGCAGGACAGCTGGGTTGAGAGGTTTAAAGTGCACATGTCTGGCTGCCCGTCGCAAGATGGTCAGCCAAAGAGACATGCACTCTTTAAACAGTGCCAAGGCAGCCCTCTTCCCACCACTACTCCCTACTGTCACTCAGCAGGCCCCTCCCCATCCTGACGCTCAGTTCAGAATGGGACGATGAAAAATAAAATGGTAATGTATTACCACTTTATTTTTCAGCTCGAGGAGGGGTGGTTTGGGGGGCATTTAAGTTGGTTGATGCTCCTCCGCTCCAACAAAGTAGATGCCCCTGATTTTAGAGTGGGTTTCATTTCCCTAGTTCCTCCGAGGCTCTCAGAGGCAGAAAATCTCCAATGGGATAAATAACACCAGTAGTATAATGGGATACCTTTACTCATCACTTTAAAAGTGACAGTCGGTGACAACGACAATGACAACGCCAATGACAAAAATGACGTAGTTGGGTGTGCAAGAGACCTCCTTGGAACTGAGGGTTGTGTGGGGTGTGTCATGTGTGCTGCGAGCATGTGCGCACATTTAGAGGGCTGTGTTAGATTCCTAGCACAATGTGTTTAGGGTTGTGTAAAATTGTGGCCCTAGCTGTGTGTGCGCAAAAGTGTCTGAGCCTAAGATGGCCTGCATGGGCATGTTAGAAAACCATGTCTGCAGGGCTGTGCCAGAAGGGTGGGGTTCGCAGTTAGAGGAGTTAAGAATAAGCAGACAGCCCAAGCCCCCAGCCCTCAGCCTCGTGGATGCCTGACACACAGGGTTGGTGAAAGGCTGGTTTTAAAAAAACCAAAAAGGAAATCTTCATGCAGCCCCTGGACAGCGTGGAACAGCGCAGGTGTGTCCCTCCTTAGACCACAGGCTCTAAAAACTGATAGTCATAGTCGTATTGTGGAGGGAAACTTTTGTAAAGGGCCGATAAGTATGAACAGCAAACCAAGGGGTGGTTTCATGCACCAAATGACAAGAATGGCGCAAGAAGGGTGTATCCCAGTTTAGAGCAAGACATGTAAAAAAGCTGTAAGCTTGAGAGGTCTTGACGCAGGAAACTGTGTAAGGGTCAGATAAGCGTCCAGTACGCCCTAGGCTATTACATGCAGCATATGACTAGACTGAAGTAATGAGGGTGTATCCCACCTTAGAGCAGGGCACCTAAAAACTGTAAGGCAGACTTTCTGGACACAGGAAACCCGTGTAACCATCAGGTAAGTAGGGTCAGCACTCCAAGGGGGTTTTGTGCAGATATGGCCTTTTCTACAGGAGTTGGTTCCACCCCCCTTATTATCTATGCTGCCCGGCCTGTCAATGCACACTTCAAATAATGACCTTTCAAACTCGGGGTATTTTTTTTTTTTGTGCTTTCACAAGGGTTAGCAGGTAAACCAAACCCTCAACACCTATTTCTGTGCCCACCCCTCACCAGAGTATGGACTATGCATAATTAGCAAACGCCCTCCTGTCCCATATATAAAAAGGCTACCCCAAGGACAACTCTTTACACAAGCAGTTCCAGAAACAACCCCAAATCATCTGTTTGTGCTTTTGAGGACCTCAAGGAGAAAAAAGAATGGCTCAGAATAACAAGGCGCAGAATGATGTTGCAGGTTATGCTTTGCTGCAGGTAAATAACTAAGATGGTACAATGTTATGGTCTTAAGGGTGCATTTAAAAGTATTGGTGGGGAATGTCTTTAATGTAAATAATGAGGTTGGTATAGAGTGGCACAGGTTTGCATCCTTACAGCTTTAAATAATGTTTAATGCAATGTTGGAGGTTGCTTAATGTGAATAATGTTAGATGCCTAGAGGTGGCATGTGGGTTTAGTTTTAAAATGTCACTTAATACAGAGCGTGAATGTATTGAATGTGAATAATGCTGCTTGTTTTGGGGGGTGTCCCAGGGGCACAGGCTTAATGTTTTAAATAATGCTTAGCGCACGGTGGCAGTGTATTTAAGGTAAATGACACTACATGCTTTGAGTATACACAGGGCTGCAGCCTTAAGATTTTAGAAGAGCATAGAAACATCGTACAGGGGCCTAAAGCATGCAAATATGCTAAACAATTTACAAACTGAAAAAATGTACTCACACACCTGGGTCCTTTATGAGTGGTCTCAAGGCTGGGGTGCTGGGTGCTTCATGGTTCTCGAGGCCTGGCTCATGTGGCAGTGAAGTGGCGCAGGTGGTGTCTCCGGTACTGCTGTCCATGGTCTTATGTGCACGGTCCAAAACTGTCACCAAGATGGTTTGGGGCCTGTTATGGTCGGTAGGAGGGTTACGATGGGGCAAAGTTCCAAAGCAGGGGTTTTCGTCCCCTAGAGGCCACTTCCACGTTGTTGGAGCTCTGGGTTGTGGGTGGCGCGAATGGTGAAAGGGCAGCGGTGGGGCCCAAAGCTCCTGTTGTAACTCCTGGAGCCCTCTGAGGTCGTTGTGGGGCTCTGGGGGGCTTGTGCTGCATGGGCCAATGTGGGGCACGAGTCCCCTAGGATTTTAAATTAGGCCCCAGAGCCCGCTTTGCTCGTGAGGTCGGGTCATGTGTGGGGCACAAGTCCCCAAGGATTTTTAAAGTAAAAAACCCCAGAACACACTGTGGTCCGGACGGTGCTCCGGGGGTCTTGGGCGTCTGGGGTGTGGGGTGGGGCTTGAGGCCCCAAGGTATTTGAAATAATGGCCCCAGAGGTCGCTTCCCTAGTGCGGGGCTCTGGGGCCATGCTGTCCATGCAGGCTGGGCCGTTGTGGGCCTCCAGGCCCTCTTGTATTTTAAATAGGACCCCAGAGCACGCGGCGATTCGAGCGGTGCTCCGGGGGTCTTGTGCGGCTGGGGTGCGGCTTGAGGCCCCAAGGTAGTTGAAAATAATGGTCCCAGAGTCCGCTTCCCTAGTGCGGTGCTCTGGGGCCGAGCGGTCCATGCAGGCTGCGCCATTGTGGACCTCCAGGCCCTCTTGTATTTTAAATAGGACCCCGAGCATGCGGCGATTCGAGCGGTGCTCCGGGGGTCTTGTGCGGCTGGGGTGCGGCTTGAGGCCCCAATGTAGTTGAAAATAATGGCCGCAGAGCCCGCTTCCATATTGCGGTGTTCTGGGGAAATGGTCCAACATGCGGCATGGACGAGGGGGGCCAGCGCCCCGTAACTGCAGCCTCCAACCCCAGAGCCCGCTACCACAATGCAGGGCTCTGGGGCGATTGTCCCAGGAGGCGGGATGGGTAGCGTTGGGGTCAGCGGCCCGAAGCTCCGGCTTATGACCCCAGAGCCCGCTTTTATAGTACGCTGCTCTGGGTCGTGAAGGGCTGATGTTTGCGCCTGAGCTGGTGGGTGCCCCGGCATGGCTAATGGCGGTTGTGGTAAGCTTCCTGGCCGATAGGAGGCAGGGTCCGGCCCCCAGCTGTGATGTCATCAACGGGGGACACCACAGACGTCAGAGCTGGGGGGCGGAACCTTCCACCCTTCGGCTGAGGAAGGCCTCCCTACTGCCATCATCGGGGCACTGCAGCAGCGCAGGGAACTCTCAGCAGGGATTCCTGTAAGGCTGCATGTGTGTCCGGCTATAGAGACCCCGGGGACGCTGCTAAAGGCGGTGCCTGGGGGCTGTAAGAGGGCTTTAAGTGGGATGAAAAAACTGTGGGGTCTCTCTTAGGAGCATGACCAATATAATTAAAGGCATGGCTAAACAACTTAAGCTAAAAGGCTGTATTTAGCATAGTGTGCTTACAGCCCCAGGCATGCTGCTAAAGACCGTCCTTGGGCTGCAAGCACACATTTAAGATTAAGCATAATGTGCTTCCCTCCTGGTATTTTTCTGCGTCGGGCCATTCAACCAGATATATAACACAAGTAACATTACGCATACAACATGCCGGGGCTGAAGGCCTTGTCAATGGGTGTTAGTTGCATAAGATAAATAAGCAGCAACTATGGCGGCGTATGTATAGAATATTGAAAATGCTGCAGTTCTGAAATGATGAGTCTCTGAAAGAAGTATACAGAGTCATTTTGAAGTTAAAGTCTGTGCATAGGGGTACTGCTGCAGAATGAAGATTTTTTTTTTTTTCCTTTATTTATTTTTAAAGCACATGGTGTAACTAGCCAGCAGCAATTTCCAGCCCCAACAAATGATAAAAGGAATAAATAAAAATAAAATAGATAATTGGTAACTTAATACCTGTGAATAATGTTCATCGTGGGGAGAGATAGGCATTTTATATAGTGGAGGTTTTAAAATGATCATAAAAGTGTACATATGCTTAATATGCTTGGTGCATAGAATGTGTACCATGTAGACCAAAAAGTACATACCACAATGTAAATAGGCCCAGGAGTTACTGTTTTTACTTAGAGATATCTTTTTACTACTTGCAGTTTATAAGTTAAAATTTTAACATAGAACGCAGAATTATTGAATGATGCCTGAGTGCAGTATGCCCACTGCATAGTATAGATTAGTGCCTAGATTAATGTTGCACTAGGGGCGTCATAATGGTAACAAATATAACTATATGTTTCCGTTTTCATTTCTGCGTTTATACGTCTCCAAACTTTAAATGCACGGTATACCTGTAGGGGTGTCAGGTATTCCAGCAGCTTGTAGACCGAAGGATTATGTAATATTGCCTAAACGTTGCTTTAATCAAGCATTGTTGATTGTCTCTATGTAATATACACGTGTTGCAAAATACCCTGACACCCTGCGCTGGTATGAGGGTCATTATATAACTATTTAGGTACATCTGAAAGATTGTGGTGGGTGAAATGTCTCTTTTGTATTACCAGAGTCCCAACTATATACAACCGGTGAATGTTCATGTAAACAGTGTTTTATTAGAGTTATTTTTAAAACAGCCCTGTCTGCTCTACCCCCCTGCTGGATCTCCCTGAAATAAATATAAGTGATGAAGAACTGCTCGCTTTATACCAAGGGATGTTTAATTAGAGTTCTATAGTTCTGAGCCTCTTTGTTAACCTGAGTGTCGGAGCACCTCAGTGTTTCTAATTGAATTCACATGTATTGGTGTTTTTACAGGTTATGACGTCGAAGTACAGATGGCGGGCGACGTTCTACAGCAGATCCTGGATGGGCAAGACGCTCAGAACAGCGTACAACATAATCCTACTCTTACAGGTAAATAAAAAGGACCCTAAACGGTGTGTAAGCCTTAGGATGTGATAGCCCAAAAACCCATAGGGGAACTATAGGAGGGGTCCTCAGAAGGGCTGCTAGGGGTACTCTTCATACTGTAAAGGTGACTGTTATTTTTTTTTTTTTTTTTTTAACAGGTCCCGTAGAGGCGTTCAAGGATGGTAGTCTGGGGCATGAAGCAGAGCGGCGAGCAAAAAAAGAACACCTGAAAAGGAAGTCTTCAACGCCTAAAAAATGCCCGGCTTCAAAGAAAATAGCTGTGCAAAGACCATTAATAGGTATGTTTTAAAAAGGGGTCGAAGGAACTCTTAGGTTTAATTGCCTCAAACAGTAAGGGCCTTCAGCGTATAGCACGGTTGTATAATGGGTTGTGCAGAAGTTATGGGGTCCGAGGGAGTGTTTGGGGGGTAATGTAAGAATTTTGCGCAGGATCCCTATTTTTGGTTTTTTCTAATATATATATATATATATATACATATATATATATATTCACTGAAAAAACCATAGGTTTCAGGCACGTTATAGTTAGAAATTAGCATTTAAAACACCTTAGAAATTCACTGAAAAAACCATAGGTTTCAGGGGCGTTTTAGTTAGTTGGACATTTTACTCGTACACAACCATAGAAATTCCCCCGTTATAGTTAGTTCAGCTAACTATAACGCGCGCGCCCGCAATGCACTGCTGATGACATCACATATTACATCACTCATGACATGGTCAGTGACATCACTCATGACATCACTGATGACATCTCAAATGACATCACTGATGACATCACTGATGACATCATCCTTGTGATAGAGTGGCAGACCTCCTCTCACCCTAATATGACCTTTGATACACACACTCAAAAATACAAACTAACATTTTCAAAACAATGGACATACCAATACCAGTTACAACACACCTATTCAGTAATTCCAAGATCTACACACACATCCACTCATTCACCAACAGTCCCTATACAGTCACTCATACATGTACTCACTCATCATATGTACTCATACACCTATACATCCTGTTACACACCGCCACTCATCCATAGAGTTACTTACACACATAGTCACACATGCAAACAAAGTATCAAACATCCATTTACTTGCATATACAGTTATACACACACTACCACACTTACTTCTACAGAAACTTACACATACTTACTCTCTTAAACAATCACTTATAGAAACAATTACTTATTTGTACAGGAACTCTTCCAATCTCTCACTCTCACATATACTCACTTATATACACCAATACTCACATATACTAGTTTAAAACATATGTAGTTACTCATAAAGACACTATTGAGACAGTCATTCACTCACTAACACACTCATCCACATATACAGTCCTGCACACATGCTGTCTTCAACACATACAAACAGTGAGTAACTCATTCATGCATCTATGCACTAAGTAATACCCCCACCGAACCATACAGACACTCAGACACTCATACTGATACTCAAAAAACCAACTAATAACCCATATAGACACTCATGTAGCTACTCACCAACCCATGCAGCCACTTATACACAAAGTGAGAGACTGATACAGATATTTTCATATTTAAACATTACTCACTAACCCATGTATTCACTAAGATACACTTAGTCAGTTATACAATCAATTTTACAAAAAAATCATCCATTTAGACACTTATATACCCATTTATTCTTCCATCGACCTTGAGATATACATATATAAAACATATTTAATTTTCAGAAAAACACACATTCACTGGATGATGTCATCAGTGATGTCATCAGTGATGTCATTTGAGATGTCATCAGTGATGTCATGAGTGATGTCACTGACCATGTCATGAGTGATGTAATATGTGACGTCATCAGCAGTGCATTGCGGGCGCGCGAGTTATAGTTAGCTGAACTAACTATAACGGGAGAATTTCTATGGTTTTGTACGAGTGAAATGTCCAACTAACTATAACGCCCCTGAAACCTATGGTTTTTCAGTGAATTTCTAAGGTTTTTAAATGCTAATTTCTAACTATAACGTGCCTGAAACCTATGGTTTTTCAGTGAATTTCTAAGGTTTTTAAATGCTAATTTCTAACTATAACGTGCCTGAAACCTATGGTTTTTTCAGTGAATATATATATATTTATTATACTATGTATACATGTGAAAATGTCTCAGTCCCCTGTTTGCCTCGGTGGCACGGAAAAGATGGGTGGAACTGACGTCAGCACGCCGACAAGGTCCTCTTATGGCTCCGATGACGTCATACGGTGTCGCGAGCGGAGCCGTGCTCGTTGACGTGGGAGAGCTAGGAAAGAATTTCCGTGGAATGCTGGTGGAGGGGATATTCACCTAAGTGTTCAGGCTAGTCCTTTGGGAGCAACTGTTTATGTTGCCACTTCAGAAACCGAAACCAGTGATCCGAGGGCAGAGGCCCTGCAGATGGCACACGAGGTGGGGTGCCCAGTCGTGTGCACCGGCGGGGCAGCGAAGTGACAAGCACCACAACCCACAAAAAGGTAACGAGGGCACTGAATAACACAGGATCTTCTCTTTGTATCTGGCAGGAACAACGAAGTTAAAATGCCCTAGTACCAAAATGTAGAATTAGTGCTACAACGGTCTTCAAGAGGACCTGCGATGCCGCTTCTGCCTCCCGTACCCTGGAGGCGGCACATGGGTCACGCGGTACGGTCATACTGCGGTGGGACGCACACTCGTTGACCTCTCATGGCACTGCTCCACACTTCAGGGAGGACGCTTTCCATTAGCTATGTTTTCTGATGACATGTCGCGCCGGCCCCGTCCAACAACAGAACTCTTTGAGATCCAAACAGACTCTTCCACTCTCTCACCGGAAGTGAAACCAGGCCACGCGGACACTTTCACAATACAACAGCCGGGAATGCACTTTTCGGTAAAAAAACCACATTCCTTCCTCCTAATTAATCAAATAAAAGTCTCTCTGAAGAACAGGGGCCAGCTTTGATCGGTAAACAGCCGTTACAAAGACTTTTTTACTTTGCGATACCATTACAACGCATGCATTACCACGCATGCGTTGTACATCACGAAGTCATTACTACGCATTTTTTTAGAACACATGGTCATTTACCACGCATACCTTTACAACGAATTTTGTTGTAAAGGTATGTATGGTAAATGACCATGCGTTCTAAAAAACATGTAGACGATCCATGTCGTTGTAAGGAAACAGAGGCTGTTCCGTTTCCTCACAACGATGTGCACCGCCCCTCAGAGATGACGTGAAGCAGGAACCACGAGGAGAGAGGAACCATGAGGAGTGAGAGGTAAGGGGGATTGGGCATGGGGTGGGGGTTTCTTTTCTAGGGTTTAGGGTAGTGCAGTGGTGTTTGGGTGGTGTAGGGGGTCGTGCTGGGGGTAGTGTTTTAGGGTTTAGGGTAGTGCAGTGGTGTTTGGGTAGTGTAGGGGGTCGTGCTGGGGGTAGTGTTTTAGGGTTTAGGGTAGTGCAGTAGTGTAGGGGGTTGTGCTGGGGGTAGTGTTTTAGGGTTTAGGGTAGTGCAGTGGTGTATGGGTAGTGTAGGGGTCGTGCTGGGGTAGTGTTTTAGGGTTTAGGGTAGTGCAGTGGTGTTTGTGTAGTGTAGGGGTCATGCTGGGGGTAGTGTTTTATGGTTTAGGGTAGTGCAGTGGTGTTTGGGTAGTGTAGGGGGTCATGCTGGGGGTAGATTTAGGGTTTAGGGTAGTGCAGTGGTGTTTGGGTAGTGTAGGGAGTCGTGCTGGGGGTAGTGTTTTAGGGTTTAGGGTAGTGCAGTGGTGTTTGTGTAGTGTAGGGGGTTGTACTGGGGTAGTGTTTTAGGGTTTATGTTAGTGCAGTAGGGTTTAGGGTAGTGTAGGGGGTAGTGCTGGGGTAGTGTTTATGGGTTTAGGGCAGTGCAGTGGTGTTTGTGTAGTGAAGGGGGTCTTGCTGTGGGTAGTGTTTTAGGGTTTAGGGTAGTGCAGTCGTGTTTGTGTAGTGTAGGGGGTCATGTTTTAGGGTATAGGGTAGTGCAGTGGTGTTTGGGTAGTGTAGGGGGTCGTGCTGGGGGTAGTGTTTTAGGGTTTAGGGTAGTGCAGTGGTGTTTGGGTAGTTTAGGGAGTCGTGCTGGTGGTAGTGTTTTAGGGTTTAGGGTAGTGCAGTTATGTTTGGGTAGTGTAGGTTGTCGTGCTGGGGGTAGTGTTTTAGGGTAGTGCAGTGGTGTTTGGGTAGTGGAGGGGGTAGTGTTTTAGGGTTTAGGGTAGTGTGCCCAACCAGCCACAATATCCGTGGACAAAGGGGATCCTGACTCTTTGGAACGCTCCGTCAATTGATTAATTTGGGTCAAGGGCCCTACCACGTCCAAGACCTATCAATTCCTTTCTTGGGATCCCTCATATACCCTGGAGAAAAAGGTACATAGTTTCTCATCAATTTCAGGCGTGTGTGCCACCTTCCCCTTCAGTGAGGGCCTGGGGCATTCTCCCCTCATCCTGTTCCTGACCTCCCTTTCAAGGGGTTGATGGATTTTCCCCACCACATACTCTGCCACTTTGGCGTCAGGTGTCCACTCTGCCGACCTAGGATGGTAAATTTGGGTAGGCTCGAACATGTCCGAGTGGACCCCGTCCCCAACCGGGGACTGAGAGGAGTGGGACTCTGGACGCCAGGGACGCCCCGAGTCCTTATCCTCATCGGAGGAGAAATCGTCCTCCGATACACCCTCTCCCTCTAAGGGAAACCCACCGTCGGGGTCCACAATAGTGGTGACAGTGTCGCAATTATCTCCGGGCCCCTCCTCCTCCCGGCAGGGTGCATGTTTTAGCGTTTGCGCACTCTTGAGGAAGGTCTCCGTAAGTTTATCAAATCCTTCCAAGTGCCCGCGTTATGCTTAACAGCCCTTTTATTCCCCATCTGGGAGCTACTTGGACCCGCCACCACCAGATCTGGGTCACTGAACACCCCAGGGATGCTTTTCGTCAGCTTAGCAACCTGATCCCTAAGAGGAGCCAGCGCCCTAGAAATAGCCAGAGAGAGGATTTGGTCCACTGCTGGAGGGAGAAGTTGGGGGGCCATTCCTCCTCCACTTCCTGGTAGGAGGAGTAAAAATGGTCTTCTGGAGAAGACATGATAGCAGAGGGTGTGAGCACAGAACAAATGCCCTTAAAATCCTTAAGACAGCCCCCTCACCGGTGCTCCAACAGCTGGGCTTTCCCCGAAGCTGTTATAAGAATAGACTGAGGCGCAATACCAATTACCACCACCAGGTGGCGCTGGTCACTAACGTGGCCGTGTGGGGAAATCACCGCGTAGCGGTGTCAAAATTAGGCGAGGGTTGGTCGGGAATCAAGTGGACACTAAAGGAGTGACCGGATTCCCAAATGCGCGTAAAGACCAGCGGGAGCGCTAGACGGAGCTGCCTCGCTCGGACCAGACGTGCCTGACAGGATCTCACCTCGCGCAGAGCACACAGCGGAAGAAACTGCGAGGGGGAGAACGCGCTCGGGCAAGAGCCTGCTGCGCAGGGAATATGAAACAATACCAAGGCAATAATGCTAATAGCGTGCACAAGAAACCGCTATACAAACAGCAACAACGTCAGATTAAGCCAAGAATGTAAGGAATGCACTTAACTGACGAGCAGTGAAGAAAGAGGAAGCGGAAGGGACGTCACAATATTATATACGATGGACTGTGATATGATTGGACTATAGTTGCCTTGGAGACTACCCCCTAATGGTTCATGGGTTGTGTAGTCTTTTGTTTAATGATTGTTGTGTTACGTTTTCTTTGAACTGCTATGCAAATAAAGTGAGGAAAGATATGCATAATCCTCGCCTCCGTCCTGCCATAGAATTCATTAAACTTTATTTGATCTGATTTAGAAACATAGATCATAAAAGTGTACATAAAAACAGTAAATCCTCTTTCCTAAAACAATACACTGAGAATTAATTAAAACCAGTAGGTAAAAACGGGTGTTACAAAGCCCGGTTCAGAGCAACTTCAGGTTAACAGAATCGTAAAGTTCAATGTTTCGCAAGATCAATCTCATGTACTTCGTGCAAAATATGCAATAAGGGGTCCAAGTAAGATGTAACGCTCCAATACCTGACCAGTTTGCACTATATAAAACTGCATAAAAACTAAAAATAAAAAGTGTTTTGCACACTTCTGTCCTTGGGCTATATGTGGGCTACATCTGGGTGATATTTGTGCTACATTTGGGCTCTTTTTTCTCTGGTGGCCATCTTGGGAGACTTATTTGTTATGAAGTTTCCTAATTTCGTCATTTACTGCAGTCTCCTCAGTAGGAAATGCTTTCAGTTTTTTACTTTGATTCCATCAAGAAGGCATTCAGATGTGTCACACATTTGCCATAAATTCAGAATGTTAGCACTCTAGTTGTTCATTAGATCACTGTAGTAAAGCTACTGCTCACCAGGGAGTTAACTGGAAGTCTACTGCTGGTATTGAAAGTGATTGTTTCAGTCTGCATGTCAGAATTTTCTAATGAAATAGAAGAGGATTTGAGATCTCACTTAAAACATGCCCTAAATTTTCTTTCTGCAGCACTAACCATAATTTCTATGGCAAAATGAACCCCCTCATTGTTCCTCCTGTTGCGGGAGGAGGATATGTACATGTCCCATGGAGCAGACAGGATATTTTATCTTTTACGAATGATTTTCCAAAATTGAGAGAAAAACCAATTGAATGGTACAAGCAGGTTGACAGGTTTGTGAAGGTGTCAAAAGTATTGTTGAAGGATTTGGATGGTTTGTTTGACATAGTGGTACCTGCCGATTTGTGGACAGATTGTAAAATTACAGTTGATTGGCCTAGTGATGAATATCCTAGAGATCCGAAGACAGGTGCCCCGTCAAATGATGTAATGAAAAAGTATCACCAAGTGATAACTTACCTGAAAGGGAAAATACCACCGAAAGAAACAGATTGGGTAAAAATAGATCGAACTACCCAAGAAACTAATGAATCAGTACATTCTTACTATGAGCGTCTATTGCAGGTATTTAAACAGTATAGTGGATTTGAGGACATTGGAGACAAAAACATGAGTCAGTTTGTGTATCGATTTGTTTATGGTTTAAAGCCAGAAATTTGTCAGATGATTAAACAGCATATGCTGTGTTGGCAGGGAAAGCCCATAGATGAGATTCTGAAGTATGCAAAATATTGTGGAGACGATATTGAGGATAGACACAAGAAATTGCAGGAAAAAGTGATGTGGGCACATGTGAAAATGGCTGAGAAACAGGGAATTAATTTGGAAAATCCGAGTGAAAATCAAGGAAAAGATTCCGGAACGAATGGTGATACTGGGAATGGTGGAAAGTTTAGAGGACGAATGAGTAGAGAAGAAGCTAAAAAGAAATTTCCTTGTCATGGATGCGGAAAATTGGGGCATTGGAAGGATGAATGTAAAAAGATCCAGAATAATAATAGCCCAAATCAAAATTTAAATCCACAGATGCAGAATGACTCACAGCAGGGTGCAAATCCTCAGAGTCAGTTGCCACCTGCACCTATTCAGGGTAATGTAAGCAGAGCAAAGCATGGTACAGACAACGGATATCCAGGAGGAAGTGGTAAGAATGATTATATGACATCACAATTTCTTTTGCAGGACGATTTCTGTCAATACAGTCCATGACGGTGCCTAGGAGAGGGGAAGAAGGAGTGCATACTTGGCGCATACTTACAGGTAGATCAGTCAGGTCCAAATGTTGAAGGGAATGTGAAATTTAATAATATTACTTTCCTTTTGGACACTGGTGCTACCCGGTCTACTGTGAGAACAGCAGACATTCCAGACCTTCCTCTCTCTGGTGAAAATATCCAAGTAGTGGGGGTAGCTAATCAGCGGATTAGAACACCTCTTACCGAACCAATGGAAGTTAAAATTGGAAACTTCAGAGAAATGCATCAATTTGTAGTGTGTGATTCTAGTCCAGTAAACTTATTAGGTAGGGATTTGTTGTGCAAGATGAATTGTACCATTTTCTGCACACCGGATGGTGTGACAGTTCTGACACCAGATGAAGATCATGTATATAAAATTATGATTGCAAAACAAGGTACAGAAGTAGACGAGATGTTTTCGTTAATAACAAAAGATGAGTTGCCAGAAGAATTAAAAGATACAGTAAACCCCATAGTATGGCATTTCACCGGAAAGGAAGAAGGACTTATGGCCAAAATAGATCCAGTTAAAATTACTGTAAAGGAAGGTGCAATTTTTCCAAATACCAGACAGTACAAAATGAGTGCAGAAGTAAAAGCAGGAGTCATTGAAGAAATAAATCGAATGGTAGAACAAAACATACTAAAAGAAGTAATGAGTAGCCCATGTAATTCACCAATAATGGGATTAAAGAAACCTAGTGGAAAATATAGGATTGTTCAGGACCTGAGGAAAATAAATAAGATTGTAGAACCATGTTGTCCCATAGTACCAAATCCTGCAGTAATTTTATATCAGATTCCGTGGAGTGCAGGATGGTTCACAGTAATTGATTTGTGTCAAGCGTTTTTTCCAATACCATTACATCCAGACAGCCAGTATCTTTTTTCATTTAAATTTGAGAACAAGGTCTATGTGTGGAATCGTGTTCCTAAGGGGTACACAGAAAGTCCTTCTATTTTCAACCAGATACTGAAAAAGTGCCTTGAAAAACTAGTGATGCCAGGAAGCTCAGTCTTAGTCCAATATATCGACGACTTATTGGTGGCATCGAACACCAGAGAGGACTGTGTTGTTGATTCCATAGCATTATTAAATCTTTTGGCAGAAGAAGGGCATAAGGTCTCACCTGAAAAATTGCAATTCTGTACAACAGCTGTTAAGTATCTGGGACACCAAATTGAGAGAGGAAAAAGAAGAGTAACAGCTGAAAGAGTAGCTTTAATAAAGAAAATGCAAATGCCTGTAACACAAAGACAAGTGAGAATGTTCCTAGGAATAGTAGGTTACTGTCGACAATGGATACCAGGATTTTCCATGTTAGCTAAGCCCTTAATTAACATGACAAAGAAGAAAGCAAAGGACCCTGTGGAGTGGGAGGATGAAAGTGTAGAAGCTTTTGTAAAATTGAGAAATGCACTATGTTCAGCACCTGCCTTAGGCATGCCTGATTATAAAAGAGAATTTGCATTGTTCTGTCATGAGAGAGAAAATTGTGCACTTTCTGTCCTAACTCAAAGACATGGACTAGAAAGACGTCCTATAGCATATTTTTCTGCTACATTGGACCCAGTAGCAGCCGCATTGCCAGAATGCCTAAAAGCAGTGGCGGCTACTTGTTTGAGCATTGAACAAAGTGAGTCAATTGTGATGGGACACCCTGTAAAAGTGTATGTTCCACATGCAGTTGTCATTCTGTTGACAAGAACCCGAACTCAGCATCTTACTCCTAGTAGGCTGACTAAATATGAAAGAATAATAATGGGTGCTGAAAATGTGAATATGGTAAGGTGTACTATAATAAATCCAGCAACCTTACTACCAGACCCACGTCATGAGAGAATTAAAGATGATGAAGACGATGAACATGATTGTATACAAATCACAGAATTATGCACAAAACCACGCCCAGATATAGAGGAACAGCCTCTTAAAAAGCCAGACAGGGAGCTATTTGTTGATGGTTCATGTCAAAGACATGAAGATGGTAAACTAACTGCTGCCTATGCGGTATGTGAATTAACTGGAATAGTTGAAGCATCCAATTTACCAGGAGTCAAATCTGCACAAGTAGCTGAATTGATTGCGTTGATAAAAGCATGCAAAATTGGGAGGAATCAGAGAGTAACCATATTTACAGATATACAATATGGTTACGGGGTTGTGCACGATTTTGGCCAACTATGGATGCAGAGGGATTTCATGACTTCTTCAGGATCCCCCATTAAAAATGGACAATTCGTAAGGGAATTGCTAGAAGCAATACAATCACCAAAAGAATTGGCTGTGGTGAAATGTGCCGCACACCAGTCAGGAGATGACTGGGTGGTAGTCGGCAACAGATACTGAGACTGAGCTTATGGTTCTTGGAGACCATATAAACTTCAAAGCTAGTACTATGTGGCCAGCTAGTATGGGTCCACCTCCTGTCCCTAAAACTGAAATAAAGAGTCTGGGAGTTTGGTTGGATCAGGATCTCAGTTTTAAAGCACAGGCCAGGAAGGTTGTAGCTTCGTGTTACGGCATTCTTAGAATGCTCCGTAAGGTGCTTCCCCTTCTTCCCTTCCGGGCCAGGAAACTAATGGTCCAGGCACTTGTTTTGTCACGGCTGGACTACGGTAACGCCCTATATTTAGGTGCACCAAGTTCTGTAACTGCAAAGTTGCAGATTGTGCAGAACTGTGCTGCTAGAACGCTTATGGGGATCCCGTCTCGCCAGTCGGCAATGCCCGCTCTGCGGTCCCTTCATTGGCTTCCCATTCAGGAGAGAATCCGCTTCAAGGCCCTGTGTATTGCTCACAGGACGCTTGGAGGGAACGGCCCTCCAATCAATCTTTCTTTGATCCAGCCCTACCGAGCTAATAGGCATCTGCGCTCAGATGACCTTTTTTTAGCAGCCGTCCCCAGAATTAAAAGGGCCAGAAGTGGTGGACGATCATTTTCTTTTAATGCCTCTAGGCTTTGGAACACACTCCCTTTGTTCCTGCGGAAGGAACCTAATCATCTGGCCTTCCGCAAACTTTTAAAGACTTGTCTCTTCCCCTAGGTGTCCCTTTCATCTCTATGAATCGCTCAGCGCTGGGATGCCTTCGGGTAGCTACGCGCTTTATAAGTGTTATTTCATTCATTCATTCATATGCAGATCTGGTGGCTCAACATTGTGCCAAAACCAGAATGTCAGTCAATAAGAGGGTGGAAAGAATGGGAATCAGCTGCCAACTTATGCTGAATATGCCACCTGAAACTTGGAATGAGGTGAAGAAATTGCAAGATGAGGTTGATGAAAGTGAGAAGAATTTGTGGATCAAAGTGGGTTGTTCGCAAAGAGGAGATGATGAAGTATGGATCAGTGCTGATGGCAGACCAGTCATGACAGACTGTTTACTCTCACAAATGGCTAGAATGCATCATGGAGACACACACATAGGGAGAGATGCAATGATTAGGCTGTTCAGACAAAATTGGTACAATCCCAAATTCAGAGCTGTTGCAGAGAGTCTTTGCCAGAGATGTCTAACTTGCCAGATGCATAATCCGGGGAGGAAGACAGTAATTGGATTTGGGAAAATTGGAAAGGCAGAGGGTCCATTTATGAGACTTCAGTTTGATTTCATACAGTTACCACCATGTAGAGGGCTGAAATATGTACTAGTCATAGTGTGTCTGTTTTCAAAGTGGGTGGAGGCTTACCCTACTAGGAGAAATGACAGCATTACAGTTGCAAAACTGTTGCTACAAGAGCTCATTCCTAGGTTTGGTTTTCCAGTAACTTTGGAATCAGATAGAGGAAAACATTTTAACAGCAAAGTGATCAAACTAATCTGTGAAGCATTCCAAATCCAACAGAAACTGCACTGTGCATATCGTCCAGAAGCTTCCGGAGTGGTTGAACAATTGAATGGCACTATAAAGTCAAGACTGGGAAAAATGTGTGCATCAACATCATTAGAGTGGCCAGATGCATTGCCACTCATTTTAATGGGACTCAGAATTATACCTGACAGAACCACAGGATTGAGCCCACATGAAATAATGATGGGAAGAGCAATGAGACAAACACATGTTCCCACAAACAAACTGGTGAATATATCTGATGATATGGTTCTGGACTATTGCAAAGGATTGGCTGACCTGGTGCGTTCTGTCTCTCATCAGGTTGGAGAAGACGCAGTTTCCAGGCAGCCCGAGCAAGAACATGATCTGAATCCTGGTGACTGGGTGGTAGTGAAGAATCACACCAGAGAAACGTGTCTATCACCTAGATGGGGCAGACCGTGTCAAGTCATACTGACAACGAATACAGCAGTGAAGTGTGCCGGATTTCCTAATTGGATCCATGTAAGTCACACCAAGAGAGTACCAGATCCCGAGGAAGAGAATCCTCAGACAGCGCCGATCACTGAAGAGGCTGAAGGTTGCCCAGCTGTAGGATCTCAAGTTCGAGATTCCAGAGAAGCTGAAGAAGAACAACCGAGCACAAGTCAGGATTGGATACCAGTGGTAGAAGTTCCTGAAGTATACCACAGAACAAGAAGTCAAGCGAAATTGGAAGAAATTGAAGAAGATCAGATAGGTGAAGAAGAAGCAGTTCAGGAACAAGAAGAAAAGACATTAAGAAATCCTGAACAAGGTCAGATAGGGAAAGAAAACTGGACTCAAAACAGTGAAGACCTAATATACTTTGATCAGGGACAGATAGGTCTAGAATAATCCAGTCAGGCTGCAGAAGTTCACAGTGCAATAAGCCCTGATCAGAACAAGTTAGATCAAGGACAGTACACAGAAGAAGAAAACCTTGAAAAACATGAACTTGAAGAAATAAACAAAGGACCAGGTCAGTTATTGGAAACTCACAGCGGAGCTGTTACAGAGAAACCAATCAGACCTGAAAAAGACAAAACAGAAGAAAAAGTAATCAAAGAAAACAAAACATTGCTAAACAGTGAAATTAACGAGATCTCTAAAGATGAAAACAAAGAAACAGTGCCAACAAAGAAAACAAGAAAAGGAGATCATTGGCCGAGTGTCATTAAAAGAGTGAAGTACCACATAACAACCAGAAGTGAAGATCCAGATCAAGTGAATGAAGTGACAAGTCAAACTGAACAAGAACATAAAACTGCGAAAAGAAGAAGTAAAAGACTGAAACTTGTGAATAACAAATTCAAGGGTCTTGACTGGACTTATATCATCCTTGAAGATTTTGAAAGCTCAGAATCAAGTGACAGGGGTGGCGAAGGAACAAGTGCAGAATTGACGTACGAAGAAGAAACAAGACCACCCTGACTAAGCAAAAGAATAAGCTAAAGAAAAGAAGAAAAGATAAGAAGAGCAATCTTCCTTGTCGAAAAATGCCTGACGATAGAGTTACTGGGAGACCAAAACAGAAATGTTGTAGAAGATGCTGTGCAATATGCATATGTAGTCTAGTAATGGTGCTTATAGTATGGTTAGTCCTTATTGTAGCAATTCCTTACCTGATGATAATAGATAAAAAGATTAATAATGAAACTAAGGAGAGGACAGCAAACATGAAGGGCAATAGAGTAGAACTAATGGCAGAAGATGAGGCAGAAATTCATCATGAAATAGCTGATAACGACACTAGTTTGAACGTTTTCACAAAGTTATTGTTTCAATATGTAGACACCATGGAAGTTAGTAATTGTTATGTCTGTATGAAGTTACCTGAATCAGTAGCAGCAGGATTAACATATCATCACTTACCACTGACATATGGCATATCATGTAGTGTTTTGTCTAGTTTATTTTATAGAACAGGGAGACTTCAGTATTATTATTCAAACTTAGATGTGATATTCGTAAGAGTATGAACCCAGTGCTTAGTAGTCAAGACGCACAGTTTATGGGAGAATTTTTCTTAACAGTGAAATCAATAGACATAACACATGCACATAGACACAATCTAACATGTTCTTTACTTGAAGAAGAAAATATATTTTTGAATTTAGTAGAAGATAGAAGACAGGGGGCATATTAGCAAGACCGGCAATAAAATTATCGCCATTTTAGCGGCAGGAAACTGCCGCTAAAGCAGCGATAATGGGCTTGCTAATATGCATTATAGAATTCAATAGAAGCCCAGGTTAGATGTGCAGGACATCTAACCTGGGCTGCTATTGAATTCTATAACGCATATTAGCAAGCCCATTATCGCCGCTTTAGCGGCAGTTTCCTGCCGCTAAAACGGCGATAATTTTATCGCCGGTCTTGCTAATATGCCCCAAGATTTTCAAAAGAAAGCTTCTGAGCATAAGGCTCATTTGCCACCTTGGGCTGAGAAAGAAGGGAGTTACACACCTGGCAAGGCTCAAGCTACTATGGCTCTGGATTTCGTAAAGACAGGAAAAATTTGTCT
The DNA here is from genome assembly GCA_963921515.1 of Calotriton arnoldi. Lineage (NCBI taxonomy): Eukaryota > Metazoa > Chordata > Amphibia > Caudata > Salamandridae > Calotriton > Calotriton arnoldi. The sequence goes on from CAWUFW010007562.1 coordinate 205,711, forward strand.
TCATAGGTTAAAGACTGAATATAACAATGTTTTCATCGGTACCAGTGATTGTGAACACAATTTTTTAATTCTTGGAGGTTGGGGACTCAAAGGAGGAACAGATTCAGTTTTTCCTGGAATCTATTATGTGTGTGGGAATAAGGCTTACTTTAGGCTTCCTGCACGGTGGTATGGAAGTTGTGAGAGCAATGAAAACAATAACAAATTAATACGTAGTAAAAGAGCTAGTTTTTCAGAAATTGTAGGTGATATATTTGGTGCATTGATACCTTCAGTGGGAATAATTCTGAACTCAAGGAAAATATGTAAATTGTCTACAGTGGTTGATCGTTTATCAACGGATACTGCTGGAGGTTTTCTAATGATTAATGCGGAAATGGTTGCGATTAGATCTATGGTGATGCAAAATCGACTTGCTCTTGATATTATATTGGCAAAAGAGGGCGGAGTCTGTAAATTACTGAAGACGAAACATTGTTGCACTTATATTCCTGATAAGAGTGCAGAAATTGGAACGTATATACAGAATATAACTAAACTTGAGAAAGAACTTAAACCACTGGAAGTTGATAGTGTATGGGAAAGATTGACAAATAGTATCTCGTCAATTGGAACCTGGTTTGCTAATATAGGGAAAGGACTTATAGGTCAAATATTAGTACCCTTAGCAGGGATAGCAATAATAATATTGGCAATAACAATATGGTGCAAATGCTGTAAAAAGAATGGAACGTATAAGGTGACAGGAAGAGGAAAGAAACGAAAGGTAGATGAAATCGAACTTGAAGAGTGGAGAAGTGAATTATACAAGAAATTAAAAGGAGATTGTAAAAATAGAAAGAATAAAGACGAGAATGAAGTAATTTGCTAGAAGTTGGCATCTGATTGAGGGTAATGTTTTTGATGGCTCAGAAACGCCATCAGAGAGGGGATTGATGGAGCAAGGTTTCATAAATGAAACTTGCTTGTATTCAATCCTCCTCACAGTATTAATTTATTAAACTTGTATTGTTAATACTAACCTTTGCATTCACTACACAAAAGAAAAAGATGCTTGCCTATGTGTCTTACTAATGAATAACGCTTGTCTGTAATCCAAAATGGCCGCTATGCACGGGAAAACTCAATGCGCATGTCGCAACCATATCACATGGTGTGACGTCTTTCTTTGCTTGGTGGGAAACTTCTGCTTCTGCGCAGTGTGCATTAAAATGGCTGCTCGATGTTTTCACATGCTTCTGCGTGCTCTCATGTCATTATTAAATTGTCGTTTCCTAACGCTACTAACGCGGGATAGTATATATATTTAATTGGGAATAGAATAGAAATAGTGGGTATACAGTGAAACATTTTATTTGTGATTCTAATATTTTCTTCTTGCACTTTTATTAGTTCGTAAACTTGGGCCTGGGTTGGTGTTCTGAAACTCGAGAGGCAACTGGTTCTGCGCATGTGCCTTGTGTGCCTGCCAAATGAAGTCAACCTGGACGAAGTCCAAGGCCGTAACCTGATGGCCGAAGATGTTGTACTAGTGCTTTCCTGTCACACATTGATACAATGTCTATGAAAATTGGTTTACATTTGTCATGAGACGGGTGGGAAATAAAGCGAATGTATTAATTTGAAGGGGTGGGAACGTAAAGACAATAGGCTTTACAATTTAGGCCATATCAACATGGTGCGAGAATCCACCCCCTGTCCCTGTCCAATCAGAAGTAGTGGTCCCATATTTTAGCAACATTAAGGGGAGGTACATGGGCGTAGAAGGGTATAATAGAATATAGCATTAGTTAATTAGTTAGAAGGAGATGCTGCAGAGAACAGGCGTCCATGCTGCCAGAGAGCTTCTAGAGCTGACTCTCAGAACACACAGAAGAGCCCCAGACTGCCAAGCTGATCGGTTGCTGACTGAATCCCTGTCCAGAAGAGGTCCTGAGGAGGGGGCGGCGGAGTCCATTAGAAGGAAGGCACGGGAGAATAGAGAGAAGTCGAGTATCAGAGAGGGGAACGACGCAGGCATCGTTGTAAAGAGGTCACCGGTCCGGTCCTGATCCTGGAAGAAGTCTTTGCTCTTCATCCTTCCTGGGTCCTATTCTTTCAACTCCTTGGCTTAGGGGTTTGGTTCTCGCACTTAGGTAAATATAATGCAACCTTTAGTTGCGCTGCTGTCTCTATCTTCTTCTCTTTTTTAAACACCGTCATTGACTAGCAATAATCATTTCTATGCTTAATCTTGGGTATTGCGATTAAGTACCATGTGGCTCTGTATTTTACTCTGCTAAATCTTTAGATAAACATTTTAAAACTTCCTGACTCAGTGGTTATTTCAGGATTTTGTATTATAATGAATGTCACTCATTTTAAACTTCCCAATTAGCAAAGGATTCATTGGTAAGTCATTACTCTTCAATCAGAAGGTAATTGGTAGCAGGGAGTTTGATAGAGAGTAACAACTAATAAAACCCAGCGTAAGTATTAGCGTAGTATGAATGTATGGGCCCAAATGAGTATCTGGTGTATGAATGCTTTTTGCTAATATCGCGCTGGATCACTGAGAATGTCAGACTTCATTCTCACATGACTGAGAAAGATAATGTGAATTTACAGAAAATATGCTCTCATTTTAGCTTCTGGAGCACCTTCCAAAACTGTATGGGACAAGCATGTGAAAATAGTTTTCTCTCAAACATGATTCATGATATCCCAGCAGAAGGTTTTTCACAGGGTAAAATCACCTTAGAACACACCACAATTCCTGAAATTAGTATGGTACCATCAACAAATGAATTCTAATGTAACTAAAGTCTGTTATCACCCTTTATAGTTCTCCTTTTGGTAACCCTCAAAATCTTCGTTTCACTACAATGCATTTCAATGGGGTACTATCATTTATATTGGTCCCAAGATGGCTGCCAGAAATTCCAGGATGAAGTGCTGACAGCCAATCAGCCAATCAGATCACGATGACATGTGTGGTTAGGCTCCGCCCAGATATATGTGTGTTTTCTTTTTCAAATTTCTCAGGAACTACTGAACGGATTTGCACCATTTAACCAAAAGGCACGACTCTGAACTAAGGGCTACCTTTTTGGCAAATTTGGTGTAATTCCGTTCAGCAGTTCGGGCTGTAGCTGCGATGAAAGGTTCCTATGGAAAATTGCATGGGGAAAACATGTTTTGGGACCCCCCTTTTTTCTCGGCCCCCGCTTGACGAATCACCCCGAAACTTTCAGGATAGGATAAGTTTTGAGAATTGCGCCAAGATTCGTCAACCGGCGCCAAAGTTATTTCAAATAGAATGTTGCGGATTTCCTATGGAAAATAGGTCCTAACTATAACTATCTACTGGCGACCGCCAGTAGATAATATATATATATATATATACATATATATATATACTTATGTGTACATCCTAGAAACGTCCCAAATGTTCTCTGGAGAAGAATCGCATAAGGCCAAGAGCCCAAAGACCCCTTTAAGCGACATCACAAAGCCCCTGCAGAACATCCCGCCTACAGCAAAAGGCTATGCTCTGACTATGTACACATCATCCCGAGGCCCAACACTGCATTGACATTTCAAGGCATGCCACCATCCAATGCGTTGAACACTCCTAGAGGATTGCCAATTCTGCAAGAATTTGGAGACCCTAGAGGCCTCATTCTTACAGTCCCAGAAGCGGCAGGGAAGGGTTTGAGTAAAACCGGTGCATTGTATATACAGCAGCCCCAAAACCCAAAAGTGAACCGGTTATCCTTAAAAGGTAGTAGGAAGAAACTGAATGTGCCAGAGCCGCAAACATCATCTTTGAACCTCTCTTTAAAAAAGACCTTTAAACCTCAGAATGGCCCCACAAACCCTCAGGCCTCTATTTGTTCAGATCAGCCCTCAGAGGATCCTTATACTGAGTGTAGAGGGTTTCTCAAGAACCTGACAGGGTTGGTGGAGAATATCGATGCACCCGCAGAAGCCGTGCACACTGGTCCTACTAATAAGGACAATGGGAGGCTGCAGCCGCAGGTTAGACACACACCTGAACCCCAACCCGACGATTACTATACCGCTGAGGACCTTGATTATTTTGACCAGCATTTCAGCTCCCCACAACCTATGTCCCCCATCACTCCACCAGGAGCGTACGACCCAACCAGTCCCACGTCCGGTGTAAATCTCCTAACACAAGCCTCAACAGGCCCTGATAGTAGTACGGGGTGGAACGGTTACCGAAATCAAAGTTTCGAAGTCGTGTCTACTGGGGGACCGTCCTCAGGAGCCCCAGGCTGTTCACATTGGGACCCTCTTTCGCTGATCCTGCCTAGCCCCACAGTGCAGAATGGTATTGATGAGGGTAACCAGAGTGCGGGGGTCCCGATGCTTCAGGGTAATATACAACCCCGCCCTATGTTCATCCCTAATGCACCCCAATATGATTCTCTAGATCCGAAATCTGTACTAGGGACTCACATCAATGATATACAACTGACGGTTAGAAAACTAAAACGCCAGGTGGACTATAGGACCTTAAAACTGGGGAAGACGGTAAGCGGGGGCCTGATCACGATGGACGCACACAGATACTTCAGAGGGTTGAGCTATGTAAAAACATGATCCTACAAGCTTGTCAAGCAGCATCGACAGACATAAGCGCTATACAGTCGTGGCTAGACCCACAACGGCCCCTAAAGAACCACTATTCTACAGATGTTAATAAGACTAAACATAATTCAAAATATAACAATAAGATCTACACTATACTGTCTAAATCCCTACGGTTCTTAAGCTGCCTCAAGAGCAAAAAGTGCCTAGACCCCCTCAAACAAAGTCTTAAAGTACAGCACCCTACGACCGAAAGAAATAAATCAATACCTATTAGACTACATCACATAGGTTCAGGAGAGAACAGCCCCAAGGTAGGCAGTTTGAAGCGTTCCGGGTGTAAAGCGGCAATAATCCGACAACCTGAACAGTTAGAAGGGACACGTGTAGGGCCTGTAGCAGAGGCCTCTATGAGTACGGCGCTCACAAACACAGGACAAACTGTTCAAATAGGCTGTGGGAGGTTACCTAAAAATGGATGGTCCAGTAAAAAGCAAAAATGGTATAATAGCGCTAAACAACGCCGGCTTTTAATAAGTAAGCTAAAGAAAGCCAGAATATGCGCTACACGGCGGCTTAAAAACACAACAGAGCCCAGGCCAAGCCTTAGCCAACAAAATGATTCATTCGGGAGCTCCCCAGCAAGAACTATTACGCAAGCTGAGGATTCAGAGCCTGTGTTTTTAGAGAGCGTTAGAAGTTACAGCCGTACCGTAGAGAGATTTGACGCTACAGAGCATTATGAGGAATTTAGGTTTGTTAACCTACACCATATAAGTTCATCTGATCATAGGGTTTTAGTCATACATCAGGCGGTGCAAGCGCTAATTGAAAGACTATTACACGATGTGGGTCCTAATGATTTCTTCCAACTACGCTTCCAGGGGCAGGGCCTTGACAGTCCCTTGTTCACTAAACGGCGGCCCGGTGATGTGTTTGACACTGTGGAATTTCTAGAAAACCTCTCTAGGCTTTTACAGAGTAAGGCTGAACTAGTCGCCTATGGTACCTTCAGAGTCATAGCCCTTATTGTACGAGGACGTGAGGGAGGTGTTTCCCGACCTTTAAAGAGCGTCCTGTACAGTAAAATTATTGGAAAGAAACAGCGATGGCTGCTCAACTTTAACAACGCAGCGTCCAACACCTGTCTGGCGGCCAGCATTGTGGGGTTGTTGTTGGATCACAAAACCCCTGATGCTGTCATCATGTCTAGAGCGGCTGAAGCCCATGCAGTGCTTGAAATACCTCCAGACCGAATGGTCGGCTTTCGGGACATAGGTATTTTGAGAACTATTTTGCAGTTACAGTGAAAGTTCTCTATCACGACGGTTCTTGGAAGTACTTTACATCCGGGGAACGTGTGAAAAACAAGATCGTATATGTCCTCCACCATGAAAAGCACCTTTACGGTATCTTGAACCTTAAAGGTTTTCTAGGAGCCAAGTATGTGTGTACCCATTGCGATCACATCTACAGCACTCAGGCATATCACCAATGTGAAATGCAATGTTAGATGTCTCAAAGGGACGGTTGCGTTGTAGACGGTGCCCTGAAGGTGAGGTGTCACACCTGTAATCTGTTTTGTCGCTCGCAAGCATGTTTGAGCATACATAACCGTGATGTTAAGTGCAGCCCTAAATCAGATTGCAACACGTGTGGTCTGTATGTGGAAGCAGATCACAAATGCAAAGGCATGAAATGTCCAAGGTGCCATACTTCTTTTAGGGCTGGAACAGAACACTGTTGCTACATGGTTAAAGGGAAGCCTCAGACCAAAACAGAAGACTATATTGTGTTTGATATAGAGTGTACACAAGAGACGAGGGTACACCAGCCTAACTATATTTACGCCCACCATCTAACTTCCGATGCCAGCTGGGACTTTGAAGGGTGCTCGTGCGTGGGTGTCTTCCTCAACACATTCATTCAAACAAAATTCAAAGGGTATACCATGCTGGCACATAACTCAAAAGCCTATGACTCTTTTTCTATTTTGCAAAATATGATTTGTGAAAAGATTCCCGTAGATCTCATCACCCAGGGTTCCAAACTAATGTTGTTAACGGTGGGACCGTTACAAATAAGGTTCATAGACACCCTGAATTTTCTGCCCATGAAATTGAGTAAGCTGCCAAAAGCCTTTGGTTTCACAGGATGTAAAGGTTATTTTCCACACTTTTTTAACACCTGGGTGAACCAGAATTATGTGGGGCCCATGCCGCCCCCGACAGCTACGGTGTTGAGTATATGATGCCTGATGAGAAAGAGAGCTTTCTAAAGTGGTACGATGAAAACCATGAAACAGAATTGAAAGCTTATTGTCAGGCGGATGTAATGATCCTGCGCCAAACATTCATCCTCTTCAGAGATAATGTGTTGGAGATGACTAAGAAGGTAAAGGTTTTGAAACCAAACACCTCTCAAATGACTAAATCCATAGAATATATAGACCCCTTTCAAAACATCACTCTGGCTTCCATGTGCATGTCCATCTACAAGCACATGTTTATAAGACCGGAAAGTATTCCTCTAGTACCGCCAGACCTTTATAACGGTAAACAGAAACGATATTCAACCCCCTCAATCCAGTGGCTCATGTACGTCTCTGCAAAGGAAGACATACATATTCAGAACGCCTTACAGGGTGGTGAATACCGCCTGGGACCTTATTACCTGGATGGGTATGCTGTAATTAAGGGTGTTCTGACAGCCTTTGAATACAATGGTTGTTTTTACCACGGTTGTCCTCAGTGTTACAAACCCCATGAGCTTAACAGACTGTTGGGTACCAAGTTTGAACACTTACACAGACGTACTCTGATGAAGGCACAGTATGTTGAAAAATGTGGCTTTGCTATGAGAACCCTATGGGAGCATGAGTGGCTAGATATGCTAACATCCGATGCAGAACTCTGCTCTTTCATTAAGAGTCGTGATTTACCAGAGCCTCTGGATCCCCGTGATGCCTTATTTGGGGGTCGTACAAATGCTATACAACTGTACAGTGCCGTGGGTAAGGGTGAGAAAATACACTACTATGATTTCACTAGTCTGTATCCGTTTGTGAACAAGATGAAGTTGTACCCGTTAGGCCACCCCACCATCATAAATAGAGACTTTAAACCCCTTTCCGAATACTTTGTGTTAGTTAAGTGCCAGATCTACCCACCTAGGAAGCTTTAGTTTCCGGTACTACCATACAGAGTCGATGGGAAGCTAATGTTCCCCCTCTGTCGAACATGTGCTGAGAGTAAAGAGTCTAGAAAGTGTAGACACACTGAAGACCAAAGGATGCTCACAGGGACCTGGTGTAGTATCGAGGTACAGGAGGCCTTGGAGAAAGGCTACAGGCTGGGCAGAGTACACGAAGTTTGGCATTTTAAGAGGACAACTACCCAACTCTTTTCCCCGTATATTAACTTGTTTCTTAGAGACAAACAGGAGGCCTCAGGGTATCCTGATTCGTGCACTAGCCAGGATACAAAACAAAAATACATCGATGACTACCACCCTCACGAGGGAATACGCTTATGTCCCCACTTGATAGAGGTCAACCCCGCTAGACGACAGTTAGCCAAACTCTGTCTCAACTCCTTATGGGGAAAATTTTCACAGCGTACAAACCTGTCAGACACGACCATAATCACTGATCCTGATGAGCCGTTTAAGTATCTTTTTGCGCCGTGTTACGAGGTGTCCAGCTGCGAGTTTATCGATGACGAGACCGCGGCTTTGTGTTGGAAATACACAAAAGAATACCCCACAACGTGTAACAACATAAACATCTTCATAGCGTGCTTCACCACCGCTCACGCTCGTTTAGAACTTTATAGGGTAATGGATAAACTACAGTACTGTTGTTTGTATCATGATACCGGCTCGGTTATTTTTGTGAGTAAACCCGGGGATGAAGACCCTCCGCTCGGTGATTATCTAGGTAATTTGACCAGCGAACTTGATAAGGAAGAATTTATAGTCTAATTCACTGCATCTGGGCCTAAGACCTACTCGTACAAAACTAACAACAACAAAGTTTGTATGAAAGTCAAAGGTATAACATTAAATGTAAACAACACCCTAAAAATTAATTTTGACAGCTTGAAAGATCTGGTGCACGAATACTCTGCATCGGACGATCGTGATAACGATAAAACCATAGTTGTGAATCAAGCCAGCATAGTCAGATCCAAAAAGAAGTGGGAAATTACAGCACAACCCTTACATAAAACCTTACGCGTTGTTTTCGATAAAAGGGTCCTGACTGCGGACTATAAAACACTGACGTACGGTTATTAGGCACATTAGAGCAGCTGACCCCCACACTATGGACACCAGATTACCTGCATTTTAGCAGGGCCCTCAAACTGTGGTAAAAGCTACTTTATAAAAAAGATCTTAGAAAATGCTGCAGGTGTTTTATCCCAAACACCTAATAACATTGTGTGGCTTTTTCTTGTTTGCAAGATCTTGATACCGAACTTTCCCGTAGTTTCCCACATATCAAGTTTATAGAAGACATACCTGATAATCTCAACGACGATGAGCTGCTGCCAACAAACCTTGCAAACATGGTAATTGTCGATGATCTTATGCGTGAAGGTGGGGATCATCCTGAGTTAGAGAGAGCTTTTACTCAATATTCGCACCACCGCAATCTAAGCATATGCTACATCGTGCAGAACCTGTTTTACAAGGGTAAGAACAGTCAATCTATAGCTCTCAACGCCTCATACCTTGTTTTATTAAAAAACCCCTGTGACAAACAGCAAATATCCATCATAGCTAAACAGATATACCCTGGAAACACCCAGTTCTTCATGGAGGCTTTTAACGACGCTACCGAAAAACCCCATGGGTACTTGTTGGTCGACTTAAAAAATAATACTCAAGAAGACTACAGACTACGGGCTGATATTTTCCCCCGGATCTCCCCATTATTTATGCCCCTAAGCCCAAACCCTGAGCGTATAAAAAGACTTGCTGAAGACTTTTAGTGACATTTACAATCCTGACTTTATAATATAAGGTGTTGACCATGTCTTGGCGCCTATGGCGTAATTTAGCTCTCCTAAAAATGCTGGTTACAGCTAGTCCCCAACACAGAAAGGCCATCCTGTGCACGGCTTCTGACGATTTAGTGGCTGCCATTTCAGAAATAGCCCTAAACCCCCTAAAAGGTAACGTCCCTATATCAAAGCGTCAGTTACAGGTGTTAAAGAAGAAGCGACACCTTATCAAGAAGTTCAGTAATAAAAGGGCATCCCTCATTTCCAAGAAGAAACTGGTAAAACAGTGTGGTGGTTTTATAGGCTCTTTGTTGGGCATAGCTATACCCATAATTACAAGTATCCTCTCGGGGCAGTGATGGAGCATGCCTCAAAGATGTATTTGGTGCCTAGACAGCAGTTGGAACAGTTGGGACCGCCTACGGACAAGGCATGGGATATAAGAAAAAATGAGATTCTGCGGTTGGATGCCTAAATTAAAGACATTTTGAACAGGACAGATCTAAATCCGTACGACAAAGCCAACCTTTACAGCAGCACCCTAAAACACTTTTAAAACTACGACAAACAGTGGAATACCGAAAAAAATAAGCTAACTCTCTACGCCCCTGCTTCTGATCAACACCCAGCAACCCCTCCAGCGCCTCAACAACAACCGCAGCAGGACCCTTCACCAACCTCAGATATCTTTGTTGATGACCTCTTAAAAAATATAAGTCAAAGGTACCGCGGGGCAGCGCAAATGTTGATGAGTAAGCTTGCATCTTCTAAAGCCCTAACACCGTGGAATGATCATGGTGAATTCCTCTACAAAGGTCAGCCGATTATTGGGTCACACATGTACGACCTAGTCAAAGGCCTCACGCACCCCAAGCCGCTAACGACCCAAAATGCTCCTAGAGGTTGGGAACAGTTTCTGCGAGCCTCTGCGGAACTCAACATCCCTTCAACGCTAGTTGCTAATGGTGACCACAGGCGCCTGCTTGAACGTTTGAAGACCCCCCTCCCGCTATCGCCAGCCGTCCCATGGCTATCCCCCGCTTGGAGCACCCCAGTTACACCTTCTATACCTCGTAAAAAGACATTGGCTAAGCACCATACATGGCTTGCAACCTGATGATTCTCCAGACTTGTTGTATATTTCTTTAGTAATGCTATAAATGTAATGCTTATCCTGCAAAACTGATTGTAATAAACATGTTTAACTGTTCAGTCTGTTTGGGTCATCTTTTAAAGCATTTTAAAAATGATGTATGTGTCGGAATAAAAACACATTCTGAATATGTGTTTTTAAATTAATTTATTTTAGGCATTCAGCATTAAACATAAATATGTTACATGACTTTACAATTTTGACATACGGTGGATTCCGTTTTAACAGAGCGACCATTGACCCCAGTGTTTTATTTTACATATTTCATAACTATCCGGTCATTGTTAACAAGATCATTCGAATATAGGTTTAAGAAATTTCTAAACGTCATACCCTCTGACATTTTACTGATAAAATATATGCAGTGTTCCCCACATGTGATGGCTAGCGAATCCTGGACCCCCATCTTGTTATACTCCACACGCGCTGCACCTTTTTTCACATAATTGAATATGGGTTTTGTATAGATGCTATGTTCGGGGAACTCGGCTGTACTGTCAAACACTGTTACCTTGTCGCTGTCCAAAAAAACTGCCGCCCAGTGTGTACCATCCTTGTAATGCGGATCTGTGTTAAAGACAAGGGTGCAGGGTCTTTCATCCCCTATTTCAGGGGGTAGTTTGTCGCTTGGGAAAACACCTAAAAAGTATTTCCTAGCGTATTTATGCCTACTTAAGAACTCACGTATCTGCACAGTGTCCATTTCACAATATTTTGAAGATAGTCAAACAAAATCTGTCTGGCGTGGTTGATCTGAATGACGCTGTCGAATACAGAGAATACGACCATGTTCACATTCACAGGCAGGGGATTACTAAAACGTATTTCAGCTTTTAGATTTCCATTTTTGACCAGGTTATAATGATCCACGTCTTCCTTGTCAGGAGTCAGATCGAATGCGAATAGTGTGTATCCTGCCCCATATCCTTCTCTTGACACGACTACACCACAGTCCTTCAGATGTTTCCCTGTTATCGAGACCAGCCCCAGATATTCCCTGATAAAATTGGATGTTCCAAAACTGGGTGTTTAGGGTTTTGCAGGAATCACAGCCCCCTCATGGACCAGCGCTGCGTAGTTGATATTGTAGTGCTTAAAATTGAAGGGGTTTGAGGCATACACACCGCTAAAAGCTGTATTGTCCACAAAACCGATGATGATAAGTTTGGGTAGTTGCCCCAGAAATACATTTTGCTGCTGTGTTAATCGGGTACCGGCCGGGATGCTGAATACCTTCAGAGCTACTCTTTCCACGGCGTACTTTGCGTTGAATATTTGTAAAGCATCGGCGTGAGCTAGTCTGATGCTTGGGGACACTTTCACTCTCTTCACAAATAAGCTCGCTGACAGTATGTCCAGTTTATACTGTTCTGCATCCCCGCTGATGAGACAGAATCAGTCCTTGTTACGGGTAAGCTTGATCTTAAGATCAATACCATTGACGAGCAGTTTATCTTGGAAGAAAAGGTCTGAATGTATACGCCCCAGGAGGTCAAACTGACGACTACCAGCGGAAAACCCTGCTCTTTTTATAAAACCCTGGTTGGCGCCGTCCAGCTCGTTGTCTTCAAACTGTGCATATGTGTCCTTGTAGAAGAGGCCTGCTGAAAGCTGTGTGTCAAGGGCGTCGCTACTGTAATTTAGAATACTCTCGAGGTAGGCCCTGTAGGCATACATATTATCACTCTGTGTGATGAGATGATCGCCCAGGGTAATGTCCACCTGATTAAACATTGTTGCGAGGGGGTAAGCGATCGTCGCCACTTTAGCGGCTGCCGCTATGTCGGCACCATCCGCTTTTACGATTTTATCAATCAATCAATCAGGAATTTTTAAGCGCGCTACTCACCCGTGAGGGTCTCAAGGCGCTGGGGGGGTGGGGTAGGCAGAAAGATGCAGCATCGTGTTGTTGAGATCCAAATTCATATCCGTGGACCCTGACACAAAGAGCTCTATAGGAGCCAGAGGCGTCAAAGCGGCTAAAGGCGATACCTCCATGAAAAAGCTGTTTTCAATGCTGATCTGCGTGGGTTTTAGAGTAAATAAGCCTAGCTTGGATTTGGCGCATTCGCTCGAGGCGCAATGTACAAAGGCCATGCTGTAGGCTGTAATTTTTTTTTTTTTTTTTTTTTGTCCTCATTTATGCGATTAAATGTGGTTATGGTAAGGCCAAAGTCACCTTGTATACCCAAAACTCTTACAGGAGAACCGCCCGTAGGGTACAAGGTTAACAGCAGGTCTCAAGAACCTTCAAAGAATTTGAAAAATGGTCAATCATGGTCCCACCATGATAATTCCATCCATATCGCATTAGTTAAAATCATTGGACGTCCGCCCTAATTTAAGATATATTCTTATCCCATAGATCCCAATATTTTATTCGTTTACTCTTCCCACTAGCTTTATCCAATTTCTTGATTCTATCTACTGATCTATGCCAATCTGCCACCCCGGGAGAGTAGAGAGAATCCAATTGATACACACCTCCCGTCTAGCTAACAGGATCAAGACAAATAGTAAATATTTTTGATTTTTACTTAATACCGTATCCACTATGTTATTATCCAAAATGCCAAAGATAACTGTAAAAGTGCTTACCTTAATGTTAATATCTAGAGCTTTTGAAATACTCTTACCAACTTCTTCCCAGAAGACATCAAGGTGTGTACACAAATGGAACATGTGAATATCGTTTGCCTTTATCTTGTTGCATTTCGGGCAGTGTTTTGTCTCCCGGTTATTTATTTTAGACAACTTCTCAGGCGTCCAGTAAGACCTATGTATGGTAAACAAATGGTTTTTCCTTAGGGGTGCAGAAGCAATAGTATACCAAAGAAAAGTGCAGGATACTTGCCATAACTGTTGCAAGTCTTGATCGGGAAATACTTTTTTCCAGATGTCGTCTGGGGTGGTGAAATCGTCTTCTTCATCTTGAATCATATACCAGTACCATTTAGATACTTCTTTCCGAGTTGGATCTTTTTGAATCTCTTCTTCCAATTTTTGTGTGGAAACTAATGTTTTCTCTTGATCTTTTGACCAGCTCGCCAACTGGTAATATTTGAACTTAGATATGCCTCCGTTGGTTTTTCTAACAATGAGGCCCAACTTTGAAGAATGCCATTTTCAAGGAGTTCTCCCCAGCTAGTTATACCAGCACTTATTAATGGGGCAGCAAGAGAGTCTTTTAGGCAGTCCGGGGTTCCGGGTGAGCACCATATAGGTGCTAGATCACTGTAGTAGGGGATTTTCCAAGTTTTCCTTAGATCATACCATAACTTATAGGCTGATCTCAGAACTTTTAGTTTTATCTTTTTGAAATATTTTGGATGACCAAATTTATAAAGACAGTTATCCTCATCCGTTACATTATACCAATACGGAGAATACGAAGCGCGGGGCCTAAGAAGAATCCTAATATTCTTAAATTGAAAGGCTCTGTAATAAGCCAAAAAATCTGGACTGGCTATGCCTCCTCAAATTTTCTTCTGGGAAAGCTTCTTCCACGCTATCCTTACTCCTTTGGAAGCCCAAATAAAAGTATTGATTTCACTTTGGATCTTCCTTAACCATATAGGCTTAAATTCCAGTGGGATTGCATTAAATAAAAAAGTGAATTTGGGCAGAATTGACATTTTTACAGCATTTGTTCTCCCTAAAAAGTAAGAGACAGACTATTCCAAGATTTTAGTAATTTCCTCATTTCTTTGACTTTTGAATTGAGGTTTGCTTGAGCAATTTCATCGATATTTTTTAAAACCTCTATCCCCAAATATTTAATTTTATTATTAGCTCCTATTGGTGGTGAATTCATATTCCAGAGCATCATCTCGGTCTTCTGGCTATTAAGTAGATAGCCAGAAACACTACCAAAGTCTGATAACAACTTTGTTATGGGGTGAAGGGATTTATCTAGGTCACTTGTGTACAGCATTAGATCATCTGCATATAATGCAACCTTGATGACCCATTCTTTAAAGGTAAAAGGAATAATTTCTTGAGACCTTCTGATCATGTTTGCGAGAGGCTCGATATACAGATTAAAAAGGTGAGGAGATAGCGGACACCCCTGTCTCGTGCCTCTGTTAATAATAAATTCTTTCGAGAGACTTCCATTAATCAGAATTTTTGCTTTGGGGGCTTTATATATGTTTCTGATTGCTCTCAAAAAATTATCTCCTAGCCCAAAATAAAAGATAACAGAATATAAAAATGACCAGTTTACACGGTCGAATGCTTTAGCAGCATCAAACGTGAGTACCGCTAATGGGATTTTTTCTTGAGTGGCTATATCAATAGCACCTATAAGTTGGTGAGTGAGATCATATAGTTGCCTCCCCTTAGTGAAACCTTTCTGGTCATTATGAATGATTTTATCAGTTATATTGCCTAGCCGTATGGCTAAAACCTGGGTGAAAAATTTATAATCATTATTTAGTATAGAAATAGGCCTATATGATTCACATTTATAAGGATCTTTGCCAGGTTTCAAAATTAAACTAATAGTAGCATCATTCCATGATTTTGGTAGCTGTTGATCATCCAAGTATATGGAGTTAAAGAGGTCTGTCAAAATGGGAGCTAGTTGTTCCTTTAGAGCTAGATAAAATTCGTTGGGGATAGCATCGGGGCCAGCTGCTTTGTTTTTTTCATCTTATTTATCGCCCTCCTGACCTCCTCTGTAGTTATTGTTTTATTTAGGGCCTCGCATGAGTCAAAATCCAACCTTGTTATTTGTGAGTTTTTTAAATACAAGTTTACCGCCTGGGCGGACGGTGTTAAATCTTCCTCATATAGTTCCTGAAAAAAATCTACAAATGCTTCTTCTATATCTAGGCTATCTTCTACCCTCCCCCTTTACGAGCATTATAAATTGCCATAATCTTGTTCCTATTGAGGTCTGTTTTAAGCTTCCATGCTAATAGTTTCCCACTATTTTCTCCATACTCGTAGGATGACAAACTACTAGCCTCCCATCTTTTCCTAACTCGATCTTCTAAATATAATGACAAATCCTGCTTTTTCCTAAATAATTCCTCAATTGCCCTTCCTTGTTCTGCCTTTGAGATAGTGTCTTCGCTCTTTTTTTGGATATCTAAAATGTCTGCCTCATACTGCATAATTTTATGCCTATTTTCCTTGTTCTTCCTTGCTGCCAGACCAATGAGGTTTCCTCTAATAACGGATTTATATGCGTCCCACACTATGTGGCTAGGTACTTCGCCATTAGCATTTATTAAAAAATATTCTAGTGTCTCGCCCTTCAACTTCTCAATTAGTTGTTTATCTGACAGGAGAGTACGATCTACAGTCCATCTTTTCTTACCCTGAGGGGGGTCTTGAGTTAATTCCATCTGGACAAGGGAGTGATCGGACAGATGCGCTGGTATATGTACTACCTTTGTTACCTTTTTACTCCATAGTTTATCGATTAGAAAAAAATCAATTCTGGATGCGTGACCATATTTATGGTTCCTATAAGTAAATCTATTACCTTGGTCACCTTTACTCTTCCATATATCTACCAGCCCCAAGTCCTCTTTAAACCTATTCAGCCAATCCCTCATTTTTATTAAATTGAGACCTCTTCCAGGTGGATATCTGTCCTGTTTAGGATCTAACAATATATTAAAATCTCCTCCAAGAATTATTGGCGTAGAAACATTAATTAATTGGGCATATAATGATTGAAGTGGTTCAGGGTCATCTGAATTGGGGCCGTAGTAACCCACCATTGAGAAGAGGTTATCCCCAGATTTCATTTTCACTAGGATCCATCTACCTTTCGGGTCCCCACACTCTTCCAACATAATTATTTTAGATGGTCTTTTCACAATCACTGCAACCCCTTTTATACAACAGGATTGGTTTGTACAAGCACTACTCTCAATCCATTTTTCATATTTTGTGAATTCATGCCATTCTGATTTTAACAGGTGAGTTTCCTGTAGTATTATAATATCACTCTTTATTAATTTGAGATATTCAAAAATCTTTTGACGCCTTTTCCTGACCCTTAGCCCATTAACATTCCATGTTGTAACTTTCATTACGCCCATCCTATAGGAGATTTTTGGTCCTACAAACTATCGTGGCCTTATTTACCATAAAATATACATATCGGACAAATGCATTTTTTTGATTTTTTTCCCTATGCTCCCCACCCAATAAAAACAAAACGTCATTAATGTGCTCAAAAAACCCGAAAAACCTAGCACTTCTAGCCCCTCTAAAGCTCCCACCCCTCCCTGGAGAACCCTCCCAACTTCCATTTGAGCAATCTTATTGCCCTGTTTGAGCTCCGCTACTGTAGGGTTGTCCTATCTTTATTGCATTGTGTGTTGGCTCTTACTTCAGTCTCATTTATTTATGTGCTTTTATTTGCTCCAACAGTGATTCTACCTCTTTTGGTTCACGAATATTAAAAGTCTTGTTGTTCCACATAATTTTCAAGAGAGCAGGAAATTTCATTTGAACCGAGGCTCCTGCTGCTGTCAACTCTTTCATATAATTCCCTAAAGCCCATTGTCTATCTGTTGTCGCCCTAGATATGTCTGAACGGACTTTATAGTTATATCCATCCTTTATGAAAGTGGTAGACTTTAACGCAGCATTTAAGATAGTCTCTTTTATAGTGTAGGTTTTAAAATTAACAAGTATTCGACGTGGATTTTTCCTTGGTTTATTCAGTCTAAAAGGGTCCCTATGAACCCTGTGGATGTCGTCCTCCAGCATTTTTTCATCTAGCTCTGGAGAGATTCCCTTGATCAGATTAATTATAAAGTTTTTTAGGTTTGAACCTTCAGCGCCTTCTGGAATATTTAGAAACCGTAAATTACTCCTCCTTGCGTTGTTTTCCAACGTTTCAAGTTTGTCTCTAAGTTCTTTCTCCGAAGATCTCAACTCCTCAATGTCGTTTTGACAGGATCTCACTTCTGTTTTTGTTTGTTCCAAAGATATTTCTATGGTAGAGACCCTAACAACTAAGGCATTAACCTTAGATTCTAAGGCCTCGCATGTTGCTTGAATCCTCTCCTGATTTTTTTCAGACTTGGCAAAGCCATGCTTCATTTCTTTAAAGAGAGACCCCATTAGTTCCCCCATTTCAGTATGCGGGGGTACCTCTAAACCTTGATCTTTGTTTATAACCTTTTGTTGTTGATCTTCATGCCTCTCATGATCCTCCTCTTCTTCGATATAATTATTATCCTCCTTATCTGTCTGACCGAGGACTTGAAACGGATTAGATATCTCTATTGTTTGCATAACAGCAATAGGTACTGGTTTTTGCATGTTGAGGAACCCCTCTACAGATTTTTCCTCTTTTAATCGTGTATTTTTAGACACCTGTTGAACTTTAAAAAAGGAGCGAAGAGATGGTGTAACTTTTAAACTGGCGCCCCTTTTTAGCTGCTCTTTTTTCGCCGCCTTTGCTGCTCTAGTAGAGACCACTGCTACTGTATCTGTTTTTACTCTTTGATTTTCTTGTTTCTTAATTGCTTTTATAACTGTGGTATGGCTAAGGCTGGCAACTTGTTCTTGGTCCAGTTCTTTATGCGTTAATAGAGCAGCGTCGACTTTAGACGGGACGGTTGTAAATTTCCTATTCCTTAGTGCGTAGGTTATATCTTGGATTCGATTTTTTGTACTCTCTTTTTATCCGAATCCCTTAAGTCTATAACAGTTTTTTAGTTCCATCCAAAGTCTGTAATTTAAAATCTTCTGCAATTACAACCTCGTCTTGTACTGACTTTATAGTACTGGTGATTTTGGGTGAAAACAAATCTTTTACCTGGCTCTTCCCCCTCCTTCTTGCTGAACTCATACACACTACTTTACGAGTTACTATAGTAGTACTATGTTCCTCGCTTGGTAATTCAGCATTTAGTTTCAGAGGCAGTAACAAGGAGCCACTTGGGGGACCTCTAAAACGTACTTTTATTATGGCTCTTCTCCTCCGATGTAACTCTGCTGCAGCAACTGACCAAACCGCTCCCCTCCCTCCTCTAGGTGTCTGGGAATTCGAAGGGAGCTCTCCTCCAAATCTTGCCTGCTCCTCCGCCACCGTTTTCGCGTCCACCGTGCCTCCAACAGAGGCTCTCAACCGCAAACCCCAGGCTCCAAACTCCAGAGCAGCAGGGAAGAAAGAAGCAAAAAAGGGACCGCTCTCCTGGTCAGCTGCGGGTTCAGTGGTTCAGCGGCTCAGCGCGGCTCGGCGTTCTATGGTTCCCGTGAACGCCGGCGCCAACCAGGAAAACAAAGCAAAGTGCGCGGACCGTGCTGCAGCAAAACCAAGGTAACCGAATCCAGCCTCGAGGACGCCTCATGTGTTCCTGCTCCCACGAGCTGTTACATTCCTATGCGGACTTCCCTAGCTCACGGAGCTCACGACCCGCTCTCCTAGCTGGCCGCCATGTTCTCCCCATAGTAAGTCGCTGTAGGCTGTAATGCTCTAAAAATATTTACTTTAGAGGTTGTTTTCGTCTTCTTTGCTGCTCTCTTCCGTCCTGTGGTTTTTCTTTTATGAGCGCTGTTTCAAGAACTCCTCCTTTTATTATAGGGGACTGGCGGGCCCCTACGCTTCGAAGAGTGACGCTTCCTTTTAACACTTTTGCGAGGTTTGTATACCAACCCCGCGCCTTCTTGCGGTTGCTTGTTCATGCGCTCAGCGACAGCCGAGGTGACTGACCCTATCACATTGTGTGCTATGTTCGTAGCAGCCGCCTTAACATGTGGTTTTGCAATTTCATAGCCTCTTTTCAAGAATGGCATGGCTCTTCTAAACAAGCTACGGAAGAAGCCCCCTAAGCCGGCCCCGTACATAACAGGGGACCCTTGAAAGTACGGCGGTCCTCCATACCCAGCCTGGTTTCTGTAATAGTCCCTATACATAGAAGGATCGCCATATGTTTTCCTGAACACCATGATATCTTCTTAATAGCCGCTGTCGCGTCTTGGTCTTAAATGAAGCTTAACAATAACTTTCCAGTATTTAAAGGACACTGGCTCAGACTGGTCATCGAAGATCATAATTGAAATAGTATCAAAATGATTTCTAGAAACTGCTAGATAGTCAGCCTTATTAAATTGAATATTGACGATTGTATCATTTTCGCCCTGCACATGTACCCATCTTAACAGCAGTGAATAACTATCACCGATCCTCTGAGCCTCTACAATATCGCTATACACATAGAGTGTATAGAACCCCCCATTAATATAAGGACACGTGTTATCGAGTTCGACCGTACTTCTCATATGTTGCACGGTACCTAAAACCCTTTTTAATTTACCAGAACAGTTAAACGATGTATTGCCGCCTGGGGCTTTAAGAAATACCTTCCTTCTAACATTATCTAGCATCAGGTGAATATTCGAATAGGTTTCAATTTTGGATATGGATTTGTTGATTGCGTCGACAACACTTGTAACGGTGGGGTAGTATCCGTATGGAAAACCAGTGTGTATGCTCAAAGGGTCCTGATCGCGCTTTATGTTAAATTTGGCTTCTAACGGTGCAAATTTATTCCATGTTCTTGGGTATTGGATTTCTGGTAGGGCTACTTCCCAATTCCCTTTCAGGTCCACAGGTTTAGCCAATTTCACGGTATAATTAGAAATCTTGTTGTCGGGGAACATGTCCTTTGAGGCGTTGGAGGGCAGGGTAATATAAAAGGCCATTGTCTCCATCTTACCGCTAGTTTTAGACACCGTCCAGAACTCACACACCCTTCAGCGAGCTGGCCAACACCCAACTGTTAAATTCGCAGGCCAGCCCCGCCATTTAACAAATGCCTGGCTGTTAGCCCCTCTACCTTTCCTTTTCAGAACCTTTTCAACCCTATACACCCTATGCGGATCATCGGTGACCCTTTGTAACTCTTCCTTGTAAAAGACGCCTGACACCTCTTCTCCAGCGTAGTCCTTTAACCTGTAAATATACAGCCCCTCTTTAAGCTCCACATTTTCCACTATAAATATCTCATCACTAAAAGTCTGTTGGTACCCCTTCGTAAAGACGCCTTTCAGCTTTGAAATCCTTACACGATCACCTTTTCTAAAAAGAGGTTTCTTCACCCGTGTAGCAAAATGACCCCCGTACACAGTTCTCCAGACACTTAACGAATTACCTGGCTTTCCTCTAGGGGTGTTGTTTTGATGGTTCGGTGATAACTGGCATTATAAACATCTATAAAAGCCTGTAACACATCGACGTATCTGTAGGTGTTGTAGGCTGTGAAATATCTCCACATCTTAGACTTTAGAGTTCTGTTAAACCGTTCTACAACCGCTGCTTTTACTTCCGAATGTGTTACAAAATGGTGAACAACATGTTGCTTTAATAATTTCTGAAAGGTATTATTTAAGAATTCTTTCCCAGCGTCTGCTTGTAGTTTTTGAGGGGTTCGACCCCTCTCGAAGATGGCTTTAAAAGCAGCTGTGACGCTGGCCCTGCTTTTATCGCTTAGTGCTTCTGCAAATGCGTACTTGGACAAGACGTCTATGCCGGTTAATATATAACGAGCACCGTTATTATGTTTTGCTAAATCTTGAAGGCTGATGATGTCCGCCTGCCATTGATAATCTATTTGCGCATTAACGATTGTAGGGCGCCTCTTAACCCCTTCGCTGCGGGGGTAATTCCCCCGTGGGTGCGGGGGGGCGGGGGGTGAATGCGGCACCACCGTGCTCGTGACGAGACCAGCTCGTCATGAGTCACAGTGGAGCTGTGCTCATGACGAGCTGGTCTCGTCACAAACCCGTCCACTCATTAATTCTCCCGCACAGGCGGGGAATTAATCATGCGTGGGCGGTGCGCACCTGTTATGACGAGACCAGCTCCTCATGAGCACAGCTCCACTGTGACTCATGACGAGCTGGTCTTGTCATAAGCACCGAAGGGGTTAAAGCGCCTTCTGCCTGGCTTATGGAGTGTATACGCCTCCTCCCCTGATAGCCAAGTCTTCACCTGTGCTCTGTTTACCGGTTCATTTTCAACTAGAGCCCTTCTATACAGAGCTTCAGCGCTTCCAAAGCTGCCAACCCCTCTTGTATCGTAATAAAGTTTTCTTAACCGGGCCCCCGACATGTTATCAGCCGCTACAACACATGAAATGAAATACGCTTGTTTTGTGTAAGGACATTTTATTAAAAATAAAGAATATTAGCAAAACATAAACAGAACGTACTTCACATTTTCATAGTAAGCATAGTAACACACATCCATCTTGTGCTGTAACATTCTACTGCTTTGTTCTAAATCGGAATGCATTTGTAACATTAAATAATAACTTATTTTATTTTAAAACAGTCTTCGGGGGAACCTGTTCTTCTATTTTTTAAATACATATTACACATACGCCTGTCTACGAGTCTTTCTATCATCTTTCTATCAAAGCCCGTACACATCCTCTGCATACCGAGTAGCTTTAAGCTTGGGTCAAGGGCGTATCGGATCTCATTGAGCTCCATTGCCAAGGTGTTCAGCATATCAGGGTGAACATATTTCTTTTCAGCGGACAACCCATACACAACCCTTAGCAGTTTATACACCCTGTACAGGTCTAACAAACTACATATATAACGGATTGTTCTTGCTCTGTATGATTCAGTTAGGTATTCGTGCGCAGACTGCTGAGGATCCTTCATTTGATGTCTATAACAAAAGTTGTAATAGTCACGTCTGACGCATGCTAGTACAACTGCTGCAGCGAAACCCTTAACACCCATTATGGCGTCGTAGGGCACTGCTGGTGTTTCCTTTTCACATGTGCCACTCTTAGAGCCACAGACACAATTCCCGTGGTCATCTTTGTTTTGGCATGTTGAACTTTCAGTCTGCTTCGAACACCACAGACAGAAGAAATTGACATCATTCACTTTTGAAGACGACCCCTCTGGACCTGTTCTTTTTGGTGATGCTTTCTACAGTTCAAAATAAGAAAAAGAGACATACAGTTAGTTGAAGAAATACACTACACTAATATAGAGTTTGATTGCCTCTAAAGTTTTTACCAACCTCAGCATTTTCACAGCCCTCTGCGGCGGCTCTGAAATCTTGAGAGTCACAGAGGTCCATAGAGCTTGTACCCGGCTGTTGCACAGCAATCGGCTCTGGAACACCTTCTTCCATAAAACCCATATCTTCATAGACTGGTGTGTTAGGAGGCGCTACAGCTTCTTCACCATAGTCCATTATGAAGAAGTTGCATCCAGAAGACCCTTCACCACTGGCAGAGCCCTCACTGTCGCTGCTGTCGACCTTAATCGGCGACACCAGGTGTGGCCAGTCCTTGAGACTAAGCCCTTCCATCCGGCAGCATAGGTCATCGTGAAAAACAGTAACGTCGCAGCCCATATCTTTAGGAGCTTCCTGTTGAGCATTCTCATCCAATACAGTAGGTGTTATGCCACGAAAATATCGATAGTGGCCTGGCCACCTGCCAAGGGGGTCCTTTTGATGAGCGGGCTGTATCTCTTCATATTGGTAAGGTGCTCTGCCTGTATACCAACTCCTGGTTGCTGTACATGGCGTTTAAGAACGACTTATATGTATTCTAAACGCCCCCCTAAAAGAGGCGTACATATCTACATCACATCTTGGTCACAGGTCGGCCTGGGGTTCTGCTTCTCCGGGTCTCCAACAAGCCCTCCCCGCCCCCTATGGAATCCCGCCCCACGGGACGCACCCCCAACTACGCCATTTTTGTCATTGTTGTTGTCATTTCCTCCCTCTAAATGTGCGCACATGCTCGCAGCACACATGACACACCCCACATAACCCTCAGTTCCAAGGAGGTCTCTCGCACACCCAACTACGTCATTTTTGTCATTGGCGTTGTCATTGTCGTTGTCACCGACCTGTCACTTTTAAAGTGATGAGTAAAGGTATCCCATTATACTACTAACACCATATCCCGACTGAATTCCGTGCACGTCAGTGTGTGTCACAAAAAACTTCTACGTTGTAGACCTGATAGAACAAGCCCGGTAAAACACATTTCTATGTTATCATAGTTTTGTCACCCCACCATGCAATCCCAAAGTTCCCTGTCTCATGACGTGGTATGGCAGTGAGTTCATTTTTCTTCATCTACATGTTCTCATCATGTTCCTGTAAATGTAGAAGTGTAAGATGCTGATACCTCACTGGAAACAATGCGGAAAAGTAACATTTGTGCATATTTCTGTCTTGATCATTTGCATTGGTAATGAGGTTCAGAAAGGTCAAGGTAATTGGCAAAACACAGTGCCTTGTTGCACTAAAGTAAGCGTAAAAACAAAAAGTGACAAAGATAGACATAAGTATTGAAACTGGCGCAAGGTGACCCCACATTTCAGTAAATTAATGCGTGTGTACTTCCATTTCATACACAGTCTCTTCAGACAGAAGTGCCCGCTGCACCTGCCGACCCCAGTTTAGGGTTATCGTGTAAACTCAGCACAAGCTTTAGAAACATAAAAGAGACATAATGCGATATTGTCTCTAAATTTTCCGCAATATGATTGTTATATTCTTCCTTTTAATACCTTGATTCATGTTGTTTTCTTATTATACTGTGGAACATTTGCTGCTCCTTAGCAACCTGGCTGTAGTTGGTTACAATGGAATGTATGGGGGGCGGTTGGAGAGGAGTCATTCTGGAGAGCGGTTTGTGTCCAGGGGTCTGTTCCTGTTTATCTAATAAATCTCCTTTTAACATCATTTATGTGTCCTGCCTCTCAAAACTGGCGACGAGAGTGGGATTACCTTCATAGAGGAGGACACCAACGTTTTGCACTGCCCTTCCGTGCATCGCTTGAGGAACGAAGCATTCTTACACAGTAAGTCAAGTGACCCCTGGAGTGTCTCCCTATAGACTCATACTGTCACTAGTTCCTAGTGCACGCCCTGCCGCTGTGACGACCACGGTACCTCTGGAGCTGTTGTACTCGTGTGTGGATGAATCGCTATTTTTTTTTTGCCCTACATTTTGGCTAGCGATTTTGTTCGTCCTAATTGACTCCCCGTATGCTCCCACTCATGAGTGTTTGCGCTGCTGTGGAGTCGTAATTGAACAAGAAATTGCGTTTAACTGCGGAGCCTTATTTGTGAGTTTAAACTTACTTTGGCAGTTGCAACCCGTGCCTGGTTGGGCCCGTGCATCGATCGCGTCCTGTGTTTGAAGAGCGCGACACCCACGCGCTGGGAGATCCTTGTTTTGTCTCGGCATTCTTTATCTGAACGTCGTTTGGGAGCGTCCCGATGCACATGTCACGCACATTGCGTGAGTAAAGAAAAACGTGCCGCCATCTTGGATGTTGCTCTGGATGTTGCTCTGGAAGCATTACTTCGTGCCTTTCAACAGCGTTTCGTTCCACGCTGTGTTTTTCGTTCTCCGGTGATACGCTCACCTTTACAAGTGTGTCACATCTTCTCAAAGTACTGCTCATTTCCACAAGTGTGTCATTTCTACTGCATCAGTGACACACACACTTGTGAATACCTCACACCTTCTAGCCACATTTGGGTATTGTTTAAATTTTTGTGTATACAATTTTAACATACTTTCCTTCACAGAGACATTTTATTTTAGAAATTGTATCACCTTTCCTGTTTTTCTTTCGTTTCCTTACCTTTTACAAAATGTCTTCTCAAATCATTCCGGCACCACCATTTTTCCTGCAAAGTCCAGGTCAACCATGCATGTTGTGGGAACATTGGAAAGAATCGTTTGAGACATACTTGGAAGCTATAGGGGTGATGATTATGTTTCAAAAAGGAAGCTAGCAATTCTTAAACAATTTTTGGGACTAGAAGGCAGAAATGTTCTAAAAACATTACCCATGATGGAAGTTTCCTACACCGAGGTAAATGCAGAAGGTGAGGCTGCGGGGGATAGCAACATCGATGTATACGAACTTGCTTTGAAAGCTTTGGAAGATAATTTTGGAAAAAAGTTAGTGTTGTGGTGGAAAGACACAAATTTTTTTCGTGTGTGCAGTCACCAGGGCAAACCATTGAGCAATATGTAGCAAATTTGAGAATGTTGGCTGTTACTTGTAAGTTTAATAACATGAGGGATGATCTAATTAGAGATCAATTAATCAATAGAATATCGAATCTCAAAATTCAGGAAAAGTTACTAGGTTTAAAGGATCCTTCCTTAGACAAAACTCTATTAGTAGCTAAAAGGATGGAGAACACCTCCAGGTATGTTAAAGAGCTTAACTCAGCATCCAAAAAGTTTATGCAAGAGGATGAAGGTGTGCATAACATTAAAAAGGGTGCTAGAAAAGTTGAGGAAAAAACATTTCCAGAGAAGAAACAAGAAGGGGCAAGATTTAAATCTAATTACTGTTTCAGGTGTGGTAGCCCAAAACACACAGGAGATGCAAATTTTTGTCCAGCTGCCAAAATTAGATGCCACAAGTGTAAAAGATTCGGGCATTTTGCGAGATGGTGCAAAAGTTCTGTGCCTTCTACAATCCCCAAATCTGTTAACCTAGTTAATCAAGCCAATCCTGCCCAAAATGATGACAGTGTATATGACAGCAACAGTGATGATGAGGATGTAGAAGTCATGGTCATAGAGTCCAATCAGGTTCTCAAATGTGAAGGGGGAAACATGATAGCTATCGCCCTCCCAAGTGCGTTATTAAAATCAACGGCAAGGACGTACAAGTATGGGCGGATTCTTGTTCCCCATTTACTATCATTGATAAATCTGTTTGGGAAAGTTTAGGAGGCAGAATAGATGAGTTACAACCCTCTGATGTCATTCCTGAAGGTTATTGTGGTGAAAAACTACCTGTTATGGGATATGTAGAAACGGAAATGTGTTTTTGAGCAGAAAAACCACAGCTAAAATATACATTGTGCACAAGGGTAGATCTCTTTTAGGTTGGAAAGAACAAAGAGCCCTTAATATCATACTAAACCCGAATCATCCTCAACAAGTATTATTAACATCACCTGGAAATAATCTCCATTGGGTTACCAAATACCCTGACTTGTTCAGTAAGAAGTTAGGATGTTTAAAAAAGTTTAAACATCGAATCATCTTAAAGGTTGACGCTGTTCCCAAGGTTCATAAAGTAAGGAATATTCCTTTTGCATTAAGAGACAAACTCAAAGATGAATTACACAGGCTTTGCAATGAGGGTGTAATTGAGCCCATTGAGGCTTCTCAATGGTTAAGTCCTATAGTTTTGGCAAGAAAACCTAATGGAAATATTAGGATGTGTATTGATTTGAGAGACGTCAATGACAACATTTGGATAGACCGACATCCTCTTCCCCACATTAACGAAATGTTAGCAACTGTTAAAGGGGGTACACATTTCACCACCTTGGATTTGTCTAATGCCTATCACCAGGTATTGTTGCATGAGGATTCGAGACACATTACGTCCTTCATCACTCCAGAGGGTGCTTTCCAATTTGTTCGTATGCCTTTTGGTTTGGCGTCAGCTTCAGCCGTATTCCAAAGAGTGATGCAATCTGTTTTAACTGGTTTGAAAAACGTTTTAGTCTTCCAAGATGACATTTTAGTGTGGGGATGTGATAAAATCAAACACGATGAAATATTGGAAGAGGTACTAAAGAGACTTTCTGATGCTGGACTCACTATAGCCTTAGAAAAATGTAAGTTTGGCGTGAGTGAAGTGGAGTATTTAGGGCACACTCTAACATGTGATGGTGTAAAACCCAAACGGAGCTTGGTTGAAGCCATTGAAAAGCACCTGCCCCGTGTGATAAAGATCAACTTAGGTCATTTCTTGGCCTTGCAGAATATTACTCAAAATGTATGCACCATTTCTCAGATAAAGTCCATGAGTTGAGGAAATTGATGAAAAAAGGTGCCAAATTTCTATGGTCTGATTTGTGTCAACTAAATTTTGAAGCTATAAAAAAGACATTGCCACCGCTGTTACTTTAAAATCTTATGATCCTGAACATCAGACCATTATCTCCACGGATGCTAGTAATTATGGTCTTGGTGCTGTGCTCATTCAGGTGCACCATGGAAATGAAAGAGTAGTAGCCTTCGCTTCTCGCACATTAAGGGGTGCAGAACTCACATATTCCACCATCGAAAAGGAAGCCCTGGCATGCTGGTGGGGTGTGCAATATTTTCGAACATTTGTATGGGGGACTAAATTCCAATTACACACTGACCACAAACCCTTAATAAATCTGTTCTCCACAAAAGGTGCGGGTAAAGCCACTCCTAGGATCGCCAAGTGGTTATATCGTCTGCAAGAGTATATCTTTGAGATAAAGTATATTCCTGGAGCAAGGAATGTGAATGCTGATTGTGTATCGAGATTACCTTTGGATAGAATAGAAGATGATGAGGATGATGAGTGGATGGTTGCAGAAATTAAAGATGTATGTAATGCCATCAGTGAGGAGGATTGGAGAAAAGCTGTTGTAGAAGATGGCGTTTTGAGCAAAATCAAAAGCGTTTTAAACGATGAGCAAGGATGGAGATTGCACAAAGGTTTGGAATCATTTAAATTAATTTGGTCTGAGTTGAATATCATTGATGATATACTTAGAAGAGGGTGTAGGTTGGTTGTACCTGAGTTGCTGAGAGAAAGACTGTTGAATATCATGCACGAAGGTCATGGTGGAATGTCTGCCATGAAAAGGAAGATTAGAGAGGATTTCTGGTGGCCTGGTATGGACATACAAATTGAGCGGTATGTTCGTGATTGCATAGCATGTGCATGTAGTGACAAAACTCATTCTTCCCAAGAAACCACCATTGTTTCGTCACCTTTGCCCAAGGGACCTTGGGATAGACTGGCCATTGATATTTGTGGACCATTCGATGTTTTGAACGTTTGTGAGAGATTCGCTATTGTTATGGTTGATTACTTCTCCAAGTGGCCGGAGGTAGCTTTTGTTAAGGAAGTCAAGTCCTCGAGTGTTATTTCATTTTGTGAGGATATTTTCAGAAGGGAGGGTTGTCCTGCTGAGATTGTCACAGATAACGGACCTCAATTTATTTCAGAAGAATTTGAGAATTTTCTTGTCAAGTGGGGTATCAGACACACTAGAACACCTGTTTACCACCCAAGGGGAAATGGCCTCGTAGAACGCTTCAACAGAGTTTTGGTGGAGTGTGTCCAACTAGCATGTATGAGTGGAGAGTCTTGGAGGCAACAAGTCAAGGATATGTTATGGTCATATCGCACCACTCCTCATTCGGTGACAAAAGAGACACCTTTTTCCTTACTCAAGGGAAGAGTGCCATGTTCAATAGCTGTACCAGCTTGGATGAACAGGGCTGGCAAACGTGATGTGAATTTAAGTAGAGTACGATACAGGGTGGACAATTACCAAAAAGCGTATTGTCATAGACATAATAAGAAAATTGTGAAATCCAAACGTTCATTTACGCAGGGAAGGTTTGTTAGAGTGTTTGTGGGGGATAAAGCCAAAAAAGGTTGTACAAAATGGTCTTCTCCCAAGGAAATTGTTCTGGTAAAAGGGAACAGTGTGAAGCTATCGGATGGTAAGTGGTGGAACACCAGGAAAGTGTCACCATGTTCAGACACCGAGGTTGCTGTGTCTTCTAATGCCCAACAAGGTTCTGATGCTGGAAAAGTTGTTCATGGTCCAAGTGATGTATTTACCCCTAAAGCCACGACTAGCTCTGGACGAATTCGTGTAACACCTAAAAAATATGAGGATTACATATGTTCTTGAAGTTAAATTGTTTTGTAAAAAAAATATATATAATAATTTGTATTTTTCTTAAGAAGGGGGATGTGTTATATTCTTCCTTTTAATACCTTGATTCATGTTGTTTTCTTATTATACTGTGGAACACTTGCTGCTCCTTAGCAACCTGGCTGTAGTTGGTTACAATGGAATGTATGGGGGGCGGTTGGAGAGGAGTCATTCTGGAGAGCGGTTTGTGTCCAGGGGTCTTGTTCCTGTTTATCTAATAAATCTCCTTTTAACATCATTTATGTGTCCTGCCTCTCAAAAATGATCAGAGAAAGAACAGTATTTGTGGACAAAGTTAGTTTAATGATACATTTTCATCAGTAAAATACTTGTTGACATTGAAAACTTTTTAATCATCCATTTACTGCACTGGCATCAGTTTCTTCATTTGTCTTTCTTTCTTTTTTTCTTTTCGTTCTTCCTATTTAGTAAAGCATTAGCACCGAAAGTCTTTTAAGCGCCTTACATTTATCAGAGCAGTGCATTAAACAAGCTAGGACATTAACAGAGAGGGGCATAACAGTCAACGACCATGTCGTGAGTGTATGTTGTTTTTTTCCAAACACAAAAAAACATTTCTTGAATGCGCACACTGTTTGTATAAGGTTAAATATTCACGCACTCATGAACGGGGCATGCCCTAAAATAATCACAGGCTCTGAGAAGGTAAATGGACAGTAGTATTATCCTAATTTCCAACAAATGAGTCACTAAAATGTGCATTTAGCTGCTGTAGTGTATTTTGAAATGTCTGACCTTTTAAATGGGTTCAAGTGTAACTTACTGTTAACAATCACAAGGTCGCCTTTGTATAGGGGTGCTTTGCATAAAGGTAATTGATTCAGCTGGCCCCAGTCTTTGCTCATCTCAGTAAATCTATTTCTCAGCTGCTCCGGGTTAATCACCAAGTCTGCCCCATGCTGATGTCCTCCATTACATCATAATTAGAGCCCTGCAAGCGGGGCTCGGGAAAACTGATGAATGTATTCACATTGCCTCCCCGAGAGCCAGATGTTGTTGGATAGATTTCATTTAATTCCGTGACAGCTGCAGTAATGGTCTCCATGTGCAGGGAGCTGATAGAGGCATCGATAAGGGTCTGGGGAAAGTGAAGCGCACCGTGCTTCTTGGCTAGTTAGCCAGGATAATTCATTATTGTGGATTGCCTCGTTTTGTGCAACAATTAAAATATACTGCAGTGCGATTTTGCTCCATCTAATTTTAAGCCCACTTTAATAAATGGGAGCGTTTACAACAGCACGTCCTAATTCTAATTTCATGTGGGAAATGTTTTTGCCATCGTAACTGGAGCCTTGGTGTATAGTACAGGAGCTTGCTAGAGGGCAAGCTTGGAATATATTTTAACAGGATGTACTTTCATATACTGAAGGTCAAAGCTATATTTGTGCAGTTTGTGGCTAATAACACGCATTGGGCATGCTGGATGGAAGTCAAATATACACACTGGGACTGAAAATACCCAGATCGGTGAGGTTGGAGCTCGTATTGCTGCACATAGTTCAGCAGTCATGTCCCACCTAGAATGCTGCTTAGCTAGGCAGAGTTCTCTTCATATATAGCAGCCCCGGTCCGTGCAGGTAACAGCGGTGGGGCCTTGTAAGGGGGGATTTCGAGGGACGATGCAGAGGGAAAATCAAATAAATAATTAATTTTCCCTCTGCATCGTCCCTCGAAATCCCCCCTTATCCGGCCCCACCGCTGTTACCTGCAGGTACCGCGGCTGATAAATAGAATTGCATTGAAAACCTACTGGTGTAGTATTACCATTGGGTAAAACAAATACTGTGGGGCTGCTTTCAAAACATCAGCATTTTCATATTTCCTATGTGTGCGCTAGTCATTGGGTATGGTTAGTATCCCATTCTCTGTCTGTGGTCCCATTCAATTAAGGCTAGTGCAATAATGTTTTTTTCAACTCATCTGAAACATCAGAATTTCACCTTGTGCTTGGCTCTCCACCCTTCATTACTTTCTCTTGTTGCATTGCAGTTCTCATTTTCCTTCCTACTTAAATGCTTATTTCACACAATTGTTAAGCTCTTTAGAGCAGCATAGTCATCTCGATCTGAGAGCAGTTCAAAAAGTGTTATTTTTTCCCCAGAATACCTGTAATATTTTCTGGCACTTTCTCAAGGGGCCTCTTTCCTCAATGCATAGCTGCGGCAATTTAGATTTTTCTGCATGTTCACTTAAGACCTTTTGTCCTTTTTTAGATAATGTGTTTATTGATATTACAACTCTTTGCCCTGTGACTCTGCTATTAATCATCATAGAGTGTGTGTGGCATGGCCCTAATGTGGTATTGGCAAAGCTGTTTTCACCTAGTTGGTCTTGTTAAGTTTCGTATAAGGCGATGTTAGATGGCATAAAAAATGCACTAAATGACATAGATGTTAAAAGTCATATGTGGGCTGCAGTGTTTATGTATACCACCCACATACAATAAAACATTCAAATATATGGTTGTCAGGAGCACCACTTTGCTCTGACCCAGCTGCAGGTTTAAGGCACTGCAATTTCAGATGGCAAGGAAAAGTGCTACTGCCATGAGAGAAATCTGTTTTTAGATATTATTAATTCACCCTAAAGTGTGCCTTGTAAGCCTCCAAGTCTGGGTGCTGATTATACAAAAATGTGTCCACTATGTATTTAAAAGTGTGCCCTCACAGTGACCGGAGGCCTGAAAGCTACATTCAGCTATAGTTTCAATGAGACAGGCTTAGATGTTCATATTTGGGAAAATGCTACAACATTCTCTCAAATTTATTTGTCTTGATTTTCAAAATGTGATTTAATGGCGAAATCAGATTCTTGATACATTTAGTGTAAAAGGAGCTTTACAAAAAATTACTTTTGGCTGCTTGATTTTATATATGTGGTGCCAACACTCTTATATTTCATTCTGCTACCACAAGTGGACTCCTGTCCCTCAGGCTTATAATTATTTTCAATGACAAGGTATTGTTTTCCCTGAAGGTGGTGCACATTGAATAATCGGAGACAAAGCTTTTTATTTTGTAAGTTGAAGTTGTTATATTCTTTTTATTTAATTTATAAATCAACACTTTTCTAATTACTCTTTTGTCCATTTTCTTTATCTATTTCAGCTTTATTTCCCATTATTTCACTGTTCATCTCAATAGTATAGCCCCTACGAATAATAATATCACAGAAAGATCCAGTGTTGGAAAATCTATCAAAAGTGGTAGAATATTACTTGAGAACTTTTTTCCAACATTACTGAAGAATACAACTGAACTTATACAAAAACCCTTTGCGATCAGAATCAAGGAAGAACATATTTTTATAAAATAGTATATAATGAACCAGTATGGCTGTATTTCTCACGGAAAGGGACTTCAAGCAAGTAAAAATGATGCTAAATGAGCCTCAAGAAATTGAAGGCATAAGAAAGGTGCTCATATAATCAATGAAGGTTATACCATGCAGCAATGATTTCAATTTTAATGGAAAAGTCTATCTACAAACTATTGGTACAATGATGGGCTGTGAGGCTGCCCGTGAAAATAAAATATCAATATGCATTCTCTATGCATAGGAAGATTTATTTTGAAACCTTTTACTATAGGCCATGGAACGCAACAGAGGTGCCCTCTGTCACCAATCTTAGCTACACTTACCATGGAGCCCCTAGCACAGCGACTTCGTTTGGGGGGGCGACCATGGGGCATCCCACTGGATGGAGAAATGCATGTTGTGTCCCTGCACACAGACGATGTACTGCTATATCTTCTGACCTGGCCTCAATTTCGGTGGTCTTCCATGATTTTGAACAGGGGGAGGGACTACGGGTGGACTAGGGGAAATCATGTGTTTTCCCCCTTAGCCGTGATGCTCCGATGCGGGTAATTCAGCTAGGTGTGTTATGTCACGTATAGAGGCCCTAATGTAGACCCGTTCATACATGCCCTAAAATGGACGTATTCGTATTTGCCCTAATACGGTCATATTCGTACTTGCCCTATTATGGTCAAAGCTGCATATGCCCTATTACGGTCATAACTGTACATGTCCTATTATAGTCATGATTCCTTATATAGGCATAATCTTTCACCTACATTGGTCCTCGCTAGTACACAACGAGCTCTGAGGGCTGAACGTTATCTAGTCTGTGGTTTTGAATACAGCAGTGTTTTTCCCAAACACAGGCCCACACTGTACTCATCAATTATGCATGGCTCTTTAGGAACACACCACCTGCATAATATGTATGTACAAAGTTCACCCCTGACGTCTTCCTCACGTCTAACAAGGGCCAATACAAACCATACGAAGCAACTAGAGTCTTCAGGGTATAAATACACCACATCTTACCCCAGTAAGACAGAGGGAACCGAGACTTCCATGCTGACACATTGACCAGAGACGCTGAGGCTCCTGCATGCAGTCGCTCCAGCTGACATCGGTCTAACACAGCCCTTGTGGGGTGTCCAACTCGAGACCAGGACGGGGTCCCACACTCTCTCTATTCAGGTATGGAGGTTCGACTAAATCCTAGAAGGATTCTTGGCTCTTAGGCTTTTAGACCTACACATATGCTAGGTACACTCAGGTACATCTAGTTAGGCATCGTAGGAGTACGCGCACTTTCATAATGCTTTTTATACTCATGTATGTATACATGATTATTGCAATATGGTAAAACTGTTCTATCCCTTTGCTTTTATCGTAGTGCTGATAATATATCTCTGTTATTGTCTGCTGGTTGCCGCAGCACATATATTTTACACTAGAATAACAACTGTTCAATAAATACTTATTGAAACGCCCAGACTGTTTATTCTGTGTAACTCTCTGAGACGAACCGAATAAGTAAGCACGAGTGACTGAACGAAAGGTAGTACATTGTTTCTACGATTCTGAGGAATTTGGGTTGTCATGATCTAAGGTTGCCAGAAACTAATCTCTCCCCGATAAGAGGAGATTCTAGTGGCACTGTGAGCTAGCTAATGCAAATCAGGCTAACATATACGGTGGGGGTGCACAGAGTCAGTCTAACACCAAGCCCACGGTTTATGTTATCCAAACGCGCAGGTCCTGCATGGGTACTATAGGAACTACACGACAGGTGGAGAGCCATTGACATGGAAGACTGGCACAGTCCGGTATCTTAGGGTTCACCTTTATCACTCTCAACAAGACCTATTTGTTGGTAACTTATAGCGGGCTTTTACTGCCCTCAAATCTCAAATGTGGTTTTGGCAACGATTGCCATTGGCACTGGCGGGTAGAGTAGCCCTTTCAAAAATGATAGTCCTTCCCCATCTACTATATTACTTTGTTAACATCCCAGTATTTCCTAAGCGACAATTCTTTCTTGACTTAGATTGGGCGTTGAGAGATTTACTATGGGACAATGGGCAATGTAGGGTGGCCCTAAATAGGATTCAGTTACCAGTGGGGGTGGAGGGATGGAGACGCCATCCTTCGAAGCTTATTATCTAGCAGCACAGCTGCATTGGGTGGCCAGATGGCTATCTGGTAATAATCTTTTTGAAACCAGTACAGGGGATGGCCCACTGCCCCCACATGTGATACAACAAATTCTTCATCATACTTTTAAGCTGCATTGTTCATGGACCCTACATGTGTGGATAGCTCGGAAGTGCTTGGCACGAGTCTTTCAGCTTACAAAAGCGCACTATCCCTTACTCTCCAGTCACATCATTACAAGGCCTACCAGGACCCCAGGGGCACTTTATTGCTGATCAATTTGCAACCTGGTATGAGCATTCCATTGATGTAGTGTGGGATTTGTTTCAGAATGACCACTTGCTTGCATTTGATCAGATATGTCAGGAAAATAGCATTCCTCCAACTCAATGTCTACTACACGAGCAGTTATTAAGAGCCCTCAGGATGCTGCGTGGTGTTATAGACACAGAACCACCAAAACATGCAGTGATGCACGCGCTACATGCCTTGCGAACAGGTCAACACATGATCACGTGGTTTTACATAGCCATTGGGGATCACACCGGGAAATCTCTGAGGCAACTCCGTCAGGAATTGGCGGAGGATTTAGCACATCCCTACATGACACTGAATGGATGCTAGTACTTAAATCTTCTCATGCTATCTCTAGAAATGCACAATTTAAGAAAATTCAGTTTATGATTCTTCATAGGGCTTACCTCACACCTTCTCGAATAAACCGTATGTTCTCATCGACTGAACGTGCCTGCCCTAGATGCCGAGCGCTGTCGGCTGACCTGAGGCACATGCTTTGGACGTGCTCAGGTATTGTCAGTTTCTGGCATTTGGTACAAGCCCTATTAGCTACAGTTACAGAGCTAACAACACTAAACTAATGGAAAGCTACAGAACTGGGTATTTTTCCAAGGTAAAAAAGTTTTAAGGTACAGATATGCTTTGCTAATTTAGCCATTCTTTTAGCTAAGAGCATACTAACTATGCATTGGGGTGCACAACAGCCACCATCCTTTCTTCAGTGGTGTTGAGCTTTGCTCCGTTGGGGTGAAGTAGAAAGTTCTGTGCTGCATTGGGAGGAAGCCCGAAGAATACGAAAACATCTCATAGCAGCAGCTTGGGACACCATGCTAATACAATTAAAAGAGCATATAGCAAAGTATCCCTCTATCATCTCACATCAGTCTACTCCTCCTGTGTCCTCTTCTGATAGGGAATAACAAGACATACAGTGGATTTGGCCCAACACTAGGATCTGACCTCACACAACTTACTCACGATCCCCTAACTAGTACCCCATCTATTCCCGAATTTGCCTAATCATGCTTTCTGCTCGTATATTCCTCTTTGTTCTACCCTTTCCAAGTTGGACTTCCCCTTCAATTTTGTTTTCTTATCTCTATATATTTCCTCTTGCTCCATGATGGAGGATGGACTTCATATTGCTATGAATCCAGATTAGAATAACCATATGTGTAATTGGTGATGATTTATTGGTGAAAGTTTTGCAATATGGAGAGGATCAAGTGAAACACTGCATCAATTTGCAGAATATTCAATTTCTCTATGGCCAACTTTCTAGTTATAATTTTGACATGAATATGGATTGATTAGAACATCCAAAAGCGAGAATTTCGAATTTGCCACACAGTCACTGATTGTACGCAAACTGGTGGATAATGCCATGAAGTACAAACAGAGAGAGGATGAAACGTGTCAAGCATTTAGAGAAAGATATTCTCCTAAGGAAAACTTGCAAAAAGCTAGGGAAAGGATCTCATTAGTAACAACAAAGGGGCTTAAACATCAAAATCAAAAATTGGAAACACATTATTGAAGTGTGTGGTAGTGTACACTGGTACAATGGCAGACTAATAGGAAGAAGCAGAGAGATCAATTAGAAAATACTTGCTAGTGACACCAAGTACTTCGCAACCTTAGTGCTGCAAGACTTGCAAGAATGGGTGGACAATCAGTCACCAGTTCCATGGAAACAAACAGGAATCTGCACTGGCCAGGGAACATCACCTAATCTCACCGCCCTATCACTTTGCATGTAAAACACCACTCTGAGGTAATAAAGGCACACAGGGGCTCACGTGACACATTTCGGTAAAGACCCCTATAATGGTTGCATCTTCCTCAGAGCTAAATATAGCATAAAACCACAGTACAGTGTGGCTGGGGGAATTGAAATCAAGCAGTTCCCAGAGTGGGATCCTATAAAGAAAAACAGACGAATCACTATGGGGCTCAATCATATCGCAAAATATACATGTAGACTCAGTGTAGAGTACTTAGATATAAACCTAAGATATAAGGCACCATGTGTGTAAATAGGAAAAGAAGTGAAAGCTGAAATGAAATATCAGAACCGAAGAGCACACTCCTCTATGGCCAGAGTTCGAACTAGAGAGTCAACCTACTATATCTGGGCAAGAACATGTCCACCAAGTATATACCAGGATGAAGAAATCCCCAAGGGTATAGTGTGAAGGAGATGAAACTGCACAAAAATGCAGCCTTCAGGTGTGTAGCACTCCTCACTCAAATAATACTTACAGATGTGGAACGTATACAGACATCTATGTCATGTCTAACTTATATATACTAAGAGTCCAATGCTCAATGGTGCCCAATAAGTAGGATGTCGTCTTCAATCAAAAAATACCAAACATAAACAAAAAAATAATAATAATAATGAAGATATGTATATAGCTTCCATTTGGGGAACCTATCCCAAAATGAATCTGTTTTCTATATAGGATCCAGCTCTTAGAACTGCTTGATTTCAATTCCCCCTGCCCACCATGCTTTGGTTTTATTCTATATTTCGCCCTGAGGAAGGTGCAACCATTATAGGGGTCTTCACCGAAACGCGCATCAGCACATACATAGGACGGAAAAATATGGACCGGAACACCTCAGTCCATTGATATATGGAGGACACCAATTGGTCATGAAACATGAAATATTAAAATGTGATAGGTATAAAAGGATTATTAATATATGAATAAGGGAACATGACTATGGGTTCTGTGACCTTCTATTGTTATTTACGTTCTGCTTTTATTGGAGCTTGGTTATATGAAGGTGTATTTGTGTTATGATAGATATGTGTGTTCATCTGTGAGTGAATATGAAAGACATTTTTGTTAGGGGTGAATATACCAGTCTGTGTTGAGAAAGTGTATTTACAATTCATGTATTTGTCTTTTAATGTGATGTTTATGAAATGTTATGTAAGTTAGAAATATATGTATTTGATTGATTGTTTAACAAATTCGGAATATGAAATAATGTACTACATAACAGAAAAATAAAGCACATCATGTTTTTGTAAAAATATTTATCGGATCACTGTCCTCTATTGTTGATGCGTAAGCAATCCATATATAGGCGAGATACTTCGCCCTTTAATTCAAATAGGCGGAGGTATTTGTTTTGTTCACTTTGGTGTTCATTTCCCCTGCTCTCCTTGCCTACATATTTAGTCTCCAGGGGACCTCTTGTTCTTTGACTATCTGTATTACAGACATGACTAGCTTTTACTAGAGCAACACCCCCCCCCACACACACACACCGACATAGCAACACAGCATCACGTGTCAAAGCATGCAGGTCATGTATTTTTTTCTGATTTGTCACTCATTAGTGTTCATTTTGACAGTAGAGAGTACCTGTAAAACTTGGTTTTAGACGAGAGGACACCTAATATGGCTGAGAGAAACGTGGAGAAGCATGAAGAGAGACCACTTAGTTTAGGGGTAAACAATGAAGGAGAATAGATAGTTTGCCTGCAGTGGCCAATTGGTGGACAGATGCCCAATGGCACCAGAGAAGTATTATCTCAGAGTGGGTAGGTAGTAATTGCAAGTGGGTGCGGAAACTAGCGCGCTCTGCTACCCACTTCGAGATAGGTGGTTGCTCAGATTCAGCCAGCTTGCAGTTGCCAAAGATGGACATTGGCTTTTCTGGAGAACCCCTGAACCGAGTCATGAGGATGGGGCATTCCCTGCTACCCTTTAAGTCTGTTTTTGTTGATTGATTCTGTCAGCGGAGCAGAGCTGCGGATTGTATTAGTAATTCTAAGTTACAAGTGTAATGTTGAATTACCAAATGTCTCCAATTCCGAAGTAGAATTAAAAATTCCACCCGCCCCTAGCATTAACTGGAAAGGAACTATAAAAAAAAAGGTGGTGAAATTCAGTAAAACATACATATACTGGAGACATGGCTTTTAGACGCGCTTCAATTATCCATCAAATCAAAATACAATACCTTGGGATGACCTTTGATTCAAGAGGCACTTTTTCCGCACACATGGACAAAATGAAAGCCAAAGCTGCTACCCTAACTTTAGGTTTTCATACACTTTTAAGATCTCTGCAAGGCCCAATCCTAGGACATCTTCAGAAGGCCATGGTGGCAAAGCTGCTTCTGTCCATCTCATTTGGCTCGAAATAATGGCAGAGAAAAAGGTGTCAAGGCTGCTGCACCTGCTACTTGAAACAGACTACAGAACTGTCTAGCCGCTTCTAAATTATACATCACAGGCACAATTGCACTTAGCCCTAAACCTAATAAAAGAATCATTTTACATGAAATGCTCTTTTTTAAAAATGTGCAAAGGATTTAGACTGGCTGAGGATAACACATTACGGCAGGTTTCTGGTTGGAAATGAATAAGTCAAACTCAAAATCATTCTTCAGAAGCCTACTCTGTGACGCTCTTCAGTAGCTGCAGTCCACTGACCTATGGTCTACCAGGGACACGACAGGGGAGTTAAAAAAAAATCCTAAACAAAAGCAACCAGTCTACTTTGTATGCTAGAAGATAAAACATCTGAAGCAAAGCAAGCACATGCTTGGCAAATCATCAACACCTACTTGCGAGAGATCCTACATTAAGTAGCTTTAGTTCACAAAAATGCTTATTGTATATATACAAATGAGATATTTGAAGAATCAGAGCAGATATTCAAAAATACAAATGAAAAGATCTAACTATGACATAACCATGTTTGAATTGTATAAATTGTAATAGAATAATAAATTGACCAAACTTTCACCATGCAATTGCAGGCAATATTTTAAAAGTAAATATATGTGCAGCATTTAATAAAGATTGTATAATCCATGTGATCAAATGCCCTTGTTCAAAAATATATGTGGGACAAGCAACACCGAGATTTAAGTAAGGAATCACCAGTACAAATCACAATCAATAATGGGGATGTTGTTGCAGGGAATCTGCTAAGGTACTGAACTATGCTTGGGACCATAGACCATCAGTAGTTAGGGACTGAGTCCCCATACCACCTCAGTACCATGAGCCCGGGCCCAACTAGCTATTGTGTCTCACTTGCCTTCCTACTCATAACCAGAGGAACAAGTGAATTGACACCCCAGAACACAACACTCCCAACCACTGTTTCCTGTAATGTGCGTGTGCACTAGCACATGCACTTATGTCACTCCGAGCACGCAGTGTCTTCTATGTAGCACGCACACACACAGCATATCCCCCGAGAGAAAAGAGTTCATGTTAAACGCAGAGCCCTGTAGAAGCATGAGCGGCGCTGCGATCAACATGAATACTTTTTAAAAAAGCAGACAATCTGCCCCCAGCCGCGCTCTATTAAGAAAGGGCATGCAGCAAGACTAAAAGCATGACGTGTGCTTTTACAATCACTAACATATATTAGTGATTGTGCTGCATGCCTTTTGTTAATAGAGTGCGGCTGCAGGCAGATTGTGTGCCTTTTTGAAAGTTTTCATCTTAAATGCAGCCCAGGTATTAGTATGTCGGGCGCTGCATTTAACATGAAAACTTTAAAAAAGACACACAATCTGCGGCGCTCTATTAACAAAAGGCATGCAGCAAGCCGAAAAGCACGACGTGTGCTTTCACAATCACTAATATATGTTAGTGATCGTGAAAGCACATGTCATGCTTCTGGACTTGCTGCGTGCCTTTTGTTAATAGAGCTGTTGCTGTGGGAAGATTGTGTACATTTTTTAAAGTATTCATGTTAATTGCAGCACCTGTCATGCCTATACACAGTGCTGCAATTAACATGTATACTTTCAAAAATGCACACAATCTGCCCACAGCCACGCTGTATACACAAATGGCATGCAGCAAGCCCATGGCTTTAAGTGGGCCGGGTCCTGACGGTGCTCTGCTCCTGCAGTTCTTAAAAGCAGGAGCTGAGATGGGTCCATTTCGAGTGCTCAATTTTTGCCCTCAGCCTCAGGGTAAATCTCAACTCTGCAGCAATGCAACCGCTCAAAGCCTTTGCTGTAACTTCAAAGAGACTTGTTATAGTTCTTTTTATAGTCTCATCATTAAAGAACTGAAGCATTTTTAATATTAGATTCAACGAAGCAGTAGTTGTTGCTTATTTATCTTATGCAACTAACAACCATTGTCAAAGCCAATAGTCCTGGCTTGTTGTAGGTATAATGTTACTTTTTGTATTATATATCGCAAAAACGTGCAGCATCACAAAACAAAGTGTATCTGAGCTCCAACAGCCTTGTATTGAACCTTCAGGAGGACAGTTTCGCTAGAGCAAGGTAAGTCTGCAGTTTTTGTTATACTCCCCGATTCTTCTGATGACTGTCTCTGTATTGGACTTTAATCTTTACATGTCCACCTGAGATTCCTGTTCTTTACGCCTGCCTGGGGGGAGGGGGTGCCTCTGGGGACCTCGTGCCAACTGTTGCCAAAAGCATTGGAAGTCTCATCCAGAGTAGCATGCTTAGTTTATAGCGGCTGCACCAAGCGTTTCTTGGACAGTAATAGGGCTATTTCCTGAAATAATTCTCCAGAAGAGTAAAGATATTGGAAGCAGTTGAAACCGACGACAATCCCATAAAAAAGGGACAGGAAATATTAGTATTAGACTCTACTTTTTTTCAGTTGAAGTAAAGGCAATTATTTATTTTTTGTTTGGTAGGCCACCAACATCTCCAAGTCATGCTTTACATAGACTAAGGAATGGTGCATTAAAAAGAGTTGTTGGTACAGAAACCAGTAACGCATTGAGAAAGGACGGGTTGAGATTTAAAGTAAAAAAAAAAAAAGAATGGCGAATAAACAAAAGGTACTCCAGTCAAGCATTAGGACATTGATCTCCATTGTGGGTGTTGTGATGCGTCTCTCCCCCAGCAACACATACACACAAATCTACCAGGAGGGACTGCCTCCCTATGATAAGATATCTGCACCATCGCACTCCTTGCCTTAGGTCCCCTTTGTATGTTTGTAGCCCTTAGAGCATAGCTGTTCTTTCTGCATTCCGTTATAAGGGATAGGAGTCAATGGGAGGTGGTGACTAAGTTGATGGTGGGTGAATTGTCTGTAAAAGATTACTGTCTCAGTGCCCAGTGTAGCTGTCATGAGGGCAACTGGTGGAATGGCACCAGCATAGAGGGGTTTCAGTGGCTCTTTGCACGCAAGTTATGCTTTTCAATCAGGTTAGCAGTGCTTGCAGTGGAGCACATGCCTAAATCTAGGATTAATATGCAAAACCCCACATAACTGGGGACTTTAACATAAGTGTTTTCAAATAAATGCCAAATTTCATGATGGAGACACAAGTCCAAAACTGTCAGGTTCATGCTTTGGCATTTTAAGATCCCCAAAGAAATTGTTGCAGATGCGACCTTTTTGTACTAGAAGGATAGTTGTGCAGAGTTTTATTAAAAAAAAAAATATATATATATATACTTCTAAATCCTTCCCTCTTCAATCCCTCCACTATCCTTTTCAATTCAAATAACAGACTAACATGTCCACTGTGAGAAGTTGGCCTGGCATATGCTGTCCACTAATTATAGTGGGCACCTTGCACCAGTCCAAATCGACTCTTATGGTAGGTAGGTTAAAGACAACCTTATTGAAAGCTATCCTAGTGGTAGCTGTGGAGAGCAGCCTTCAGGCTAAGTCTTGAAGGAATGTAAAGCAGCTTGTTTTACCAGTCTATAATCTCTTGAGTGACCAAATGAAAGAGCACCACATCAGGTATATATTCAAAATATATGTATTTATTACTAAACACACCCCTCTAGTCTCTTTATGAGGCTAGAGTTCGAAGTACATAGGTTATAAGATCTTAAATCACAGTAATAGCACAAATACACGTTTGGGCCCTAGGGGCGTACCAAACCATATACCAATAAAGTGGTATGCGAACCACGACTGAACTAGACACTAGGCCTAGAGCCTCTAGAAGTGCTTGGACCACAAGGAACCACCCAAGGTAGTGACACAGGGGACCCACGGGAGACGCGTGCAGTGTAAATACACAACCGCGATACGCCGTTAACTTCTATGGAGAAAGTCGGGATCGGGAAAATAGAGGAAAGGGACACTTTAAAGAGGACTAGGACAAAACCCCTTGAGATCTAGGACTTTGAAGAGTCTCTACCCACGGGAGCACCGGAGTACTCGTGTTACCTCACCCAGGGAAGCCGGGTGCATAGGTGCCTTTCGGGGTCGGGTTTCGTCGTCGTTTCGAATGGCGATCTGCTGCAAAGCGCTGCTGGCGACCAAGAGAAAAGTGTCCGGGTGGATCCAAGAGTGGATCGGAGTTCTGAAGAACCTGAAAGCAGAGGGGACAGAGTCTGGGTCACTAGCCAGTGACCAGGGAGATGATGGACGGATGCCCACCGATGTCGAGTGCTTCAGGTGCGTTGACGGTCGTCTCGTTTCAGCAGCCACGAGGTCCAGGAGGCGTTGTCGGCGACCAGGAGCAGGATTCGGGCTGGTACACGATGTCTGTCGAGTGCTGCGGTGTCGGCGACCAGATTGGACCCAACAAGCCTTGGCAACGGCAAGTCTCGATGTAGCTGAAGATCGTCGATGGTGCAGACCAGCAAGGTCTGGGGAACTCACCCAGCAAGGGTAAGTGAGGGCAGGCCTGGAGCAACCAGACTGCCAAGTAAAGAAAAGATTGGCCTTCGGTAAGGGCTACTAGCCAACGGGCTAGCAACCGCGAAGGAGCCTCGTGACGCCGCACGTGGAGCTGGCTTACAGGACACTCGTGGAGTGGGGGCCAGTGATCTTCGGTGCAGGGGGTGCTGGAGGCTAGGGCTACTCGGAGCCCAAAGCACGACTTCTTGGGAGACCCAGAAGATGGTGCACTTGCAAGTGTGCTCGGTGTCCAGGGGTCACGGTCTCACGTTACCCACGATAGCCACGGGCCTCAGCTTTGCTGGG
Organism: Calotriton arnoldi; assembly: GCA_963921515.1. NCBI lineage: Eukaryota > Metazoa > Chordata > Amphibia > Caudata > Salamandridae > Calotriton > Calotriton arnoldi. Next base: position 249,891 of record CAWUFW010007562.1, read on the forward strand.
GACTCAGGGTAGCCTCGGGAAGTCTGAGAATCCACCTCTGGTGATGCGATGACTTCGGCGTCCGACGGGAGCTTCAGTGATGCGAACCGGACAGATGCTTCTTTGGTGCCTGCCAAGCAGGGGAGTCACTCCTTGACCCCAAGGGAGATTCTTCAGTCCTCTAATCTTGTCGTAGAGCGTCGAAGGTCCAGGATTCCGTGTCAGAGTTTCGTCCAGGTATAATCTAAAGTCCTAAGGACTGGGTTCCTACCTTTATTCCAAAAATAGGGGATGGACTACTCTGTGGCCCCACCTATGGGTGGGTCAGGGCAGAGGGGTGGCTACACCCCTTTCCCTTTGTCCAGTTCGCGCCAAAGCAGGGGCTGCAAGCCCCTGATCCGGTTTGAACTGGGGTATGCACAGGGACACCAAATGTGCCCCCAGTGCAGGACTTCAAAGCACCCGAAAGTGCTCCCGCCCAGCCCCAATACACTTTGTCCTGTCTGGGGAGGTGGTCACACCTCCCTGGGACAGGAAACCTATTGTCCAGGCCTCCCCTGCCGGAGTTTCGTCCAGCAGCAGGAGGCCAGACTCGTGTCTGTGGCAGTAGCATCCATTTTGTGATGCCAGGCTCTGGAAAGAAGTTACCGGACTCGTCAGAGTTAACATGCCTTTCCTCTAGAAGGGTGGAATGCTACCCCCGCCGCCAGAATTGGCGGGGGGGTAGTATTCCAAGATGTTTGACACCAAACACGACATGTTTTGGTGCAGCCATTCCATAGTTAGCATTTTACCGCGAGGATATAATGCGTTTAAGAGTATATGGTCAGGCTGCACTACAAACAGCATCAGAGATGGTCTCCGAACGCTGCAGAGGGGCCCTGCTCATGCAGGGGCACCCTCTCACATAGAAACCATGCACTCTGCCTTTAGGATTGATAAGGCCTGCCTTAGGAGTGACTTATAGGTTTATATGTGTGTATGCATTTAGTGATATAGGTAACCTATACCCCAGCAAGGGGTGCATGCACCACCTTACCCAGGCTGCAGTAGCAGACCTGTGGTGTCAGTTTGGATGGCCTACCAGGGGTGGCATAATATATGCTGCAGCCCCTGGCAGGCCTCTGAGGTACCTATGCCCTTGGTACATAGTATACCATATACTAGGGACTTACAAGGGCACTCCAGATCCCAATCAGAGATGTGCCTAAGGCACATGGATACCCTTTTAAAGAGGAAACAGCTAGGCTGGGGTTCTGAATAGCAGGGCCCCAGCCAGACTAATGTCGAAAACCAGTGAAGTATCAGCAAAAGTGGGGGTACCCCTGTGAAGCAGATCCTACTCTCCTACACAACCCCCCAAACGTAGGGACATTAAACTAACCTTGCCCAGTTAAGTCTTCATGTTCTAAGTGGAAATACCTAGAGAGTCCATCTGCATTCGCATGGTTACTCCCAGGCCTATGTTCCACTGTAAAGTCCATCCCCTGTAGGGAAATGGACCACCTAAGCAGTTTGGGGTTTTCACCCTTCATTTGTTTTAGCCATAAGAGGGGCTTATGGTCTGTCTGAACCAGGAAGTGTGTACCAAACAAGTATGGCCTCAACTTCTTCAGAGCCCAGACCACAGCAAAGGCCTCCCTCTCTATGGCTGACCAACGTTTCTCTCTAGGGGTCAGCCTTCTGCTAATAAAAGCTACTGGCTGATCCTGACCTTCTTCATTCAATTGTGACAGTACAGCCCCTACCCCCAATTCAGATGCATCTGTTTGAACAATGAACTTCTTGGAGTAATCAGGACTCTGCAGAATTGGAGCAGTGCACATGGCCTGCTTGAGGTCATCAAATGCCTTTTGACAGCTAACTGTCCACTGAACCTTTTTGGGCATTTTCTTAGAAGTTAAGTCATTCAAGGGTGTCACTATTGATCCATACCCCTTGACAAATCTCCTATAGTACCCAGTCAGGCCTAAGAAGGCTCTCACCTGAGTCTGGGTAGTTGGAGCAGTCCAGTCCATGATGGTCTGGATCTTGCTCTGCAAAGGTTGAACCTGGCCTCCACCCACAAGGTGGCCCAGGTACACAACCTGACTCTGCCCTATCTGGCACTTAGTGGCCTTGATAGTCAGGCCTGCCTTTTGCAGGGCCTGTAAAACATTCCTGAGGTGGACCAGGTGATCCTCCCAGGTGGAGCTAAAGACAGCAATATCATCTAGATAAGCTGCACTATAGGCCTCCAGTCCTGTGAGAACTGTGTTCACCAACCTCTGAAAGTGGCAGGTGCATTTTTCAGACCAAAGGGCATCACCACAAATTGATAATGCCCACTAGGGGTTGAAAATGCTGTTTTGGGCTTTGCAGCATCAGCTAGTCTGATCTGCCAGTAGCCAGCTGTTAGGTCAAATGTGCTGAGATATTTGGCAGAGGCCAAAGTATCTATGAGCTCATCTGCCCTGGGTATTGGATGGGCATCAGTCCTAGTGACTGCATTGAGGCCCCTGTAGTCTACACAAAACCTCATCTCTCTTTTCCCACCACTGGTGTGAGGTTTAGGTACCAGGACTACTGGACTAGCCCAAGGGCTATCTGAGGGCTCAATCACTCCCAATTCCAACATCTTCTGGACTTCAGTCCTGATACAGTCCCTGACATGGTCAGGTTGCCTATAAATCTTGTTTTTAATAGGCAGACTGTCCCCAGTGTCCACTTCATGAGTGCACCAGGTGGTCTGACTGGGTGTCAGAGAAAACATATGTCTAAACTGATTGAGGACTTGCCTGCAATCAGTTTGTTGCTGGGTAGTGAGGCTGCCTGCCAAGGCTACACCATCAACTGACCCATCGTCAGGGTTCTGTGAGAGCAGGTCAGGGAGTGGGTCACTCTCTTCCTCCTGCCCTTCATCAGTAGCCATGAGCAAGCCCATGTCTGCCCTGTCCACATATGGCTTAAGTCTGTTGACATGGAGAACCCTGTGGGGACTCCTGGGTGTTCCCAGGTCTACTAAGTAAGTGACCTCACCCTTCTGCTCAACAATAGTGTGGGGTCCACTCCATTTGTCTTGGAGAGCTGCTGGGGCCACTGGCTCCAACACCCACACCTTCTGTCCTGGCTGGTAAACAGTTAGGACAGCTCTTTGGTCATGCCAGGCCTTTGAAGTTCCTGGCTAGCCTCAAGGTTTTTGGTTGCCTTTTTCATGTACTCAGCCATCCTGGAGCGGAGACCAAGTACATAGTCCACTATATCTTGCTTTGGGGGCTTGAGAGGTAACTCCCATCCTTCCTTCACCAAGCACAGTGGACCCCTCACAGGGTGGCCAAACAGAAGTTCAAAAGGGCTGTAACCAACCCCTTCTGAGGCACCTCCCTATATGTGAATAAAAGGCAGGGCAAGAGTATGTCCCATCTACGCCTAAGCTTTTCTGGGAGCCCTTTAATCATGCCCTTTAAGGTTTTGTTGAATCTCTCAACTAAACCATTGCATTGTGGGTGATAGGGTGTGGTGAACTTATAAGTAACTCCACACTCCTTCCACATTGCCTTTAAGTACCCAGACATGAAGTTTGCACCCCTGTCTGATACCACCTCCTTAGGAAAGCCCACTCTTGAGAAAATTCCCAGGAGGGCCCTTGCCACCACAGGTGCTGTAGTGGTCCTAAGGGGTATAGCCTCTGGATACCTGGTGGCATGATCCACTACCACCAGTATAAATCTGTGCCCAGATGCTGTTTGGGGATCCATGGGACCAACAATGTCAATCCCTACCCTCTCAAAGGGCACCCCCACCACAGGTAGTGGTATCAGGGGGCCTTTGTAGTGCCACCTGCTTTGCCACTGGCTTGGCAGGTTACACAGGAGCGACAAAACTCCTTACTGTCTTCAGACATGTGGGGCCAGTGAAAGTGAGGGACAATTCTGTCCCAAGTCTTGTTCTGGCCCAGGTGTCCTGCTAAGGGAATATCATGGGCTAGGGTCAATAGGAAGCCCCTGAACTTCAAAGGTATTACCAACCTCCTGGTAGCACCAGGCTTGGGGTCTCTACTCTCTGAGTACAGGAGTCCATCATCCCAATACACTGTATGGGGACCACTAGCTTTCCCAGCAGCCTCAGCAGCAGCTAGCTGTCTGAGAGGTTCAAGGGAGGGGCAGCTCTGCTGCTCCTGGCTCAGATCTGCCCTAGAAGGTCCCCCTGTCCCCAAGAACTCAACCTGGTCAGGCTCAAGTTCCTCTGGGACAGTTCCTTCTTCAGGGCTGAGATCATCCCCCTCAAGGGACTGATCTTCCTCCTGAGCCAAGGGGGAAGGCACTGCCTTAACCCTACTACTCCTCCTCTTGGAAGGCACTTGGTCCCTTCTTCCAGAATCCAAGGCCTGTTCAGTTTTAGACAGTTTAGCTTGTGACCTGGTCACAGCAAACACATCTGCAGGGATCCCCAGCATTTCTGCATGGGTCCTGAGCTCCACTTCTGCCCAAGCAGAAGTCTCTAAGTCATTGCCAAGCAAGCATTCGACTGGTAGGTTTGCACTTACCACAACCTTCTTAAGGCCAGTTACCCCTCCCCAGGAGAAGTTAACAACTGCCAGAGTATGGTCTGTTCTGACATTGCTAGCATTGGTCACTTGGTACATTTCACCAAGTATAACTTGCCCAGGTAGCACAAGGTCTTGTGTCACCATTGTGACACTTGCCCCTGTGTCCCTAAATGCCAAAGCCTCTCGTCCATTGATTAAAGGCTGTTGTCTGTACTTGCCCAGATTACTGGGACTCACAGTGGAGGTCACATCCATGCCTCCCTCACAGACTAACACAGCCTGAGTCAGCTCCCTGACTAAGTCAGAGCCCAACTCAGTTCCCAGGGTGAACCCTACTAAACCCTTTGCTGGAGCACTTCCACCAACTGTACTAGGGGGAACAGGTGCCTTAGGGGCATTGGTGGATGCTTGACTGGAGTCTTTGGACTTGGTGCAATCACTGGTCCAGTGGGTCTTTTGCTTACAGACCTTGCACCATGGTTTTCTTTGGCCTTTACCCTTGGTAGACTGGGAATCCCCACCAGAAGAAGATTTTTGGGGGCCTGATGAAGACTTTTGATCTTTACCCTTCTCCCCACCCTTGTCAGAGTTCTTAGCATCTTGCTTCTTGGTTTCCCCACCTTGGTTCTGTACCTTCTGCTTCACCCTGGTTCTGACCCATTTGTCTGCCTTCTTTCCCAATTCTTGGGGAGAGGTCAGATCAGAGTCAACCAGGTACTGATGCAACAGCTGGTTTTGACAGTTATTAAGAATCTGCTCCCTCATTATCAGGTTATACAATCCTGAGAAGTCACACACCTTACTGCCCATCAACCAGCCTTCCAGAGCCTTGGCAGAACAATCCACATAGTCTACCCAGTCTTGAGTCTGTGCTTTTTGGGTGTCTCTGAACTTCAACCTGTACTGTTCAGTGGTTAGGCCAAACCCATCAATAAGAGCACTCTTCAAGACCTTGTAATTGTCAGCATCCTCCTCTCTAACAGTGAGGAGCTTGTCTCTACCTTTGTCAGCAAAGGAGAGCCACAAGATTGCTGCCCACTGCTCCTGAGGGACCTTCTGTACCTTACAGGCCCTCTCTAAAGCAGTTATCCATTTGTGGATATCATCCCCACTCTGGTAGGGAGGGACAATCTTGCTCAGGTTCCTATGGTCATAGGACCTTTCCCTATCTCTAGGGATATGGCTGCCACCATGGGACTCTAGTCCCAACTTTCTTCTCTCTTTAAGGAGATCTAGGGATTCTCTATCTAAAGCCAATTGCTTCTTCCTGATCTCCAGTTGAGTTTCCTCATACTGGACCAGTCTCTTTCTTCTCTCATGAGAGGATTCCCTCCTGTGAGAAGAAACAGAGCTCCCTATTGAGGTGCCAGAGTGGTTAGACTCCTGAGAAGGAGACCTAGACTTTCTGAGCACACTCATAATCCTTCCTGGGGGACAAAGGTGTGGTTCTCCAGATCCTCATCTTCATCTTCCCCAGAAGGGATTGGGTTTTCCAGGTCAGGGTCATTGTCACCCTCCTGGTCAGTTTCAGAGGGGGCTGGGGGTAGTAGTACCCCTGGTCCCTTCCTCATCTGCTGGCCCACCCTCTGCTCCTACCCCTCCAGTCTCTTCGGAGGCGTGGGTCTCGAATCCCACCGCTGCCACCAATGTGAGAAGTTGGCCTGGCATATGCTGTCCACTAATTATAGTGGGCACCTTGCACCAGTCCAAATCGACTCTTATGGTAGGTAGGTTAAAGACAACCTTATTGAAAGCTATCCTAGTGGTAGCTGTGGAGAGCAGCCTTCAGGCTAAGTCTTGAAGGAATGTAAAGCAGCTTGTTTTACCAGTCTATAATCTCTTGAGGGACCAAATGAAAGAGCACCACATCAGGTATATATTCAAAATATATGTATTTATTACTAAACACACCCCTCTAGTCTCTTTATGAGGCTAGAGTTCGAAGTACATAGGTTATAAGATCTTAAATCACAGTAATAGCACAAATACACGTTTGGGCCCTAGGGGCGTACCAAACCATATACCAATAAAGTGGTATGCGAACCACGACTGAACTAGACACTAGGCCTAGAGCCTCTAGAAGTGCTTGGACCACAAGGAACCACCCAAGGTAGTGACACAGGGGACCCACGGGAGACGCGTGCAGTGTAAATACACAACCGCGATACGCCGTTAACTTCTATGGAGAAAGTCGGGATCGGGAAAATAGAGGAAAGGGACACTTTAAAGAGGACTAGGACAAAACCCCTTGAGATCTAGGACTTTGAAGAGTCTCTACCCACGGGAGCACCGGAGTACTCGTGTTACCTCACCCAGGGAAGCCGGGTGCATAGGTGCCTTTCGGGGTCGGGTTTCGTCGTCGTTTCGAATGGCGATCTGCTGCAAAGCGCTGCTGGCGACCAAGAGAAAAGTGTCCGGGTGGATCCAAGAGTGGATCGGAGTTCTGAAGAACCTGAAAGCAGAGGGGACAGAGTCTGGGTCACTAGCCAGTGACCAGGGAGATGATGGACGGATGCCCACCGATGTCGAGTGCTTCAGGTGCGTTGACGGTCGTCTCGTTTCAGCAGCCACGAGGTCCAGGAGGCGTTGTCGGCGACCAGGAGCAGGATTCGGGCTGGTACACGATGTCTGTCGAGTGCTGCGGTGTCGGCGACCAGATTGGACCCAACAAGCCTTGGCAGCGGCAAGTCTCGATGTAGCTGAAGATCGTCGATGGTGCAGACCAGCAAGGTCTGGGGAACTCACCCAGCAAGGGTAAGTGAGGGCAGGCCTGGAGCAACCAGACTGCCAAGTAAAGAAAAGATTGGCCTTCGGTAAGGGCTACTAGCCAACGGGCTAGCGACCGCGAAGGAGCCTCGTGACGCCGCACGTGGAGCTGGCTTACAGGACACTCGTGGAGTGGGGGCCAGTGATCTTCGGTGCAGGGGTGCTGGAGGCTAGGGCTACTCGGAGCCCAAAGCACGACTTCTTGGGAGACCCAGAAGAGGGTGCACTTGCAAGTGTGCTCGGTGTCCAGGGGTCACGGTCTCACGTTACCCACGATAGCCACGGGCCTCAGCTTTGCTGGGGACTCAGGGTAGCCTCGGGGAAGTCTGAGAATCCACCTCTGGTGATGCGATGACTTCGGCGTCCGACGGGAGCTTCAGTGATGCGAACCGGACAGATGCTTCTTTGGTGCCTGCCAAGCAGGGAGTCACTCCTTGACCCCAAGGGAGATTCTTCAGTCCTCTAATCTTGTCGTAGAGCGTCGAAGGTCCAGGATTCTGTGTCAGAGTTTCGTCCAGGTATAATCTAAAGTCCTAAGGACTGGGTTCCTACCTTTATTCCAAAAATAGGGGATGGACTACTCTGTGGCCCCACCTATGGGTGGGTCAGGGCAGAGGGGTGGCTACACCCCTTTCCTTTGTCCAGTTCGCGCTAAAGCAGGGGCTGCAAGCCCCTGATCCGGTTTGAACTGGGGTATGCACAGGGACACCAAATGTGCCCCCAGTGCAGGACTTCAAAGCACCCGAAAGTGCTCCCGCCCAGCCCCAATACACTTTGTCCTGTCTGGGGAGGTGGTCACACCTCCCTGGGACAGGAAACCTATTGTCCAGGCCTCCCCTGCCGGAGTTTCGTCCAGCAGCAGGAGGCCAGACTCGTGTCTGTGGCAGTAGCATCCATTTTGTGATGCCAGGCTCTGGAAAGAAGTTACCGGACTCGTCAGAGTTAACATGCCTTTCCCTCTAGAAGGGTGGAATGCTACCCCCGCCGCCAGAATTGGCGGGGGGTAGTATTCCAAGATGTTTGACACCAAACACGACATGTTTTGGTGCAGCCATTCCATAGTTAGCATTTTACCGCGAGGATATAATGCGTTTAAGAGTATATGGTCAGGCTGCACTACAAACAGCATCAGAGATGGTCTCCGAACGCTGCAGAGGGGCCCTGCTCATGCAGGGGCACCCTCTCACATAGAAACCATGCACTCTGCCTTTAGGATTGATAAGGCCTGCCTTAGGAGTGACTTATAGGTTTATATGTGTGTATGCATTTAGTGATATAGGTAACCTATACCCCAGCAAGGGGTGCATGCACCACCTTACCCAGGCTGCAGTAGCAGACCTGTGGTGTCAGTTTGGATGGCCTACCAGGGGTGGCATAATATATGCTGCAGCCCCTGGCAGGCCTCTGAGGTACCTATGCCCTTGGTACATAGTATACCATATACTAGGGACTTACAAGGGCACTCCAGATCCCAATCAGAGATGTGCCTAAGGCACATGGATACCCTTTTAAAGAGGAAACAGCTAGGCTGGGGTTCTGAATGGCAGGGCCCCAGCCAGACTAATGTCGAAAACCAGTGAAGTATCAGCAAAAAGTGGGGGTACCCCTGTGAAGCAGATCCTACTCTCCTACATCCACCACTCAAATTAATTTCATATTTCACTATACTAATTCACAATTATTCCTTTATGGGTTCCAGAGTAGCGTGCTACTCGCCGAATAAGCAATTCAACACCTCATCTGGGGTAGCAAGCGCTATATAAATGCAAACCTTTTCCCCTCTCCTTTCTCTCCGCTATCCTTCTCAATCCAAATAACTAACTAACATATCCACCACTCAAATTACTTTCATATTTCACTATACTAATTCACCACTAATCCTTTATGGGTTCCGGAGTATCGTACTACTCACCAAAAAAAGCACTTCAACACCCCATCATGGGTAGCAAGCGCTATAGAAATGCAAACCTTTTTTCCCTCTTCTATCCCTCCACTATTGTTCTCAATCCAAATAACTGACTAACATATCCACCACTCAAATTACTTTCAGATTTCACTATATTTATTTTATTTTAATTTTATTTTAAAGGTTTTATATAGCGCTGGCTGGACCCAAGGGTATCAGAGCGCTTTACAAGGGTCGCATGAGTAGATATGGAAATAATAAAATACAATGAGGTAGCATTCAAATCCACTTAAAACAATAGATGTCAACTCAATTTAAAGAACAGAATTACAGCAAATTGAGCTGATCAGCAGCAAGTCAATAGAAGAGAGGTAGTCGTGGAGCAAGGGGGGATAGGGAAAGCGGGGGGCAGGATGTAAGAGTGTAGAGAGGCTGTGAGGGGGGGTAGGGAAATACCAAGTACATCAAGCAGGGCTTAAGAGAGGAATTAGAGAGATAGAGGGTGAAGAAAAGTGAGAGGTGGAAAGGGGCTGGAGAAAGGGTATCGGGAGGTCAGAAGGGGGGAATCCTAAAACAGTAGGGGGCCGGGATGGAGTATATGCCCAGGGAAGGGGTTAAGGGCCCCAGAATTTTTCGAGAAGGTGAAGTTTGAGGTCTTTTTTGAAGCTGAAGTAGGAGGGGTTGCAACGAAGTTCTTTAGGGAGTGCGTTCCAGATGGTAGGCGCATTTCCAGAGAAGGAGCGTGATTGAGTAGATTTCTTGTTTAACAGAGGAGGGACAAGAACGAGTGAGTTTGAGCTCCTCAGTGTTCGAGAGCAGCCCGCTTTGAACAGTTTGTCTGCGAGGTACAGAGGGGTGTGTTGATGCAGGGCTTTGTGTGTAATGCAGGCGGTCTTGTAGGTAGATCTGCCTTCAATAGGGAGCCAGTTGAGGGCTTTAAGGGTAGGGGAGATGTGATCGAACCGTTTGAGGTCGGTAATGAGCCTAGCAGCAAGGTTAAGAACAGATTTGATTGGGGCTAGGTGGACTTTAGGTGTTCCAGAGAGAATGGCGTTACCATAGTCGATTTTGGACAGGACCAGTGATTGGACAGCTGATCTAAAGTCATCAGCCGGGATGAAGGGTTTTAATTTCTTGAGGTGAAAGAGAGTGAAGAGAGCACTTTTGGCCGAGTTTTTTATGTGGGAGTTGAGAGAGAGGTTCTGGTCAATGTTAATTCCGAGGGATTTAACTGAGTTGGATAAGGTGAGAGAGCAGTTGAGCGCTGTAAGGTCAGAAATCCAGGCTTGGATAGGGAGCGAGCTGTTTTTAGGGGAGAAAAGAATGATTTCAGTTGTTTTAGGGTTGAGTTTGAGGTGGTTATAGTGGAACCAGGATTGGATCTTAGTCAAGGTGTCATTGAGGTGTAGCATGTCAGCGTGGGATTGAATCTTATGATAAAGTTGAGTGTCATCAGCGTAGAGGTGATACTTGATTCCCGCATGCTTAAGAATAAGGGTGAGGGGTTCCATAAAGAGGTTGAAAAGAGAGGGAGAGAGAATAGAGCCCTGTGGGACACCCAGTGAGACAGGCATAGGTTTAGAAAGGCAGCCGTGAATTTTGATTTGCTGGGTTCTGTGTTGAAAGAAGGAGGAGAACCATTTAAGCACTGATCCGTTGAGGCCAAAATGATCTTTAAGAGTGTTGAGTAACATAGAGTGATTCACAGTGTCAAAAGCTGAAGAGAGATCAAGGAGAATGAGAAGGGAGGACTCGCCCTTGTCGAGGGAGTGATGAATGTCGTCAATTATATTGAGCATGGTCGTTTCTGTACTACAGCCCTTTCTGAAACCTGATTGAAAAGAGTCCAATAGATTGAATGTGTCGATGTGTGAGTCTAGTTGGCGCAGGGCACATTTTTCAAGGGCTTTAGAGAGAAGAGGAAGGTTAGAGATTGGCCGAAGATTATTAAGGTCATTGGGGTCAGCAGCAGAATTTTTGAGGATGGGAGTGATTTGTCCGAGTTGTAGGGAGACCGGGACACAACCCGTGGCAAAGGAGGAGATGATGATAGAAGTCCAGAACGGGGCAATGATGTGTTTTAAATCTTGGACAAGGTTGGCAGGGAGCGGGTCTCTGGAGTGAGAGGAAGGTTTAAGTCTGGGAATGACGTTGAGGACTTCGAGCTCAGTAACTGGATGGAAGTGAAGCCAGGAAGCATTATTTTTATTTTCAAGTTTGGTGAGGTCGGATTCAGGAAGAGAGACGACTAGAGGCAGAGATGAGGGGTCATGTGGGAGTGTTAAGAGGGCCGGAGGACTGGAGGAAGAGTCTTGGGAGGGTTGAGGGCGATGAGGAAGGGGTGTATGGGCGAAGGAGTGGTCAATTTTGGAGATTTTTTCAGAGAAGAAGTTAGCAATTTCTTCACATCTCTCAATAGTGACCGTCATCTTGGGGGGGGCAGCGGAGGTTTGGTTTTTAATCATGCTGAATAGTTCCCTGGGTCTATTTTTGGCCCGGTCTAGTTGTGAGCGGAAGAAGGCAGCCTTGGTATTAAGGATATGCTTTTTGTAATTGAACCTGGCGGATCTGAGTAGGGCGAGATTAGTGGGCGAAGGGTTTTGTCTCCAAATGCGCTCCGCCGATCTAAGTGCGCGCCTCTCATTGTTGAGATCTGTATTAAACCAGGATTTGGAGGAGGTGTTTTTATGAAGTTTAAGTTTGGCTGGAGCAATTTGGTCAAGGACATCAGTGATGGATTTATTAAAGTGCTCAGTGAGGTCATTAGCATTTAGGGAAGGAGGCGGTAGTCGGAGTTGCGCTTTGACTTTATTCTCAAGTTCGCCCGGGGGTATAAGATGGAAGTTTCTAGTCAATTTCTTCTGTTTGAAGGTTTTGGGGGGAGGGGGTAGCATAGTGTTCGAGATCGTGAAAAGGATGAGGTGATGATCAGACCAGTCGATGGGAACGATGGAGGAAAGGGAGGCTAAGTCAGGGCTAGTAATGATAGCGTCCAGCGTGGCTCCTTTTGAGTGAGTAGGCGCATGGCAGAGTTGTTTCAGGTCATTAATATCAAGTAGATCTATAAGGAGGTTAATCATAGGATCAACCTTTTTGTTCCAATGGAGGTTAAAATCCCCGAGGAAGAGGTTTTTAGAGTTGGAAAGCGAGGATTGAGAGATAAGGTCGACCAGTTCTTCTACAAAGGGAAGAGAGTCAGTGGGTGGGTGGTAGATGTTGTGAAGGCGAATAGGTGGGGTACCATGGACTCGAAGTTCTGCTCCGAGGTATTCAAAAGTAGAATGAACAGAGCTCTGCACAAGTGAGAGTTGTAGTTCATTTTTATAGATTATGGCAAGACCACCTCCGATTTTGCCAGGTCTATCTTTCCTAAGGATGGAGTAGCCAGGGGGAGAGAGCAGGTCAAGAATGGAAGAAGAGTGGTCATTGAGCCAAGTTTCAGTTAGGAAGGCAATGTCAATGTTTTCACGAAGAATAGTTTCTGAAATTTCGATTGCATGACACGCAGCAGAGCGGCAGTTAACCAGCATGCAGGTAAGGGGTTTAGGATTGGTTTTGGGAGGGGGGATAGTATGGATAGTGGTGCGTTGCGGAGGCAGCCTGGGAGAGGCTGGGGAGGAAGGCATTCTGTTAGTTCCAAGGATCACAGGGATGGTTGCGAGGGGGACCGGAGGGTCCGTAATCAGGGAGATATGGGGGGAAGAGCGACTGGGGATACAGAGATCAGGAGAGGGGAGATGGCTTGAGGCGGGGGATGTACTATCTAGATCCTTGCAGAGGGGGGAAGTTTTTCGTTGTTGTTGGGATAAGGTGTTTATTTGGACAGAGCTCATGGAAATAGATTGGTTAGGGTGGCTGGAAATAGATTGGTTGGGGAGGTTAAGAGCAGAGAGGGAGTTGACGTCATTCCTGAGTGATGTGAGTTCAAACGACAGGTTGGCGAGATGGAGCTCGATGTTAAAGAGTGTCTGTGTAATAAGAGAGATAGGGACGGGGGCCGGGAAGTCAGGGGGGAGAGGATCGAGTTCCGAGATAGTCTGGGCGGGCGGTCTGGGGTGGGGGCGGGGTGGGAGCCCAGGTGGAGGGTGGGGAGGGGTGATCCGGAAGATGGATGAAGGGAGAGGAGGGCGGAGAGAAAGGAGGTTCCCTGAAGCTCGTTGAGAGTCCAGGGGAGGTGAGGGTGCGTGGGGAGGGTGAGGCTGAAAGACGTCTAGGTTAAGGGGGAGAGGGTTATTAGGAGCAGGAGAAATTGGAGTTGGTAGTTGGGTCGAAGGGATATCGAGATTAAGGAGTTGGGAGGAAGGAGAAGAAGAAATGGGCGAGTTAGAGTAAGGTGGTAACGAATCAGGAGGAGATGGGAGAGTTTGAGTGGCAGAAGGGGCTGTAGGATTGTTAGGAGCAGGAGAAATTGGCGTTGGTAGTTGGGCTGAAGGGAGATCGAGATTAAGGAGTTGGGAGGAAGGAGAAGAAGAAATGGGTGAGTTAGAGTAAGGTGATAACGAATCAAGAGGAGATGGGAGAGTTTGAGTGGCAGAGGGGGCTGTAGTAGACTCGGCAGGGGGGACAGTGATTGACGTGAGAGGGAAATTGTGCGTCTGGACTTCAGAGACATTTAATGCGGTAGGGATGTCGATGAGAGGAGGGGTGGAAGTAAGAGAGCGATAGGGAGGGGGGTCCGCCGGAGATTGGGAGGCTGGAGGGTTGGAGGGAGATTTCGATAGAAGGTAGGATAAGGTGTTGTAGTGGTGTTCAAAGGTGGAGAGATGTTTTTCAGAGGCTTGAATGAGGATATTACCGGATTTGAAAATAGAGATGTCAATTTCACCTTGAAAAGCAGGGGAAGGGGTGGTAGACAGTTTCAGGCCATATGGGATTTTGCATGATTTCGAGATGGGGAGGTGGTTGAGGAAGATACTTTTCCATTTGGAGGGGCGTTTGGAGTAAAAGATGTAGTTGGTTTTTATATTGGAGGTGAGACTGAGGTAGTTATCAACGAATAAGGTTTCTTGGTGCTGTATTAATAATTTGTGCTTAAAATTCTTCTTAGCATTTTTAGAGAGGTTAGGGGGTAACGGATGGTCCAAGAATTGGGGCCATGTCTAGTTATGGATGAATCCGGAGAAACGAGGGGTTACTGGGGGAGTCATGTTGATCCTCAAGAACGGTCAGGGGGGAAAATAGAGGGGAGGGAAAGAAAAAAAAAAAGGGGGCCTAGGGAAGAAGGGGAGGAACCAGGGGGAAACGGGGGAGAGCCAGAGACTCAAGTAAGCCTCCGGGAGGGCTAAGTTATGAGGGTGTGCGGTGGGGGCGACGTTCGAAGGGGGGAGAGCAAGACTGTTGGTAAGCAGACAAAAAGAACCAAGTGACAAGTGAGGATGTGGGGGCGAAGGAACCAGTTAAAAGCCAGGACGAGAGAAGTGGGAAGGGATAAGGAGGCTAGCGACAGAGTATTGTACTGGTTTGTCGAGTCGTATGTAAAGATACATTCAGAACCATAGAGGGTTAAAATGACATAACATTGAGCTATCATAAACCTTCAAATATGTTGTTAGTAATTATATCCTGCAGTTGCTCCGGCTGCAATATAAGAGACAATTTAGTGCTAAAAAGCAACTAGGTGAGGTAGATCAGTAGGAGTGCATATAGAACATAGGAATAACAATAAAAAAATAAAATAAAATATAACATGCTGCTGCTCGGGCTAAATTACAAGTACAATTACAGGATACAGTCAGATATTAGATAATACTAATGATGTCCTGCCTCAGCTTAAGCTAGATTACAGAAATTGATCAAAGCATTAGCGAATCGACAAGAGGTAGAATTGTGTGGGTGCAGTACATGACACAATTTAGTGCAATAAGCATCGAGATGAGGTAGCTCAGAAAGAGTGCATATAGAACATAGGATAGCAATGACATAAGACATGCAGTTGCACAGGCTGAGTTACAATTACAAATTATAGAATACAGTCAGATATTAGATTAATAATAAAACTGCCCTGCCACAGCTGAGGCTGGATTGCGGGAAATGTTCAAAGAATTAATGAATAGAAGTGAGGTAGGGCATATGGAGTGTAGGAAATGTAATAACCTGCAGCAATACCTGCAAAATTTCAATTACAATTGAGATGCTCAGTTCTGTTCGATTGGCCTGAACTTTAGGAAGGTACCCATACCAAGATGGCCGCCCTATGAGTGTGGAGGAGAAAGACCTTTTTCTATTTCCTTCCCTGCTAAAGCCACAGTTCCTGGGGTAGGGGGCGTCTTCTCTAGGCCTGAGGAAGGGGAAACAAAATGGCGGGCCAAACAACCAAAACAAAAACAGAAAAAGAAACAAAAACAAAATGGGGTCAAGAGTTAGGACCCAGAAGTCAAGGACCAGGAGAATCCTTGATCTGGGTATAGGAGGCAGTAGCGGAGGGGAAACGTTGATGACCCAAGGATCTCGCGGATTCAGTGTGTGTCTCCCCTTCAGTCCCCGTCAGGGCCTCACCATCGCATAGTGCCAAGCCTACCGAACTCCATGCGCTGAAAGGCCGCTGAAAGGCCACTAAGACCCTGACTGTCCCGAGACAGAATCGCGCAAAGCCATTCAAATTCAACAAGGTAGAAGCGGGGTGTCACGTCGCACTCAGCCGAGACCCGACCAAGCAAGGAGTCGCTCCAGCAGCGTGGCGCCGTCCGACTCACCCCCAACGGCAGCGCCTCAGCCCTCGTTCACAAACCGACATTCTCTGGACATCGAACGCATTCGGACCGATATCCGTCTCTCCCCAAACGGCAGCACTTCCGACCCTCTTTAAACAATGAGACTCCCGGTCACCGAAAGCATCAGCATTCAGACCACGGAGTTCTGAGCAGTGTTCCGTTCGAGGCTTTCCAGACCGTCAGGGATCTAGATTAGGAGAGGGCACCACTTGGAAGTGTCCGGGGCAGAGCGGCGGTGGCCCAGGAGCATGGAGCGACGGCCCGTGAGGCAGGGGGTTCTACCAGTCGGCCCCACTTGGATGTGTCCGGGGCAGAGTGGTACTGGCCCAGGAGCATGGAGCGATGGCCCGTGAGGGAGGGGGTTCCACCAGTCGGCCGTAGCGCCGGAGCCTAGAGTTTGCACCAGTGGCGTCCCATGAGGGCGGGGGACTCAGTGCAGGGGTTCAGCCAGCAATGACCCAGAGGCACCTGATTCGCAGCTCAGCTTCTGCACCAGCCCGGTTCCAGCTCCGATTCCACCCGAGGCAACCGTGAGTCCAGCAGTTGAGCCGAAGCTGGGCGCACCTATATTAATTCACCACTAATCCTTTATGGGTTCCGGAGTAGCATGCTACTCACCGAAAAAGCGCTTCAACACCCCAGCAGGGATAGCAAGCATTATATAAATGCAATTACCTCCCTAAGGGATATCGGTCTGCAAATAGCTTTCCAAGATTTGAAAATGCCCAACTACAAGTTAATTTTAAAAAGACTGATTAAAGCCGAATCCCTCAAGTTGGATAAAAATGCATTAGCAGGGAAAAATTATGCATGGTATGTGATGAACTCATACCAATCTTTATGTACCCAGTCATATTTGACTGCCTATTTATCAGCAAAAATTAAAAATACTTTTTTAATATTACGTATGGGAATAAATCCCACAAAAGAGGGCACGCAGTCATGGAATCAGCAGTGGCCAGATTCTAATTGTAGACTATGCGGTTGGCCACAAGAGACATTGGTACATATAGTGTGCGTGTGTCCAAAATTGTTTAACATCCGACGCACCCTTCTGAAACCACTATTCTTGAGGATCGGGGTTAGATCAGCTCGCCAGGCACTAATTAGGTCACTATCTGGTGAATCAATCCCATTGTCATGCCAATTGATAACATTTTTAAATGCAGCCGAAAAATGTTTAACATTACAGATTTGAGATGTAACACATTTATTTCCCTGGAACCTATGAGCATTTTTATTATATATATCTTGCTACTTCGTTTGTTGTGAGGGCAACAATTAGAATTGTGACAATATAAGCCCTGTTACAGTAATTATTGATGCACTTTATTATTGTTTTTATTTAATGGAATTAATAATTATTGCACGTTGGCACTTTAAAATGCAATGTGTGCAATATTTTGTTATAGAAACTGTTTATGTATTTTTATTGCATTTACATTTGTTTTTATATATTGTAATTAGTATTTATTGAACGTTGGCACTTTAAACTGCAATATGTGCAATATCTTGTTATGGTAATTATTGATGTATCTTTATATGTGCTACCAATGTAATTAACTATGCATGATTAAGCCCATGCTTGACTGATTTTATAATCAATCTTTATATGTTTAATGTATGGTGCTTTTATCCGGCTTTGTGTCATAATTATGGCTGAATTGGTAATTTTTAAAATAATTCTTGTGGTACAGTTGTTAGATACTGAGTAATGTAAAGAAGCTTTGATTGCAATGATTTTAATTAATCACGCAATAAAGATGTAAAGTTTTTAAAAAAAATGCAGTTACAATACAATACAATATATCTGGATGCAATAACAGAGACAGCACAATAACAGTTGGGTGGCACACTATGCTAAATAGCATTTTCCTTAAATTTATTTTTAATCTGGGTAATGTGTGAGAGTCTATTACAGACATTTTATGACAAATGTGTTTTTGTTTCATGCAACATCCATAAAAATGTTTCCTTTAGATCCAAACAGGATCTCAGATATGAGAAATGGGAGGATGTCACAGTGTTCATTCCCAGTAGTATTAGTGAGCTTCTACTATGTTACAATATTGGAAAAATACTATCCCTGAATATTAACTATAAACACATTTAGAATTTGAACCAGTTTGTCTGCGCACTGTTTGTGATCTGGTCAAAGAGGACACGAGAGAGCTGAAACTTAATCATAAATTCAAAGGTGATCCGCAAAGAGCCCCCAAATACGTTTGGCCTAGGGCCCTTAAAATCCTTAAGATGTCCCTAAGCTGCTGCTGTGTAGTTAGTTGGGAAAGCAGAGGTTCACTGGTGCTGTGGAATGAGGCAGGTTGCCCCGTTTTCCTAATATATTAGTGTAGCTTTGTCATGGTTTCAGATGCTCTGCACTGCACCTGTTGATTTCCAACATGACACAACCATTGTACGTCAGTCACCAACACGAAGTCCTTCCCCAATGCCGGATTGGCCAAAGCAGGCATCGGGTGTTTGCCTGGGAGACTGGGATTGTGGGGGCCGGTTTTGTTACTGGGGGGCAGTTTTGCAGCGATGCTACAATATCGGCCAACCAGTAACAAAAGCAGCAGTGCTGGGGACCAGTTTTGTTAAGCAGTAGTGCTTGACACTTGCCCCCCCCCCCCCCAGGGGTGAGGGCCTGTCCGAAAAAATTGCCAGGGCTGCTTTGGGTTCCCATCAAGCAGGCCTCCTGCATTCTAGTACCTAGGTCAGTTGTCTGCACAATCAAGCAGGAACCCCTGTTGCTGCACCCACACGCGCGGTCAGGTTCTTGGGGCACATAGCCTTGGCTGCAATGCACGGAGACCTTACACTGCCGCAACACAGAGGAAAAAAATTAGAGGGAACTTTGCTCCCAACCTTTTCAGGGATCGCAGTGACAGGACACCCCCTTCCTCTCACACACTCATACTCATCCACAATAAGATATGAAAGGGACATGAAGGAAGTTTAAAATGTTTATTTAAACTTTTGTGCCCTGAAATGCAGTATGCGTACCACAGTTAGAAAACAACTGCCTGACAAAAATACCATCAGCATTGTCAATAAGCCTTATATTATGAAAAGCCCGTCATATTATAAGAAGCAAAACTGATTATGCAGCATAGATCTCTGGGTTTAGCAGCGGACCCCGTACCTTAGCATACACAGATGTACATTCTACATCTCAGATACAAGTGTGATCTTCTCTCAGGGCCTGATTCACAGAACTAACTTACGTCAAAAACGTAAAGTTAGTACTTTTTGTTATTCACAGAATACACTTACTCATTTTGGTATTCACAGAATGAACTTACTAATTTCGGTATTCACAGAAGTTAGTAGCCCTAACTTTAGGACTCCTAAATGCCTTCTGTGAATACCGAAAGTCTTAAAGTTAGGATTTTTCTCAGTTTAGGAGTAGGAAAGTTAGGACTTTACTACTCCTAAACTGAGAAAAATCCTAACTTAAGACTTTCGGTATTCACAGAAGGCATTTAGGAGTCCTAAAGTTAAGACTACTAACTTCTGTGAATACCGAAATGAGTAAGTTCATTCTGTGAATACCCAAATAAGTAAGTGTATTCTGTGAATACCAAAAAGTACTAACTTTACGTTTTTGACGTAAGTTTGTTCTGTGAATCAGGCCCCATGCAAATATCTGTCTCTCTCTGTGTGTTACATTGCTGTGCATACCTATATGGCAAGTTTCACATGTTCATAAACAACAGCTGCATTTCTGTGTTGTGTCTAGGTGCGAGTGCCTGACCAGAACAAAATAACAAGGGACATTGTTGTTTGACCTTGTCTGCTGTACAGACTAAATCCTAGGAAAGAACAGAACGAGAAAACAACTGCAGGTTTTGTGTGAAATATAATGTGGCTCTGAAGCAAACATGATTATATAGTAATGTGTGCAAAGATAATGCAGCCTGTGTCATGCACAGTTAGGCTAACATGGGGAAAACTACAATAGGCCCTGTATAGAACACATGACAATGTCAAATTCAGTTTAGTGAGTCATTGGTTTGAAAGTAAAGATTGAATTGCCCAAATAAGGTATGAGGTATGAAATTTGTGAAAAAGTACAAACACCCTAAGAAAGGCAATTGTGTGAAACCTTTACTTCAATTAGGATTGCTTTGAATGGAACATTTGCTTTCTCAAGAACACAATGAATTAAATGAAGAGCAACATTGGTCATGCTTCCTTTGAATAGAAGAAAGGCCAAAATGTACTCAAACATTTTGAAAAATATATAAAATGTGGCTATTTGTTTGTTTAGTTTTGAATTTGTAAACTACAAAGCATTGGTTTTTCAGTGCATGAACAGGAGCATTAGTGAATGAGCCTTAAAAGGCATAATGTCTAACACCTCTAATAGTATAAGTTTTTCTTAATGTAGGGACAGTATATAGGTGGAGAATAAAATTAAAAGAAGTGAAACAGGTTCCACCATTAATAAATATTATGATGCTACCACAAACTTCAGAAATCAATGCCTTAGAGAATTTGAATTTCAGCAAATAATTTTGAAGTGCATTAATTTTCAAAAACTAAACTGATAATCATCATCCATGCGGAATCAATGTATATATTGAGAAGGAAACATGAACCGATATGTATAATCTATATGCACTGGGATTATAATAAAAACAAGACTTCAAATCCCAGAAATCAAACATGAAGAATGGCACTTCTGTTTTTATAGAGATGAGCCACAAAAGGAGCAAGTTTAAAAAAACGTTAATTTTACTCGTTGCTACCAAAATGTAGCTGAAACAAATCATATGTTCAAAATGAAATACATATGAGCAAAATAACTTGTATTCTGTATTTGCATCAAAGTACAACTCAAAGATGAAACAAACTACGAATCCCAGGGGATAATGCAAGAAACATACCTCCTGCTCCCAATGGATAGGAAAGTTTATCCTTCAACTACATATAGAAGTACCTAAATACAAGAAAAAAACACTATGGAGAAGCTACATTGCCCTGAAGTGTCATAATGGCAATTGAATGTATGACATTTTGTGAGGTAATCCAGAGCCTTGTTTTGCTTGCAAGGAGTATTAGAATGATCTTAAAATATTTTTGCTTATTTCAGAAAGACACTAATATTATCTTATATGATTTCAAATAATAGAGTATGCTTCCATGTTCCACTCTAAAAGCAATACAATGGTTAATGAAGGTATACACATGGATTTGATGAAGCCAGTTTTGAAAGGAAAAATGATATGGAATTTTAATATGGAGAATTAGTGTTTACATAGTATTAAGAAGGTTCCTTCAAGAAAGTGTCTGAGACACAAGGGAGTTCAGGTAAATGATGTATAAAATGAGAGTAACGAAGGTCAGTTGATGTCTGTCACCAAAAATCACTTTATTTAATGACTACTTTTTAAATAAAATGCTTTTCTATATAATGTGTTAATATGTGAAAAATATGTCAAATATTTGGGTGGGACAAAGGGAGGGAATTAGGTATTGTTTTAAACGAATGTTACACAAATGCCTAAAAGTAAATGAGCTGTATGTATATTTGGTTTGCTGAAAATAAAAGGATATGTTTTCAAAATTTGTACATTACAGAATCTGTTGCTTAATTGCATTCCCCTGACGAAGAACAAAGTTTGAAAAGCGTAGTGGACTATGTTGAAGAGAATACAGTGAAATAATTGAAAATGTCCAAAAGAAAACAGATGAAAGAATGATGAAATGTAAATATAGAAATAAAATAATTCTAAAAAGATCAACACACAAAATAAAAACTCCACGGAAAAGATTACCCTGGAATTTAAAATAAAGTTGAGCTGCCTGAGCCAGAATTAGCTAAATGCAGTCCTGCTGTTCATCACCCCTCAAGAGCTGGTATACACATCCTTGGCTGATAAAGTGAACAACCTTATCTCAGAAGACAATGGACTGCCTCAGAGCCCGAAGGACATGCCAGTATTAATCGCTGGCCACTTAGCAGGGATTAGCTATCTGAAGGATGTGTAGGACATCTGGCAGAACAAAGTCAGCCTTAACACTTTTTTAAATTTTATCTGAATTTCTCTAAGACCAGGTTCCAATTAAGATGACAAGTGTAGCATGCTAATTACACTTCCTAAGTGTACAGTGTACACTCAGTTACGGCCCTGATTCCTGATCTTGTAGTCCCAGTTATCTCTCTCTGTCACCTATATCAAGGTCTCTTCTCCTGTTTGACGTCCCGTCACTCAAAGCATAAACAAGTGCATTTTAGTTTACAGAGGGCCATAGGACTATGAGCAGCAACATTGTTGTAGATCAGTAATCTATTTGAATCTCTTGCTAAATATTATAAAAATTGCCAGCCATATTGGGGTGTGACTTTCTCTAAATAAAGCCAACACAAGAAGATGATGGACGGAGCACTGAAACTTTTTAGACACTTACCCCCAGTCACAGATCTGCGTTGAATACATCATCATTCTTTAGCTCACTTCGCCACCCCAGTTCCGAACCAGTCATATGCAAATCAGTCTTGACCTGTTCCTCATGGGAACCGTCCAGCCGGAACTGCCAAGGCAGGTCTTCCCTGGACCTAAAAGAAGCATCCTGGGACGGGTTTCGGGGTAACACCCCTCATCATCCAGGCTTGCTTGAATCCAGTGGCAAAGAGAGTAAGGGACCCACGTCTGGGCATACCCTGCCAACTTAGGGCGAACAAAGGAAACACAAGGAGATGATGAATGGAGCACTGAAACTTTTCAAACACTCACCCCCAGACACAGATCTGGGTTGAATCCCTGTGAGGCTCTCTGACAAGGCATCATACAGAAATTCAATGGGGCTGAACCCCACTCCCTCCTGAGGCACCTCTCTGGAAGAAAACAGTAGGCATTGCAAGACCGCATCCCGCTTCTGTCTCAGGGGCTCTGAAAGATCCATGGTCATGGCCTAGGGATCTTGTTGAACCGCTCAACAAACCCATTGGTCTGGAGATGATTGTGTTTGGAGAACTTATAGGTTAATCCACACTTCTACATGGATTTCCTGTAGTTAGACATGTAATTGGTGCCCTGTTCAGATACCACTTTTTTGGGTTAACCCACTCTGGTAAAGATAAGTGCCCTCGTCATGGCAGGCACAGTTACTATCCTCACAGGGATGGAATATGTGTACCGGTTGGCATCTTCCACCAAGACCAGGATACACTTCTTGCCCAGGGATGTCTTGGGGTCATGAGGCCCAAAATGTCAATGCTTTCCCCTTTAAAAGGGGGGTACCAACCACAGGAAGGAGTACCAAGGGGGCCTTCTGCTTTTTCCCAGTCTTTCAAATAGACTGGCAGATTGGACAGGACCTGCAGAATGCATCAGAGGTCATTGTCATCCAGGGCCAAAAGATGTGGGTAACCAGTCTTTCAAAGGTCTTGGTCTGCCCCAGAAGACCTGCCAGAGGAACATTATGAGCCAATCTCAGTAGGAAGGTCCCATAGCACTGGGGGATTACCAATACACATGTTGCTCCAGGCTCAGGAACCTTAGCCTTGCTATATAGGAGATCATTCTCCCAGTAGACAAAGAGATCATTAGACGTGTCTCCATTTTTCTGGCTGAAACTTTGTGCAGTAACACTCAGTGATTTTTGTAAAACCAATACTCCCTGAAAATAATCTGACATCAAATTCTCCTTAGCATCTGATTTGGTCATTTTCTCCTTTTTTCTATTTTTTTTTTTTTAAATTGTCGTTATTGAATTTTAAATATGAATAAATAAACATTTGACAATTGCAAAGTATCAGCCGTTTACAACACTGAGTCTCACAGAAGGATTGTCAACATGTGGTATTTTAGCCAGCTCATATAGTATTAAGATAGTCAGGTCATTAGATGTAGACGTACCTCACAGAGGGTCTATGAATGGGGGGTAGTTGATGCCCATCAGGTGGAGCGCCGGGGGTTGAGGGTTGATCAGTAGCTTCTTGTGTTAAGGTATGGAGATATGTGCAGAAGGGCGTCCAGATATCCCTGGGGTGGGATGTGGGGGCTGCAAGTTGGCATCTTCTCCCCCCATTCTCTTGCAGAGACTCATACTCTCCAGCCAGTCTGATAGAGTGGGCGGTCTGGCACTATCCCAGTGTAATGCTATCTCCCTCTTGCCCAGTAACAATGCCATAGAAACCAAGCAGCTTGCTGTATGAGGCACATTTTGGGTGTAGCCCAGCAGGGCAACCAGGGGGCCTGGGGTCATGGTGTGGGTAGACATTGGCTGATATGTGTGTGTATATCGCAACCCAATAGGAGGCTACTGCCGGGCACGTCCAGGTTAAATGCACAAAGTCAGCTCTGGGGGCGTGACATTTTAGACATCTATCTGATCTGGATTGATCGAATCTGGCAATGTTGGCTGGGGAGAGGTAATATCGGTATAAGTATTTAAAGTGTGGTAGCTTGTGCCTCTGATTAATGGAAATATTTTTGGTTTGTGCACAACAGTAGTTCCATATTTGATCTGTGAGTGGCGTCCCCAGTTCTCTCTCCCACTTTCCTCTCACCTGTGTGGTGGTATCTTGTCTCAGGGTCATGCATGAGTGGTAGAGTCTGGATGTCATATGACTTCCATCTGTGTCTGTGACCAGCATTGTCAAGGGTGGGAAATCGTCAGGTGGGAGTGGGTAAGAGAGTATGAGGGATCGTAGAGTGTTGTGTAGTCTCCTAAAAATAAAGAGGTCCATGTAGGGGTATATCGTGCCGGTGTAGTATGGGTTAAGTGCAAGACATGGACATTAGGAAATAGAACGCCCATTGTAGACAAAGAGTGTCGGTCGAGTGTGCGTTTCACCAGTGCTTCTCTGATAAGGGGAAGCCAAGGTTTGTCAGGGAGGGGGAGGGTGCCAGAATATAGAAGACCCCCACCCAGTAGGTGTCGCATTTTGCGCCATGCCTAGCATGTCATAGAGAACGTCTGGATATCCTGGATCTCCAGTGGTATGCCTTTGGGTAGGAACTGTGAGTGAAGTAGCCCTTCTAGTTGTGCGCGTTCGGGGCGGATGTACAGAATACGAGTGTCAGGGTTGTACCACCGGTAAGTGTAATGACAATGGGCAGCAAGGTAGTAAAAGCAGCAATATGGCACTTCAAAGCCCCCTCGTTCATAAGGGAGAGTAAGAGTGTCCCAGCGAATTTATGAGTGACCTCCCACACATACGAGGCGCTGCAGAGTGCTGCGGAGAGTGCTGAAGAAGCTATGTGGCAACGGAAGGGGAATATTTGTGAATAAGTAGAGGAACTTTGGAAGTACCACCATTTTAATTATAGCTCCTCATCCTGCTATGGAGAGGGGCAGTCTAATCCATCTATCCAATTGTGACATGAGGATAGGCCATAGCAGGGCAGTAATTACGCTGTAGAATCTAATCTCTGTCTCTGTGTAAATGCACTCCAAGGTATTTAGTGCTGTCCTCTGCCCATCGGAGGGAGGAAGTCAGAAGTTGGTGCTTGGGTGGCATCAGTCAGTGGTAGAAGTTCTGATTTAGCCCAATTGGAAAGAGTCCTGACAGGTCTCCATATATTGCTATTTCTTGCATAGGTGGGGGTAGGTTGTCCTGTGGGTGTCTGATAAAAAGCAAGATGTCATCCGCATATAGAGGGAGCAATAGAGGGCCATGCATTAGTTGTAGCCCTCGGTGTCCGTGGTGGTCCTGTAGGATGCAGACCAGTGGGTCCATTGCGGCTATGAAGAATAGAGGAGATAGTGGGCACCCATGTCTAGTGTCTCGAAAGATGGGAAAGGCGTCTGTGAGTGCACCGTTTACCCATAGGCGGGCCGTGGGTTTGGTATATAAGAGCTTGATCAAGGCCAGAAATGGGGGGGTGCTGGGTTTACATAGGACTGCATGTAGAAAAGGCCACTCTAATGAGTTGAATGCCTTTTCAGTGTCTAATAGAGCCACAGCCGCTGGTGTATTAGGGGAGACTTTATTGAGTATTGCAAATGTGGTGCAGAGGTTTAGTAAAGTCAACCGA
This sequence comes from Calotriton arnoldi, assembly GCA_963921515.1. Classification (NCBI taxonomy): domain Eukaryota; kingdom Metazoa; phylum Chordata; class Amphibia; order Caudata; family Salamandridae; genus Calotriton; species Calotriton arnoldi. The sequence continues at coordinate 275,772 of CAWUFW010007562.1, forward strand.
AGTGGTTCGAAGCCAGATTGAGCAGGTGAGATAATCTGTTCCATCAATAAGGCAAGTCTAGTAGCAAGTATTTTTGCTAGAATGTTATTATCTAAGTTTAGCAGCGGGAGGGAGCGATATGGAGTGCAGCTACTGGGGTCCTTGCCAAGTTTTAGCAGTACAGTCAGGACAGCTTCGCCAAGTGTGGGTGGTAGCTCACCTGTGCTTAATGCCTCATTGTGTACTGCCAGGAGCTGCAGGGCCAGCTGTTGTTTAAAAGCTTTGTTAAAGGCTCCAGTCAGCCCATCTAAGCCTGGCTCCTTGGTTCCGTCCAGTGCCTCGATAGCTTGTGCCACCTCTTCCAGGGAGATGGGTTCGCTTAAAAACTCCTGTTATCCATTCAACAACCACACCATTGCAATCTCCTCAATGTACGAGGCAATCTCAGAGGGGTTGTCTGTGACGCGAGCTGTGAACAAGTTCTGGTAGTATCTTTTGAACTCATGTAGGATATTTTCCTCACCCCTTATGGCTTCTCCTGTATCGGAGCGGAGCTCTGCTATATAGTCTTGTTGCCTATCTCGGCATCGTAAATGCACCAGGGTTCGTCCTGGTCTCTCCCCCTCTCCGTATCGGCAGGCATTAGTATGTTTGCCCATGTACATGACCTCTCTGTTGGCTAGTTTCCCAAACTCTGCCATCAGGTCTGCTCTCCGTTGCAGCCGGATCGTATTTGTGTCCGCTGCCGTCTATTCCAGATCTCGCAGCGCATTCTCGAAGCGTTGCAATTTGGTACGGATGTTGCGCAGGACACCTGTCTGAAATGCACACCTCGTGAATATATGCCTTAAAGGCCTCCCTTAGGGTGGCCTGTGTGGGCACTGTACCTGTATTGAATGTGAAGTATTCAGTGATGGCAGTCAATACCTCAGTTCAGAATACAGGGCCCTGCTAGGTGTCTCCTTGGAACCGCCAGCTGTATGCAGCTGGGCAACCGTATGGAATTTCAAATTTAAGTATGACGCGACTATGATCTGATAGTGTCCGAGGGAGCACTGAGACATCAGAGACTCACAGGATGGCACTTGTTGACAGGAACCAGTAATCCAGTTGTATCCATATAGAGTGGGGGGATGAGTAGAACGTGTATCCAGGTGTATTTTAATGGCGAATGCGCCAGGCACCTAACAAAGAATATGTGTCAGGGATATGTCGGAACACTCCTCTAGCACGGGGTTTATCAGTGGGTTAGGTACTGTTTGAGTCTGTCCATAGGCAATGTGGCATTTTGAGGTCACCCCCTCCCATTAAATGATCCACTTCAAAACTGTCCATTTTGGTAAGTAAGTCTCGGGGTCATCAACGTTAGGGACATAAATATTTACAATTAGGACCTTTTGGTCTGCTAGGGTACCTTGCAGTATTATGTAGTGGCCATTCGGGTCCGCATGGCATGTATGTCGGAGGAGCAGGACACTTTTATGGATCAGGATGCAGGTGCCCCTGGAGTAAGAGCTGTAACTTGATAAGTATCGATGGGAGCTCCACTCTTTAGCAAAAGCAAGGTCGTTTTGAGGGAGTAAATGCATTTCCTGTAGGAATGCAGTTTTCATATTGTGTCTCTGCAGGTAGGAGAGCACCTGTTTGCCCTTTCGCAGGTTGTTGATAACACGATGTTCCAAGTTATAGCGGTGAGTTCAAGTCTTTTAATCAGCATGGGTCCTATAGGTGGCCTGGTGTAGGAACTGACCTAGTGTGAGGTGTTGTGAGACGGCTTGTAGACAAGATAGCGTAGTACAGCATGATACAACAAAAGACAATTTAATTTCTAACACATACTAACAAAACCTCAAATACTTTCACCCCACCCACACTAGATTAAATGTCATCCAGTGAATCCTAATAAAACTATCAAAACAAATAAACAAGAAAATTCCCAAAACGATACAGGTGGTGAACATTGTGGGGGCTTAAAAGGGTTTTGGCCATGGTGGCTCTTCTAAAAATGAAGTTTACTATGCAGTAGATATGCAACCGCTGGGAGGGAGTGATTATCTGTGTCAGATGCGGAGTTTCAGGTGGAGTTCACATAGAGTCAGGGGGGTTGGTTCTGCCAGCAACGAATACGCAGATCTCCAGAGTTAGCATTCTTCAAATCGTGGTATCGTGTGTTGTAGGGGAAGAATGTCTTGAATGTTCTGTTCCTGAGTGTGGGGGTCATGAATGTTGGGATGAGGGGGACTTTGCCCAGATCTCCCTGTAGAAAGCAGCCACGTCTGCAGGGGTGTCCTTAATTTTAATCCAGCCTTTGTGCTCTACTCTTAGGTGCACCGGGTAGAGCATGGCATAGCGAATGCCCAGCTTGCATAGGAAGTTCTTGACATCATTAAATTTACGTCTGGCTTCATGTACCATGGGAGTGAAGTCCGGGAACAGTGAGATGTTGGTGCCTTGGTGCCTGAGTGGGCCTTTTTCACGCACTAGTCTAAGGGCAGTGTCTCTGTCCGGGTAATTAAGCAGGCGCACTATAATGTAGCATGGTGGGGCTCCCTCTGGAGGTCGGGGGCCCAGTGAGCGGTGCGCCCTCGCCACTGCAAATGTGGTGGAAAAGCTGGAGCGTTCGAAGAGCTCAGTTAGTAGTTGCTCCACAAATATTTCTGGGCTTCCCATGTTGGTGGTCTCCGCAATGCCTCCAATGCGGATATTATTCCGGTGGGATCTGGCACTTGTTTGAGCACTCGCTCCATTTTTTCCATGCGTTTCTGCGTTGTGGCGGAGGTGTCCTCCAGGTCCGATATTCTCTTCTCCTTGCCCTCTAAACGTACTCTGTGGCTGTCCAGTCGTTCACCCAGCCTATCGATGCGGCCCGTCAGTGTGTCAAAGTGGGCGTCCATTGTGCTAAAGCCGGCCTTTAGTTCACCAATTATGGTGGCATGTTACTAGGGGTGGCGGCTTCTGTGAGCCTTCTCTGCTTAAGGTCTGCTTGGCCCATAGCACAGTCGTGGCTTGCGGTAGTGGCCCCACAAGTGGGTGTGGGGTTGTGGGTCGTGTCGGGAATTTAACGGTGCCCCAATCGTGGCTTTCCCTGCTTGGGTTTGGCTGGGGTGGCAGCCTGAGTCCCTCACAGACAGCAGGGGTTGGAGCGCTGGCTCCACCTGCAGTTTGTTTGTTCCTTGTTGAGGTGACACCAAACCGCTATCTGCTAGTGTCAGTGTGTTTGCTCAGGCAGCATGGGAGTAGATATTGTTGGTGGCCACCGTGTTAGCGGCTAGTTATGAGGGTGGTGCTCTATTATGTTGTACCCTCTCCTGTTCTTTATGGCATCTGGTTGGTGGCCAGTACCTTAAGCTTGATAATCGAATTCCTGCATGTGTGGCTCCTCATTTCTGGGGTTCACTGGCCGGGTGCTTGGGGGCTGATGCATGGGTTTTTTCACTTACCACACTGCATCGCCTCTGTGTGCTAATCATCACTGCAGGGGGCTGACAATGACTTGTGTTGGGGTCCTCCAGGCAGTTTCTCCAGTGAGTCCTGCAGTCCCGCAGTAGTGGAGGGCGTCACATCCCTTCCCATGGGGTCAACATGCCAGGCCTCAGCGGCTGTCCTTCGCCATCCCTCGCGGGACCACGCAGGTGGTTGTTGTCTTTGTCGGGGGGGCCTCCTGTTCTGTGGCACACTGGGTGGTGCCCAGCACTGGAGAAAATGGGGGGTGGGAGGGAGGTTCAGCGTCTTTTCCAATGGGATCAGGTGATCCCTTCCAGAGGCTCGCCCGCTGCCCCTGTCGCTGCGGGCCCTCCGAGGCCTTGTCGGATGCACCCAATCAGGCCTCGGTACCCCCTATTTTTTTGCGCATTGCCCACCGCAGACTCTTTCCTGCAACATTGCAGCCCTTGGTATGGGCTTCAGACAATGTTTGACAGCGGTTGCAGGCAGATTAGAGCCGTCAGAGCCTCAAAGGGATACGGCCATCTTGGTGGTGGTTGCGGCCACGCCCCCCTTTTTTCAAATTAAAGTCTTGCTCACATTTTTCTTTCTACAGTGGCGTTGGAGCTGAGCAGCATTAACAACCTCAAGATGACAGAGATGAAGAGCTCAGCAAGGGCTGGATGTGGGAAAGAAGGGCACTAAACTAAATTGGACTTTCAAATAGCCCTCAGAGCACTTGAGGAGGTCAAGAGGATGCGGTGTTACAACAGATAGTCAGGAACAGGACACCCTTCCGGATGAGAAGGTGGACGTGAAAGATTAGGAGGAGGAAGGACCAGTTACCCACAGAAGTGAGAACATCTTCCAGGGCAGGGAGCAGTGTATCCTCCCACAGCCTGCCCCCTGAGGAGATAATGGACAGGAGAGCTCAGAGGGAGCTCAAGCTACAGCTGGCCAAATTGACACTGGAGGCTGGCTAAGGAGGACACAGCTACCAAAGGGTTTAAGGAAACAACTTTCAGGGTACAGCAACAATGGTAGCAGCAAAACTGAAGTGTCCAATTGGGATAAAAGAGTCCACATTCCTAAAGACCTGGTGCCTAGCTATGTGGTGGACGATGACATTGGCAAATGGTTTTCAGTTTATGAGGAAGCCCTTGGGATGCATAGTGTCCCAAAAGGGTCTGGGGGGCGAGTCCCTATAAACTTATGTGTACAGTGGGGAGGGATACCCTGCTGACACTACAGGTAGATGCCGAGATGAGTTATGCCCCATGAGAGCCATTCTTGTCTTGTCACCCAATTTGGGCTCATCCTGGAGAATTATCACATGGGATCTAAAGACAGTCACAAGCTGTCATGCCTATCTAGGGTGAATGTCATTCCTTACCCCAGTAAGGCACTGAAAGATTGGGTCAAGGGCAGCAAAGTGAGCGACTATGAGGGGCTGTATGATCTGATTTTGAGAGAACACATAATCAATACTTGTTTTACATAACTTCACAAACACTTGTGTGACAGCAAGCTTACTTCACCCAGAAAACCAGCAAAGGAGGAAGAGCTCTGTGTCAGCACCATGGTGTCCAGGAGGGCACATAGGGGGGATCACTACAAGGATGGACAGGGTCCCTGTCAGAGCTGAAACTTTTGGGTGGTAGTCCCCCAGACCATTTGGTTTCACCCCTCCTGTTTTGCTGAATTAATTTTTGTTGGCTTTAGGACTCTGTGTACTTTACCACTTCTAACCAGTGATAACGTGCATGTCCCTTCTCCGTTTAACAGGGTAAAATAGGCTTACACCCAATTGGCACATTTAATTTCCATACAAGTCCATAGGTAAGTTGTACTACATGTACCCCGGGACTGTAAATTAAATGCCACTAGTGGGCCTGCAGCACTTATTGTGCTATCCACGTAAGTAGCATCTTTAAACATGTGTCTGGTCTGCACTGCCCTTGCCAGGCTCAAACCTTCCTTTTAAATACAAATAAGTTACCCCTACGGTAGGCCCTAAATTGCCCATAAGGGAGGGTGCATTGTATTTCAAAAGTTGGACATGTACCTTTTAGTTTTACATATCCTGGTAGTGAGAAACCCCTAAATTCATTTTTCCCTACCGCAAGGCCTACCTCTCTCATATGATATCATTGGGGAGCAGTTAGGAAGGTCATATTTAGTGTCTATGGAACTGTAATGTAAAATTCTCTTTAATGGAAAAGTCAGATTCTATGTCACAAATCTGAAAATGTACTTTTAGAAAGTTGGGATTTTATAGTCCTAACCATTTGATGCCTGCAGCCTGTTTCCTGGGTCACATGACTAAGTGTAGTTGGCAGTTGGCCTTTGTGTATTCCTCCCAGACAGCATTAGAATTGAGGGTCTGGGTGTTGGCAGGATGGCCTTTCTGGCAGAATGGAGTATGGAGCTTTCACCTACCTCCCTTGAACTTCAAAGACACTGGTCCAGCTTAAACACAAAGGATGTCACACTAGCCTATTGTGCCCCTTGAAAAAACTTGGACCAGGGCAGGGAGGCAGGACATTGAAGACAGCTCTGTAGGGGTAAAACTCCAGAAGCTTCATCCTCTTAAAAGTGAGCACCATGGACCCTCAGACATAACTCGTCAGATCACTTCTGTACCTGTGGAAGACTCAGAAGAAGGACTGCTCTGCTGCCCTGCTGCTCTGCTGCAGGCAGGACTGCCCAGCTGCTCTGATGCTGTTCTGCCCTGCAGACCTGCCAGCAAGAGGGGCAACTTTTCTGCACTGCAAACTGAGGAAGAAGGTCTGGACCTGCACCTTGAATCTAGGACTACCGGAGTGACTCCAAGTGCTAGCTGACTGGTCTCCTGATGAGAGCCTCAGGGACATAAAGGGTCCAACCATTTTGAATCTACACCTCAACACTGCCTGTGGTGAGACTTAACCCCCACAACCGGTGCACTCCCAGTCCTGGACCCTTCAAACAGATGCAGCTGGACACATCTCGATGCAGGAACCTGCATCACTCCTCAGAATAGCCGTTGAAAAGTGCAACACCCCACATAAAGGACATAAGATACAAATCTCAATTTTCTAAATTAGTGTGGATTTTTTCTTGCGTTGTGCTTACACTTTGTTCAACATAAATACATTAAACATTGCCTGTAAGTTAAGCCTGACTGCTTTGTGCAAGCTATCAGAGGGTTAAGCACAGGTTAATTTAGTGACTTTATTGTGTTTGTTGCTTGAGAAGGTGAAGATTCATACCTTCAGACTTAAACACTTTGTTGTAGCTCAGATTCCTCAATTGGGGTAAGGCTGCAGGCTGTTGCTGAAGAAGGCACTACATGACTGTATACATTCTCTACAAGGTTCTGCTGAATCATATTTGCTTCTGTGGAAAAGCTGTGAACAGGAGCTACCTGAAGCTTTGGCCCAGTGGTAATGAACCTTGGGCGAATTGGCTTGGCAGGTTTGTTCTGGTCACCTGGAAGAACTCTGGAGGTCTTGGAATCCAAAAGGTTTTTTTAATTTAATAAAATGTAACTTTAATTTTTAAAAAGTTATATTATTTTAAAGTCATTCTATACATAATTGTTTGTAAATGTATCACATAATAAATAAATACTAACATTTTAATTTGGGAAGGTTTTAAAAAAAGAATTGCATATTTATTCAATACTACGTTGATGGCATATATTCTTTTTTAAATTTTGTTCCACATTTAAAATAATACATAACATTAACTTACATTAATATTTAACATCAGAATATTTTTACAACTTTTTCAACTTTATTAACTTTTTTAATACGTTTCCCTATATTTTATCATAGCGAGATATCTACACCACTGGTGGTGTCTCTTCATTTAAATTTCATTAAAATGTTTTGCTTCTAAGCTTAATCGCATCAGCAAACACTTTGGACTTTGAGGAGATTTACTATCCCCACTCTAACCTTAACGAGAATTAGTAAAGCACTGTACATTGGAGAGATCAGATTTACTATTCCTACTCCAATACAATATCTACCCACATTAGGTAAAGAGTTGGCTTTAGGGGGCATGTTTACTGTTCCAATGCTAAATTTATACACATTGTCAAAAGTGTTGGCCTTTGGAGGGGCTACATTTATTTTTCCTCTCCAAACTTAACCACATTGGAGAATGTGTTTGATTTTTGAGGGGTCTTATGAAGTACTCCTGCTCTAAATGTAAGCGCAATGGGTAACGTGTTGGACATTGATGGTGGTAGACTACTATTCCCACTCCTAACTAGACAACATTGGCGAAAGTGTTGTACTTTGGGGGTGCCAGAATTCCGAATCCCACTAGAAACCTAACCACTTTGGGGAAAGTGTTGGTCATTTGAAGGGGGGATTCGTTATTACTAGCCCCACTCCAAACCTAACCACATAGTGGAAAGTGTTGGATTTTGGAGGGTTCAGCTGTACTATTCCACTCCAAATATAAGCAAATTGAGCAAAGAATTTGGGGTGGGGGTGTTTACACTCAACACTCACATTGAAATCATAACCACGTTCTATTACAAATTATACACTAAATTATTGTAAAAATAAAAATGCAAATAACCCAATTTCTTATACATAAAAATCTCGATAAACGTATACTTACTAAGCCAATACATAACAAATAAAGAATTAAAAAAATGAATAACAAACTAAATAAATGTAATACTTTTTATAACATAATTTCAAATCTTAAAATACCACAAAAATTATATACATTATTTTACAAATGTGAAAGAATGAATTAAAAAAACGAAACAATACGCACAGTGTGAAAAACATTACCCCCAGGTCCCTCCTGTCCTCGTCCCATTCCTTAACTAAGTGGAGATGACCATCTCCGCGACAGAAAAAAAGAACAGGAGCATGCTGGGATACCCAACCCACTCCCTCCCACTGGGAGTACATAAGCGGTACCAGCCCAGCATGCAGCCTGTTCTTTTTTTCTGTCTTCCGACAGAATGGGAAGTGTTTGGACTTACCTGCTGGATTCTTCACTGGACGTCTCGTCGAGGCTGCTGGGCTGTCCTCGCCGTCCTGTTTCCACGTTCCCCTGGCCTGCCGGGCTTGCCAGGAGCCGCGTTACTTGACGCCTGGCCCTTTGCGGCTGGGGCACCGTTCCTCCCGGTCTCTTCCGGGTTGCAGTGCGCGTCTCCCTGTGGCTTGGCCGGTCTGGGGGACACGCTGCTGCAGCTGTATGGCGGGTCCTGGGGCTCTGCTGGGCGATGCTCCTGGGCCCCCTGCCTGGCGTTTTGGTATCCTGCCAGCCTCCTCTGTTCTTCCTGGCGCCCCTGATGCTGGGTTGGGTCGATCCAGGGGCTGGCCTTGCTGTGGCCTCGGAGGCCGTTTCTGGCGGGCTTCTCCACCCGGCGCTGGTTTCCTGGTGCGCGCCTGGGATGGCTGATGGGGGGGCAGTGAGCTTGTGGTGCGCTCTTCCTGCCCCCTTGGTGAGTACCGCATAGCGGTTTCCTTTTTTTCTCCATGGTGGGCGACGGTGGCCTACTGGTTGCAGTTTCTGCCGCTTCCTCTGCAGGTTGCGTGTTCGGCCTACAGCCATGCCGGCCTGAAATCACATGTTCTCGTCTGGTCTCCAAACTTGGGGTGCATCGGTCCTGGTTGGTACCTGGATGGGGGACCGCCTTGGGGTACCTGGTGCTGTAGATATCCGGGTGCTTTCATGGTTAACGGTCTGTCTTGGCCTCCGGCCATGCCTCCCTGTGTGCCCCTGGTCTTGTCTACTTTCGGTGGTGGGCAGGGTCAGGTCTGGTTCTTTCCTGGTTGGGAGTTCGCCTGGGTATTCCTGGTTCGGTGGGCTTTTGAGCTTTCCGTGGGGTTCGCTTGTGGCCCTAGCTGGTGTGTCTTCCCCCTTGCTTCTGGTTGCTGCCGCCCTGTGCGCCTGGACCTCTGGGGGTTGCCGGGGTTTGGTCCCGGGGCCTCCAGCTTGCACTACTTGCGCTCTGCCTTTGAGCTGGGTTCAGCTGGTCTCCCTGGGGCCTTGCCTTGTGGTTTCCTTGCTTTCTTCCGGTGCTGTTGGTTAACGTCGTCCTCAGGTCTCTCCAGGTGCTGGTGGGTTCCTGTTGGGGCTTCTCTTGCTGGCTCCTGTTCCTGCGTGCTGGCCCTCTGTGCTTTGCTGGTTGCGTGAGCTGTGGGTCCGTTTGCTGTCTTGGTCCGGGGCCCTTGGTGTCTCCGGCCTGGTTCTCTGCCTCCACTGCCCCCTGCTCCCGGGTTCCTGGCAGTCCTTCGGCGTCTTCGGCTGCCTGCGACATCGGCTCCCCTGCCTTCACTGTCCTGTCTTGGGCCGTGGTTTCCCCTGTTTTGCTGCCCTCTTTTTGGGGGTTTTGCCTGGGGCGGGTCCTTCTGGGCTTCCTCCATGGGTTGTGTGTTCCCTGGCCTTCTGGCTTTTCGCTTGCTCGGCGCTTGTTGCTGGTTGGCGTCTGTGCTGGGGGTCGGTCCCTGTGGGACTGCTGTTGGCCTGTCCCCTTGGTGCTTGCCGCCCGGCGGTTTCTGGCTTGCTGTGCTCTCCTGCTGTGCTGGCCTGCGGCCTTAGCTTCTGTTCCTCCTGCTGCCCGCCCTATGGTTTGGCCGGGTTGGCCCTGGTTCCTCCGTGGGGTGGTGTCTGCTTGCTGGGACGTGGCTTGCTTTGGGCGGTCTCTCCCGGGGTTTGTTGGCTTCTTCTTGTGGCCTCTTTGCTCTGTCCTCTGGGCCTCCGGCCGTCCTGCCCTGCAGGCTTGTGTTGTCCCTGGTCGGCCCTGGTTGGTGTCTGGTTTGGGGTGCGCCTGGGTTTGCCTGTTGCTGTTGGCCTGTTCTGGTCGTCCCTGGCTGCTTGTTGGGCATTTTGCCCTTTTTCGGGTCCTGGTGCCTTGCAGTTCTTGGGCTTTCTTCGGCTGCCTGCTGACCTTCCGCCCGTTGTTTCCTGCCCTTTTGTGGGTTCGGGCCTGGTGCATGCCTGTCTGGGTGCCTGCCTGCGGTTTTTCGCTGTTGGGCGCTTCTTGCATCCTTCTGGGTGCTTTTGCTTGCCCCGTGCTTGGGGTTCACTGGTTCCTCCCCCTTGTTTTCCATGGGGGGAGCTGTTGTGTCCTTCCTCTGTTCTGGTGGGCCCTTGGCCTTGTTGGGCTGTTGGCTCCGGGGCGGTGCTGGTTGGGGCCCTGGTGGGTTCTGGCTGGTGTGGGGTATGCTTCTCACCTGCTGCCGGGTTGCTGGGGTTTGGTTTCTGGTTGTGGTTTCCTTCCCCCCTCTTGTGTTTCCCTTGTTGGCTTGTTGGGCTTGCCTTCTCGCCTGCTGCTCATTTTGCCTCCTGTGGTGGCTGGGTGTCGTTGGTCTTCCTTGGCCTCTGCCTTGGGTGGCTCCTTGTTCTTCGGGTGCCCGGCTCCTGTGCCCTGCCCTGTCTGCTGTGCCCTTTCCCTGCTTGTGGGTGTTGGGTTTCGGCCTCCCTGGTGTGTGGGCCGCTTTGTTGCTTCCCGCTCCTCTCGCTTCGCTTCGGTTGCGGTTGGCTTTGCCTCGGGTCTGGGGCTCTGGCCTTTTCCCTTTGGGGTCCTGTCATTGGGCCTGTGCTCCCGTGCAGGCTGTTTTCGGCCTGTGGTGTCTGTGACCCTTGCTCTCTTGTTGGCTCTGGGGTGTTCCTTCTCCCCTTGTTTGAGTCTATTCCCACTCCCCTGTTGGGTGGTGCGCCTTTGGCTTCTCCGGGCTCCTCTCCTTTGGTTTCTGGTGCCTGGGTTGTTCCGGTGTGCTCTTGGGGCCTGGGCTCTGCCTCTGTTGGGTTTGCCCTTGCGGTCCCTGTGTTTGGCCTCCCGTTCGCTTGTGCGTGTGGGTCGCTGGTGCGCCTCTCGGCTTGGTTGTGTTGGGCTTTGTGTCGTGGGGCCCTTGTTTGCTTGGGGTCCTCTTTTGGTCCCTGCTTGGGTCCTTGCCTGGCCGCTCGTTCTCTTGGGCTTTGTCGCGGTCCTGGGCTGGTCTTCTGTCCTTTCCTGTGCCGCTCCTTTGCGCCTGGCTGTGGCGCTGGGTCCGTTGTGTGGGCTGCTGGGCTCCCACCCTCTGCTTCTCTGCTATCTGGGTGGCCTGGCTGTGGTTGGCTGCTGTGCCTTTCCCAGTGCCCCTTCTTGGTTGGGGGTTCTTTTTGCCTCTCCTTCCGGGTCCTGGTGGCGTTGTGTTGTGTGCCTCCTGGCTGGCTGGCCTGCTGGTTTCTCCGGCTGGCTTCTTGGGCGTTTGTGGGTCTCCTGCGGGGTCGGGCTATTGGCCTCCTTGTTGGTCTTTCCTGTTTTGCCCTTCTGCAGCTCCTCTTGGGGTTTGCCTTCAGTGGTTCCTTGGTGTCCTCCTTTCTCCTCCTGGAGGATGGTCGGCTCTTGGTTGGTGGTGTTTCCTCCTTTCCAGTTCTGGGGTTTGGTTTCCCCGGTTCCGTGTTGGGCCTCTGTTGTTGTCTTTCTTGGTTGTGCCCTGGTTTTTGCCGGGGTCTGCTTCGGGTTGCGCTTCTTTGCTCTCCCTGGCCTCCGTTGGGCGGGTTGCTGGGCTTCGTGTCCCGGTGTCTCCTGCTTTCGGGGTGTGCCTCGGATCTGGCCGCTTGGTCGTTTCTTGTGCTCCGGGTTCTTCTCCCGGTGGGGCGGCCTTTTGGTTCCTGCGGCTCTTCGGTGTCTCGGCTGGGGTTGGCCGTTGGTCGGTCCTGCCCTGTGGCCTGGTCCTTCTGTGGGTTTCTGGCCTCCGGGTTCCCTGTTGCTGCTGTTGTCGGCTGGGGGGGCTTGCTTGGGTTCCTGCCCCTTCTCTTCCTTGCTGTTCCTCTGGGTGGGTGCCTCTTTGCTTGTCCGGTTCTGCCTTCTTTAGTCTTTGCGGCTCTGCTGGTGGCTTCCCTGGTGTGTTGGGGTGGTCCTGTTGTTGGTTGTGTCTTTCCTTGCTCTCTTGCTTTGGCGTGCCTCTTCGGTTTCGTCTTCCTTCTCTGCTATGTTCCTTACTGGGCCTTCGGCCCCGCCGCCCTGTGCGGCCTGTTCTCCTCTGCTCTTGGCCATTGGGCTGGGTTGGCCTGTTTGGTCCCTGTTGGGTGGCTGCCTGGTGGTGCCTGGGGCCGTGGGCTTCGCCCTTGGGGGTTTCTCCCTGGTCGGTTGCCCTTTCTGGCTCCGTTTCTCCGTTGGGGCTCGCCCGCTTCTCCTGGCTTCCTTTGGTCGTTCGGGGGCGCTTGGTTTTGGCCCCTCTGGTTGTTCACTTGGGTATTGGCTCTGCTTGTGTGGCCCCCTTCTGGCTTGCCTGGGGGGTTCTTGTGTTTTTTCTGGTCGTCCCCTCTTGGTTTTGGGGTCTCGGCTCTGTCCGCTTAGTTGGGGGCATGGTTGGTTGTGTGCTCCTGCCTACGTTTTTCTCCTTTCTTGTGGGCTCCTTTTGCCCCTGTGGGGTGTCGTTTTTTGGTCTGGTGCCTCTGGCGTTGGTGGGGTTCCGGAAGGCCGGGTTCTCTGCTTTGGTATTCTCCACTTAGTTAAGGAATTGGACGAGGACAGGAAGGACCTGGGGGTAATGTCCTATTACTTACCGGTAATCTTCATTACTCCTGGTTCTGTTGTCCTGGTCCCGTTCCTTATGCCCCTCCCTCCCTCCCTGGCGGCCAGCCTTCCGGTTGTTGGCTTGGTGTTTTCAGGCTGCATGCTGGGCTGGTACCGCTTATGTACTCCCAGTGGGAGGGAGTGTGTTGGGTATCCCAGCATGCTCCTGTTCTTTTTTTCTGTCGCGGAGATGGTCATCTCCACTTAGTTAAGGAATGGAACGAGGACAACGGGACCAGGAGTAATGAAGATTACCGGTAAGTAATAGGACAATAATAATGATACTTTAGAATTAGTAAAATGTTTACAAATTGCACATTTAAAATAAAGAAATAAAAAAACATTATCCATCCAATTTCCTATTTATCCTACTATTAACTCCTAAAACACTTAAAACAAATTAATATACATTTAAAAAAGAGTTAACAAAAACATAGACAATACAAATATTTACAAAATACCATAAAAGAAACCTCATTTCCTAAAAACTGAAACATTTAATGTTACTAACACATACATTTGTTTTTTTTTAATAGAAATCCAAAAATATTATTTTACCTAATATTATAATATAATTTCAAATCAAGATTTTAAAACTCAGTAGCAGGAGAAATTCTACAATAATTTCGCAAATATTTAAAATCATTGAGAAAACATAAACATTTTACAATAAAACATTGACAAAAATAAAAAACCCTTCTCACCCAATTCCCATATTAACCCTAAAACCTGCTCCTAAAACACTTTAAATCAAATTAATATATGTTACAAGATAAATGTAAGAAAATTATACACAATACATACATTAAAGAAAACTACCATCAAAGAAACAATATTATAAACTGATATCTAAAAACATGAGATTGTACACAACAATAGTGAAACAAATGATATTCTTACCAGTGATAAAAAATGCCACAGTGTAAAATACATCAATATATTGCTTTCTCAATGTTAACAACTGATAATCTTTTCGCCATGAGCACGGAGAAGACCGTTATGCACACCTTGGTCACAAGGAAGCTGGTCTACCGGAACACTTTCTATTCCAGGATCCAAAAAAAACACCATAAGGCTGCAGACCATTCAGAACTTGGTGGCCAGAATCCCTCTCCACCTCCCACGCACATTCACATTACACAAAACTTGAAGGAGCTCCACTGGCTCCCCATACATAAACGAGCACAATTCAAGGCTCTACCTAACACTGACCCATCATACATTAACAATCACATCTGCTTTCATAAAACTTCCAGAAACCTCCGGTCGTCCAGACTTCTACTTGTATATATCCCAAGCTTATGGAAAGCCAGATACGAAGGTTGAACCTTCTCCTACATCGCTCCTAAAGCATGGAGAGGCTTGCCACTACACATAAGAGCCGCCTCCTCACTTCTTGAATTCTGCTAGAAGCCCACTGGGCCCCTAGGTTTGGCTAGACTCACACCTGCTCAGTGCAGGGCACCCTCCCAGCTGATAGTGTGTTTGACAAAATGGCATAACTTAACAGAATTGCAAAAACCACAAGCATTAGTCCAAAACAAAATGGGGTGATCATGCAAAAAGAGGCATTTTTTTACAAATATACAGTACAATATTTGAGTAGACCAAAGAGGGTGATACATTTATATACTATGAGCCTAAAGCCAAACAATTGAGGCTCAAAGAGTGATCTTCCATCTTGTTTTCTTCATCAACCATCAGGACAGATCAGAGTCATCTCTATCGTACATCCATGGATCAGAATGGGGACAGTCCTACTGAAAATAAACCATGTGATCATTCCATTGGCCCCACAACATGACAAATTTGCATTGGCATTGGTTGTTTTTGTAGACCATGCACCAGTCCATATTTGAGCCCCAAGTATCAAAATCTGGAACTACATGGCTACCCTACAGTCCTGTAATATTTTTTGTTTTGAGCGCTATCCCAATGCCACAAAGACAAATTTCCTATTTCAGAGGGAAATATACCACCAAATGCCAAGCAGCATGGTCCTATAGCACTATCTGAAATCTAACATTGCAGATAGAAATTCCCTTACTTTATTTCAAAATTCTTGTTATCTTGAGGCATTTCCATAGTGTAAAGAAGAAAGTTCCCACCCCATTACCTCCTCTCATAGAGCTGACTCAGTCTTGCAATAAAGGTATCAATTTAGTATGTGTGTAGTAGACCCACAGTGAAATGTTAAGCTGCACCAGTAAAAACTAGACTGAATTGCTACTTCTGTTAACCTCTATTTTTCCTCCTTTCGATCTGTGTCAAATAAGGGTCTCAAACCTGTTTTCCATCCTATCCCTACTGGCCTATGAAATTGGTCTAAAGCATCAGATCCATTTCCCATCGGCCCATGACATTGGTCTAAAGCATCAGAGGCGTTGTCTTGTAATTCAAGAAACAGTTTTACTGGTCAGCAATTCTAAGGGTGAGTTGTCTTACTTATTTAACATGTAATTTCTTAAGAAAGACCTAAAGCATCTTTCAACTGCATGTATCTAAATGCCTGTGTCTATATTCAGCACTGAGCTGTTCAAATGTCTTAGTTTCTGCCTTCCCGCATACATAACCAACTGATGAGATTCCTATGGTGTCCCATATTCAGAATCCCAGCTGTGTGCCTATTGCCTCTACTGCTGTGCTGCCGCAAAGATGATTCTCTATAGTCACAATCCCCTCCCAGCCTACCTTGGCTATAACAGCAAGTCACACCTGATCACAGTTCTCGTGGGTTCCAGTAAGTTCTTTAAGATCTTAATTCCACAGATCTTCCAAGGGTAGCCTCTGTTTCCTATGGGCATGCAATCTGTTGATACTGATGGTTCATCTTATGGGATAAACAATCATTCTTTTAATATTGCTTACTGGGATGCCCATTTGTATTTACACATATCAGGCAGTGATATGCAATCATATATATCATGATACATGTTTGTCAGTAATGCACCCCAGCCCATAGCAGCACCTCAGTAAATGTGTGGAGCTTAAGAAGGGCCATGACACCCAAAATTGGACATTTCACAGCTTAGGTAGGAATCAGGGACTATCCTCGTTTTTATATAGTGATGCTCTAGCCCATTAGCAGAAGCGTAATCTCCTCCATAGAGACTGATGTACCTTAAGATTATCCAGATTAGCCAGCAAATTCTTGAACCTAGCATCCCATTTTTGGTTCCATAAATCCCTAGGTATCAAAACCCTCTTGTCGACTTTGTCATGCTTATATGGAATATGGAGTACTCTCAATGCATTTTAAATAGCATTAAGATCTTACCTATGGACTCTTCTGGCGTACTCAGGCACAACAGTATCGCTCACATATAGAGATATTCTGGGGTCTCACAGACTATCTCATCTGAAGCCCTTGGTCAGTGTGTAGATCTTTATGTTAGCATGCCCATAACTGTGAGGACGACCAGTGACGAGGATTGACTGCTCTTCAGTTGTGTGCCTTTATCAAAGACAAGGAAAATTAAAACCACTTCACTGACTTTAACCCATGCCCTTGAGGCCATCTGTGAAAATGTTATCCATGCCAGGAGCAGCAAACCGAGCTTATCTGCCAAAGGTTTCCAAACGTAAACATCTGCTCCACTGAGGTGAAATATGTTTCGGCATTCAGAGATAGTATTGTCATTGGTTCAGCCACTGTGAAAATACAGGGCCATATATACTGAGGGATTGCTGCAGGGGAAAATCCCACAGAGTTATGCAAAGTTGTGCAAACTATATTTTACACTGGAAAGATGCCCTCAGCACAAATAGCTTATTTGCACTGCTTTATGCCATTTTACGTCAAAGGTGCATTACTTGGGTGTAACTTGGGTACATCACCACAAGCATCCATAGTATTTGATGCAAAGCAAACCCCAACTTGCTAAAATTACCAGAGCATGTCTGTGCATCACAAAGTAATGCCTCCTTGAAGCAGGTGCTAACAAGGAGAAATATTTTTATTTCTCTAAACTTTCCACACATTGAATGTATTCTGCTTCTGTACAACACACATAACAATGTGTGGAATGTTTGAGTATTTGTCTAGACATGGGATCTTGTACTGGAAGGGTACACTTTCAGTACAAACCCTATGCTAGGCAGCATACACTCCTATGCCCCATGGTTCAAAGATTTGGGAGGGAGTAGGCAGCCTATTTGTGTGCCAGCTTAGGGGAGTACGAAATATGTCTCTTCTGCTTTCTTCACATTGCTCAAGTATCCACAGCAACTTTATTTGCTGCTTTGCATTGAGCTAAAAATATATAAATCTACCCCACAGTCTAAACAGTTTTGCAGAAGGCTAAAATCAAGCTTTCTTGACCTAATTGGCATAACTCTGGATTGATACGAGTGAAACAGTGTAAAAATATTAGCGTAAATCCAATCGCCAGTACCATTAACAGTATGTCGATCTCTGTATTAAATAATTAAATTACTCTATGATACTCAAGGGGCTTATTTAACTATTTTGTTAAGACAATTGTCACATTTTGTAGTTCCAGCAGTAGATATTTCACCTCCCTTGTATTTAAAATTATTTTTGTTACATGATCTACCACTTTCCTCCATACTGTCAAAAACAAAATCACCCCTTTAATTGTAAAACCTCTGCAGAGAACCGATTAACCATTAAGTCACATTGTAGCTGGGCTTAGTCTGTGGGGTAAAACTTTGGGACTTCTAGTTCCTATACAAATGTCTCTACCTCACTATCATAGCTTAATAAACTGAAAATGTGTAATCTGCAGAAGATTTAAGCAAATATGTCTGCCATCTCCAAGTCATTCAAGACGATGTCCTCACTGCCTTTTTGACTCCTGTAGACTCATGTGGCACCTTCCTCTTGTATGTTGAGTCAGGAAAAGAGATTGCCAGCCTTTTGCCAACCTCATACAGACATTTTTGCTTGCTGTGTGAATGTGTCATCACCTCATTCTCTTTTAGGGCACAATATTGCTCCTTTTTTGCTATAAGATATCTCAGGGAGTGATTTTGAAGATGTATGTTTTTCAGTCTAATTAAACACTTATCGAGCTACCTTATCTTCTGTTTTCAGGTCTTCCTCGGTCAAGCTATCTGTCAAATAGCCTGTACCCTAACTACCAACCTGAATGTCTTCCAAAATAATATATTAGAGCCAATGGACTCATTATTTTCTTTACAATAATTTCCAGTGGGGTCCACTGTACACTTCATCATCTAAACATTGCACAGTTCCCAAACTCACTGTTCCCGGTTCACATAGGTAAACTGAGACGAAAGTCTATCTTTACGACTTTTGATATTCACAAATGGCATTTACTACTCTTAAAAGCCTGTTGTGAAAGCTAAAATTTGAACTTTATGACTTTCGGTATTCACAAAGGGCATTTACGAGTAGTAAATGCCCTTTGTGAATACCAAAAGTCGTAAAGTTAGACTTTCGCTTCAGTTTACCTATGTGAATCGGGTCCCCAGTTTGCACCCTTCTTTATTGTGGCATTCACAAGTTTTCATCATGGTCAACTATGGTTAATCATCTGAGATGTTTCTGGCTTACAGTTGTGTACCCGTGAATCTGGAAAGACCTAGAGTTAGCAGATATACAACCATGAAAGAGAACCATGAACATTTATAAAGTAGTGTATTGCTGTCCCATCCTGTGAGCCTCCCTCCTACTGTAGTGCTTTTTAAACATTGAGGGTGCTAGCTCATTAAAGGATTCTCCCTTTATTCCCTTTCAGAAGTAATAAAGGGTCCTGGTGCCTTGCAGTTCTTGGGCTTTCTTCGGCTGCCTGCTGACCTTCCGC
Source organism: Calotriton arnoldi (assembly GCA_963921515.1). Taxonomy (NCBI): domain Eukaryota; kingdom Metazoa; phylum Chordata; class Amphibia; order Caudata; family Salamandridae; genus Calotriton; species Calotriton arnoldi. Next base: position 294,486 of record CAWUFW010007562.1, read on the forward strand.
CCGTTGTTTCCTGCCCGTTGTTTCCTGCCCTTTTGTGGGTTCGGGCCTGGTGCATGCCTGTCTGGGTGCCTGCCTGCGGTTTTTCGCTGTTGGGCGCTTCTTGCATCCTTCTGGGTGCTTTTGCTTGCCCCGTGCTTGGGGTTCACTGGTTCCTCCCCCTTGTTTTCCATGGGGGGAGCTGTTGTGTCCTTCCTCTGTTCTGGTGGGCCCTTGGCCTTGTTGGGCTGTTGGCTCCGGGGCGGTGCTGGTTGGGGCCCTGGTGGGTTCTGGCTGGTGTGGGGTATGCTTCTCACCTGCTGCCGGGTTGCTGGGGTTTGGTTTCTGGTTGTGGTTTCCTTCCCCCCTCTTGTGTTTCCCTTGTTGGCTTGTTGGGCTTGCCTTCTCGCCTGCTGCTCATTTTGCCTCCTGTGGTGGCTGGGTGTCGTTGGTCTTCCTTGGCCTCTGCCTTGGGTGGCTCCTTGTTCTTCGGGTGCCCGGCTCCTGTGCCCTGCCCTGTCTGCTGTGCCCTTTCCCTGCTTGTGGGTGTTGGGTTTCGGCCTCCCCTGGTGTGTGGGCCGCTTTGTTGCTTCCCGCTCCTCTCGTTTCGCTTTCGGGTTGCGGTTGGCTTTGCCTCGGGTCTGGGGCTCTGGCCTTTTCCCTTTGGGGTCCTGTCATTGGGCCTGTGCTCCCGTGCAGGCTGTTTTCGGCCTGTGGTGTCTGTGACCCTTGCTCTCTTGTTGGCTCTGGGGTGTTCCTTCTCCCCTTGTTTGAGTCTATTCCCACTCCCCTGTTGGGTGGTGCGCCTTTGGCTTCTCCGGGCTCCTCTCCTTTGGTTTCTGGTGCCTGGGTTGTTCCGGTGTGCTCTTGGGGCCTGGGCTCTGCCTCTGTTGGGTTTGCCCTTGCGGTCCCTGTGTTTGGCCTCCCGTTCGCTTGTGCGTGTGGGTCGCTGGTGCGCCTCTCGGCTTGGTTGTGTTGGGCTTTGTGTCGTGGGGCCCTTGTTTGCTTGGGGTCCTCTTTGGTCCCTGCTTGGGTCCTTGCCTGGCCGCTCGTTCTCTGGGCTTTGTCGCGGTCCTGGGCTGGTCTTCTGTCCTTTCCTGTGCCGCTCCTTTGCGCCTGGCTGTGGCGCTGGGTCCGTTGTGTGGGCTGCTGGGCTCCCACCCTCTGCTTCTCTGCTATCTGGGTGGCCTGGCTGTGGTTGGCTGCTGTGCCTTTCCCAGTGCCCCTTCTTGGTTGGGGGTTCTTTTTGCCTCTCCTTCCGGGTCCTGGTGGCGTTGTGTTGTGTGCCTCCTGGCTGGCTGGCCTGCTGGTTTCTCCGGCTGGCTTCTTGGGCGTTTGTGGGTCTCCTGCGGGGTCGGGCTATTGGCCTCCTTGTTGGTCTTTCCTGTTTTGCCCTTCTGCAGCTCCTCTTGGGGTTTGCCTTCAGTGGTTCCTTGGTGTCCTCCTTTCTCCTCCTGGAGGATGGTCGGCTCTTGGTTGGTGGTGTTTCCTCCTTTCCAGTTCTGGGGTTTGGTTTCCCCGGTTCCGTGTTGGGCCTCTGTTGTTGTCTTTCTTGGTTGTGCCCTGGTTTTTGCCGGGGTCTGCTTCGGGTTGCGCTTCTTTGCTCTCCCTGGCCTCCGTTGGGCGGGTTGCTGGGCTTCGTGTCCCGGTGTCTCCTGCTTTCGGGGTGTGCCTCGGATCTGGCCGCTTGGTCGTTTCTTGTGCTCCGGGTTCTTCTCCCGGTGGGGCGGCCTTTTGGTTCCTGCGGCTCTTCGGTGTCTCGGCTGGGGTTGGCCGTTGGTCGGTCCTGCCCTGTGGCCTGGTCCTTCTGTGGGTTTCTGGCCTCCGGGTTCCCTGTTGCTGCTGTTGTCGGCTGGGGGGGGGCTTGCTTGGGTTCCCTGCCCCTTCTCTTCCTTGCTGTTCCTCTGGGTGGGTGCCTCTTTGCTTGTCCGGTTCTGCCTTCTTTAGTCTTTGCGGCTCTGCTGGTGGCTTCCCCTGGTGTGTTGGGGTGGTCCTGTTGTTGGTTGTGTCTTTCCTTGCTCTCTTGCTTTGGCGTGCCTCTTCGGTTTCGTCTTCCTTCTCTGCTATGTTCCTTACTGGGCCTTCGGCCCCGCCGCCCTGTGCGGCCTGTTCTCCTCTGCTCTTGGCCATTGGGCTGGGTTGGCCTGTTTGGTCCCTGTTGGGTGGCTGCCTGGTGGTGCCTGGGGCCGTGGGCTTCGCCCTTGGGGGTTTCTCCCTGGTCGGTTGCCCTTTCTGGCTCCGTTTCTCCGTTGGGGCTCGCCCGCTTCTCCTGGCTTCCTTTGGTCGTTCGGGGGGGGGGGCGCTTGGTTTTGGCCCCTCTGGTTGTTCACTTGGGTATTGGCTCTGCTTGTGTGGCCCCCTTCTGGCTTGCCTGGGGGGGGGTTCTTGTGTTTTTTTCTGGTCGTCCCCTCTTGGTTTTGGGGTCTCGGCTCTGTCCGCTTAGTTGGGGGCATGGTTGGTTGTGTGCTCCTGCCTACGTTTTTCTCCTTTCTTGTGGGCTCCTTTTGCCCCTGTGGGGTGTCGTTTTTCGGTCTGGTGCCTCTGGCGTTGGTGGGGTTCCGGAAGGCCGGGTTCTCTGCTTTGGTATTCTCCACTTAGTTAAGGAATTGGACGAGGACAGGAAGGACCTGGGGGTAATGTCCTATTACTTACCGGTAATCTTCATTACTCCTGGTTCTGTTGTCCTGGTCCCGTTCCTTATGCCCCTCCCTCCCTCCCTGGCGGCCAGCCTTCCGGTTGTTGGCTTGGTGTTTTCAGGCTGCATGCTGGGCTGGTACCGCTTATGTACTCCCAGTGGGAGGGAGTGTGTTGGGTATCCCAGCATGCTCCTGTTCTTTTTTTCTGTCGCGGAGATGGTCATCTCCACTTAGTTAAGGAATGGAACGAGGACAACGGGACCAGGAGTAATGAAGATTACCGGTAAGTAATAGGACAATAATAATGATACTTTAGAATTAGTAAAATGTTTACAAATTGCACATTTAAAATAAAGAAATAAAAAAACATTATCCATCCAATTTCCCTATTTATCCTACTATTAACTCCTAAAACACTTAAAACAAATTAATATACATTTAAAAAACAGTTAACAAAAACATAGACAATACAAATATTTACAAAATACCATAAAAGAAACCTCATTTCCTAAAAACTGAAACATTTAATGTTACTAACACATACATTTGTTTTTTTTTAATAGAAATCCAAAAATATTATTTTACCTAATATTATAATATAATTTCAAATCAAGATTTTAAAACTCAGTAGCAGGAGAAATTCTACAATAATTTCGCAAATATTTAAAATCATTGAGAAAACATAAACATTTTACAATAAAACATTGACAAAAAATAAAAAACCCTTCTCACCCAATTCCCATATTAACCCTAAAACCTGCTCCTAAAACACTTTAAATCAAATTAATATATGTTACAAGATAAATGTAAGAAAATTATACACAATACATACATTAAAGAAAACTACCATCAAAGAAACAATATTATAAACTGATATCTAAAAACATGAGATTGTACACAACAATAGTGAAACAAATGATATTCTTACCAGTGATAAAAAATGCCACAGTGTAAAATACATCAATATATTGCTTTCTCAATGTTAACAACTGATAATCTTTTCGCCATGAGCACGGAGAAGACCGTTATGCACACCTTGGTCACAAGGAAGCTGGTCTACCGGAACACTTTCTATTCCAGGATCCAAAAACACCATAAGGCTGCAGACCATTCAGAACTTGGTGGCCAGAATCCCTCTCCACCTCCCACGCACATTCACATTACACAAAACTTGAAGGAGCTCCACTGGCTCCCCATACATAAACGAGCACAATTCAAGGCTCTACCTAACACTGACCCATCATACATTAACAATCACATCTGCTTTCATAAAACTTCCAGAAACCTCCGGTCGTCCAGACTTCTACTTGTATATATCCCAAGCTTATGGAAAGCCAGATACGAAGGTTGAACCTTCTCCTACATCGCTCCTAAAGCATGGAGAGGCTTGCCACTACACATAAGAGCCGCCTCCTCACTTCTTGAATTCTGCTAGAAGCCCACTAGGCCCTAGGTTTGGCTAGACTCACACCTGCTCAGTGCAGGGCACCCTCCCAGCTGATAGTGTGTTTGACAAAATGGCATAACTTAACAGAATTGCAAAAACCACAAGCATTAGTCCAAAACAAAATGGGGTGATCATGCAAAAAGAGGCATTTTTTTACAAATATACAGTACAATATTTGAGTAGACCAAAGAGGGTGATACATTTATATACTATGAGCCTAAAGCCAAACAATTGAGGCTCAAAGAGTGATCTTCCATCTTGTTTTCTTCATCAACCATCAGGACAGATCAGAGTCATCTCTATCGTACATCCATGGATCAGAATGGGGACAGTCCTACTGAAAATAAACCATGTGATCATTCCATTGGCCCCACAACATGACAAATTTGCATTGGCATTGGTTGTTTTTGTAGACCATGCACCAGTCCATATTTGAGCCCCAAGTATCAAAATCTGGAACTACATGGCTACCCTACAGTCCTGTAATATTTTTTGTTTTGAGCGCTATCCCAATGCCACAAAGACAAATTTCCTATTTCAGAGGGAAATATACCACCAAATGCCAAGCAGCATGGTCCTATAGCACTATCTGAAATCTAACATTGCAGATAGAAATTCCCTTACTTTATTTCAAAATTCTTGTTATCTTGAGGCATTTCCATAGTGTAAAGAAGAAAGTTCCCACCCCATTACCTCCTCTCATAGAGCTGACTCAGTCTTGCAATAAAGGTATCAATTTAGTATGTGTGTAGTAGACCCACAGTGAAATGTTAAGCTGCACCAGTAAAAAACTAGACTGAATTGCTACTTCTGTTAACCTCTATTTTTCCTCCTTTCGATCTGTGTCAAATAAGGGTCTCAAACCTGTTTTCCATCCTATCCCTACTGGCCTATGAAATTGGTCTAAAGCATCAGATCCATTTCCCATCGGCCCATGACATTGGTCTAAAGCATCAGAGGCGTTGTCTTGTAATTCAAGAAACAGTTTTACTGGTCAGCAATTCTAAGGGTGAGTTGTCTTACTTATTTAACATGTAATTTCTTAAGAAAGACCTAAAGCATCTTTCAACTGCATGTATCTAAATGCCTGTGTCTATATTCAGCACTGAGCTGTTCAAATGTCTTAGTTTCTGCCTTCCCGCATACATAACCAACTGATGAGATTCCTATGGTGTCCCATATTCAGAATCCCAGCTGTGTGCCTATTGCCTCTACTGCTGTGCTGCCGCAAAGATGATTCTCTATAGTCACAATCCCCTCCCAGCCTACCTTGGCTATAACAGCAAGTCACACCTGATCACAGTTCTCGTGGGTTCCAGTAAGTTCTTTAAGATCTTAATTCCACAGATCTTCCAAGGGTAGCCTCTGTTTCCTATGGGCATGCAATCTGTTGATACTGATGGTTCATCTTGCGGGATAAACAATCATTCTTTTAATATTGCTTACTGGGATGCCCATTTGTATTTACACATATCAGGCAGTGATATGCAATCATATATATCATGATACATGTTTGTCAGTAATGCACCCCAGCCCATAGCAGCACCTCAGTAAATGTGTGGAGCTTAAGAAGGGCCATGACACCCAAAATTGGACATTTCACAGCTTAGGTAGGAATCAGGGACTATCCTCGTTTTTATATAGTGATGCTCTAGCCCATTAGCAGAAGCGTAATCTCCTCCATAGAGACTGATGTACCTTAAGATTATCCAGATTAGCCAGCAAATTCTTGAACCTAGCATCCCATTTTTGGTTCCATAAATCCCTAGGTATCAAAACCCTCTTGTCGACTTTGTCATGCTTATATGGAATATGGAGTACTCTCAATGCATTTTAAATAGCATTAAGATCTTACCTATGGACTCTTCTGGCGTACTCAGGCACAACAGTATCGCTCACATATAGAGATATTCTGGGGTCTCACAGACTATCTCATCTGAAGCCCTTGGTCAGTGTGTAGATCTTTATGTTAGCATGCCCATAACTGTGAGGACGACCAGTGACGAGGATTGACTGCTCTTCAGTTGTGTGCCTTTATCAAAGACAAGGAAAATTAAAACCACTTCACTGACTTTAACCCATGCCCTTGAGGCCATCTGTGAAAATGTTATCCATGCCAGGAGCAGCAAACCGAAGCTTATCTGCCAAAGGTTTCCAAACGTAAACATCTGCTCCACTGAGGTGAAATATGTTTCGGCATTCAGAGATAGTATTGTCATTGGTTCAGCCACTGTGAAAATACAGGGCCATATATACTGAGGGATTGCTGCAGGGGAAAATCCCACAGAGTTATGCAAAGTTGTGCAAACTATATTTTACACTGGAAAGATGCCCTCAGCACAAATAGCTTATTTGCACTGCTTTATGCCATTTTACGTCAAAGGTGCATTACTTGGGTGTAACTTGGGTACATCACCACAAGCATCCATAGTATTTGATGCAAAGCAAACCCCAACTTGCTAAAATTACCAGAGCATGTCTGTGCATCACAAAGTAATGCCTCCTTGAAGCAGGTGCTAACAAGGAGAAATATTTTTATTTCTCTAAACTTTCCACACATTGAATGTATTCTGTCTCTGTACAACACACATAACAATGTGTGGAATGTTTGAGTATTTGTCTAGACATGGGATCTTGTACTGGAAGGGTACACTTTCAGTACAAACCCTATGCTAGGCAGCATACACTCCTATGCCCCATGGTTCAAAGATTTGGGAGGGAGTAGGCAGCCTATTTGTGTGCCAGCTTAGGGGAGTACGAAATATGTCTCTTCTGCTTTCTTCACATTGCTCAAGTATCCACAGCAACTTTATTTGCTGCTTTGCATTGAGCTAAAAATATATAAATCTACCCCACAGTCTAAACAGTTTTGCAGAAGGCTAAAATCAAGCTTTCTTGACCTAATTGGCATAACTCTGGATTGATACGAGTGAAACAGTGTAAAAATATTAGCGTAAATCCAATCGCCAGTACCATTAACAGTATGTCGATCTCTGTATTAAATAATTAAATTACTCTATGATACTCAAGGGGCTTATTTAACTATTTTGTTAAGACAATTGTCACATTTTGTAGTTCCAGCAGTAGATATTTCACCTCCCTTGTATTTAAAATTATTTTTGTTACATGATCTACCACTTTCCTCCATACTGTCAAAAACAAAATCACCCCTTTAATTGTAAAACCTCTGCAGAGAACCGATTAACCATTAAGTCACATTGTAGCTGGGCTTAGTCTGTGGGGTAAAACTTTGGGACTTCTAGTTCCTATACAAATGTCTCTACCTCACTATCATAGCTTAATAAACTGAAAATGTGTAATCTGCAGAAGATTTAAGCAAATATGTCTGCCATCTCCAAGTCATTCAAGACGATGTCCTCACTGCCTTTTTGACTCCTGTAGACTCATGTGGCACCTTCCTCTTGTATGTTGAGTCAGGAAAAGAGATTGCCAGCCTTTTTGCCAACCTCATACAGACATTTTTGCTTGCTGTGTGAATGTGTCATCACCTCATTCTCTTTTAGGGCACAATATTGCTCCTTTTTTGCTATAAGATATCTCAGGGAGTGATTTTGAAGATGTATGTTTTTCAGTCTAATTAAACACTTATCGAGCTACCTTATCTTCTGTTTTCAGGTCTTCCTCGGTCAAGCTATCTGTCAAATAGCCTGTACCCTAACTACCAACCTGAATGTCTTCCAAAATAATATATTAGAGCCAATGGACTCATTATTTTCTTTACAATAATTTCCAGTGGGGTCCACTGTACACTTCATCATCTAAACATTGCACAGTTCCCAAACTCACTGCTCCCGGTTCACATAGGTAAACTGAGACGAAAGTCTATCTTTACGACTTTTGATATTCACAAATGGCATTTACTACTCTTAAAAGCCTGTTGTGAAAGCCAAAATTTGAACTTTATGACTTTCGGTATTCACAAAGGGCATTTACGAGTAGTAAATGCCCTTTGTGAATACCAAAAGTCGTAAAGTTAGACTTTCGCTTCAGTTTACCTATGTGAATCGGGTCCCCAGTTTGCACCCTTCTTTATTGTGGCATTCACAAGTTTTCATCATGGTCAACTATGGTTAATCATCTGAGATGTTTCTGGCTTACAGTTGTGTACCCGTGAATCTGGAAAGACCTAGAGTTAGCAGATATACAACCATGAAAGAGAACCATGAACATTTATAAAGTAGTGTATTGCTGTCCCATCCTGTGAGCCTCCCTCCTACTGTAGTGCTTTTTAAACATTGAGGGTGCTAGCTCATTAAAAGATTCTCCCTTTATTCCCTTTCAGAAGTAATAAAATGTAAGTGGCCAGGAAGGGATTCAAACCTGTGTTGGCCAGATTGCACACAGATCATAGCAGTACTTGTTTATCATGTTCCTCTATGTTTCCACAATTTCTTCGAAAAATAGTATTTTTTTGCAGAATTGTGTTTTAAAAGGTGTTTATACTAGTGAATATTTTTTTTTACATTTATTTACGATTTTCAAACAATGCAGACATCATCACATCAGTGATAGCATAACAGTTTCAGTATAGCAGTAGTAGAACGTTTCCATATATGCGGAAGGAAAAAGAGGAAAAATGAATCACAGAATGAGCAGTGTGTTCTACACAACTTATTAAGGTTATGTCCATGCATGAGTCCATAAGACAGTATAACTTGGCGGATAAAACTAGTTGCAAACATTACAAACCAAGAGGGGTGGGACACAGAAGCCGCCTTGGAGGGCCCAGTTATACAAAGGCAAAGAAAAGACTCAATCTGTTCTGTCATGTGCCAGTTGCTGTAAATACATGCCTTGGAGGGCCCAGTTATACTAGGGCAAAAAAAAGACTCAATCTGTTCTGTCATGTGCCAATTGCTGTAAATACATGCATAGTGGTTGCCAAATGTCCCGGGGGCTGGATGTGGGCAGTTGCTTTGAGGCATAAAGCTCGCTAGTGGGGTCACAGAAAATGAGACTTTTGAGCCAATTTGCAGGAGTGGACAGCGACCGCACCTCCAGCATAGTGCCACCTCTCGCTTAGCCAACAATAACACAATCGCCGTAAAGCAACGGACACTCTTGAGGACCTTTCGGACATACCCCAGCAGCGCCATCAATGGATCCGGGGTCAAGGTTGTTTCTACCATCTGGGATACTTGTGTAAAGATTGCTGCCCAAAAGTGACTTATGGGTATACAGGCCAATGCAAGATGGAAGAAGTCAGCATCCTCCAAGTGGTGTATGAAGGACGGAGAGGGGCTATCCTGGCCATAAAGCTAGGTGTGGTGTAGGTGTGTCAAAGAAACTTAAAATATATCAATTTATGTTTGTGATCAGGGGATATTAATTTAGTTTGTTAACAACAGAAGTACCAAACTTCGTCTGGGAGAGGGCGGCCTAAATCTGCGGCCCAGGTCTCCCACAGGCATCTATACATTGCAGGCAATAGCGCAAGACATGCTTTATTCAGCTTGGAGACCAGGTGACCTCCCTCCGCGTCCCCTATGAGGCTTGTGAGGGGGGAGAAATCCACTGGGGCAATGGGGTAGGATGGAACCCGGGCACACATTGCACTTTATATGTGGTGTAAAATGAACCTATCAATTAGGATAGCAGTGGTAAAGCATGTGTCATCTGCCCAAGAAAAAGCGTGGCCATCCGGAAATAAGTCCCCTGTCATGTGCAATTTATAGTGTGTCAAGGTGTTCCTGATGATGGCTTCCGTAAGGGGGGTAGCCAACGGCTGTCCGCAAGTGATAGGGCAAGGGAATAAAGTTCCCCAACCCCAGCATCCTCAGGAATCTGTGCCATGCCCAGCAGGTGGTGGATAGTGGCTGGATGTCGGTAGGATAAAAAGGTATGCCAACTGGGAGTATGGCGTTGAGCGGTATCTCACCAGCATGGTCTCTCTCCACGCGTTGATAAGGAAGACGAGCATCATTGTGGTACCAGTAATACGTGTACTGGCATTGCGCAACTAAATAGTAAAGGTGCAGATGTGGCACCCCAAAACTCCCCTCTCATACGGGAGGACCAGCGTGCGCCAACCTACACCCGGTCTGCGCGCCCCCAGACAAGACGTAGAAGGAGTCACGTCAGTGTGCTGAAGAATGTGTTTGGGAGGGCAATAGGTATGTTTAAGAATAAGCAAAGAAATCAGGGCAATATCACCATTTTAATTATGGTGATGCAGCCAGCTATTGAAAGCGGAACTTTTATCCATCTCTCTATCTTCGATGTCAACCTATCGACCGCTGGGCCGCAATTCAGTTGGAGGACTTGGTGCTTATCCAGATGGATATGAATTCCCAGATATTTTACTGTGTCCTCACACCACTGCAGCAGGTACGCGCAATGAAATCGCGCCGTTGCAGAGGTCAAAGAAAACAGCTCAGACATCCCCCAGTTAATTTGCAATCCGGAATCTTGGCCAAGTCTCTGGATCTCCTGAATAATAGGATCAAGGTTTGTGGCAGGGTGACTAAGAAAAACTAAAATGTGATCCGCATAGAGTGACAGAAGCAGCGGGCCAGAGTCGAACACCAACCCGCGTTGTAAGCGCCTCTCCTGTAAGTGCCGTACCAGCGGTTCCATGGTTAGGAATAAAAGCGGGAATAATGGGCTCCCCTGTCTGATTCCTCTGTCCAATGTGAACAAGGAGGTCAGAGACATGTTGGCCCAAATACGTGCCATCCGCTGTGTATAGAGGAGCATAATCAGGGATGTAAACACTTGCGGGAGGCCAAGCTTCCGAAGAGTGCCAGTAAAAATGGCCACTCCAAAGAGTCAAATGCCTTTTCGACATCTAACAAGGCAACCGCAGCCGGGACATCCGGGGAAATCTTATTCAGTACAGAAAACAACGTGCGTTGGTTGATGGATGTGGACCGATGTGGAATAAACCCTGATTAGAGGAGAGAGAGGATGGTCTCAAGGAGAAGAGAGAATCTAGTGGTGCGCAGTTTCACTACGATTTTATTGTCAAAATTTAACAGCGGCAGCGAACGGTAGGATTGACAAGACTGAGGATCTTTCCCGGGTTTTGCCAACAAAACTATAATCGCCTCATGCAAGGTAGGAGGAAGGGTCCCCACCTCAATCACCTCTACATACAGCTCAAGAAGACGCAGTGCAAGCAAATGTTTGTACGTTTTATAAAATGCTCCTAACAAGCCATCGAAGCCCGGAGCCTTAGACCCATCTGTAGAGTCAATGGAGATTGACAGTCTTGTCAACTGTTATTGGTTCACTTAGAAACTGCTGCTGTGGGGATATCAGCCAAACCATAGCCACCTCGGAGAGATGCTCAGTGAGTTTGTAGTCCTCTCCTAGCTACCAGGAGGTATACAGTCCCATACAGTAACGCATCAATTCCATCAGCACCTCACCATTGTCCGAAGTCTGAGTGACATCTGCATGTGTGAGTTCCAAAATATAGTCACTGCACCTTTGTGGACGAAGCAGCCTAGCCAATGTTCGGCCGAGACGTTCGACCTCACTGTACCGCCTCCCCCTACCGTACTTCCCCGTGAAATTCACCTCTCAGGCCGCAAGTTCGCAAAATTGCTCTAGCTTTCAGTATCGGCTCGTGGAGGGAGTGCCGCGGGGCGGTGGGCGGGGCGGGGGAGGAGCAGGGTAGGGCTAGTAAACTATGGCATATGGCCGAACAGAGGTGAGTAAACAAATAAATAAATAAAACGAATTTCTTTGTGCGCGCTGCATTGCCAAATGCAATGCAGCGCGCGCCACGAAATTCGTTTTATTTATTTATTTGTTTACTTAACTCTGTTCGGCCGTATGCCGTAGTTTACTACCCCCCACCCTGCTCCTCCCCCGCCCCGCCCACGGCGCTCCCTCCACGGGCCACTACTGCTAGCTTTTGGGCCGGCTTTGTAACTGGGTGTTGTCACGTCCCTGGGCTGCACTAGTGAAAAATTATTTAGTAGTCAACATCAACAAAAAGCTTTTTCCTTATGTTGGCTAGCCAACAAGTATTACAGTGTTTATTCACAATGAAGGTACTGCTTACCCATTGCTTAATAAAAATAAAAAAGAAACTGCCATTGAAAGCGTTTTTCATACTTGTCTGGAGGATAGTTTGCCTCAATATAAGAGGCAATTGTAATTCCCAAAGAGGATGGGATGTTGCTCAGAATTTGGTTGAATAATGTGATTACTATCAGTGCTGGAAAGCAGGGTGATAATGTCAGATACCTGTTCCAGCAGCTGTTTTTGGGCCAGATCTAGGATCTGTTCAACAAAGGGAACCATGTTGAATTTGTCTTGTCATTTTTACGATTCCTTTATACATTCAGCATCTCCTGCACATTGTCTGCATTCTGTTCAGAGCAGCAATGTGCAGGCAGCGAGAGGGTTTCGGATTTTAGATTTCACTTGGACCCAAAACAAAGCCACCAACCCTCATTCAGTTCAAGTATAAACCTGGCCAGGAATCATCTGTAACCTAACACCTAGACACCTATGTAAGAGATGAACATGCACTGTAAGAATACGCATTGGGGGATCGAGGCACTTGAGGTGCCCCTTATAGAAGCCAGATTCAATGGCACCAAGAGATAGGACCACCCACCACTGCTAGCACACGCCATCCATCTGTAGAGTGTCTACTGACCGGGAGATACCAAGGATTGCGATGATCCAGATGGCCCAATAACTTGTGCTTTTCTTGAAGCTCGGATCGCATCCTTGAAAGAGGACCTGCATGCAGTCAAACAAGATCTATCCAATGATCTCAGAGAGGTGCACCGTGATGTGGACGCTATAGGAGAGCAGGTTTCAACTATAGAGGACCACGAAACAGCCCACGACAAGGAAGTAGAACAACTACACCAAAAGGTCATCCTCCTCTGGAAGCAACTGATAGACTTGCAAGCCCACACTGAGGACTAAGAGATTAGGTCGAGGCACAATAACATCCACATCAGGGGGGTACCAAAGAATGCAGAAGGACCAGACCTAAGCCTTTATGCTAAAGAACTATGACTCCATATCCTGATAGCCTCGCCAGAATTGGAAATTAGGCTTGATCAAGTGCACAGGGTGGGCCCTCTGATGCCTGAGACTACGCCCCCAGCTGACATCCTGGTCTACATACATGATTTGCATCTAAAAGAAAGAATCTTAAGCAAAGCTCAAGAGATGACACCAGTGCATTTAAAAGGTCATACATCTGCATTATATCAAGATTTAGCAGCTATAGATCTACAAAAATGCCGAGACTTCTGCTCTGTGACCTCCCACTTCCACTCCATGGGGATCTCTTATTCCTGGGGCCATCCGTTCTGGCTCATCTTTCGCATGGACAATAAACTACATCAGCTGCGGTCACTCATGGAGGCCCGCCAATTATTCGGCCTCGATGAGCCAGCTTTAGGAGACCAGCAGTCTAGCCCTGGTGAACAAAACTCCAGCAGACATTTCCGATGGCGATGACGGAGCGGATTCATTAACTGGAGACCAAGAAAGACTATGCAAACCATGAAGCTCCTGGGCACCCGACGAAAATCTTCATTGTAGAGGTAGCGGGATGAGCTGGGGAGGTTCTGGGACCTTGAGCTACATTTGAACCCCTACTTTTTGTTCCAAAGAGACTATGGGCTACCCTTGCAGCACTGGACTCCATAAAATTGCTTATTATCTTTATTTTCCATGCTAATGTTCTTGGGGAAATGTACTCAAATTACAACATATCACATCTATGCTTTATTGTTTTTCCTGAAGGAGTCCCATGCTATTTCAGGGGGTTCACTAAGGAGACCTATATGATATCCAGACTAGGGGTGGGCATTAAACTCCCTCCGTATGTGGAATATGCAGTGTTTTGCCACTACGCGCTCCACTTGGAGCGCAGAGTTCTGCAAAAACTCCACTGACTGCCGTGTAGTGGAGTTTGCTGGCACCCACCCCTCCAAAAACGTCCTTCCCTTTGTTAGTGGGGCTCCAAAGATAGCAGTTTGACCTTTCCAGAATGGCCACCACTATTCCTATCCTTCTCAGACTTCCTATTGTCGCTTGGCTATGTCTATTGCTCCCAGCACAGACGCTGCTAGTGCAAGCATGGCATACACCGACCTAGAGCAGCACGCATCACAAGAGCCTGCAAAAATATTGTGAGGAGAAGTGAAGAGGGAGAGTAAGAGAGGAGTGTGACAAAGAGAGAAACGTGGTGAGGCTAGCCAGCTGTGACCGGGAGCTCGGGTATAATAAGCTTGGGTATAGGCAGCGCAGCACTGGAGAAAGCTGGTGTAAGTTGAGCTCCTACTGTTGGTTTCAGAGCCTGAATTTTTGTGCTGGTCGAGCAACATGTTGGGAAGTCAGGAGGAAGAACACAGGAAACTGGCTGAGATCATCATCCACTGGAATACTGGTTGGACCTGTTAGAAATCAGCCAGACTCACTGTTTTACTTCCCAATGCGCAACTGTAACGGCACCCGTGTTCAGGGTGCAGTGTACACAACCTATGCACTTGTGATTACATGGAAAGTGCAGTGGCACTGGTCTGAGGGTGGCAATATACTCAACTTAAGGATATATGTCTACAGGGAAAGTGCAGAAATTCCAGTGTGCTGGATGCAGTCTAAGGAACTAAGGACACATGTTTACCAGGAAAGCGCAAGGGTTATGGTGTGCGGGGCGCAATCTGCACAACCTAACCACACATGTCTATGGGGTAAGCGCAGGTGCCCCAGTGTGTGGGGTGTAATCTACGCAACCGGAGCACACATGTCTATGGGGAAACTGCAGAGTCACCAGTGTGCAGGGTGCAATCTACACAACCTAAGCACATGTCTCTATGTGGACAGCGCAAAGGCACCAGTGGGTGGGGTGCAATATAAAGAACTAAGAGCCTGTCTCTATTGGGAAAGTGCAGGGCCTCCAGTGTGTGGGGCGCAATCTGCACAACCTAACCACATGTGTTTAAGGGGAAAGTGCCTCTCCTTTTCCATATCAGGCTGTTTAGATGAACTGTAACATTTTGGGCCGGATTCCTGACCCTGAGTGTAACTAACAGGCCCTGGTCAGGGTGGATACTTGTCACTGTGACTTTTTCAGCCTGCGCTGTCTGCTCCTGCTGCTCAGCTAAGTATTGCTGGCGTAAACACCAGGATCTGCAGTGGTGGTCATGTGACATGCAGAGGGCAGAAGTATTCCTGCTAGCTGTGTTTGGCTTCATCCGTGCCGTAACCAATGCAGGCATGCAGAGAGCAGTGCTGCTCAGGGGTACCTGCTTTAAACTCGCAGCTAGCACACCTTTAACATGCGATTTGGGCATTTAAAGTGCATTAACTTAAAGCCAGATGGGATTAAGCTATGAAAATCTTTTAGCAGACTACTCCGCCCGCTCACGGAACACCACGGAATTTGGCGGAGTTTTTCGGCAACTCAGCGGAATTCCACGGAGTGAAACTCCGCGAGCTCCACCCACCCCTAATCCAGACTTAAACACAACCACTGCCTATGTATAGCCCTTATGACTCATGACATGTTGAAAGTCTCTGAGCAACGCCACTGAGGATTCAGCTCTTCCAAATGGTAATGGGTCTCTCCATGATGAGATTGTGGGAGAAGAGCTAGGCTGTCAGCGGCACTGTGGAAAAGAGAGCCCACACCCCACACAAGTGGCTCGGAAGCCCAAATGACTTATTGAGGAGCTATGATACATGACCAATGGAAGAACAATGATGCATGACTATGAAGATCGTGGCAACAGATGTTGCCACATCTCTCTCTCTATATATATATATATATATCACTCTCTCTTTCTCTCTCTTTATTTCTTGTTCTCTCCTTTCATTGTCGGGGGACACATGCTTATTTTTGTTAACAAAGGGGAGATGTCAGAATGACTCGATGGAGCACGACACTAGGACCCTGCTCACACCACATCGCAGGGAACTGGACACAGGACACCGCTTCAGGTCAAGAAAGGTGCAAGGCAGGAATTACACAGAGGAAGGTTGCTACCCGATGCATGCAGAGGGCAATGGCAAGAGCTCTGAATAAAGTAGCCCTTACACTCACCTGCTAGCCTGACAGTGTCGTCATTTGGGGACCTGGGCCATGGGACATGACAAACATGGAGTCATGCCAAGCCTTTGTTTCACAAACTCACATGATATAAATAAATCTACATGTCAGAAAGCTTTGCAGTGAACTCTGACACAACTTTAGTACATAGTTTGCATGTGAGCACCCATGCACCACACATGGTACGCCCCCTTGGCGCTAAAGAATGTAAAGCAGCACTATTCGCTGCTTTGCGTTGTTTTCAAGTTATTTTTCAGAGTAAAACAGGTTTTGCGCTGGAAAGTAAATAGGTGTAAAAAGATTTAGCGTTGTTTTGCATCACTTTTGTGATGCAAACACAGCATTAAATCTTAGTAAATTGATGCCTGCATTTCTTCTGAATACTTTTGGGGATATTTACAGGGAAATGGTGCAGCGTGGCACTGCACGCAATTTAGCAGCGGTGCATTATTTAATAATATTTATTTATTAGTTAATAAATGCAGGGATGGCCGTATTTACAAGAATACGGCGCACCCCTGTGTTTTCCCTTGCACTAAAAAAAGCTGCCTAGCACCAACACATACACCCTTGTGTCATAGTGCAAGGGTGCCTGAGTTGCAGGGATGATTCCCTGCAATGCAGGCGCCCTTGTGTCTGTGTTGCAGAGATGATTGTTTATGTGAAGGAAGGGACACCTTCTTGTACATCAACAATCTTTAAACGCAATTTGCTCTGTCTATGTGTGCTGCAGAATGCAGGATACATACATAGAAAGAACAAAAACGAGGAGAAATAAAAGTATTTCTCCTTGTTGTGCCAAACTAACACCTACTATTCACTGGCGTTAGTTTTTGACGCTGCCTCAGATTTCCAGATCCTTGTAAATCTGGGGCAGCATCAAAAAACAATGGTCTTTTCGGTGGAACATGCACGGCAACATCCATTGCACGCCCCTTGCATGCAGATACCTGCGTGAAAAGGGATGATATTTACAAAGCAGCGTTAAGCCACGCAAAGTGGCTTAACGCTGCTTCGTAAATATGGAGCAGGGCATTGCGCCACTGGAACGTCAGCAAAAGTGACATTCCAGTGGCGCAATCCCCTTGTAAATATGGCCCTTTATTGTAAAGAAAACAAAAAAGGGAAAAAATCTAAGGCAGGTGACAGAACTGCAGTATTACCACTACATACTTAGGGGCATATTATCAAGAACGGCGTTAAAAATTATCGCCGCTTTAGCGGCAGAAAACTGTTGCTAAAGCGGCGATAATGGGCTTGATAATATGCCCTTGAGAATTCCAATAGAAGTCCATGTTCTGGTGTCAACATGGGCTTCTATTGGAATTCTCCAGGGCATATTATCAAGCACATTATCGCCGCTTTAGCGGCAGTTTTCTGCCGGCAAAGCGGCGATAATTTTATCGCCGTTCTTGATAATATGCCCCGAAAAGAATAAGGTAGTTTGGAGTTCCTGTAATTTAGTATGAGGTAATTGCTTTATAAATAGCTTGTCAGAAACAGCTGCAGCACAGTTGTAGGAGGAAAAAAACAAGCTGTATTAAGACTCTTTGTCTCTCTCGGACCTAGCATGACATTACATTGTAAACATTATACACTTGGATTCAGTGCTCCTACATCAGTTGTCTTAAAGGGGCTGTCTGATTGGCACACGAGCCACATGATTAACGACAGTAATATTGGCAGAAAAGACGGCCTTAAAGATGTGGGTGTTTGTCATTATGTCTGAATTGTGCACAGTAATCAGCAGAATAAAACAGCAGTGCAGCATTACATTCAGCTAAAGTGATCTCCAATCAATGCAACAATCAGAGAACTAAATGAAGGCGAGGAAGTTTGATTAGAACAAGTATTGTTCTTATGTTTAATCCAGTGAGGAGTATTCTTACATTCCACATTAATTTTGTAACTTAGAAGAACCTGGAAAGACATTCTTCCTTTTGTATTTGAGACATTCTGTGCAACAATGTGCAGTGCATCATTGAGTCCCTTATGCTCTGTATTTCATAAGCCTAAAAATTGCAGTACTGTTTGAAGGAGGAACACGATTCAGATAATTGCCAAAAGGGAAGAATTATACATTGGGCACACTGTTGGTTTGTGCCTTGGTGCACCTGAGGAGTAGTGATACCTGGAAAACTGTCCCAGGATGCTTGTTTCCAGGAAGGCCCTTGCCTGGCTGTTCGAGCTGAATTGTTCCCATGGGGAGCAGGGTCGAGACTGATTTGCATATGGCTGGGTCTAAAGTGGGATGGTGTTTTGAGCAAACAAATGATGGATCAAACGCAGATCTGGGAGTGAATGTTTGATTTCTCTGGCATTCCGTCCATCATTTGTTCTTTTTGCTTTTGTCGCCCTAATTGGGGAGGGTATGGCCAGATGTGGATCCCGTGCTCGCTATGCCAGTGGATTCAAGCTAGCCTGGTTTATGAGAGGTGATATCCCCAAACCATTCCCAGGATGCTTGTTTCTGGTCCAGAGATGAACTGGCCTGGAGGTTCGGGTTAGTCTGTTCCCCTGGGGAGCAGGGTTGAGACTGATTTGGATATGGCTGGGTCCAAACTGGGTGGCGTGGTGAGCAAAAAAACGATGGATTAAAATGGATTAAACCCAGATCTGTGACTGCAGTGAATATCCGATTTGTTCACCATTCCATCCATGGGAAGGGTATGCCCACACGTGGGTCCTGTGCTCACTCTGCCACTGGATTCAAGCTAGCCTGGCTGAGGAGTGGTGATACTCAGAAACCGGTCCCAGGATGCTTGTTTCAGGTCCAGGAGGGACTTGGCCTGCTGGTTCAGGCTGGACTGTTCCAATGGGGAGAAGGGTCTGGACTGATTTGCATATGGCTGGGTCTAAACTGGGCTGATGTGGTGAGCGAAAAACTGATGGATTAAGCCCAGATCTGTTACTGGAGGTGAATATTTGATTTGTTCAGCATTCGATCCATCATTTGCTCTTTTTGCTTTTGTTACCCTAAGTGGGAAGGGTATGCCCAGATGTGGGTCCTGTGCTCACTGTGCCACTGGATTCACGCTAGCCTGGGTCATCTGGGGTGATACCCAGAAACCGGTCCTAGGATGTTCTTTCTTGGTCCAGGGAAAGCATGGCCTGGCAGTTTGGGCTGGACTGTTCCCATAAAGGGAGGAGGGTTGAGGCTGATTTGCAAATGATTGGGCCCAAACTGAGGTGGCGTGGTGAGCAAAAAAAGGATGTATTAAACCCAGATCTGTGACTAGGGGTGAATGTTTGATTTGTTCAGCATTCCATCCATCATTTGTTGTTTTTGTTTTTGTTGCTTTAAGTGGGAAGGGTATGCCCAGATGTGGGTTCCATGCTCTCTGTGCTACTGGATTCAAGCTAGTCTGGCTTATGAGGGGTGGTACCCCGATAACGGTCCCAGGATGATTGTTGCCGGTCCAGGGAGAATCTGTCCTGGCGTTTCGTACTGGACTGATCATATGGGAAGCAGGGTCGCGAAGAATTTGTATATGGCTTGGTCCAAACTGGGGTGGCGTGGTTAGCAAAAAATATTATGGATTAAACCCAGATCTGTGACTTGGGGTGAGTGTTTGATTTGTTCAGCATTCCATCCATTATTAGTTCTTTTTGCTTTTGTGATCCTAAGTGGGAAGGGTACGCCCAGACGTGGATTCCGTGCTCTCTGTGCCACTGGATTCAAGCTAGCTGGGGTCATGAGGGGTGATACTCCGAAACCGGTCCCAGGATGATTGTTTCCAGTTGAGGGAGAATCTGGCCTGGTGGTTTGTGCTGGACTGTTCCCATGGGGAGCAGGGTTGAGCCTGATTTGCATATGGCTGGGTCCAAACTGGGGTGCGAGGGTGAGCAAAAAATAATGGATTAAACCCAGATCTGTGACCGTGGGTGAATGCTTGATTTGTTCAGCATTCTGTCAATCATTTGTTCTTTTTGCTTTAGTCACCCTAAGTGAAAAGGGTATGTCCAGATGTGGGTCCCGTGCTCACTGTGCCACTGCATTCAAGCTAGTCTGGCTGATGAGGGGTGATACCCTGAAACCGATTCTAGGATGCTTGTTTCTAGTCCAAGGAGGACCTGGCCTGGCAGTTCCGGCTGGTCTGTTCCCATGGGGAGCAGGGTCGAGACTGATTTGCCTATGGCTAGGTCCAAACTGGAGCAGCGTGGTGAGCAAATAAATTATGGATTAATCCCAGTTCTGTGACTGGGGGTAAATGTTTTATTTGTTCACCATCCCGTCCATCATTTGGTCTTTTTACTTTTAGAAAGTAGGCATTTACTTGGCTTAATAACCATTTGGTACTCTCAGCCTCTTTCCTTGGTCACATGACTAGGTGTAGTTGGTCTTTGTGTATTCCTCCCAGACAGCCATACAATAGAGAGACTAGATGTTTGCAGGAAGGGCTAACCAAGGCAGGATGGAGGCTGAGATATGCACAGCCCTAATTGCACTTCAAAGACTCTGCCTCAGCTCACACGCTAAGACCTTCACACTATCGCTTGCAGACAGACTGGGACCAGGGCATGGATGCAAGAAATCCCAATTCTGTGGGAGGCAAACTCCAGAAGTTTCTTCCACTACAAAGCTGACATCAGGTATAAAAATAGGACCACTCTTCAGTTCACATCCGGACCTGCGGAAGGACTCTTAGAAACTACCCTGCTGCCTGTGGCCTGCTATGTACTTCTTTCAGAAGATTTCCCTGCTGCACCAAGAGGACTGCGTTGCTGCCTGATGCCTGCCTTGTACCCTCAGAGGACTGCCCTGCTGCCTGAGACCTGCATTCATGCGTGAACCCAAAACTTACAGAGTGACTGCAAGTTGTTTGGCCTCCTGATCAGATCCTCAGGGACAGAAAAGTCTCCAACTATCTTAAACCAGCACCTGCCCCAGCCTGAATAAGTCCTGACCCTCCAAGTGGTCCCCCTCGAGTCCTGGACCCTTGGAAGTGGTGCTAAAGGTGCCCACATAGCCTAAATACAAATCTTGGGACTTTCCGCCAAAAAGTGCTCTGACAACTGAGAGAAGATCAGGACTTACTTGCTTGCCGATCCACCCAGGGTGCATCACGGGTCAACCTGACTTCCAGGCAGCTCCTGCTACATTCTTCTCAACTGCGGCTCCTCGCAGAAGGGTTATGCAGTCTCTTGGAAGCCTTCACTGGCTACAGCCTGCAGCTATATCCCGCTAAAGACTTTCAAATTCCATAAAAGAGACAAATGGCCTGATATAGATCTTGGCTGAAATATAAATCCCAATGGAACCTATGGGATTTATATTTCAGCAGAAATCATATGCTGATAAATGTCCAATCCTCTTTTAGGCTGTAATAGGGCTTGGGGTGTGTGATTTTCCAGTGCTTCAAACAAAATCAACAATATTCCACTTTTCTTATCTCACAGGCCAAAACAAAAGGTTAGTTTTGAAGTTTGGTGGACAGGGTATCCCATCACAAATGTAACAGAGTAGCCTTTCCACCAAAATGAAGGGCCGTCTGCCCTATTTAAGGTCAGGAGGATCACCACTGTTCCGTCAGTGGAAACCTTGTTGACCCTGTCGATGGAAAGCTTCCTCCAAGGGCTCAACATAGTACGGGCTATGGGAGGAAGAGAATTACACTGCCCACTCTATTTAGGTTGGATGGTGCTGAATTCTTTTTTTTCTGTCCATCCCCACCAGATGCAAAAAAAGAAAAAAAAGAAATAATGACCCCCGACACCCAGGGAAAAAATTCCCTCTGTTTGAGAGTCATTTATTTATTTTTTTAAATGGGAGCTTGTTTTGAAAAACAAGAATTTTATACAGCTGTTAAAGCAAATGGTGGCCATCCACCAAACTCTTTCTATCTTGACAAGAACCATCTGGACAGCAGTTCCTATTAAGGTACAGAGATCACAGGGCGTGGCTAGGCCGAGCACCAAGATGGCTCCATTGTGAAACTCCAGAGCCGCTGCAAACTAATTGCAGCCATTCTCCGGCCCACTAATGTCCTCATGGCAGTGTCTGGGCTGGGAGATGCCCTCTGACCTGCGGAGCAACCCAGGCCACAAAGCTGTGAACTAAACGCCTCTGCAGAGACGCAGCGGCCCTCACTGTCTGTGGCCTGACGCGGCCCTTGGAGGCCCTGCAACGACAGGGGCTGTGGGCGAGCCTGAGGGTGTGGCCACGGACCAGCCAAGCGGCTGTGCTGTAACTGAGGCCGGGGCGGCACGGTGGCCTTAGAACACAACAAAGCATGGAACACTCCACTACCTGGCGTAATGATTAACTGACGGGCTGCAGTGGTGAGTGCCTTCTATTTCCTATGCAGCTGCTTTCCCTGGTCTCAGCCTGTTCTGGGCCTAATAATCTGCACTGTCTGTGGGCTAATGGGCGATGCGGCGGTGATATGTACCATGCGGATGTTGGGCGAGAATTGTCTGCACAGCCCTCCATGAGTCCTTATTGCACTACCTATTGACTTTATGAGAGGCTGTGCCAGTTTTCGCTTATCTCATTGGCGGCTTGAGAATCCAGATGGCTGCAGGCTTTTAGAGGCAAATCAGTGAGCTGACACCCTGACTTCTCCATTGCGCTCAAGGACTGCAGTGCATACCTGCTATACCTCGCGCCCTTTCTGGTGCCTGGTTCTGGGACAGCACTACCGGCTCCTTTTGAAAAACCTGGGTGAGATTTGCTGCCTACCCTGGCTCGCGCTTCACAGCACATTTCTCCCCTTACATTTAGGAATAAGCCTCCTTACTCATGTTGCAGCACTCCCCCAATACACTATGGGACGCTATGGGATGCAGTGACCCTATGCAGCACCAGCTCTCCTTTGATGCAGCTAAGACGCCTCGACGTGAAGAGACTGCTGGCCCTCTGTGTGGAGACACTCCAGGTCATCTTGGGTCGGGACCCCCTCCTGCAGATGGTGCTGCAACCATTATGGCAGGATTGCGAGCCAGTGATAAAGTCATTGATGCGAGATTTGACACATTGGCTGCCCAACTGGATGACATGCATGGCCGCATTGAGCAACATGAAACCTGCATTGAAGTCACCAAGCGCGCCTATCTGAGATGGAGGATGCCCACACTCCTATGGGCAAGAGATTAGAGCGCAGCGAGCGACTTCTCAAAATGATAGCCAATACGGCAGAAGATCTGGAGGCATGATCGCGCAGGAATAATTTTTGTATAGCCAGAGTGGCGGAGTCCACCAACACGGGCCCCTTAAGTACCAATGTAGAGCGTCTTTTAGAAGATCTGTATGGCAGGTACGTCTTTTCCTCAACGTTTGCAGGCGAGTGCGCCCATAGATCACTTGCTCCGAGATCAACTCCCGGTGCCCCTCCATGATTGAACATATCCCTCCTCCTTAATTACCACAATCGAGACGTTGCTCTCTGCCTGGCACGTGATAAGGGAACTATCCAACATCAGGGCATGTCACCCGCCTTCTACCCTAATTTCACTCCCCTTATGCAAGAGGCTCGCCGCAAATTCCTGGACATAAAACAAACAATGCAAAAGGCAAACGTCCAGTATGCGATGCTTTACCTGGCGCAATTGAGCATTCATCTCAAAGGGAAAAATCATGTTTTTGACTCGCCCACTGATGCTGCTAATGTCTGAGTGCAGCATAGACCGGGCTCTGTCTCCTCTACTAATGGAGGGGCAGCCGCCTCCCCACTTTCACTCTCTGCAGACTCATGAACGCTGAATGGTCTACTGACTGATGCTATACTCGCTTGTTGTAAAATGTCAGATCCTCTGCAGTATCCTTTTTAGTACTTTGACACAATTGGCTGTACATAATTTCATCAGAATTTAATAGTGTTTTCTGCATGTCTCCTTTGAGCGTTGCCTCCCCCCCAAGTAATTCTCATACTGTTTGACGGAAAAATTATGGGATTCAACAGATACTGGTTGGTTTGTTATCCAATTTGGATGGTGGGTGTGGGGCTTTGGGTTGTTATGTGTTTCATGTTTAATGATTGTTTTATACAGGGCATTGATTATGCTATGGATCTGCTTAGCGCTGTTCTGTACATTGGTTCACATCCATATCTCTATTCATGGTCCTGATGACGTTACCAGTTAAGAGGCCTGGGACGATGGAACCAAAGGGCATGTCATGGAATATCAGAGAACTGTCCAACCCGCAAAAGGGAAGACAGGTGTTACCCTACCTTGCCTGACATGCAGTTCAGGTGGCATTTCTACAAGAGACTCACTATACCCTGAACTCCGCCAATCAATTTGCCTCCAATTGGGGAGATAATTGTTTTTTCGCAAATTATAGTACTTACTCCAGGGGGTATGTATCCTAATCCACAAAGCAGTACTATTTCAAGTACATAAGGTGTTTGCGGACCCCGAAGGCCGATATCTACTAGTGGCCGGCGTCCTTGGGACAGAACACCTACTCCTGGTTAACATTATGCCCCAAACAGAGACGCACCAGATTTTTTCCCTAATATCTGCACACATATCTCTCAACTTACCGTTGATTCTATTTTAATGGGTGGCGATTTCAATCTTACATTAAACCCAGCCCTTGACTTGATGGGCTTTAGTCAGGTCACCAAACCACACTCTACTAGGGCACTTGCTACTCTTTTACAATCCTTTCTCCTCGTAGATGCTTGGCGCACTCAACACTCCTTTGATAAAGGATTTTCTTTCTATTCAGACCCACACAGGACTTGGTCTCATATAGATCACTGGTATCTATCCCCTAAACTTTTGATAAATGTTCTCTCTGCTGAGCATCTTCCCTGTACTCTATCGGACCATTCGCCGATGCTGTTGACTCTCTCTGTTCCCAGTGCTAAGCGATTGCATACACCCTGGCGCTTCCCAGTGGAGGCTCTGCTGGATAGCATATTCAGGAGTGAGGTTAGAGACGCCATAACTGAATACTTTCAGTAAACACTGGCTCAGTATCCCGCTACGCCATACTTTGGGAGGCTTTTAAAGTTTATATACGGGGCATATGTATTGCTTAACAATCCAGGGTGCCTCAGTCTATCTGCCAGGAACTCGAGTTACTGAGAAGGGATTGAGGGAGCTTGATGCACTTGCTCAGACAGACAATCCCCCTCCTCCGTTGCATCAAAGGGCAAAGCTCCTCGCAGAGTTCCAAGAACTCGCTGCTCACGAAGCAAGCTATCTTGGTAAATACGCAAGAGCAAGGATATATGGCGAGTGCGAGAGACCAGGTCGAACATTGGCCTGGCTACTCCGCCCTCAATATTGAGCCTCTTTTATTACACAGCTTCATTTAGACGATGGTACATCGATCACATGTAGCACTGATATCCCTTCTACTTCTCTCTCTTACTATTCTCACTTATATGCCACTCGCTCTCCCCCCTCCGATGATGTTCTTACAGATTATTTATTAGAAGTGGCTATGGTCTGGCTCGAGGATGGTCAGCATCAGTTTTTGACCTCGGCCATTACTGCGGATGAGGTTTCTCAGGCCATAGACGACCTCAGTGGGACACGCGCCCCAGGCATGGATGGAATTTCCGGAATATTTTACAAAATATATAAGCCATTACTATTTCCTCATCTTCTGGAGGTATATACTGAATCTTTAGAGAGCGGATCGCTCCCTCCTACGATGCGGGAGGCTGTTATTTCCCTGCTCCTTAAGACAGGCAAACCCTCTGACCGTTGTGCCTCTTACAGGCCCTTTTCTTTTCTAAATCAGGACTATAATATCTTAGCTAAGGTCCTTGCAACACTTATATCACTCCTAGTAGACAAAATTATATCCCCGTTTCTAACTGGATTTGTCCCAAATCGATCTACATCCGTAAACCTTGGTACGGTGTTTGCAATTATTAAACACATTACCCCTGACCTCTCTGCTCCTGGGATACTACTTGATGACGAAAAAGAGTTTGATTCCCTAGAATGGTCCTTTTTATATGTCACATTATGGAAAAGAGTATCCCCAAGGGTTTCTCTGATCCTATTTGCCTCCTGTATACAAATCCATTGGCCCGGCTCCGTGTGAACGGCAAACTGACAGATCAATTTGCTCTATCGGGGGGAACCAGACAAGGCTGTCTTCTATCGCCACTACTGTTCATCATAGCTATGGATCCCCTTGTGCGCCATATGCAGGAATGCCATTTGCATTGTGGGGTAAGATTTCATTGCGGCCCTCTGTTAGCTTTGCTATATGCGGATGACGTTCTGCTGTTTGTCAGGGACCCTGAAACTAACCTCCCTCCGTGCAATTGTATGGCTTGGGGTGTTTTCCGGGCTTGTTATAAATTGGACTTAATCCAAAATATTTCCGCTAACAGACGCTATGGCTCCCTTTACTCTGGATTTTACCGTATGCTGGTGCGATGAAACCCTCTGATACCTGGGCATTTTTTGGCATCGCAACGCAGTAGAGGTAATTCATCTCAATTATGGACCCTCAATTGATTGACTATCAGCTCAAATCGACAGGTGAATCAATCTTCCATTATCAATCGCTGGCAGAATTGCCACTATTAAATTAAAATGGTGCTATTGCCCCGTTTTTTATACCTTTTCCTTAACATTCCTATTCCGCTTACATCTATTGGGCCTGGGTGAAGTTATGCCACTATTTACATGCTGATCTCCTCTATTCTCCACACATGCCACTTTTAGACAACTCATGGATGTCCCCGACTACGGAAACATTCACTAAAAGAACCCTAACCTGTTGTGGGCTGCATACTATAGGTGATCTGTTCCACAATGCTCAGTTGTGCTCCGTTGCAGAACTTGCAGCAGGATAGGACGTGTCTCATATGGACAGGTTTATCTTGCACAGAATACGCACCTCCATGTATACCACACTTCAGTCTTACAGCGGAACCGACGAACTTTCCCCTGCTCTCCCTTGTCATTACATCTGCAAGTAGCGCCCATTTTGTCTCCTGATTATATAATTTAGCCCAGACAGTTTGACCACCGGTAGGGATGGGGGCACTCGTGGCATGGGAGAGAGATTTAGATCATCCCCTGCCTCACAAGACATGGGCCTACTGCTGTGAACAAATCCGTCTTGGCAATTATAGACATAAACTTCTCCATTTTAAATATCTACATAAAGCATACATTACACCAAAATCACTGGCGAAGATGGACCCTACCAAACCTCATGGCTGCCCTAGGTGTGCGGTACAAAAAAAGGGTTGGCCCAGTGGAAACACAAAAATTACATAAATATCAACATCACCTGATAGATTAATTGCAGACACTATTTTATGCATATTTAGAATATTTAATCATGTTGAAAACATAATGCATCATGTTCAAATCGTAGTGCAATACTCAAAACAATAATGTGATAGGTGCCCCAAGGGGGAAAAAAAGGGAAAGGATTTAGTGCATTGAAGTGCAGACGTGAAGGTGAGTGATGGAAGGAGGGCAGTGGATAGTGCATACATCCAATGACATAAAAAGGCCTATACAGCCTTAACAAGGCTAAATTATTTGCAATGACAAAATGTCAAACACGGGGGGACACGGTGAATCTATCACTGTTGTCCACATTTAGTACAAAAAACATAAGGTTGTCGACGTTTCAACCCAAGGTAACCGTAGGTAATACAGCTCCTTACAAATGGGTCTTCTTCAGGACCAAGGGTGCACCTACAGATAATTAGGAAGGTGTATTTAGTACGTTGGGTGATGGATAAGGTTATACTGGAGACAGATTGGATTCATATGGCAAAATAATTACCCTTGATCCACCTAGAAATGCTGTGGAGAGGACAGGCCCGGAGGCTCCAGTCTCAGAGAGGGACAGGTTCTTGATGATAAAATGCTGAAAGAATTAATGTACAGAGTCTCAGCATTGAGAGGAAGTGAATGGGGTAGAGGCAACAAACATGCAAGACAATTAAGTGCAGTTGTCCCCAGTGAAGATTAAAAGCACTTACTGGGTATGAATCAGCTTATTCCAAAGTGTTAAAGACGGTGTGAGTAAATCAAAAGTGCCATCCGTCTGGTCAAATGACTAAGAAGACCAAAAACAGAGACAGAGGGACGTATTATTCCTAACCACTGCTCAGAGAAGGCTGAGGCAGTCATGGGGTTAAGCATACCTTTGTTTTCTTTAGGACATCCGTCCGCTGGCAGATCAACTGAAGCACTGAGGCCTCGCTGTGAAATTGCTTTAAACGCCATCGGAAACGTGCAAGCTCTGCATTGAGGGAAACCACCGCAGGGAGCCCTGAAAGTCTAATTAAGCTCAGCTGACACCAAATTGGCGCCGCTAGAGAGCAGCTGAATCGCCGTAGGCGAATCCAGATGGGGGAGAGTTAAAGTGAATACGCTGGGCTGGGTGGAAAAGAATCCAAGGCGAGTCTAGGTCTACGATTATTGAAACATTAAGGAAGAACAGTTGTTATCTAAATCGTGTGGCCAAAAATAATAAAGGCGAACGATAGTGCAAAATTAAAGTGAATAATGCAGTGTTAACACGTTCCTAATAAGCAAAAGCTGTGTGTGTTGCTTGTGTCGCCATGTGGTGAAAGGCTTATTGTAGGATTATTAAAAACAATGACATATGGATTATAATGGCAGATTCAGTATATACAGTGTGTATCCAGGCTAGTAATGTACAGTGGAATGCCTGTTACATAAAGTTAACACACATGTTCAAAGGCACGACATCCGGTTGCATATAGGGAAAAGATTCTGCACATGCATATAGTTCAATGAAAAACACGACGAATGACATATATATACAGTGTGCATCCATTGCTGGCAGTGCACAACAATGTGCCTGTCAAATTAAATATCCTTGTTATATAGAATATGTACCGGTGCTAAGGCCACGCCAGGACAATACAATATCTTGGACAGATTGGAGGAGAAAAACAGCACCTACATGTGTCTTATGTCATAAAGTACAAACAAGGGAGGTTCGTGGACCAAACAAGAAGGGACCCAACAATGTCAGGACCCCCCCTGGTTAATGCTCATTCATTGATTAGACATGCTAAATGTGCACTGCTTACATCTAGTTCATTCAACCCATTTTGGATGCTGTCTAAAAGGTGCATCCATTTGCATTCTCGTGTGTTAAGAATTAGTTGAATGTCTCCTCCCCTGGCACCCAAGGTTACTTTCTCCAAGACGACCCATTTCATGCTCTCTGGTGGGTGATTGACTCTCTGGAAATGTTCGACCAAAGGTGCCCCTACCACGCCACACCTCACTCTACTGCAATGTTGGAGCACTCGTGCTTTCACCTTTTGGCGTGTCTGGCCTATGTAGATCATGTCGCACAGCAGAGAATGGCGTAAATGACGTCTGCTGTGTTGCAGTTAGTGTGGGTTTTCAGGTCAATCACATGATGTTTGAAATTAAGTTGGTTTGTCTGGATCGTGAGACTGCACGCCTTACAGTGTCCACACTTGTAGTGGCCCGTGATTTCCGGAAGGTGCCACAGTGTTTGAATGGAAGGTGGTGGAGGCGTTTCTAAAAGGGAGCGGACCACATGGTCCCGTATGCTTTTCCCTTTCTTAAAGGAGTGCATTGGTGGTTCCATCAATTCCAAGTCGTCTGATATGAGCTCCCAGTAATGGTTGATAATCCTTCTGATCGCGTTGCTGTGGGTGCAAAAGGTGGTCACACAGATCATCCTGTTGTTCAAGTGTTTATTGCGAGTTTTGGCCGTGAGTAGGGTTTCCCTGTGATTGAACCAGGCTCTCCTACGGGCACGTTTCACCAATCTTCTAGGGTAACCCCTATCTATGAGGCGACCCATGAGGCTTTCTGACTCCATCATGTAGTCTTCTTTCCATGAGCAGTTCCGTTGGATCCTCAGAAATTGTCCGAAGGGCAGGTTGTCACGCAGTCCTCTGGGGTGGTGAGTATTATATTGTAGTAATGAATTCTGTTCCATCGGTTTCCTGAATAGAGTAGTGTATAGAAGGTTGTTGTCTGCTTTGATGGAAATGTTCAGAAAGTCGATTGAACTGGTGTCAGAGTGCATGGTAAATTTAATGTCTGTGGATCTATGGTTTAGCCACAGAAAGAAGGTGTCCAATTCCACTGAGTTTCCTGTCCAGATGAGGAGAATATCATCTATGTACCGCTACCAGAGTGTTATGCGGTCATGGTGTGGATTACTTTCATGGAACACAAAGGTGCTCTCAAAATGGTCCATGTATATGATAGCCAAGACTGGGGCAAAGCTAGCACCCATTGCTACGCCCTTGGTTTGTAGATAGAACTCCCCTTGAAAGAAAAAGAAATTGCACATCATGGCAATTTCCAGGAGCTCAATGATGAAGTCCGTGGGGAATAGTGTGGGCGCCGGTCTCTTGTCCAAGGCAGCGCGCATGACTTCCAGGGCGGGCAATTGAGGAATACTTGCATACCAGGATACAATGTCCATGGTTACCAATCTTTGTTGTGTATGGAGCAAATATAAGATTGTCCAATCCAATGGTCTGCATGGTGTCTCTTAAGTAGGATCTGGCAGATTCTGTAATTGGTTTCAGAAAGAAATCAATATATTTACAGAGTGGTTCCAGTAATGAACCGCAGCCCGACACTATGGGTCGTCCAGGTGGGTGTTCCAAGTTCTTATGCACCTTGGGTAAGGTGTATATGGTGGGTAATCGTGGTTGTTTTTGGTTCTGAAAGTTGAACTCCAGGTCCAACAGAAAACCCAGCTTGAGGCCGTTTTCTGTGATTCGTAGGATCAATTTGGTAAGTTCCTACGTAGGGTCAGTTCTTAATCTGGTGTAGCTGACGCCATCTCCAAGTTGGTTGAGGACCTCCGTCTTGTAATTCGTAGTGTCTTGGACCACAATGGCGCCACCCTTGTCTGCTGGTTTAATCGCAATACATCGATTGTCTCTTAGGGATAGTAGGGCTTCATGTTCTGGCTTCGTGATATTGTGCTTTATGTACTGACGGGTGGAGACAGTTTTCATAACATCCCTCAGGACCACATTCTCATAGGTAACTATTTTGTTGGATACCAGATGGGCTGGAGGTGTGAAAGTCGAAGGTACCCTCAGGCCCGTGTGTGATGCAGAGGGGAGCGAAGGGGAATTTTTGAAGAAATACCTTAATCTGACCTTTCTGAAAAAACAATGTAGCTCACCCTTGATGTTGAACTGGTTGGGGCCACACGATTTAGTTAACAACTGTTCTTCCTTAATGTTTCAATAATCGTAGACCTAGACTCGCCTTTGATTCTTTTCCACCCAGCCCGGCATTTTCACTTGAATTCTACGCCAGCTGGATTCGCCTACGGCGATTCAGCTGCTCTCTCGCAGCGCCAATTTGGTGTCAGCTGAGCTTAATTAGACTTTCAGGGATCCCTGCGGCGGTTTACCTCGATGCAGAGCTCGCACGTTTCCGACGGCGTTAAAAGCAATTTCACAGCGAAGACTCAGTGCTTCAGTTGATCTGCCAGCGGACGGATGTCCTAAAGAAAACAAAGGTATGCTTAACCCCACGACTGCCTCAGCCTTCTCTGCGCAGTGGTTAGGAATAATACGTCCTCTGACTCTGTTTTTGGTCTTCTTAGTCATTTGACCAAACGGATGGAACTTTTGATTTACTCACACCGTCTTTAACACTTTGGAATAAGTTGATTCATACCCAGTAAGTGTTTTTAATCTTCACGGGGGTCAACTGCACTTAATTATCTTGCATGTTTGTTCCCTCTACCACATTCACTTCCTCTCAATGCTGACACTCTGTACATTAATTCTTTCAGCATTTTATCATCAAGAACCCGTCCCTCTCTGAGACTGGAGCCTCCGGGCCTGTCCTCTCCACCGCATTTCTAGGTGGATCAAGGGTAATTATTTTGCCATATGAATCCAATCTGTCTCCAGTATAACCTTATCCATCACCCAACGTACTAAATACATCTTTCTAATTATCTGTAGGTGCCCCCTTCGACCTGAAGAAGACCCGTTTGTAAGGAGCTGAATTACTTTCGGTTACCTTGGGTCGAAACAGCGACAACCTTATGTTTTTTGTACTAAATGTGGACAACAGTGATAGATTCACCGTGCCCCCCGTGTTTGACATTCTGTCATTGTAAATAATTTAGCCTTGTTTAAGGCTGGATAGGCCTTTTTATGTTATTGGAGTTACGCACTGTCCACTGCCCTCCTTCCATCACTCACCTTCACGTCTGCACTTCAATGCACTAAATCCTTTCCCTTTTTTTCCCCCTTGGGGCACCTATCACATTATTGTTTTGAGAATTGCACTACGATTTGAACATGATGCATTATGTGTTCAACATGATTAAATATTCTAAATATGCATAACATAGTGTCTGCAATTAATCTATCAGGTGATGTTGATATTTATGTAATTGTTGTGTTTCCACTGGGCCAACCCTTTTTTTGTACCGCATCTCACCCAGGTTCCAGTGACGTTCTGGGTTTACCCCATTATTGTAAAGCCCTGGGTGTGCGGCGGAGCATGCTGATTTCTTTCATCTTGCTTTGATGATTGACTCCGAGCTAAGCCCTTTCCCATTAATGGCTCTGTTAGGGTATGTTAAACCACTGGGTGCTGGTGTTCGTCGATTTTCTGCCATTGCCTTGCTCCGCACTAGGAGGCAAAATTCTAAACACTGGGGTGGACCCACAGCCCCAACAGTCAAGGCCTGGATGAGGGATTTAATGTACTGTGATACCACTAGTGACACTTATGCTGCATTTCAACCATCCTCCTCCAGGCCCAAAAGTATTTGGCAACCACTTCCCTCCTATTTGTTGCATAATCCTGGGGAGACGGAGTGAGCGTGGATTGTCCTGATCTGGTTTGTGGTCCCATATAGTCATGTTGTTGAAGATTGAGCGGATCTACAAAATGTGAAATGTAATGCTTACACTGCATAATATGATGATCTTGCTCTGATATGCACTTCTTCATGGATTTGAGACACTTGGCTTATCCTCACCCTTCTATCCTACTTGCATTGCTCTTATAATGACCATGATGTGAGCCAGACTAGTTATGACGCATTGCTGATACCCTACTGTGATGTTTTGGATATCCATGTATGGTTATTTCTTTTCTGTTTTTCCCTCTTCTTTTCTTATTGCTCACCATTTGTCATTTGTTAACAAGATGCAATAAAAAATATTTTTAAAAAAGGTACAGAGATTACCACTGGGTCAGTGGTGATCTCAAATTTGGCATACAGTAGTTCGACAGAGTATTGTCTGCCAAATATTTAGCCTTAATTTGAACATCTCTTTCCAATGGGGTGGATTTGTCAAGGCAAAAGCTGAAGCAATCTTTTTCTCCTGATTGGATGTGTGTACAAATTGTATTTCATAGCAAACAAAGAAAACATGCTTAAAAATCAAATAAGTAAATTACCAGATTTAGTAATGGGATTGATACTGAGGTGCTTATGTAGAGTTTGGCAGACGGGATACTCCGTAACAAACATGTCGGATGCCATGTCCTCTGTTTTGCAAATGCATTATTGCCTATGGCACTTGAAAAATGCTTTGTTTCTGACCACATGCATATATCCTTGGATCCAAAGTTAATTACACTTACTCTCCACTTGAAAATACTCCAAAATCTAAATATGCTTTACTCCCAGCACCATCACACTCATCCTTTACTCTCTATTAACTGCTCAAGAGTCATTGTAGTATATCATGACACTGCATCAACCAACACTGTTAACTTACCTCACACCTGGATTCCTCAACATTAGGGGTGGGCGGAACTCGTTGGGTTTTACTCTCTGGAATTCAGTGGAGTTACCTAAAAACTCAGTGAGATTCCACGGAGTTTCATGAGCGGTGGAATTCTGGTCCGTTGTGCTGCTCTTGCTGATTTTTAGTGCTGGAAACTTAGCCCGTGCTGGAAAATCAGTGCGAGAGGCACCACACGGCACGCCAGAGGGCACTTGTGTTTTCTCACTCGTGCTCGCCAACTTAACATTGTTGAGCTGCTCGCGCGAAAGACTTCACCATTTGGTGGTTGGCGGAGTTTTTGCTGAACTCCGCGCTTCAAGCGGAGTGGGTAAAACTCTGCATACTTGGCTGGTGGAACAGAGTTCACCATCCACCCCTACTTAACATCCGTCATATCCCAGAAATTTGAAAACTCTCCCAACATCTACACCCAAACTTCCTCATAACTCAAGTGTCCTTTCTTAAAATTCTTGCCCAAGTCAGCAAATAGTTCTTTCTTGCCATATTGATAATACATAACCTTACATCCTTGGATTTCCTTGAATCTCTTGGAGGTTATGAATAGCTGCAAAACGTTTTGGGGTTTTGCCCATGCATGAAACACACAAAGGGTGATGGGAGGAATGCTTGCAATTTATCTATCCACTGGCAATCGCTAAGGATAGTAAGCAAAGAGGGTATGAAGTTCCTCAGGGTCTGAGTAATAGAATATGGGAGTGTAGGTGAAGATGACACCCAGGATTGGTCGTCTCACCTGAAGTAGAAAACAAGGGGAATTCCTTGTCGGAACTAGGGCTCTCACACACCTAGCAAGCTAGGTGTCATGCTTCATCATATGAGCCTGCCCCTCGTCCGGTCGGCGATGCAATACCTGACGGGCACCCAGTACGGGGCTCTTTGGCGGGGATCTTTTGTTCCTGCCGTTGGGTGCAGTGGGGGTGAGGGGCCTAGTGTGTGTGTAGATGTGCAGTGCGTGGATTAAAACAGGTCAGTTAGTCCTAGTAGTGTTTTATTCTGGGAGGTAAACTGCCTGAGTAAAAACAGGGAGAGTGGCAGTGAACTAGATGAAAGATTTCTAGCTATATATGCTCTACTCTCTAATAGTCAACATGTTTCATGCTCTTTGCGTCAGAAGGATCAAGGCATTTCATCAGGACCAAAAATAACTATCTACACGACATGATAAGTGAAAAACCTACATACCATGTAATCAAGTAGGTGCCCCAAGATGCTGACTAAGGTTGCCTGCAACGGAGTCCGGACCATCCCGGTTCCGGCGGCAGGGTAGGTCAGGATACGAGCGCTCAACGAGTGTGGGACACACATTGGTGTCCATATTGACCGCCGGACTCCGTTGCAGGCAACCTTAGTCAGCATCTTGGGTTCACTGCCACTCTCCCTGTTTTTACTCAGGCAGTTTACCTCCCAGAATAAAACACTACTAGGACTAACTGACCTGTTTTAATCCACGCACTGCACATCTACACACACACTAGGCCCCTCACCCCCACTGCACCCAACGGCAGGAACAAAAGATCCCCGCCAAAGAGCCCCGTACTGGGTGCCCGTCAGGTATTGCATCGCCGACCGGACGAGGGGCAGGCTCATATGATGAAGCATGACACCTAGCTTGCTAGGTGTGTGAGAGCCCTAGTTCCGACAAGGGAATTCCCCCCTTGTTTTCTACTTCAGGTGAGACGACCAATCCTGGGTGTCATCTTCACCTACACTCCCACATTCTTTTACTCAGACCCTGAGGAACTTCATACCCTCTTTGCTTACTGTCTCTGTGGGGCATGTATGCTGGACCTCGTTAAACTTGCCCCCCTGTCCCTTTTGTTTGGTACATAATCGCTAAGGATAGCATCCCAACCCATCATTCTTTTGCTCACCATGCCACCTCAGTTTGGACCCAGCCATTTGCAAATCAGTCTTGACTCTGCTCCTCATGAGAACAGTCCTGCCCAAACTGCCAGGCCGGATCCTCCCTGAACCGGAACACAAGCAACCCAGGCCCACATCCCACTAATATAGATGCCCTGGTGTTTTTGTGATGCCGCTCTAACATTCAGATAGACTGGTTTCAAACTTAGTATGGGGATAGGATAAAAACATAAAACGCTGCACATACGACAGGTTTTAGACACCACACGTTGTTTAAGTATGTTCATACATGTATTAGATACTGAACATGAAATGCATTAGACACTCAACATGCTAGACTTCATTTTTGCTTATGCTATTTTGTTTGCACTAGGTATTGGTTTGATACCATATGGAGCGACAGCCTGCACTAAGAATAAACTTGTATTCACTTAGAAATACACATTAATTTAGCATCGCAGTTTTTTGTCTGTTTTCTCGGACCATGATCAATCATTAAGATGGGCCCCTGACAATGAGCTGTTAGTAAAGGTACTCCTAATTGTCTCTACCTGATCGGCTAGCCCACAGCTCAGGCACTACTTAGTGAAGATTGTGTATTTGTTCAATTACGTTGTAAATTTTACTGAGCAGTTCTTTTTCAATTTTACTAACATGCTTTTTATTCATAAAAAATAATTATACTGCTTGGCATGTAGCCCTGAAATAATGTGTTTTTCTTAAAATAGCTTATTGTTCATCCAATCTCAGGAAAACAATTTCTAATTTAGACTTTGCTCCTATGTAGTATTAGAATGCATGGGTGCACAAATGATGGCAGCCATAATGAAGTTCACTTTAATTCAATCTTTATGTATCCTGTCCCTTGCTTCATATCATAACATACATGCAAGGAAACTCCTTTTTAGTTAAAAATCATTTTCATAATTCAATAGATACACTTTTGCTAGAAATAAGTAAATAGCACAAATTAAGTCCAAGCAGAAGGACATATTTCCTGTATTCATTAATTTCTCCAAAGTTTTATTAAAGCAAATCAATAGGAATAGCGAGTGCACTGCCGAAATTATATATGGCATTAAATATTGGCTTTTACTTACAGGTTGACAGTTTGAGATGCATGCCCAAGTGGTGTTGCACTCTGCGTGCAAAATCCTTACCTGCGTACATATTGTGTTAGTCATAGATGTTTTTGAGTTCTGCGTGTTTGTGGCATAACTTGCAATTAACGAGATACCTTTCTTGTTCAAGGTTACACCGTCCTTCTATTTTATATATACGTATTTTCCTTTTTTGCTTATTTGGTTGCCATTTGTTTTAATGGCATTTTTTTGTAATGCCTGTGTAGTGGTTGGTGTTTGGGTTATTTTCTAGTCACTCATTGGAATATTCACAATGTCACCATGTGTTCTAGCTTTATGAGGTCATCATATTCTGTTATGGAATGTAATATGTGGATAGACAGTTGCTGACAGTTGGAGGCCAGCTGAGCTGAGGCTGGTTGTGCAGCTGCGCAGTCCTTGTAAATGACTAAACAAATGATTCTTCAATAAACATTTGTAGTCTAATTACTACAACTATTGTAACGACGATCTGTCAGGAGACTGCAGAACCTACAAGCCGAAACTTAAATGACTCTTACCGTGTTCGGAGGCTGGTTGAGGAGTGCCATTGTATCCAACTCTGCTCAGAGTGCTTGAATCTCCTGGCTCCCGCCTTGACACCCCGCCGCGGTCCCCACCCAGGCGTTCACATTGCGCCGCCCGGCATCTTTCACGGCCAATCGCATCGCCTCACTCAGCGGATTCTCGTTTTGAGGCTGCCCATAACCTTGGGCCCCTCTTCTTTACTGGACATCCCTTTGTGTTCAATCTCAACCACAATATGGGGCCTTTTGCATTTACAACGGCCCGTCGCTTCGCTGTAATCAGCGAACGGACCATTCCGGGTTCACCTTATTGCTGCCCATTTTGGACACGACGCCGCAGTCCAACAACTGAGAAGTGTTTTTGCGAGACTCGATTCCGCCTCATTTCACCACCGGCATTTCACTCAGGCATGTAATTTAATGTCCTGATGATGATCCCACCATTTCTTTCATGGGATCAAAATGTCGTCGACCTTTTATACACCGTAAACGCAATTTAATTTGTCAATGTTTATGTGTAACGGTGTCCCTTCACATTTATGCTTGTTTCATCTAATGCATTGTACACAAGCATTTAGTACTGCCTGAGCCTTTTGTTTTGTTTTGTTTTTTGTATACCTCGCTGGATACAGGATTGCGTCCCCACTTTATTTGTTGCTAAAAACCTGAAATATTAAATTGATCCTCTCTGGCTGGACAGTAGAAATATAGCACTGATTCTTAGTCTATATTTATTCTTTGTTCCCTTATTGTCCTTGTCCGGGACCACTGTGTTTATAATAGAGTGTTATGAGAGGTCATCGAGAGACTTAGGATGCAAAAATCTCTATTTCTCAGGAGAGGCAGACTCATGAGGCCACGGTGTTCAAGATCGTGATGTGAAGTCTGCATTAAGGGTCAGTGCGCATGCACAACACACAGCAGGAAATTAGGAGGTAGTAGCAGCATCTCGGAACAGCCAACAGTCTAGTGGTTATGTTCTACGTGTCAATATGCTGCCATTTTGTGCAGTGTACTAATGATATTTAAAGCAACCACTGCTATTTTGGGGTTGAGCTGTACTTGGCTGCCATTTTTGTGCAATCATGCCTAATAGGCTATGCAGGCTAGAGATGTACATTTTCTGCTATTTTGGTAGTAGTGCATTCATCAACGGCTGGCATTGATTTGGCATATTGTATGGTCGGCGGTCTAGTTGTGGAAGTGGTCAATGCACTGCCTGTCAGCGCACATCGCCTTTGCTGTTTTAAGCGCAGAGTGTTAGCATGCATCACCTCAGCTGATCTGAAGTCTGCAGTAGGGAGTGCATTGTTCCGCCTACACAACACGGTGATGCGCACATCAAAACAAAGGTATTTACAGGTGTAGTGCACACCCACTATTTTTCTGACACAGGCGGTGATGTGCACACCAAAGGTTTGACGCTTTCATTAAAGGCACGCATTGCTCCATCTACTCAATGCAGTAAAGTGCACACGACAACAACATTTCTGCAATTAATTTTTTAACACAGGCGGAGATGCGTACTCCTGATGCACACACCGAAATGTTTGAAGAATGCAAGTAGAGCGCGCATGAACACACCCACTCACCGTGGTGATGCTCACACCACACCATCCCAAATGTATTGAAGATTTAGCAATGTATATTTCAGTTTGCAGTGTGTGCTAATGTTGTACAGGCATAGTATAGTGATAACCATATCTGTTGCAATTTTCTTTAAATTTAAAGGTGTAGGTGGCAGGTTCCATCAAGCTTCATTATGCAATTCGTTGCACCACCACCACCTTTCCATGAAGTACTTGGTAATCATCTAATTGCGTGGAAGAGGTGGTTTGCTGCTTTTGTCACTTACCTGGCGGCGATAGGTGGTTCACGATATAGACCAGAGAGGAAGAAATGAATGTTGCTCCATTCACTGGGATTTGAAGGAAGGTCTGATTTTAAACATCTACCTCCCCTGGTAGATATTCAAGGAGAAAAAGACCCTGAAAAGTATTTAGAGACTGTTAAGAATTTAGAGCTGTGTTTTGCTGTACAAGCAAGTCTGGTTGTCATTAGACACAAGTTCTTCAAGAGGAAGCAAAGGTCAGGTGAAGATGTGGATGCTTTTGCATCAGCCCTCAGGAAGTTAAGCGTGAACTGTCATTTTGAGGGATTTACTGAGCAACTGGTTAGTGATCAATACATTTGTAAATGCTCAGACGAAACAATGCAACAGAAGCTTTGTCTATGGGAAATCCTTCACTGGAAGAAACTATCTGCACAGCAAAAAGTATTGAACTGTCCCTTGCTTCTGTTTTTAGGAACTTAAAGAGAAGTCCACCGAAGCAGTTGGACCAGTTAAGGTCAAAGAGGTTAAATCAAACACAATTGCACTAGGGGACAACAAACATTTTTTCAAGCAAGTCATCACTTTTTTCAGATGTGACAATGCTACTCATACTAGATGTGACAAAGTGTGTCAGGCGAAGAGTGTCACATGCAGAATTTGTGGGAAAGTTGGACACTGTGCCAAGGTGTAGCACGATGGCAAACACACTGGGGGAAATTTCCAGTTCAACCAGAATAGTGTCACCAATACTGGAATTGCAAACTTATCTGAGGTTGAAAAGGAGGAGTTACAAAAAGTCCAAAAGATCCAAGATGATCTCAGAGATAGGGTGATGGTTGTGAGTGATGACTTATGCATGCATTGCTCCCTATGTTGAGATTGGAATATGGGACAAAAAGGTCATTTTGCTGGTAGAATCGGGTGCCAGGATAGCCATGATTACACAGGAAAGTTTGAAGAAACATGGGGTAATAGACCTTTGGAACTCCCTGACAGGGCACCTGTGTTTCATGAGGACATTTTAGAATTTAAAGGAAGAAACATTCTTGGGAATGTATATGTTGCCATTAAGGGGTTGTCAATCCTGGGGTGGTTTACCAAGGTTTATTTCAAATGGTTCTTAGGCCAGGCACTAAGGAACAGGTTTCTGTGATAGAATCCACAAACTTTGCTGAAGGCATCCTCAGACGTTTCCCCACTGTCTTTAGGGATCAACTAGGCATGATTAAGGGGTTCACTCACCTGATAATGGTGAAATAAGGTGGGATTTCAGTCAAACACAGGTTGAGAAGTGTACCTTTTAGTGTCAGGGAGAAGTTGGAACAAGATTGAATGAGTTGTGTGAAAAGGGGCTAATCGAACCTATTGAGTCCTCGTTATGGTTGTGGACTTTGGTGGTGGCAAGGAAGAAGAATGAAGATTTGCAAGTTTGTGTGGCCTTGCGCAGCCTAACCATACATAATTGGGCTGATTCCCATCCACTGCCCAAAATATCAGAGTTGCTAACCATGATTTAGGGGTAAAAGTGTTTTTCGGAATTGGATTTAGCCACAGCTTACCATCAAGTTGTGTTGTTGGATCCTTCATCCAGACATCTTATTGTGATTGTGTCCCCCATTGGTGCTTATCAATACTGCAGGATGCCATTTGGGCTGGCTTCAGCCACGGCTATTGTCTAAACAATTATGTGTCAAATGCTAAAGGGTATCAAAGGGGTGGCAGTTTTCCAAGACGACGTAATGATTTATGAGGCAACTAGGGATAAACATGATGATACGTTGACACAGGTTTTGTGCATTATGCCAGAGAAGGGTGTTGTGCTGATCAGTGAAAAATGTCAGCTTTTGAAAGAGAGTTTGGATTATTTAAGACATATTGTGTCAGAACAGGGTATTGAGCCAAGACCAGGACTGGTGATAGCAATTGTGGAGGCAGCCTCACCGGTTGATATGGTTGGTCTAAAGTCTTTCATGGGTTTATGCGATTTTTACTCAAAATTTGTACTGGGTTATGTGTCTAAGGTGAAGCTGTTAACGAATATGTCAGAGAAGAGCATTTCTTTTGCATAGGAAAAAAGTTGCCAGGAAGTGTTTGAATGGATCAAATCTCAGTTGTTAGGATCAAACATCCTAAACCCTTTTGATCCTAAGGAAACCTGTACTATCACTTTGGATGCTAGCAGCTTTGGGGAGGTTCTCGCCCAAACTAAGAATGGTGTAGAGTACACACTCAGTTGTGCATCAACAGTATTAAGACTAATAGAGAAAGAACCTTTGGCCTGTTGGTGGGTGATCAGGAAGTTTCATCAGTACATTTGGGGAAATAATTTTGTCTTACAGACAGATCACAGTCCACTGGTCTCTATTTTGTCTGGTGACAAAATCAAGGATCATACCCCATGTATTGCTAGGTTGTCAACAAAAATGCTGCAATATGTTTTAAAAGTTTCATACTTGCTGGGTAGTAGGAATGGTAGGTTAGATTACCTGTTCAGATTCCCTATTGTGGGGAGTGACATGGGAATAGTTAAGGATGAGGAACATAGTTGTTTTATTGCTTCCATTGATATGGAAAACATGTGTGCCATAAGTGGAGTGGAGTGCAGTGGAGAAGAGAATTGAGCACAGAAGATTTGTTAGTACAAGTGATGAAGTTTGTACGGGAAGGATGCCCCAAGGAGAGAAATGTTTCTTATCAGTTTAGAACTTTGAGTTGAAGACATAATACTTGTGCATAGAGTGAGATTGGTACCTCATAAGAGTCTAAGAAAAAGGATAATGTGTGATGTGCAAGAAGGACATTTGGGCAAAACTTTGACAAAACATAGAGTATGTGAAATTATCTGGTGGCCCCTTATGAATAAAGCAGTTGATGAATATGTGGGTGATTGTGTTGTGTGTACTAGCGCAGAGATGGGGTTCAAAATTAGAACTATGCCCTTGCAACCAATTGAATATCCAACAAGACCTTGGGAAAAGGTGGGCATAGACCTGGTTGGTCCATTTAATTAATTACAAGCTGCATCTGAATTTGCTGTTATGGCCATTGATTATTATTCTAAGTGGCCTGAAGTTCGGTTGATAAGTCAACCCATATAAAAAAAAAGATAGATTTTTTTTTAAGGATGTTTTCCTAAGAGGAGTTTTCTCATCTTTCGTGGTCTCAGACAATAGGTACAGTTTACCAGTCAAGAATTCCAAAACTACTTCCAATAAGGGGAATTGTGCACCTTAAAAGCTCCTCATACCACCTATGACTTGATGAACGCATGAATAGAGTCTTGGGCAACTGTGTTCAGTGGGCAATTGCAAGCAAATGTGTTGTACAATATGTTGTGCGTTCAATGCTGAGGTTCTACCGTACCACCCCGCATTCTTCTACAAAGGTTTACCCATTTGAGCTATTGAGGGGGAAAAAACCTTTATCTAAGTTTTGTCCTGGGTGGATGTTGAGATGGGCGAAACAGGAGGTTTTAGAGGACGTGGACAAAGTGGTTAGACAGAATGTTGGTAAAGCAAAAGAGAACCAAAAATGTTATTTTGATTCAAGGAGGAAAGTTGTTCCGCAACAATTTAAGGTTGGTGATATGGTGCGGATAAAGGTACCTGCTCACACAAAAAAAATAACATGAAATATACCGAGTCTATGGTTGTTGACAAGGTGTGTGGGAATGCTAACAGGGTCAATAAACAAAATTGGTGCAATGGAGACAGAGTGACTAAGACTAGGCGCTCTCAAAGGGCCAGGAATGAGGACAACACAAAAGTTGTGTCCCATGAAAGTAGTGATGCTTTGGGATGTAGCAGCAATGTCAGTGTGGAGGTCAGTTTGGATGGAAATGTAAAAGATGCCCGAAGGAGCAGTCATAGTGAAGAGTTCCACTGAGATATCGCTGACGCTGTTACAACTGTTGTATAATTTTTAGCTTTTGTAAATATTTATTTCTAGTGAATTTCATACATTAGAATGTACT
The DNA here is from genome assembly GCA_963921515.1 of Calotriton arnoldi. Lineage (NCBI taxonomy): Eukaryota > Metazoa > Chordata > Amphibia > Caudata > Salamandridae > Calotriton > Calotriton arnoldi. The sequence continues at coordinate 337,626 of CAWUFW010007562.1, forward strand.
ATCTGATGGAGGTCTTTTTGTATTCTTTGGTTTAAATTTCCTATCCGGTGGATGTCTTTTGTTTTCTTTGGTTCCATTTAGTTTCTTTTTTTTCCATGTATGTTTGATTATAGGTGCATGTTAGTTACAACTATATTTAGCTCTTAAAAGTATTGCAGAATTTCAGCGTTTGCGATCGCAATTTGGCTTAGTGGTATGTATGAATGAAAAACTGCCTCGCAAAATAATGAATCGCAAAATTTGCGATTCCCTATTTTGCGAATGCATTTAAGGAAACGCAAATTGCAATTCCTTAAATGCAATGTAAGAAGCACAAAAAAAGTGCAATTTGGCCTTAAGGAATCGCAAATTACCACCAACTTCAAGTTGGTGGTAATTTGCGATGTCTTTGAAAAATGCACTGTTATGCATTTTTCAAAGTGCAATGTGGCGCACAGACATGCCCTTAGGGCATGTATGTGCGCCACATGTGCACCCATGCATATTTCAGGGGTGCAACAGGGTGTCCTTTTGACACCCTTGCAACCTTGAAATTGCATTCTCAATTTGCGATTCTCTAATTGCTAATCGCAAATTGAGAATGTCTTCCCATTCATTCCAATGGGCCTCTAGGCCCATAGGAATGAATGGGGAGGGTTTCCTTAATTGCGAATCGCAATTTGCGATTCGCAATTAAGGAATATGTAGGATTCGCAATTTTTTTTGCAAATCCTACATACATCTCGTTTTGCGATTCTCAAATAGCGATTCGCAAAAAATCGCTATTTGAGAATCTCAAAACCTAACATTGATACATATGGTCCTTTGTGGCTTATTTTCAAAATTAACTATTAATACGTTTTGCTTGTGCTTGAAATATAAGAGGGAGAGAATAATGTAGTAGTTAGTGCTTGGGTGATGCTCTAGTCACTCATTGGAATATTCACAATGTAAAGCGTTATGGCTTTATGATGTAGTCATATTCTGTTATGGAATGTTATGTGTGGGTGGACAGTTGTTGACAGTTGGAGGCCATCTGAGATGAGGCTGGTTGTGCTGCTGCACAGTCCCTGTTAACGAATAAACTAATAATTCTTCAATCAACATTTGTAGAGAAATTACTACAGCCTGAGGCTGTATTGTTCTTGATGATGCTATTTCGTCAACTACATTTACTGGACTAATATGTTCCACCTTTTCTGTTCCTGTGTATTTCCCTTACATCTTTTGTCTGTTATTACTTGCTCTTGTATTACATGCTTCAATTTTATTTTTCCCTTTTCTAGTTCTTTCATTATTCCCTGATTATTAGGATAAGGTCAAATGAACATCTATTCAGCATGCCACCTTTCTTAAATCTTTTGTTCCTTTTGCATAAAGAATGTTTCAATGACATTTGTAAATCTTTTAGGATTCCTTTATGTTTATGAAATTGCACAAGACTTTGAATAATCTTTTTCTTCTGTAAACATTCCAGATGTTAGGGATTATTTTCAGGTTTCCCTACATTTGTCATGTCTCCAGTTGTTTCTTTTGACAGTCAAACATTTTTTCAGCCCCCACCTCTGTGAATCGAAAGGTAGATAATTTGTTACATTTAATTTCTTCTATGTCTAGAAATATAGAGAATGTGGTGACAAAATATTTAAAATGATGCATTTTAACCTCCACAGTGATTCACACCTACTAATAAATCTGATTTTTTTAAAAACATTTCATACTAGGTGTAGAGAGTAGTGAAGATTGTTTCTCTTGTCAGCTTGGTTCTGGACAGTGTCGCAGTGCACTTCCCCCAAACACGAACATGGGTATAAGTAGAGGCACACCAGAATGCACCAGTGGCTTTGGCCATACATCAGAGCATGGATGATGAAGCACAATGATAGCCGTGCTGTGCTGGCCCGTCACCAGGGGTAGAAGTGAAAAGCAGTGCAACAGCGCTCATTGTTTTCATAAATACCCTGATAAACTGGGAGCAAAAGCCCATGAAAAGTTGATCACTCAGAGCTCTGATTCTCCACCAGAAGTATTTTATAAACCACCAAGCAAGGTAGAAATGTTCCCAGTGCAGTCACATAGGCACGATCACAGCTTGTTTCTCAGGCCCGCTTGGTCGTTTGTAATGCAGCCGATTATGTTTTGCTCTTAGTAGCTTGCTACACCCACCAGGAGTGTTTATTTTGGGCTTCTTGCTCTCTAAATTTAGTACAATCTTCTTGGAGCTGATTCACTACTTTTCTTTCCCCAATTAAGGACTGCTTGGGACCTTCCAACCTGCCATTCTCTCCTCTGCTGGACTGCAAGCCTCTGTTGCTGCTCCATCACCTCATAACCCCCTTCTAAAAGTGGGGAGCTGAAGTGTGGAGCCCAGTACCTGCACTTCCATTAGGGCTCCTCGGCCTGGGGTCTTCCTTCAGCAACCCCACAATGCAGGATACACCATCAGACTGTGCTCAACAAGGAACTATAGCCTCCTGGCTACTTGCAAGGCACCTGGGCCTCCAGCAGTAAACAGGGCTCCCCACCACAAAGGAACTCTTAAGAGGAATAGTCTACTGAAGTTCCAGGGGGACACTCACCTCCTGGTCTCCAGAAAGTTCACCCTCTATTATCTTACGATGGAGAGGGAAGGCCATCACCACTGTCCTTGGAGAGCAGTCCAGAGTGTCTCACCACTCTGAACAGATGTTCATCCATGAGGAGTCGTTGGCTTGTTTCAGCACGTCCCAGAGTCTCTCCATTGTGGAGAGGTTTTTAAGTAGGGTTGAATGTTCCAGAAAGTGGGCACCTCTGCCCAATCCAAAAATGACACATCATCACTCTACCCCAATCCTACCCTTCATGCACAACATCTTGGAACTTCTCCTTATGATGACTCTAAGGTCTCACTGGTCACAGTTCAATGAAAGCCTTAAGACCCCCCTTAACTGCTCCTGTCTGTTGCAATCCGAAGGCACTAACCTAGTGTGATGCCCTGTAGAAATGATATGGTGTCACTGAGAAGGCTTGTCCCACCCCTCTTTCTTGAGAGCCTCCAGCAAATGGATAGTCACATAGAATCTGGGGAAGTCAGAAATGGGAAATGAGGAGAGGATGAAAGGGAGTTCTGTTGTGTGAGATATGAGGTACCTTCTTGAAGGGCCTGCCATTCCCTGAAGTCCTCAAGTCTCTCTCTGTTTGATTTGACTACTCTAGAAGCTTAACTCGATCTTCTGAAGGGCACTGCTGTGACAAGATATCAACACGTGGGTTTCCTTTGTTTTCGCACATCTAATAAGATATGGATGGCAATGCTGACATATGTGTTTAACCAATGATTGTTTCCTGCTACTCCCCATAACCCAGCTTGTAACTCAAATAATATCAAACTCTTGGCTACTTTCTTTCATTGAAATGGAAGTTAGAAATGAATATAACCTGAGATTTACGATGTGTCTTACTTTCCATCAGTTATTAACTGTTGACAAGTCTATCTGTTTCTATTATCGAAATATTGAACTTTAGTCCTTCTACAGTGGCTTGTTTGAACAAAATATAAATATAACAAAATGTCCTAAATAATCATGGCAACTATGCAAATCTAAAAAGAATCAATTTCACTGTAAAACTTAACACAATGTAAATTAAGAGGCAATTTACTAATATTTCATACAACGCAAGGCAGCAAGTCAAATTGTTGCATTGCTTTGTTTGAAGGGGAGAGGGCATAAATGCATCATATCTACTAAGATTTGGTGCAAATCTGCTCTCCTAGCACTGGTATTCGGAGTGCTGACTAGCAACAATGGAGGCACCCTTGTGTCATGTTGCAAGTGTGCCAACATTACAGGCAGGATTGGGTTTGTGCAGGATTGGTTACCTTCCTGCACAAAAACAATCCTAAGAAGCAATTGCCTCTTTCTATTTGTGATGCAGAATGCATCACGTTCAGAAAGAGAAATTAGTGAGGAGAAATAAAGATATTTCACCTCGTTGCGCCTCTGTTGGGTAGGGGCACCATTTTAGCATAAACCCATATTTGGAAGTCTGGTTAATCTGCGTTTGCATCAAAATACATAACTGAGTGCACAGGAATGCCCATGCTTCAACCAAATAATGCTTAGCCGATGCAAAGTAACGATAGGGAGTGCTATGTGCTGCATTGTGTTGCTTTGGATTCCTTAAACAATGCAAAGCCATGCAAATCGACTTTGCATGGCTTAAAAAATACCAAAATGTGTTTAGCATCGGGACTGCGCGCCACAAATAACAGAATCCTGATGAAAATTCTTAGTATATCTGGACCTCAGTCGTTAAACATTAACCTTTGTTTGCTAGTGCCATAGGCAATATCTTTTTCCTTACGTCAGGTTATCTTTGAGTTCCTGGAATTCTTTCGATCCAGTAGGTGGCACCAGCACCTTGCATTCACCAGGTTCATTAGAATTACCCAAGATTGGTTTCTAAAACTTTCTCTCTTTCTCCCAGGTTGCTGAAGTTCTAGATCTCAACACTGCTGCAGCCAGGCTGAGAAAACCTAAGAAATCAGGTAAGCAGTGAAGCACAGAAAGAAAACTATTTTCTCTTCAACTGAACCTCGACAGCGAGCGAGGTCTACCAGTATCTGTGGGTTATTTAAAAAGCTGCCCACAAGATACCTCTGATTCAATGGGAAATTCAAAAGTGTTGTGGTTTTATTTATTTTTGTACTGCTAAATACTTTACACAATATTCCTTAAGTTAAGCCTGTCTGCTCTGTGCCATAGCTGCCATGGGTTGAACCTAGGTTTATTTACTCACCTTTACTCATTAACCCCTTTGCCGCGGGGCAAATTCCCCGCAGTGCGAGAGGGGGCAGGGTTGGGCGTGGCGCTCGGGTACTCAGGACGGCTCCCGGCCATCACAAATCACGGTGGGCGTGTGCTCATGACGGCCGGGAGCTGTTCGAACTCCGCCCACTGATTAATTTCCCCGCACAGGTGGGGAATTAATACCTCGTGGGCGGAGCAGCAACGTTCGGACGGCTCCTGGCCGTCATGAGCACACGTCTACTGTGACTCATGACGGCCGGGAGCAGTCATGATCACTCAAGTGGTTAAATACCCATTTCTTACAGACTTCCAGGACTTGAAGTACTGGCACCAATTTACAGCAACATGATTTAGTTAGCTAGGTGAACTGCTTTCTCCAACTCAAATGGTTTTTATGTCCCTAACCCCTATCCAGTACAACCTTTGAGAACCACAGCAATAAGTATTGGAGCAGTATCAGGAAGAAGTTATTGGCAATAACATAAACTATGAAAGCAATAGGAAACTCACAAAAAGTCAAACCAATTATGTGGCTTCAATTCCCATAGCCTAGAAGTCTTAGCATATGTCCACCTGCCTGCCCCAGAAATTCTACTATGAGAAATCCATAAATATCAGACGGAAATGCCATTTTACCTTTGACAGACTTAGCCTAATGAACTCTCAAAATGAGAAGAAAAAAAAGTTGGCATATTACATAAAACTTTAGTATGAGCAACACATACTGTCTCAGAGCAATAATTCTTCCAGAGTAAGAGAAATGCCTAACTAGAGAAAGACTAATTATCTATTCAATCCAATATAAGTAGGTTTGCTACAAAAGATTCAGAGAGAAAGGAATTCCCATATCCTTTGATGTTTAAAAAATTCTTCAAAGAATGAATGCTGAGCTTGAAAAGCCAAAGGCAACTCACAGGACGTATGTCCACACAGTGGAAGGATTTATCAAATAACATATTTGAGCAAGTACAACACTAAAGGGGTACATGTTGTTAGCCCCTGATCGCTCAAGCAGAAGAAATAAAAATCGACATGGAAGAACGTATGTACCACAAATTATCACACAGAGGAAAAGCTCTTTCTAAAGGAGGTCAGTTTTTATACATCATCTCTAGAGACACTGTAACATGTAATGGATGAACAAATAGGAAAAGGTAATTGTTCAAAAACTCATTTTTAAAGGGAGCGGTTTCTCCACGAAGATAATCTTTGTGAACATATCCGCTATTTAAATGTAAGTTATTACGAGAGATCACATGTTCTGTTCAAAGGCTTCATTGAACATCTAACAAAGCAAAGTACTGGGGGGCTTATTTACAAGGCCCTTGCGCCACTTTTGCGTCACTTTTAACATGGGAAAAGTGATGCAAAAGTGGGGCAAGGGCCTTGTAAATCTGCCCCTGGGTCTTGCCCTCTCTGGTCTACATAAGTATCTTATGGTCTACATAAATGTTAACTTTTTTCAGGCCAGGAATACCTCTCCCCTTAATCGCAAGGTGAATGAAATCATTTGATCTTGCCAGGACTAATGAACCTGGGCTACCGTAGATCCTGAAATTGTAACCCATGAAGGACCTTTTTTAGCAAAAAATGATTATATATGGGGTTGGGAGTCAAAATACGACATCACGATTATAGATTGCACAATATAGCTGAGCTATTTTTATGTGATAAAAGAAACATGTTCTAGATGGCCTATGAGCATAAGAGGCATAAGACTGATCTGATTGAAAAAACTAAAAATAAGTGAACAAGATGACCTTGTGGGCCAAGAATGGCACTAGCTGTAATTTCATATCAGTTCACTGGAAATTCACTCTACTTAAGAAAAGTGCTCGGTTAATGTGTGCCACCATTTTACTGTATCCGGAAAAAATACCAGACATCCTGTAGATAGATATCCCCACAATCAATGGCTGTGGCTCAAGGGAGATTCATCAAAAGACATCTGAAAGAGGCTGCTTATCTTTCCAAAAGCTGCCATGATCCCAACCATCCACTTGAAAGTGGTGAACATGAATAATTCCTTTAACCAAATGACAAGCAACAAGACAACTTATTTATCTTTCTTATTCCTTAAAGCTGTAGGCCTTATCTATATATTTTAATGTTGTCCTTTGCATGAACTGAGCATGAAATCAGAAGTGTAAACATGCCTGAAAGAAATATTGTGATGGATAGTTTTGGAATTACATTCAAAGTTACTTATTTATTTGATCACATGTAACTTAGAGCTATGTCTAAGGTCTGTAGCTGATTCATAGTGAGACATCCCTGTTGGTTAATTGGTGTTAGGGATTTTCTGCATCAACCGTGAAGTTTTCGATGATATGTGTAGGGAGAAGATTATTTTTGAAATCAGACTCCAAAAATCCTTTTGTGATAAATTAAAACCAAGACTACTGATCATTATTTTCTCAGAAAGAATGTATGATGATGTTCAGTAAGTGATTGTAATGCACATTGTAACCAAAAAAGATGTAGGCTGTGGACAGAGCATGTTCTTCTAAAGGTCTCATTAATATTAATCTCACATAGACAAGCATTCTATATGGATGGGGCATTAACAATGAACAAACAGCCCACACTAATGGCTTAATTGAAATAAACAAACACAAACCGGTCAAGCAGAAACAGCCACACTGGATCTATTGATGATGTTTGATCTTCACTTTATTCAGAACTGTGACATACACAAAATAATGGACTATGAATACATACTTGAAGTGAACCTGCAACAATGAAGATGCTACAAAACGGGAGATGTATGTTCAAACCAGTGCATTCTCCTTAAGAACTAATGCCCAGTGGTCCGAATGAGTTGGATCATTGCCAGTAAAAATGTAGAATGCTAAAATATAGGACATTATTGTAAACAATGTAGAAGCCAGTTATCACGGTCATAGTGAAGTCTCATTTATCCTTTGTAAGATGGGATACCATGTTCCTAATCATCATTAGAATAATAATATTAACACCAGATTTTCCTATGCAATTAGATCACTACAGTTACAAATGCCTATTGTTAAAAACATCCCTGATGAGGCAGGGGCGGGGGCCCTTTCACAGGGACCACAAAACATCTGCCCAGATGTTATCACTACCCGTAAATAACATGATTTCAGTTATGTTTGAATTCTACCTGAGCTAATGTTCATCCTATATTTTTCTCCCTCATATACAATTAAAATTAGTAGTCAGAGCCACTTGTATTCTCCGAAGGTTGCATTAGGATCTGTGTGTCATTGACATACATATATAGTGACACACTCAGGAGCTCAGGAGGCAGACTGTAGACAGAACCATCAATTAGTGACAATTTGCCACGCGCTATATCCAGTAGTCACAGATATGTGGTGAATGTTAGGATTTTTACCTAAGCTATGTGCAACACATAAACATGAGCTGAAAAAACACTAATCTTTTTTGAAGCAATTTCCAAAACTGTATTTTTCACCCACATTTTGTAACATTAACCTTTCTAATCTTTCTATCTACCAAAATATCTTTATAGGTAATGCTCATGGGCAAACTCAATGTATCCTGTAAAATAACGTCTTTCAATGTTTGCTTCAGGCTTTCTAATCAAGTATTAATAATTATACAAATTATTCTTTCAAAATAAAATACATTTTTTGAATCTTCAATGCCCAACATCGTCCCATGTGTTTACAGTGAAATCTAAGGAAATCTGCAAAAGTTAATGTTCATTTCATATATGTGGAGATTTTACATTATTTCTTGATTTGAGGTTCTATGACACAGCGTTGAATTTCCAGCCCTGAACAATAAACCAAAATGAGTCACAAGTATAAAGAAAACAATGGTGGAAAACAACTTGCAGTCTTTGAAATGATGTTTCTTTTATAATTTCGACTTGAATATTTGGGTAAAGCATATTAATTGAATATCCAAATGGAGCTGTTTTGTCTAAAACAGTCCCAGTTGAAACATAAGAAAATTAGAGAAACAAATTGAGCAACATATCTGTAGCCACTCCTGGGACACCTAACCACCACAGCAGGTACAATGGACCTAAATTCTAACATTCTTGTTTTGACTAAAACTTGACTATCCCACATCTCGCCTCCATGTACAGATGCGACAGGTTAACTAGGTTGGTGAAAAAGAAGCAAATATCCACAAATGCAGATCATGAATACACACTCTTGAATGTTTCAAATGACTGTAGATGAACATTTTACTCTCGCCATCACACTCTCTTAGAGCTAGCCATATCTATAACTCAGAAATTACATTAATTTTTAACAACTGATTGGACCCCTGACAAACATCCTTCTGATATCCACTGAACGCTTAGGGGCCGTTTCCGATTCAGGCCGGAAATCCCTCCGACCGAGTCGGATTCGGAGAGTTATCCGACCGAACCGGACTCTAGCAGTCCGACCGAACGAGTACGATGCGGACGCATGCTATCGGACTCGATTCGGTCGGACTCCCATTGAAGTCAATGGGAGCCGGTCGTACGACGCGTATCTGGGCTCCCATTGACTCAATGGGTGCGTCGCGAACAAGGGCGCCCCCTACAGCGGGTACGCGTCGGTGTGACTCGCGCCGTACATGCATGTGTAGGAGGGACCCATGGGTCCCCCCCGTGTGCGACTCGCGCAACTACGCATACAGGGGGGTCCGACACGGACCCCCGAAGTCTGGCTCTGACTGCTCTTTCGAGCCAGACGGTGCGAGTCGGTCGGACTGTTCGAGGCACGCATCGTACTTGCCCGGTCGGGGAACATCTCCATTGCGTGGTGCGAGTCGAGTCCGTACGAGTCGGTCGGAGCGGTTCGGAGCCGGGAACGAGTCGGTCGGGGATTTCGCGTACGCTCGCATCGTACTTGCTCACGCGGACGGGTGTTCGAATCGGTCGGGAACAGGGCGTCCGAATCGGATCCGGTAAAGCCGAATCCGATTCGGTGCCCTACCGGCCGAGATCGGAATCGGCCCCTAAGTGTTAGGAGATTTAACTTTTCTCTTGAATCATTACTCAAACAGATGGGTCTGGCTCGTACCACTTGTACAGCCCTGGCAGATATGGTTAAAAAGTGGGTTAAAATTGATTCATGTCTGTGCCCACTCTACTACCAGTTGTAGGATCCCTTCAGATACCCTAAAAAGAATGCTAGACAATTTCAGGAAAATAAATGTCCCCAACTCAGCAACTCTCCACCCTTAAGACCACAGCAGGGACAATACACAAATTGTGGAAATATCTGTTGCTCACCCAGGGACTCTACCTCTCTCAAGTCTCTTGCAGTCATGATGAAAAAATGCAGAACTATCAATGACAAATATTTGTGGGTAACACAGGACCTTAACCAATCCCAGAACATAAAGCGACAGTAGGAAAAAATGTCAGACACAAACAAAAATAGCTGTGGCCATCATACAACAACCACCACTTCCAGAACTACAGCAAGCGGCCTGGTATAATGAAAGAATAAATAAGGAAACTCTCTATGGCTACAAGAAGGACCCCATCACTTCCAGGCCCACAGCAGATACAGTTGGCATAAAGTCGAATAATTGTGGATAGCCCCACACACCAACCCCCCACACAGATCACTGAGCCTAGCATAATGTGCACAAATGATTATGATTACTTTCATCAATATGCACCATTTGCACTAGTGCCTAGACTCTCAACCTCTCCGCCACAACTTCATAGGGCTCAAAAAAGCTCACCCTCTGCTATGCTCCAGGACTCACAGCAATACTTGAGCAGAGGTTTATAGCAGCTGATATCTCTTGCTGATGTCAAACCCAGTGTACCAATCCCAAAGCCACTCCAGCTCTCCTGCATGTGTTCCCACCTCGCATGAACTTGCACAAAATATCCTTCATGAGCAGGACAAATGTGCGGAAGAGTGAGCCTGACATGAGCAGCTGATCCACAACCAGGAAGGATCGCTACACTATTGACATAACTGGGAGTTGGATCCTCAGGAATAGTACCACCCAGAGTCCCACCTTCCAGCAGCTCTGTCTCTGGCAATGAACTGTAACACAGATGGGGGGACACCGGGGGGTAGGGTGTGTACTACAGGGGAGGAAATCTGAAAAATATACAAGCAAAGAAAAGCAAAATTCAACATTCCGATAACTCTTAAAAAGAAACCAAGATGGCAGTTTGATAAGTCATTACTGGAGGATGCCACTTGGCTGAGGGAGACAAAAGCTTTTATTAAGGAATTCTTTCAGTTCAACTTAAACACCGCTTTAATTTTTATGGTTTGGGAGGCTTTTAAAGCCACCTTTAGGGGACAAGAGTATTTCCTACAAAGCACGGATTACTAAACAGCGTAAGCAAAAAGTTGAGGAATTGCAGGCTGCAGTGGATAAAGCTAGACGAAAAATAAATGTTTCCACAATAGAGGAGCACTCTCTCAAAATACTTCAGCAGGAATTACCTAAAGCCAAGGAGGAGCTAAAAGATTTTTTTGTGCTAGAAGAAGTTTCAGGGAGTGAAGCATATCAACAAAAGCTCTACGGGGAGAACCAGCATATCGGCAAATTTCTGGCTTGGACTACAAAAAGCCAGAAAAGCGCCCAAATAATAAATCAGCTGAAGGATCCAATCTCCCATCAATTAGCAGAAAATAACCATAAGATCATGGATATTTTTCTCACACATTTTTTTAAAAATTATCCAGAAACACAAACAATAGCTGAACACGAGCTAATTCATAATTTCATATTTTGAATTTTTAGATATCCCTCAATAGTTGGGGGAACATGTTAAGCAGCTTAGCAATGTTAAAGAACCAGTAGAAATCATGGAAGTGCTGAAAAACATGGCTCATGTAGTGGGTGTAATGGGATTCTGGTAGAGGTGTATAAGAGATTTCAAGACAAACTACTCCCATTTTTAACTATTCTTTTTAACTAAATTAAAGACTGGGCTAATGTGCTTGAAGGACTTAAGGAGTTGGTGGTGATCATTTTTCTTAAAAAAGATAAAGATCCGCGGGATCGCAATTCTTACTGTCCAATCAGCCTGTTAAACACAGACTACAAGATTTTCATGAAAATATGGGTGATGAGAATTGCTCCATGTGCCCAGCAAGTGGTGCACATAGATCAGAATGGTTTCCTTCCGGGGAGACTAATGGCCACCAATGCTTATTTTTTAATACAAGCAATTGATTACTTCTCTGCCAATTAGATGAAAGTTGCAATACTTGAATTTGAATTTGTAAAGTGCAGGAATCACCCCCAGAGGGGTATCTTATGATGGATGCCAAGAAGGCTTTCGATTTGGTAGATTGGCATGCTTTATTCATTATTTTAGAGAAGTTCAGTTTTTCATACCAACTGATAGGTATGCTAAAAGAAGTGTAAAGTCAAGCTAAAGCCAAGATTATTATTAATGGAGCAGAAGTAGGAAGGGTGATTATTTACCGGGCACTCGGCAGGTATGTCCAATTTGTCCTCTGTTGTTTTCTCTTTTCATTGAGCGGCTCAGGGCAAAAATATAATCCAACCCGCAGATAATACCACCCATGGCAAAGATGTTGAAAATTAAACTGTATGCAGATGATATAATTTTATATCTGAATGCGGAGGGATCTAATTTAAAGAATGCATTGGACGAAATTGATAAGTTTACAAAAATTGGGGGATATAGAGTAAATCAAGCAAAAACAGAAATTCTTACATTTAATCTGAGCCCCTCAGAGACCCAGGCATGCTTACCGCATAAATCTTCCGGTCCTATTAGATATCTTGGTATTCTAATAACGAAACACTATGCGGAATTGTTCTCATTAAACTATGGAAATATGCTGAGAAAGGTAAAAAGATTACTAAATAAATGGACCTTATTAAATTTATCATTAATTGGACGTGTTTCCATGGTTAAAATGTCGGTACTCCCACCTAGTTCTTTTTAATGATCTTCCACTGAAAATCCCCAACTCTTATTTTAAAGAATTGGACACAGCGATCCGGAAGTTTGTTTGGAATAATAAGCAACCCTGTGTAAAATTAGATACATTGCACTTAGATATAGCATATGGGGGTTTAGCACTACCACATTTTGCGATATATCATCAGGCCTCTCTGATTAATCTGATTACACAAAAAGGTGAGCCAAACTCAGTCTATGATAATTTTCTTTTGAAACATATGATAAAGGAGAGTACAATTAAATTACCAACTTTTTTACGAATGACAAAACTCCCCAAGAAAACTAGATTTAAGGTTGTATTGGCATTATTAGGGAGAATTCAGCTTTTCTTAAAATCTCGAGATTTTCCTGCTTACCATGCCTATACCCCTATTCAAGATTGTACAGCAGGTGGTTTAGTGCTATCTAAAGGGCTTTTACAACTATGGCAAGAATTGGGCTTTGTCCGACTTTAGCATTTTTATAATTTGGATAATTTAATCACATGGGAAACAGTACAGGTGCTATCTGGTAGCCAAAGTGTAACTTTGTGTTTAAGCTTCCATCTGGTAGCGAGTTTAAAAAAAAAAAAATGATGGCAACTTGAGCAAAGCAGCATTGCAGATCGCTAGACAGATGGCTTCAAGACATCGGGTGTAGGGCTATATTACCGCCTGCTGCACCAGAGTATGAGAGGCGAAAAAGCTATTTTGGACAGACTTCAGAAAATTCATTCCGAGACAGGTTGTAAATTTAATATAAAATATTGGTTGCAGCTTAGTAAGATGAGTCACAAAGGGCTTTGGGTGCCAATTTTAGGAGAATTAATTTGTTGTCAAGATGGCTGATGTATTATATGCCATCGAGATTACATAATATGTATCCAACAATATATAACCAATGATTTAGATGTAAAAAACAGGACACAGGTGATTGGGTACATATTTATTTTGAGTGTAGTGATTTACAGCAATTCTGGAAAGAGGTTTTTATAAGTATTACTCGATGCATGTCCATCACAATTGCTCCATCTTGTATGTTGGTTGTATTTGATTCTTCTGGGGGGACAAAATGTTTAAGGAAATATCAGCAGTATTTTATACTGATATCGATAACAGTGGCAATATCACTTGTTTTACAGGACTGGAGAACAACTACTCCACCAACGATTGTCACTGGATTAGTAAAATGTGTAGGACATACAGATTTTAGGAGGCTTATGCGAAGTGGGTCAGTGCCACTCAAAGATTTAGGGCAAGATGGGCACATTCTTCATCCCTTTTTTATAAATTAATCAAATTAAACAGTAATAATATGAGAACAAAGCACAATACAAATATCAAACCAATTTAGAAAAAGATAGCAATTTTAATATATAAAATGATACCATAAAATGATACCAGAACAACAAAAATCCAATCTGTAATCAAGGAATTAGTGAATTAAAATTTTTAAAAATAGCTTAGAAAGACACAAGGTGCTGAGATTAATTTGAGCATTCCATCCATCACCTTGCTGTTTTTGCATTGATGCCCTAAGTGTGCCGGGTATGCCCAGACGTGGGACCCGGGCTCACTGTGCCACTGGAACCAAGCTAACCCTGGCTGAAGAGCCCTAACTAGATTGAAACTGATCCTAGGGTGCTTGTGTTGCAGTTCAAGAAGGACCTGACTTGGCAGTTTGGGATGGACTTTCCCCATAAGGAGCAGGGTGAAGACTGAAGCTGGGTCCAAACTCAGTTGGCATGGTGGGCAAAAAACAATTAATTGAAATGTGGCCTAAGCTATTGCTAGTGGCTGAGATACATTTGAGCATTCTATTCATTACCTTCTTGTTTTTGCAACTTTCTAAAAGTGCAATTTTCAAAATTGCAACTTAAAATCCGATTCACAATAATAGAGAGTTTTAAATTACAATTATTTGGAGTGCAAGCAGCATATCTCTATCTGCTCCCAATCTGAAGTTAGCCCTTATTAAATTTAATAAGGTAACCCAGTGTTAGTAAGTAAGAGAGACAAGCATTACAACAGTGAAAAATGGCTTTATGAGTTCTTCATTTCTAAGACATGTGAAACTTAAGCGCACGAGTTCTTCTTTTTTAATATAATGCACCATGCCCTATGAACCTTTAGGTCATAACTTAGGGGTGACTTAAAGGAAATAAAAAGGAAGATTTAGGCCTAGCAAATGGTTTATTTTGCAAGGTCGGAATGGCAGCTTAAAACTGCACACACAGGCTGCAGTGACAGGCCTGAAACATGTTTTACATTGCTTCTTTAGTGGGTTGCACAATGAGTTTTGCTGTCAATTAATAGCATTTAATTTACAGGCTCTAGGGACAGCTAGAGCCATTTACTAGGGACTTACAAGTACATATAATGTGCCGATTCGGCCAATTTTATAATGTTTTAAGGAAGAGAGCACAAGCACTGGCTAGCTGTGATAAAGTGCACTGCAACCTGATACTAGCAAAAACAGAGAGTAAAGGCAAGCAGTATGGGGGAATACTATGCCAAGGATGTCAGGACTAACAGACGACCTTCAAATAAATGAGTTCTGGATTGCTATATACAAAAAAACTTGCCTTGTAATTGACTTACTCACCCATAATGTTGACAATCTATAATCTAGGCAATGTTTGAGGTATCCATGACATCTGATGTGCCTTAGTTCACTTATAGCATTGCCATGCTGGGGGCGGGAATGTTTCTCAGTTTAAAAAACATTGGCTTTTAATAAATGCTTCTTAAATAATCTGATGAACTACGGTAAAAGGCTTTGTGTGCTAAGAAATACGCTTTCCTAAATTTTGAAGATACCCATCATACTCTGTGATGTTTAGTACATGATTTACATGCCAAATATTTTCAGGGCTTGACTTGTGCAAAGACCCTTATAGCCGGAGCCAGCCTTTTGTTCAGCTATGTTTCAGCTCTCCCTGTTTATTTGTTGGGACTCCTACCTCTATCATTGACCAGATAAGCAACACAACCTTTGTAAATGTGGGAAAGCCTAAATCACACACTCTAGCTGTTAAAGCTATACAGAATAACAGCATTAGTATTTGATGCTCTGAGACCTCTCTAATATGATCTCCTCTGGTCATTTGTCCGAAATTCGGAATGCACACTCAGTTTAAAAGAAACAATAATGATAGCTAGGTTGTTATGGTGATTTAGTTTAGTTTATCAGAAATGAAGGTAAGCAAATGCATCAATAAATCAGGTTATAGATAGGTTAGTCAAATTCTAATAAGGCATTTGAAATAGTTCAGGAAGGGACCTGAAGCATGACAGTTCAAGCAGTCTCCCAGAAAGGAAGAGACCACTCAGTGCACACAGCGTATGCATCAGTTCGCAAACAAAGCCAGGTGAGTCCGCATCGGGCAATCAAGATTTGCCAAGGAAAGCTCCGCACAAAATTCGTAAGTAAGAAATATCCAACAGCTCATGTGTCAACCACTCCAGCCAGGCAAGAAGAAGGTCCACGTCAGTTAATCAGAGTAATGTTATATTCTTGAAATTCAATGGGTAACATCTCCTGGAATCACCTCTTCTGGTCAGACCACTCAGTCCATTGGTCAGTTCGTATAGGATAGGTGTCAGGCGACATAAAGAAGGCACAAATTGTAGGGGAAAGTGTGGGACAATTGCGCAGTCCTTAAGTAATCCAGTACGTGAATCATTAGTACAATGCTCCTTCCACAAGAGCACATAACGAGTTTAAGAGGACAGTTTCCCAGGCAGCTGTTCAGGATTGTATCAGTAAAATGCAGCAAAGCATCTTGTACAGGGCATGAGAACTCAGGAAAGAAAACACTGTTTCACGTTATTGTTAAACTGAGAAATTCTCTCACAAATAGTAGATTCAGCAAATCAAGGGACCTCACATATGCCATCAGGCCTACATTATATTTGAGCTAATATAATGTAAAACATATATAATGAATAAGCATACACTCATAAGAAATATAAGACATTATAATTCTAGTATAACTCTGATGCACTTGAAATCATGTTGTATGGTTACAAATAACACTTGACAGTATGACAGATTTCTACTTTTTCAAATGTACTAACATGTAAATACATTTGAAATCCTAATATATTTGATTTGTTCTAAGTGTATCCCATTAGTACATGTATAAAATACATTCTATGAAAGTTTCATGAAGGCATCATTAATTGTGGCACCTACTTTTCATTTGTCATTACGGTGCACACATTTACACATAAAAGATACATTTATTTTGAATTTGTCATCATATTCAGGTTAAATCTTAATGATTAACTAATTCCCATTAGTTATACACATGCTTAATGATAATAAAGTATGATTAGAGATAAACTCCATAACGTGAGAGTTCACCAGTTACACATATTTTGAACACACATTAAAAGAATATGGCTCTATTTTTTAGTAAATCACAATCTATATTATTTACATGAAATATATCGTCCATACTGTACCTTTTTTCTGCATGCTTTTACGATGCAGTATCTAAAATTCTCTTATTTCGTCATGCTTTCTTGAATGTATAATTGGTAAACGTTTATCATTTTTGGGGTTTTCGCATGTCACTAAAGTTTATACGTAATTTCCTCTCCAAGAACATGAGCACTAGATCAAACAACACAAGGTTGGGATCACTGGAAGATTACTGTAGGATGTTGAGCAGAAGCTGGGACTTGAACAAGGTTCCACAAAGGCAACATCTCTGGCTTTTAAGCCACATCTTCCCCAAAAGCATTAAAATGCTTTCTCTGATTATAAGTCCGGTAACTAAGTAAGGACATAGGTTTCAGCCAATGCAGACAGTAACCTTTCTAGAGATTGTTGCAATGGTGACCCGTGTCTTGAAACCAATGTTCTGTTTCATTTTGTAGCTAAGTATTAAACATTTAAAATGTAATAATCAGCCTTCATTACCTGAAAATATCCGGTGGATGAATTATATATAAATGTGATAAAGTTTGTCACATCATAGTCACATATTGCATATACCCTCATAGTATCACACAGTAATTTACCATTCCCTACCTATCGTACTTTTCCCCTATCCTTGCACTCACATTGATAATCAAGTGCTATAAAAAATGAGAATGCTGGTGTTTTGCTCTAACCAGGACAATGGCACCTCATTGCATGACCTAAATTTTAATTCATAAACAAATCTGTACTTTAGCTGTAGTTTTGTAAGTATATTAGCATATTGCATATTACACAGTCTGCTATAGTAATAGTTATGGTTAGATTTACCATTGTGAAGGCATTGTTCTGTTATGTTTCATATAGGTACCCTAACATAGGCCCGGGTAACATCATACCCCTTCACCTCCATTACCTCCCCTACATTACACTGTAATGGGCCTTTTAGGATTGAACCTTTACCTAGTTCTAGTCCTGGGTGCAGAAGGAGGGTTTCTCCTAACAATAGAGTCCTATAACTCCATCAATAGACTCACACAGTATGAATGAATATTCATAAGGGTTCTTAGAAACCAGGCTGGGGCTACACCACCTTCCTCCCCATATCTACGTACACCGTTCATCCCATACGTCATCCTCACATCCAACAATGGCTGATACAAACAACAAGGGACAAAGGAACCTTAGACACTTTCTGTATAAATACAGCACCTCTTGCTAGTGTTAGTTAGAGGGAACCGAGACTTCCAGGCTGACACACTGACCAGAGACGCTGAGGCTCCTGCATGCAGACGCTTCAGCTGACTGTGGTCTGAACATCCCTCGTGGGGTGTCCAGCTCGAGACCAAGAAGGGCTCCTACACTCTCACTTCAGGTAATGGGGTTCGACTAAATCCTAGAGGGATTCTTGGCTTCACACCTACTTACATGCTAGGCACACTTAGGTACATCTAGATAGGCATCATAAGAGTACGCGCTTTCTTTTATCAATGCATTTTATATTCATGTATTTATTCATGGGTAGTGCAAAATGGTAGAACTGTACTATCCATTTATATTCACTGTACTACTAATCATATATCTCTGCTACTGTCTAATGGTTGTTGCAGCTCATATATTCTACACAAGAATAATGACTGTTCAATAAACCTTTATTGAAACACCCAGGCTGTTTATTCTGTGTATCTCTGAGACGAGATAAGTGAGCATGAGTGACTG
Organism: Calotriton arnoldi; assembly: GCA_963921515.1. Lineage (NCBI taxonomy): Eukaryota > Metazoa > Chordata > Amphibia > Caudata > Salamandridae > Calotriton > Calotriton arnoldi. Next base: position 356,448 of record CAWUFW010007562.1, read on the forward strand.
AGCGAAAAGTAGTACATTGTTTCCACGATTCTGAGGGATCAGGGTTGTCATGTTCTGAGGTTGCCAGAAACTATTCTCTCCCCGATAAGAGGAGACACTAGTGGCACTGTGAGCTAGCTTATGCAAACAGGCTAACATTCTCGGTGGGGGTGCTCAGAATCAGTCTGCCACCAAGCCCACAGTTTATGTTATCCGAACGTGCAGGTCCTGTATAGGTAATATAGGAACTACACGACATGGCGCCACCAACGATGGTTGGGCTCTTATTTAACAGTAGAATCTGAGTAGTTCAGTCGTGCTATTTCTCAGAGACCCCTACTCACAAAACACCAGAGACGAATGGAGTGGGTGGGCACAAAGTCCGCCACAGCTGAGTAGGCGAGAAATCCTATTTATTGGCTGTTGGTTAATCAAGCTTGAAGGACATTTTGTTCCTAAAATTGAGCATAAAACACCTTATCATAGTCTCCTTTAAACATTAGTCTGTGTTCTATACACAATGACTACTACCCCAGTCTTAGACCCGCTACAGCAAGCACTTCCCCTCACAGATGAGGACGAAGATGCGAATGCAATTCAAATTGCACCTAAATTCAGACGTATTATCACCCTGAAACTATTAGAAAATGGCTTACATGCTAGGGGTGGCATAGTAGCATTCGTGATTGAGGCACACATATCAAATAAAACAGAGGTATTTTTTTCGTGGGTTACATTCCCAGCAGCAAATGCAATAACACAGACATTTCACTACTATGTAGAAGGAGATGCACCACAGGAATATGGTCCGTTCGAGGACATAGAAGTTCCACTTACTTACCAGGAACACCTATACTGGTTTAAAGGCGCCCTACCCCATATAAGAAACAGAGTAAGATTAGGCCCGCTCGGAGGAGACGGGGCAACATGGCCAATATTAGCGGCCTACACACCACATCCTTACATTGACACAATGCCACAAGCGGACTTACTCTTACAACACAAGGATTTAATTAAAATCTACAGAAACCTGACACAGTTTGTCATGAGGACTTTCACAGCCCAACCAACATCAGTTGCAACAAATGGAACTCAAATTCAGGGTACAGCAACTAAAATTACACCACAAACATTACACGCGGTAATGGGCAAAATGCCCATGAAACGTGAACAAATGCCATTCTGGATAGCTCAGAAAATAACTCAGCTCGAGGCAGTATTCCCGAATACTACCCAGTTTGAAAAACACAGAATGCTAACAATCTGCTTGCCCATGGTAATAACACCACAAGTAGAGGACTGCACCTCTAGGGGTACAGTCTTCGCTGCCATATATACCAGGACACATGGTATTCCTTCATTAGCAGTAGTGCCAGACGTATTGAGACAAATACAAAACGAGTATGGAGCAGAACCTGCCCTGAACTTAGGGATGAAGTTATTAAATAACTATGACCAGGTATCAGCCATAATACTAGCTAACATTAAAGGGGAAGCAGCTTCAGTGGAAATCCGCCATCGCCTAAGGGAGTTCAACCCGTTAGAACAATAAGGGAGTTCAGCCCGTTAGAACAACAACACGAACTGCCCAAAATAATAGAAACTGCGTATGCAGAATTCGGCAGAGACAGTTTGGGTGGGAAAACATTAAAATCACAACTGATGGGCGGTCCTGAAAAGGACACTACAAAGCAGACACCTGCTTCTTCTAAAAAGAAGTGGGATAATAAAAAACAACAAAGCTTTAAAAACAGATCTCAATCCAGAGGCAGATCTCCTCCACAGGAGCCCTCTGAAAAGAGGTACAACCTTAGGAACAGGGATAATATTAGGAAACCTGACAGGTATCAGGATACTGATACACGTTCCTCTCGTTCCTTTCAGGACTCGAGGAAAAACTCCAAGAGAGAAGGACGGGCAGAACACAAAGAGGAGCATACAAAGTCCAGAGACAAGCAGCACGCTCAAGACTATACTTCCAAAAAAGAAGACAAGCCAAAATCAAAACCTCAGTTTAAGAAGAAGAAAGTTGCAGGCATAAAGATCAAACATGCCCAGAATTCTGAGTACGCAACTTCTGAACGGGGAATTTCTGGTGACAGCGGACTTGAATGATTACATCACGGTGGAAACACCAGACACAAGGGTGAGCGTCCCACATAAGTTGCACAAAATTAACCCTGGGCGTAGTTCGCGTAGTCGCGCTACGCGAAGCTACGCGAAGCTACACGAAGACGTTGAAGCGCTATGCGAGCTACGCGTAGCTACGTGAGCATGCGTAGTTGCTTGTCGTGCCCGTTCGCGATGCGTTTTTCTTCTTCGGGAACGCGTTGTGCGTGTTCGAGACGCTGTTTGCGTGCTCGGGGGATAGTATCTCGCGAACTTACCCATGCGGTCGCCTATGGGCGCGGCCATCTTGTTTTTCACTTGTCCTACCCGTTCACGATGCCTTATTTCCTGTTCCGGGTCGCGTATAGCGTGCTCACGATGCGCATTTCATGTTCGGGAATGCGTCGTACGTGTTCGCGATGCTTTTTGTGTGCTCGGGGAGAAATATCACGCGAACTTACCCACGCGGTCGCGATGGGCGCAGCCATCTTGTTTTTCACTCTATGCTATGGTTCTGGGCCTGCTTTTCTATCCTCCCTCAATCTTTGCAATCCTTAGTTTTTTACACTGTTTTTCAATTTTGTTTAATTTCTTATCTATCTCTCTCTGTGCCTAAGACTATATTTTGCATTTATTTCTACTTTTTACTGTGTTTCTTTTACTTTTCTACTGTTTTATATTACTTTCTTCTTTAAGCTCCTACTTCTTCCCTTAACTTTATTTTTCCCTTCTAACTTTTCTTTTCCGCCTCCTCCCACACACCCCAGAACCATGGCGAAGGGTAGCAGCACCAATAACGGCTCCAAGGGCAAGGCGCGTGCGCCCAAGAGCCGCCTGCCTTGCGGCAGACTGGCCCTGCAGGGGTGCAAGCCCGGCAGCTTTTAGTGAGGCGGAGGTGGCCGCCCTTGTTTTTTTGTTCAGCGCCACCTCCCCTTGACCTTGGCAGCAGGCGGCAGGCCAGGCTCGGGTACCCTACCCAGGAGCGTCACCGCCGGTGGGCGAAGGTGCGCCGGGCAGTGTTTCGCTGCTCAGGGGTCCGGCGCACCCATAACCAGCTGGCACACCGGTGGTCAGACATCCTGGACCGGGAGAGGACCTGTTGGACCTGCTAGGTGTCGAGGTCGTGGGGCTTGGTGAGTAGCTAATATATATAGTAGTATAAGTATTGTGTATAATTTTTTTACGAATAACAAGAATACTGCTGCTTACATTGCAGGTAAATTACGTTTCAAAATCTTCTGTGATTGTAGGACACAGGTGCTGGGCACTACTCTTACTTGTTTGCAACTTTGCGCTCGCTTGTCCTTATTATTATGTAAGAGTTTACTTTAGAGAGCTTAAGTTAGGTAATGCTATTGCTAGAGAGACTCTAGTCCTTCCTTTGTCCTCCTGTCAAATAGTGGTGGATGGATTGATACTAGGTTTAGTTGCTATTAGTTGATAATTTTTGAGCGGTCTGCGTGACGCATCCTCTGTCACTGAGTGCTGCTTACCCCAGTCCTAAGTAGAACCTTTTGTAGTTTGTTTAGTGAGTGGTAGGCTTAGCAGTGTCAGTCAGTAGCAGAACATCAGACGCAACCAACCAACAATTTGGTGTATGCACAAATTTATGCATGTGTCCTCCTTCTCATCTATGCATTTTTGAGGGCTAAAAAAAATGGAAATGCAGACCTAGTGAACAATTGGCCCGTCTGGAATAGGTGGGCTAGGTCAGGTGGTACTTAGGCTTAGTTAGTGTTCTGGATTCGAATCAATCAGAATGGAACACTGAATTAGTGTTCCTAAATAAGTAGACAGTCCGTGAATCCCGCAAGCCAGTAGTCGATCGGATTAGATAGGTCAATTTTATTGCAATTTTTGTTTCCTAAAATGTTTTATGAGCGTTTTTTAGATAATATATTTGTTTCACAGCAATCATTAATGTTTGGGAGTTTCTTTATTATATCTTACATGATCACTGATCTGCAGCACCCAGGGGCAAGAAGACGGGGTCCGAGTCGGCGGGACAACCACCAGAGGACCGCTCCTCTACCGAGGGCCCTGCTGCTAGCCCCAGTAAGTCCTCCAGTGGTTAATATTAACAATTATATTGCCCTAACTTTTACTGCACCTTATTTTTTCCGAACTATTAATTCTGGTTCCACTTCCTAATTCTATTTTTTACAAAAGCTTCTTTGATCTTGACTTGACTATCTGTTTCTAAATTCTGGTTATCCCTGCCTCTAAGTTCTAACTGCCTCTGCTATGAATGTCTGTACTACTACTATTAGTCTGTCGCTAAGCTTGCCCAGTTTGCCACTCTTTATTTTACGGTTTTGAATAAAACTCAGATTGACCAATAGCTCTAGCCACTGAGTCCAGTCCTTTGGGTTGTCCTCTTCTAGTCTTCTTAATCTTGAGGCTTTGACAATTACCACAAACAAAATGCCCAACCAGATATTTGACTATTTTTGATAGGATATAGTACATACTACTACTGATGTGGGGATTCTGCACAGCCACATACAGAACTATGCACAAGAAAATAGGATGTTGGTGATGGGAGGTTGGACCTTCCTCACACCTCAGTCAGAAGTGAACCCACAATCCCCTGAACGACTAGCTATAGTGTCTCATTAGGTCCCCGAACCTCCACCCGAAGATACCCAATGATTACACAACCCAGAACAGATACACCCTTTCGCTCACTCACTCGTGTAAGTCCACCACCACCACCACACCAAATACCACAGAGTCTATGTGTAAGTTCAAAAGGTTTATTTTCAACTAACAAGCTCTGTGGGCCTGATTCACAGAACTAACTTACGTCAAAAACGTAAACGTAAACGTAAAGTTAGTACTTTTTAGGTATTCACAGAATACACTTACTCATTTTGGTATTCACAGAATGAACTTACTCATTTTGGTATTCACAGAAGTTAGTAGTCCTAAGGACTACTAACTTCTGTGAATACCAAAATGTGCGAATTCTGGGAGACCCCTCACCGTAGAACGTAGAATTACTGGTTACATGCATCATTCATATGCTCTGCAAATCTCTGGTTCGTAGAAGGGAATCTTCTGCCTGTTATGAGAAAAATGGTGCGCGTTAGATAGTATAATGCAAGCATTTGTCAGTCATGCCAAAAAATGTAGCATGTTACTTATGGCTAAGCAATACGGACTAACCGAACTCCATAACAAAGTGGCTTGTTTTTCGACCTCTTGTACGCAACGCTCAGACAGTAGCTGTATGAGCTCATGTGGGCTCAAAAAGGCGTCTTACTGTTACTGCACAACAAGCTGCAAGGTAACATGCGCAAAAGACATGAAGCGAAAAATGGTTGCATGGCTCAGGCTAACTTTGCGTAGAGTATACTATAATAATGACCCTAGGGACCATAACACTACTAGTGTCTACTGACTCTACTCTAGTACCCGATTTGGACTAGTGATGTATATGTATGTATTAACTTTTTTTTCAATCTTGCTAGTGAAAACGAATAAATAGGGGGAGGTGTACAGGCAACTAAAAATGTGTCATGTTTTTTTCTAGGCGTACTAGCGACCACCAGTGCCGGCGGGGCCATTCTGGAGGGGGCAGGAGATGCGGCACCTGCAGGAGCTACAGGGGGTGAGCCAGCAGCAGTGGCGGGCGGTGGTAAGTTATATTCATTACTTATTGACATTGCACTAGCTGGAAGGGTGTTCACTTCACTCACTGTACTGTTGTTGAGACTTATTAGGTATGAAGTTGTAGTGAACATTATACAACGGTTGAAGAAGACACCCTTTACTTAGCATTAGCAATGCATTAGCAATAGCATTAGCAGCGTGAGTTGATTAACCAATGGCCTCTTCCATCTGACTCCAACTCAGCTGTGAAAGTTTTATGGAGAAGACTAAAAGTCAGATCAGATGACCTTGATGGATGTGTTGAACAAAAAGGGAAAGAAGGGTGGAAGGAGGAAGGATGGGCGAGATTTAATATGACTGGCAGAGAAGGATACGTTGGAAGCATGGATAGGTGGCTGATAGGAATCAGATGCATGTGTTGTTGAAGGATTAGTGGAAGGTGAAAGAAGAATGGATGCCTGCCTGGGTGGGCGACACAGTATGGGTGGATACTGTGGATAGCAAGAATCATCAGCGGTGTTTGGGTGAAACTCAAAGCCAAGGCAAGCAAGGAAGGAGTGGACGCATGGGTTGTTGTTGGTGAAACAAAGTAAGGTTTGTGGAGAGATTAAGAAGAATGATAGACATTTACTTAGAATGGATGGATGCCTGTATGTATTCATCATAGACAGCATAGGTGGAGACTGTCACGGGATGCAGAGTCTTAGTTTTAAGGGAATGTAAAAGAAACCGCGCCAGAGAGGCAAAGCCGAGGGGAATACAAGTTGTATTTTCAGAATACAGTTGACTCACAATAGTTTGCAAGCACATCATATATATTGTGTATAGTTAGTTATCAAGCGCCTTCCTTCGACTCCGAGGAACACTCCCTACCTATGTTAATTTATTTTCGAATGTGTCAGCCAGGCTGCAAAGGGTGGCCTATCTGTTGGTTACACAGTCAATCAAAACAAAGTACCTTATGCAGTAGCGGTCGGTGGTGGGAGTGCTGCCGGGCGCTGATGTGGGGAGGGGCAGGGTGGGGTGTAGCAAACAATGGATTACGCGGCCAAATACAGGTAACTTTACTGTAAACATAAAAATAAATAAAGCAAATTTCATTGTGCGCACTGCACCGCCAAATGCGATGCAGTGCGCACAACGAAATTAGTTTTATTTATTTATATGTTTACTTACCTGTAATTGGCCGTAATCCATAGTTTACTACCCCCCACCCTGCCCCTCCCCACGTCACCACCCGGCAGCACTCCCACCACCGACCGCTACTGACCTTATGTCGTCGTCCCATATATAAGCAATGATCATTGGATCAGATATATAATCTGCCTTTTTGTAGTAGCCAGGGCACTGTGAAAGTGAAATTGAGCAATTGCCCTTCATGTAACAGAGAGAGTATGGCCAGTGCCACCCGTAATAGAAAAATACGAGCTTCCCCACCTGCAGACAGTAGTAAATAAAACTAACGTGAGTCTGCGTCATGACTCGTATGTTTGTCTTGGGTGCAAGCATAGATGACTGAGCTGGCATGCCGGCTACAACCAGGTTATGTAATTTCGCTAAACTAGAGATAAGAAGAAGACTGGTGTACTGTGTACTGGAGTCCATAGTGCTAGTATAATGCCTGAAACTCCCACAAATGTTAGAGGCCGAGGAAGTGGGAGGATAGATAGATTATTAGCACAAATGTTATGTACTGTGCTTCTTGCTAGTGCTACTGTGCCACTATGTGTTGAATTAATTTTGTGTTACTGTTTTGCTAAGAGTACTGGTTACAACAATATTCTTTTTCTTTCTTGATATAGATACTCCTTCCCAAGAAAAACCATCCCGGAAGGAGTTGGCAGCCAGGGCCCGGCGCCGGAAACTGGAGGCCATCTGTGAGGAGTACCGGTGGCTGGTGGCTCAGGCAGAGGAGGAGGAGGCGGCAGCAGCTGCAGCCTCCTCCGATGCTCCGGGCCCCAGCCAGGCCCCACCTCCAGTGGTACGGCGCCGCGGTCTGGAAGCCGCCCGCCGCCGCAATTCTCTATCAGCCAGCACTGCTGTCCCCCACCCTGGATGCCACTGCAGGGCATTTCGCCGCCAGATGCTCTGCCGGATTTCACGGCTAGAGGAGCAACTAGAGGAGCGTGTCAAGATACTGGTGGACAAACACCTAAAAGCCCCCCGAATATAAGAAGAACTATAGGACCCTGTTGGATTGCCCCTTTTTTATTCATTGTGTTGGTGGGTGGGATTTGGGCGTTGGGGTTTCTAGACATTCTTTGGACTTTTTTCGTTTTGGACATTGGTTGGGGTTAGGGAGAGGGGTGGGTCAGGTGTGGGATAGTTTATTTTTGTTAGGGTAATAAATTATATTTATACTTAAACATACAATGTTAATGTTTTGTGGGGGTTACTGTTTTACGAATTTACGTCACATGGTTTCCTTGCTGCTGCAGGGCCTCAGCCAGTGTTTGATTTAAATAATCTGCCGATTATGTAACACAAACAGATAGATGCAGTACCCCTCACTGAGTTATTTGTCCTACTGATACTGTCAGTTTCTCCTCCTAGTCCATTATACCTCCCACCAAACTTATCTTACCTGTGATTGATGATGATTAAGTTCGGCACAGCGATGGCTGCATGGTTTCCCAAGAGAATGGAGAAGATGCCATGGTTGTGGTGGTAGAAGTAGACACTGGCAGTAGCATTTGCAAAAAAATAAAAAAGAGACAGTCACTTGCCTGAGAGCGTCTGTGGGAGGAGTAGTAGAATGAAGCAAAGTACAGTACAGAAGAAGACTGCCAAACAAACAATATTGCAACTGCTAATGTCAAATAAAACATAATGGTGGCGGGGACAGCCTAGTACAAGAAGTTACAAACTGTAGTTGTGTCGAGTGAGTCACTTAACTTAACACAATCGTAATTCGTAACCTTTACTGCTGTGTGGTAGGATGTTGATGATGAATCCAATCAATGCCGGCAATTAATTATGATGTATTATGTGACGGTCCCTTTGGAAAAAAAAATTGGCTTGCACATAGACTGAGCATGGGTGGGCAAGCAGAAGAAGCCCTGCCTTGAAATTGAATTAGTGTTGCTTTCACCACATCTGCCCCAGCAAGCGTGTGATCAATTGGTGTACATTTTATGTAGTCACATCACACCTCAATATAAATCACAGCCGGGGGGGAAGAGGGTTAGGGTTTGATGAATGGATGGGAAGGGGGGTTTGGGGAAAGGTATGAAAAGAAAAACAGTACGCATGGACACAACAAAAGCAAAGCGCAATCTTGTCAGACGACCATGATCTTATCCAATAAATCTATAAAGGGAGAAAAAGGAAATGCATGCATGATGATGAAGATAACTTGATGGTTAATGAGTAGTACTTACTAACTACTACTAGACAATTAGACAGTACAGGGCAGCAGTATATTCTATGCAATTTGCCTTGCCTGTAATATGCCCTCATAGACCCAAATTCCATGTTGTACCGGGCTTACTTTTAAAGATAGCAAAGAAAATTAAAAAATAGTTGTAGGGATCAATTAGCAAACAAACAACAACACAACACACAGTCGTAATGATTGAAGAGAAAAAAGGATTCAAATTAATTAAAAGACGAATGATGAATGATACTAAAGTTACTGTATTATCCTGGTCAAATTGTGGAGTTGAATCTCGTCCTTCCTCTTGGTCCTATCTTCCATGGATGCTCCGCACATCAATCTTGGGTGCCACTGCCTGCCTGATGCGGATTGGTAAGGTAAGTGTGAGTTGCGTCTCCCAGTATAGCACAGGGTAAAGGCCGGCCTGTAAGTGTAGATGGAAAAACAAAAGGGGTATTGAAAAATCAATGAATAAAAAAAAGCATCAATTACGGTGGAGTCCAAGAAGAGAAGAGAGAACACTTTCAGACTGAGGCGGCTTGGATATATTGTGTATATTCTGTTTACAGCATTAAGCTACACAACAACAGGACAGAACAGGTCCACCACAGCACCAGCCCGTGACCTAACCTCCATTTACCTTAATTTTTGACAGAGCCAGACAAAAGGCATATACAGCAACCTAGCATTTTCAAAATTAAGTGACAAAATCAATGCGCCACTGTCAGTCATATGACTACACTCGACTCCACCACTACATGGACATGTAGGTCTGCTGTGTTTACTTTCTTGTTGAATTGTTGTGTTTATGTTTACCTTTTATGCCACTTCATGAAACGCAGCTATTCCTTCAATCATCTCCGATCCAACTGACTGACTGACTGCAAAGATAGTATGGTCATCATCATGGTGTGGTACGTGTTGTCCAACTCCAACTCAGTCTGTAGTGACTCCGATTAAGTCCATATTCCATATTAAAAAATTGCAACAGATATTGGCCTGCACCTGCAGTAGTAGGAGTACAATTTGGTTATTAAACAACAAGAAGTGAAACATTGACTGTCACTTGAGTCACTTTCACTTTGTAGATTAACTAGTAGAGTAGAGTTCGACTTCATGCACAACATCAACACAACAAACAACAGCAATCGCTCAGAGTCAGCAAGCATCCAATGCATGCCATCATTACCTGTCTTGCTCTTCTCTTTGGCTGTCAGATCATCAGATGCCTAGTTCTGACAGGTGTGTGCTTTTTTTTTAACTGGGCAGTGGCCTCATCATTACTCCACATTCATTTTGAGTGTTAGTCGCTGTTTCGGTTTTCGTCTTATTCATCTGTGGCACTTTGTCACAGTTTAAGTTGCTTCACATGGTCAGCACTGTGATGATGGGCCGCGGCCTGGGTAGCGCTCATTGCTGGTCAATTGAATTTGCACAAATGTCAGCAAGTTTCTTCGAAGAGTCTTGTCTTTCTCTGCCAAGTACCTTCTGTCCTGACAGTGAGGAGCTTTGGATGCCTGCCGAGGCTGTAGCCTTCGGACAGTGATGAGTTTACTTTTGGATGCCTGCCCAAGTTCTGACAGTGAAGAGTTGTGGATGCCTGCAGAGGCGGTAGCCTTCGGACACTGATGAGTTTCGGCTCGGAAACAAAACGGAGGATAGCTATAGTCACGTTTCACTTCTTATGGAGGGACTGTTAAAGGCAACATTTCTTGTACTCCAATGTCTGGCTTGATGGAAATGTAATTAGGGCGAGACAGGAAGATGAAGCAGGTCTCTGAAGAGTGGACAGTTAAATGCACAGACGTGCAACTCCAATAGGGAAATAAAAAGAGAAGACGGTGGTGATGGATTTGTTGTGATTTGATTTGAACCAGAAAGACAGATACACAGACAAATAAAGGAAGGAAGAAAGTAACAATTTGAAAGCCTAGTTGTCAGGGAAGAGGAGCTCGTCCTCAAACTCTGGTGGTTCGGACAGAAGTAGGTCCTGTAACCCACTACTTACGTCATCCAAGTCGCTCTCCTCTTCCTGCTGTGATTCACGTATTTTGTAATCCGGTGGTATAAAGTGCTGATTCATTTTGATCATGGTTAACCTCTCCACGCTTTTGGGTGAGAGACTGGTCCTTTTCAAAGTTACAATGGCACCAGCAGCACTGAAAACACGCTCAGAAGAGACACTTGCGACAGGGGAAGCCAGATACTTTATCGCCAGCCTGCTGAGCACTGTCCATTGGCTTCTTTTCCCATACCAATACACCAATGGGTTTCGATCCATGAAGACCTCTGTTGGGTCATCCAGATAGGCCTGGACCGTCCGCTCAATGTTCAGGGGTACTCCGATGTGCTCGGCCTGTTTTGCCTTTGCATCAGCACTGGACTTACCATACCCCTGCCGTAGAAACCAATCAGTTGCCGATTGTACTGTGGATGATCCTGTTCTTGCTGTTGTTGATGTTATTGTTGGTGTCGGTGACTGCTGGGAGGCAAAAGCACTGCCCTCAGGCTCCGAAGTAGAACTTGACTCTGGATGCCCTGTAGTACTTGTTATGGCCTGGGGTGGGGGGCCGGTAATTAAAAGTTTTGTAGTTGGCAACATCCACTTACGAAAAAGGAATTACTGCCTTACTGTTCAGAAATACTTTGTACCGTGGATCCAAAATTGTGGCACTAATGTAATGTTGTTGTGACACAATGTTATTTTTAATCCTTGTATTTACAGATAAGCGAGCAGCTAAGGACTCCGCCAAATGATATGCGTCTTGTTTGTCATCCACACCTGCGTACGTTTCAGACACCTCCTTCAGCTGTTGCTCTAGCATGTGCAACAATGGGATAGCTTGGCCCTGTAGGAAGGTGGAATCTGACTATATGGTTGCCCCCACTTTTTTTTATGGTGTTTTGCTGGTTTATGACTTAGTTGGACTGGGATCCTGCTATTCAGGGCCCCAGTCTATCTGCTTTCTCTGTAAAAAGGTTTCCATGTGCCTTAGGCACATCTCTGATTGGAATCTGGAGTGCCCTTATAAGTCCCTAGTATATGGTATACTATGTACCAAGGGCATAGGTACCTCAGAGGCCTACCAGGGGCTGCAGCATGTATTATGCCACCCCTGGAAGGCCATCCAAACTGACACCACAGGTCTGCTACTGCAGCCTGGGTAAGGTGGTGCATGCACCCCTTACTGTGATATAGGTTACCTATATCACTAAATACATAAACACATATAAACCTATAAGTCACTCCTAAGGCAGGCCTTATCAATCCTAAAGGCAGAGTGCATGGTTCCCATGTGAGAGGGTGCCCCTGCATGAGCAGGGCCCCTCTGCAGCGTTCGGAGACCCTTCTCTGATGCTGTTTGTAGTGCAGCCTGACCATATACTCTTAAGCGCATTATAACCTCGCGTTAAATGCTAACTTTGGAATTGCTGCACCTAAACATGTCGTGTTTGGTGTCAAACATCTTGGAATACTACCCCCCTGCCAATTCTGGTGGCGGGGGTAGCATTCCACCCTTCTAGAGGGAGAGACATGTTAACCCTGGCCTGGCCGGTAACTTCTTTCTAAAGCCTGGCATCACAAAATGGATGCTACTGCCACAGACACAAGTCTGGCCTCCTGGTGCTGGACGAAACTCCGGCAGGGGAGGCCTGGACAATATCCTGTCCCAGGGAGGTGTGACCACCTCCCCAGACAGGATAATGTGTATTGGGGCTGGGCGGGAGCACTTTCTGGTGCTTTGAAGTCCTGTACTGGGGGCACACTTGGTGTCCCTGTGCATACCCCAGTTCAAACCGGATCAGGGGCTTGCAGCCCCTGCTTTGGCACGAACTGGACAAAGGGAAAGGGGTATAGCCACCCCTCTGCCCTTATCCACCCATAGGTGGGGCCACAGAGTAGTCCAACCCCTATCCTGAGTATAAGTATAGGAACCCAGTCCTTAGGACTTTAGATTATCCCTGGACGAAACTCTGAAACTGAATCCTGGACCTTCGACGCTCTACTCACGATTAGAGGACAGAAGAATCTCCCTTGGGGTCAAGGAGTGACTCCCCTGCTTGGCAGGCACCAAAGAAGCATCTGTCCGGTTCGCATTTCTGAAGCTCCCGTCGGACGCCGAAGTCATCGCATCACCAGAGGTGGATTCTCAGACTTCCCCGAGGCTACCCTGAGTCCCCAGCAAAGCTGAGGCCCGTGGCTATCGTGGGTGACTTGAGACTGTGACCCCTGGACACATAGCACATTTACAAGTGCATCCTCTTCTGGGTCTCCCAAGAAGTCATGCTTTGGGTTCCGAGTAGCCCCAGCCTCCAGCACCACCTGCACCGAAGATCACTGGCTCCCACTCCACGAGTGTCCTGTGAGCCAGATCCACGTGCGGCGTCACAAGGCTCCTTCGCGGTCACTAGCCCATTGGCTAGTAGCCCTTAACAAAGGCCAATCTTTTTCTAACTTGGCATCCTGGTTGCTCCAGGCCTGCCCTCACGTACCTTCGCTGGGTGAGTTCCCCAGACCTTGCTGGTCTACACCATCGACGATCTTCCTCTGCATCAAGACTTGCCGTTGCCAAGGCTTGTTGGGTCCAATCCGGTCGCTGACACCTCAGCACTCGACAGACATTGTGTACCAGTCCGAATCCTGCTCCTGGTTGCCGACAACGCCTCCTGAACCTCGTGGCTGAAGAGTCAAGACGACCGTCAACGCACCTGAAGCACTCAACATCGGTGGGCATCTGTCCATCGCCTTCCTGGTCACTGGCTAGTGACCCAGACTCTGTCCCCTCTGCTTTCAGGTTCTTCAGAACTCCGATCCACTCTTGGATCCACCCGGACACTTTTCACTTGGTCACCAGCAGCACTTTGCAGCAGATCGCCATTCAAATCAACGACGAAACCCGACCCCGAAAGGCACCTATGCACCCGGCTTCCCTGGGTGAGGTAACACGAGTACTCCAGTGCTCCCATGGGTAGAGACTCTTCAAAGTCCTAGATCTCAAAGGGTTTGGTCCAAGTCCTCTTTTAAGTGTCCCTTTTCACTAATTTCCCGATCACGACTTTCTCCATAGAAGTCAACGGCGTTTGCGGTTGTGTATTTACACTGCACGCGTCTCCCGTGGGTCCCCTGTGTCACTACCTTGGGTGGTTCCTTGTTGTCCAAGCACTTCTAGAGGCTCTAGGCCTAGTGTCTAGTTCAGTCGTGGTTCTTATACCACTTTATTGGTATATGGTTTGCTACGCCCCTAGGGCCCAAACGTGTATTTGTGCTATTACTGTGTTTAAATAACTTCTAACTTATGTACTTCGAACTCTAGCCTCATAAAGAGACTAGAGGGGTGTGTTTAGCAATAAATACATATATTTTGAATATATAGCTGGTGTGGTGCTCTTTCATTTGATCACTCAAGAGATTATAGACTGGTAAAACAAGCTGCTTTACATTCCTTCAAGACTTAGCCTGAAGGCTGCTCTCCATAGCTACCACTAGGATAGCTTTCAATAAGGTTGTCTTTAACCTATCTCCAATAAGGGGTTGTTTGGACTGGTGCAAGGTGCCCACTATAATTAGTGGACAGCATATGCCAGGCCAACTTCTCACATTGGTGTGCAGCGTGTGGGATTCCAGCTTGCTATTGTTTTACCAGATAATCTCAATTGAATTGATCAACTGAAAACCACTAAAGGTACCTAAGGTACATATAATTTAAGCTTAGAATACAGTAAGTTCTACTGAACTTAGAGTTGTGTGTTAAGGGATAGCACAACCCTTTCTACAACTCAAGAGAGTTTAGTGGGCCACACTAGAGTAGGTAGTGCATACACCACACCACACTAGTAATGTCTTTAAGGGTAGGATCTAAAGAATCCTTGCAGGAAGCCACCCTCCAAGTATGATACACTCCCATTCTTGGAATTGAGAGCTTTATGCAACTTGAGAAAAATAAGGACAGGCCAAAGCCCCACCACCCAACACCTTAAGGAGTTGTTGGTGGCTTATGACCTTAGTAAGCCCTTGGGGACTGAAGGGGTAGGAGCTGAGGGTGGGGCAGAAGATGAGGATGGGACCAGGGGTAGAAATACCCCCAGCCCCCCCTCTGAAACTGGCCAGGAGGGTGAAAATGACCCTGACCTGGATAACCCAATCCCTCCTGAGGAAGATGAAGAGGATGATCAAGATGATGCCCTCTTTGTCCCCCAGGAAGGATTATGAGTGTGCCCAGAAAGTCTAGATCTCCTTCTCAGGAGTCTAACCACTCTGGCACCTCAATAGGGAGCTCTGTCTCATCTCATAGGAGGGAATCCTCTCATGAGAGAAGAAAGAGGCTGGTTCAATATGAGGAAGCTCAGCTTGAAATCAAAAAGAAGCAACTGGCTATAGACAGGGAGTCCCTAGATCTCTTTAGAGAGAGAAGAAAGTTGGGACTAGAGTCCCATGGTGGCAGCAATATCCCTAGAGATAGGGAAAGGTCTTATGACCATAGAAACCTAAACAAGATTGTCCCTCCCTACCAGAGTGGGGATGACATCCACAAATGGATAACTGCACTGGAGAGGGCCTGTAAAGTTCAGAAGGTCCCCCAGAGGCAGTGGGCAGCAATCTTGTGGCTCTCCTTTGCAGACAAAGGTAGAGACAAGCTCCTCACTGTAAGAGAAGAGGATGCTGACAATTACACAGTCTTGAAGAGTGCTCTGATAGATGGGTTTGGCCTAACCACTGAACAGTATAGGTTGAAGTTCAGAGACACCCAAAAGCTCAGACTCAAGACTGGGTTGATTTTGTAGATTGTGCTACAAAGGCTCTGGAAGGTTGGATACATGGCAACAAAGTGCAGGACTTTTTAGGATTGTACAATTTGATTATGAGGAGCAGATCCTTAATAATTGTCAAAACCAGCTTTTGCACCAGTATCTGGTGGACTCTGATCTGACCTCTCCCCAAGAATTGGGAAAGAAGGCAGACAAATGAGTCAGAACCAGAGTAAAAACTAGAAATCAGGGTGGTGACCAGAAGAAAGATTCTACTAAGTCCCAAGAGAAAGGTGGGGATAAATCTAAGGATAAGTCCACTACAGGGCCCCAAAATTCCTCTTCTGGGGGTGGGTCCCAAACTCCTTCCTCTCCTGAAAAGAAACCATATTGCCATGTCTGTAAAAAGCCTGGGCACTGGAAATCTTATCCCAGTTGCCCCAGGATTGGCAATAAAGAAAATGTTCCCCCAGCAACTACTACCCCCCCCCTCCTGGTACTACCAGTAGTAATCCTCCAGTTGGGAGTAGTGCACCCAAAAAGTTAGGTGCTTTTGCAACAGGAACAGAGGTGGGCCCTGGTTCAGACAGGGACCCCTCAACAAACTCCTCTGACTCTGATGGTGGTGTAGGATTTGCCACCTTTACCATGGGTCCCACAGCAATGGGCAGGTACAGACTGGAGCCAATGATTAATGGTCAGAAAGCTGTGGCATTTAGGGACACAGGGGCTAGTGTCACCATGGTGGCAGGGAAACTAGTCCCCCCTCACCAGCTTTTACCTGAGTTTAAATACCAGGTGACCAACATTGATGGTGTCAGAACAGATCACCCCATGGCCATAGTCAATCTCAGCTGGGAGGGGGTCACAGGCCCAAAGAGAGTGGCAGTGTCCCCCACCTTACCTGTAGATTGCCTGATGGGCAATGATCTGGAAATTTCAGCCTGGGCTGAAGTTGAACACCAAACCCACCTTAGGATGTTGGGTGTCCCTGTAAAGGTTAGTGGGGCTGTAATGGCCACAGCCCCAGCCCAAGAATTTGGAGAGATGGAGACTGAAAGAATGGCCCACTCTCCCCCAAAAGAGAGCACAAGGGTTGAAGAAAAGTCTTCTTCCCTCCAGACAGTAGGTAAGGGTCAGCCTCCTCAGGGAACTGACCCTACCCCTAGTGAAGGAACTGCCCCAGAGGTAGTCAGGCCTGGCCTGGCCACACCCCTGATGGCAGAGGACCCTTCCAAGGTGGTACCCCGTCTGGAGCAGGTAACCTGCCCCTCTCTACCCTGACTCAGCCAGCCCAGGGCTGCAGAGGTCAGGGAGGTCAGTGGACCCCCAGGGCCCCCTGTCCAGAGGAACCCCCCATCAGCAGATTAGGGCCACCCAGTCTAGTAGCCCTAGCCAGGTGAAAACTCCTCTACACACTGAGGGATCCCCCATGCCTTTATGTAGGGACCTCCCCCAGAAGGACTCTGGTAGGCAAGGGCAAACCTGGGACCTGAAGGTTCCAAACCTGCCCTGTCCATCCAGTAGTACATCCAAAGGGACCCAACCCCCAGCTGTAGGCAGCCAAAGGTTGACCCTTAGAGCAAAGTGCAACTCAGTCATGGAAAGACAGGCATACATGGTGACCAGTGATCTGAGGAAGCTGCGGCCAACATTCCTAGGGCCTCACTTCCCTACTCAGACACCTCACCAGCCTTGTACTTTACCTAAGCACACCACAGGTAGTGATTCCCCATGGTGGAGACCCTCTCATACCCTTAGGGTGAGGGATTGCTTAGTGGACCATAAGACAGGGGGCAACCCTGCTAGTGCAGGTGCTTCCTTATATGACCACTTAGTCAATGAAGGCTCAACTGGCCAAGGTTAGCCTTATCTCCTTTCATTTGGGGGGGTTATGTAGGAAGGTGGAATCTGACTATATGTTTGCCCCCACTTTTTTTAATGGTGTTTTGCTGGTTTATGACTTAGTTGGACTGGGATCCTGCTATTCAGGGCCCCAGTCTATCTGCTTTCTCTGTAAAAAGGTTTCCATGTGCCTTAGGCACATCTCTGATTGGAATCTGGAGTGCCCTTATAAGTCCCTAGTATATGGTATACTATGTACCAAGGGCATAGGTACCTCAGAGGCCTACCAGGGGCTGCAGCATGTATTATGCCACCCCTGGAAGGCCATCCAAACTGACACCACAGGTCTGCTACTGCAGCCTGGGTAAGGTGGTGCATGCACCCTTACTGTGATATAGGTTACCTATATCACTAAATACATACACACATATAAACCTATAAGTCACTCCTAAGGCAGGCCTTATCAATCCTAAAGGCAGAGTGCATGGTTCCTATGTGAGAGGGTGCCCCTGCATGAGCAGGGCCCCTCTGCAGCATTCGGAGACCCTTCTCTGATGCTGTTTGTAGTGCAGCCTGACCATATACTCTTAAGCGCATTATAACCTCGCGTTAAATGCTAACTTTGGAATGGCTGCACCTAAACATGTCGTGTTTGGTGTCAAACATCTTGGAATACTACCCCCCGCCAATTCTGGTGGCGGGGGTAGCATTCCACCCTTCTAGAGGGAGAGACATGTTAACCCTGGCCTGGCCGGTAACTTCTTTCTAAAGCCTGGCATCACAAAATGGATGCTACTGCCACAGACACAAGTCTGGCCTCCTGCTGCTGGACGAAACTCCGGCAGGGGAGGACTGGACAATAGGTTTCCTGTCCCAGGGAGGTGTGACCACCTCCCCAGACAGGATAATGTGTATTGGGGCTGGGCGGGAGCACTTTCTGGTGCTTTGAAGTCCTGCACTGGGGGCACACTTGGTGTCCCTGTGCATACCCCAGTTCAAACCGGATCAGGGGCTTGCAGCCCCTGCTTTGGCGCGAACTGGACAAAGGGAAAGGGGTGTAGCCACCCCTCTGCCCTGACCCACCCATAGGTGGGGCCACAGAGTAGTCCAACCCCTATCCTGAGTATAAGTATAGGAACCCAGTCCTTAGGACTTTAGATTATCCCTGGACGAAACTCTGAAACTGAATCCTGGACCTTCGACGCTCTACTCACGATTAGAGGACAGAAGAATCTCCCTTGGGGTCAAGGAGTGACTCCCCTGCTTGGCAGGCACCAAATAAGCATCTGTCCGGTTCGCATTTCTGAAGCTCCCGTCGGACGCCGAAGTCATCGCATCACCAGAGGTAAATTCTCAGACTTCCCCGAGACTACCCTGAGTCCCCAGCAAAGCTGAGGTCCGTGGCTATCGTGGGTAACTTGAGACCGTGACCCCTGGACACCGAGCATATTTGCAAGTGCATCCTCTTCTGGGTGTCCCAAGAAGTTGTGCTTTGGGCTCCGAGTAGCCCTAGCCTCCAGCACCAACTGCACCGAAGATCACTGGCCCCCACTCCACGAGTGTCCTGTGAGCTAGATCCACGTGCGGCGTCACGAGGCTCCTTTGCGGTCGTTAGCCCATTAGCTAGTAGCCCTTAACGAAGGCCAATCTTTTTCTAACTTGGCATCCTGGTTGCTCCAGGCCTGCCCTCACTTACCCTTGCTGGGTGAGTTCCCCAGACCTTGTTGGTCTGCACCATCGACGATCTTCCTCTGCATCAAGACTTGCCGTTGCCAAGGCTTGTTGGGTCCAATCCGGTCGCCAACACCTCAGCACTCGACAGACACTATGTTCCAGCCCGAATCCTGCTCCTGGTTACCGACAACGCCTCCTGGACCTCATGGCTGAAGAGTCAAGACGACCGTCAACGCACCTGAAGCACTCGACATCGGTGGGCATCTGTCCATCGCCTTCCTGGTCACTGGCTAGTGACCCAGACTCTGTCCCCTCTGCTTTCAGGTTCTTCAGAACTCCGATCCACTCTTGGATCCACCCGTACACTTTTCACTTGGTCGCCAGCAGCACTTTGCAGCAGATCGCCATTCAAATCGACGACGAAACCCGACCCCGAAAGGCACCTATGCACCCGGCTTCCCTGGGTGAGGTAACACGAGTACTCCGGTGCTCCCGTGGGTAGAGACTCTTCAAAGTCCTAGATCTCAAAGGGTTTGGTCCAAGTCCTCTTTTAAGTGTCCCTTTTCTCTAATTTCCCGATCACGACTTTCTCCATAGAAGTCAACGGCGTATCGCGGTTGTGTATTTACACTGCACGTGTCTCCCGTGGGTCCCCTGTGTCACTACCTTGGGTGGTTCCTTGTGGTCCAAGCACTTCTAGAGGCTCTAGGCCTAGTGTCTAGTTCAGTCGTGGTTCTTATACCACTTTATTGGTATATGGTTTGGTACGCCCCTAGGGCCCAAACGTGTATTTGTGCTATTACTGTGTTTAAATAACTTCTAACTTATGTATTTCGAACTCTAGCCTCATAAAGAGACTAGAGGGGTGTGTTTAGCAATAAATACATATATTTTGAATATATACCTGGTGTGGTGCTCTTTCATTTGATCACTCAAGAGATTATAGACTGGTAAAACAAGCTGCTTTATATTCCTTCAAGACTTAGCCTGAAGGCTGCTCTCCATAGCTACCACTAGGATAGCTTTCAATAAGGTTGTCTTTAACCTATCTCCAATAAGGGGTTGTTTGGACTGGTGCAAGGTGCCCACTATAATTAGTGGACAGCATATGCCAGGCCAACTTCTCACAGGCCCATAGTACAGTCCTCCCTGCTGACTTCACGTGTGAAGATCTCAAAAGGAAGTAGCATCTCAGTCAGGCATTTAATGAGGTCCCATTGACCCATCTCAACGGTCATGCCTCTCACAGTAGGTTCCCCTAATCTTTGCATGACATAAGCATTGAGTGGTATGTACAGGTCAAACAGACGATCAAGCATGTAATAAGTTGAGTTCCAACATGTTGGCACCTCCTGGATGAGTGCTTTGACTGGCATTTTATGCTCACGTTGAATGACCCTCAGCTGCTTCCGGGCTTTAAAAGAATGGCTGAAATGTGTGCATATTCTTCTGCAGGTGGCCAGTAAGTTGCTGACTCTGGATTCATTTTTCAAAAAGTCTTGAACAACAATGTTAATGCAGTGTGCCAAACACGGGACCCTGAAATAGCCACCATCGCCCATGGCCTTAACTACATTACTGCCATTGTCCGTGGCAACAAAACCAATCTTAAGCCCTCTTGGGCGCAGCCACTCAAAGACCTTGGTGTTAAACTCTTCCAAAATGTTTGCAGCAGTATGAGATTTCTCCATGGCAAACATGGCTACAGTTGCATGTTTGCGAGTGGCATGAAAAATGTCAGCAGCGTCAACACCAGCAGATATCTGTTCTCTAACCCCCACAAAAGAGATCCAGTGTGCAGTGATGCATATGTAATCTGTGGCTTGGCAACTGATCCACATGTCTATTGTCAGGTGGATACTGTGAACAGCACTCTGCTTCAAGGCTTTTCCAAGCAATTCCAGCACGTCGTGATGTAGTGCTGGAACAGCAACTCTGGCAAAATAGTAGCGGCTGGGAACATGCCATTTTGGGCAGATGGCTGTCACAAATTCCAGAAAACCCACCCCTTCAACAAAAGAAAAAGGGAGAAGGTCCAGTGCTAACATTTTAGCCAGCTTCGCATTGTACAAACGTGCTATTGGGTGGTTGCGTTCGTACTGCCCCTCCCCCCGAACATGCTGATAATGGTAGGCTGCATGGTTTTCCTTTCTCTTAGGCTCAACAACACACTTTTTTTCATTGCTGTACTCCTAGGTGTCTCAGGCTGACTCTTGCTCTTGTGCCACTGAGATGGTGCTGAAGATGTGGGCGACGTTAACACTGCACTGCTGGGGACAGGGAGACTTTGTGTACCACTACCAGAGAGAATGTCTCCCTGACCTTCCTCTTCCACCGTGATCGGATCTTCTACTCCTTTATCCCCACCAACACCAATGGTTGCAGTTTTTATGCCGCGAAGGTGGTCCTCCCAGCTGAGCAAGTGGTGTTTTTTCAGATGGGTCATTTGGCCTCCGGTACCATAGTTTGTACCAAGCTTACCACGACTAACAGTGGTATTACAAATGGAGCATATAGCAGTGTTCTCCTCCTTTTCGCTAACCGTAAAGAAGTACCAAACTGGGGAGCTTAACTTTTGCCTCCTGCCGGAGGTGCCACTTCCAATGCTGGATGAACTGGCGGGTGTGTTTTGAATTTGACTCTGTGCTGTACCACTACCTACTTCTACTGAGGTGGTGGTTGTGCTGGATGTAGGTCGCTGCCGGGCCTTTGCTAATGCAAATATGGAAGCTGTAGGTCGTGTTGGTGTTACCTGTGGAGGTATGCGTGCTACATCCCTCGCAGAGATTTTGGATAGGGTAATAATGTTGGTCTCCATCTCCTCGGGCCGGGAGTGATGTTCGTGATGACTGGCTCATCATCATCATCATCCTGCTGTTCTACATCGACCTCCATAAGTGTAAGGCTTTCTGGAACCTTCCTTTTCCCTAGCTTGGTCTTGGGACGTGTCTCCCTCTCAGACTCAGTTTGTGGCTTCCAAGTGGCATCTAGATCATCAGAAGGGGGGCTTGGCGAAGAACTTAATGGACTACCCCTCCTTTTCCTTGCTGGAGATTTGGAAGACAATGGATCTTCTGAATGAGTGGCTTCTTCTTCTACCTCTGCATGAGGCTCAATTTCCTGAACTGCCCATACTTCGGGAGGAACAACAACTACTATTGCGGGCGGTGGTTGCGGCTGTTGTTGTTGTTGACCACTTATCTGCTGTGTTTCCTCCTGCGTTGATTGGGTACTACTTTGAGATAGCGATACGTTTATCTCCGGCTCAGCATCACTGCTTTCCACCATTAGGCTGGCTACCTCTTCCACACTCGTGCTTGGGCCTGGGTTGGTGGGTTGGGCACACCAGACTTAAGTGTCACTTCCTTCTTCTGTTCCTTCTTCTCAATAGCAACTTTCTTGGTACTGGAGGACCTGGTACCTGCTTTCTTTGGGCCCATCTTCTTCAGATGTCAGCAGCACTCAGTTGCAGAGATGTCTGGTCAGGTCACACGTCACGTTGTGTACAGCAGCAGGATGTCTGTCTGGCAGTGCAACGGGCAATGATGACACACCTCCTCCTAAGTCTTTCTGCACCTAAAAGCAAAAAAGCCAGAAGAACATCAGTCAAACGATAGCACAAATCAAACTAATATAATATAGAACTTAGTGTGTGGTTGCCTCAATTATTAAATTTTAGAAACTCAGTGAACAACAACAGTGTAGCCATTTATGAGACTTTGACAACAAGGCCAGGGCTTTCGTGGTGTACTGTGTAGTGTGTACACTCTGGAAGAATAAGAATAGCAAAGAACAAAAACTAAAATGTAGTAGAGCATGTTTGGCCTAAATTTGTGCATCACGTGGGATGTATGCAGCATCAGGGAGCTGCAGCTGGCAATGGGGATGGATTTGGTAGCAGTAAGACAAGAGGAACAATGGAAAGACACGCAGGCCTATGTGGCAAAAACAGCACACTACTAACTACCACCACAAAATGGCCCCCAGCAACATGGTGACTCACAGGCACAAGGCACGGCAAACAATGAACTCAAGCAGGCCTATATATGGCCAGACAAAGGATGCCTGATAAAACACACACAGCTTTAATGCAAAAACTAAAATCCACATGGCTAAAAACAGTTTGGAAAGTTAGACAACAACCACTACAACAACACATACACACGCAAAAAAGGCATTTATTTAACACACCCAAAAAGTGAAATAGACCCCCCAAAAAAAACCACATTTTGCAATTCAATCCAATGCCATCCATGGCCTAAATGATGTTAAAATTCCACAGACAACACAGAAACAGTTTTTATGCACCCATGATGACTACCTCTGGGCCTACTGGCAGACTAGGTTGCAAGCTTGGAGGCCTATGGCAAAAGCACAGTGGATGGTCCCACAAAATGTCCGCCACCACATGGCCAGGCCACCTAACAACTTCCTTCCTCTTGAAAAAAATTGTAAAAAAAAAAAAAAGTGACTCCTTGCTCACAAAACTACATCTAAATAACAACCTGAGGAGTTTTTTGAGCAAAATGAACTAAATCACCATTTTTGAGAAGGTTTTATGCTGCTCGAGAGATATTCTTCGCCAGATTGTAAATTCTGCGTGTTCGGCATCGCGATCGTCACAAAAAGTCGTTATCGCGCGCGCAAAAACGTATATTGAGCATGCGAAGAAGATAAAAAGTTTAAGTCCGCGTTGTCGCGCAGTGCGGAGTTGCCCAAAGTCCGCGAGCTGAACGCCCAGGGTTACCTACTGGCTGAAAAGGCCTATTTATTTAACACACACCCAAAAACTAAAATACCACCCCAAAACCCACATTTTGCATTTCAATCCAATGCCATCCATGGCCTAAATGATGTTACAATTCAACAGACAACACAGAAACAGTTTTTATGCACCCATGATGACTACCTCTGGGCCTACTGGCAGACTAGGCCGCAAGCTTGGAGGCCTATGGCAAAAGCACAGTGGCTGGTCCCACAAAATGGCCGCCACCACATGGCCATGCCACCCACAACAACAAGAAAAGGAAGACAAGACAGACAATGCAGGCCTATGGCAAAAGCACAATGCCTGGCTTTACAAAATGGCCACCACCCACATGGCCAGGCCACCCACAATAACAAGAAAGTGAAGACAAAGGACAGGACCAGGAAGTTGGAGACCCTGGGCAACTTCCTTCCTCTTGAAAAAAATTGTTAAAAAAAAAAGTGACTCCTTGCTCACAAAACTACATCTAAATGACAACCTGAGGAGTTTTTGGAGCAAAATTAACTAAATCATCATTTTCGAGAAGGTTTTATGCTGCTCGAGAGATATTCTTCGCCAGATTGTAAATTCTGCGTGTTCGGCATCGCGATCGTCACAAAAAGTCGTTATCGCGCGCGCAAAAACGTATATTGAGCGCGCGAAGAAGATAAAAAGTGTAAGTCCGCGTTGTCGCGCAGTGCGGAGTTGCCCAAAGTCCGCTAGCTGAAAACCCAGGGTTACCTACTGGCTGAAAAGGCCTATTTATTTAACACACACCCAAAAACTGAAATACCAACCCAAAACCCACATTTTGCAATTCAATCCAATGCCATCCATGGCCTAAATGATGTTACAATTCAACAGACAACACAGAAACAGTTTTTATGCACCCATGATGACTACCTCTGGGCCTACTGGCAGACTAGGCCGCAAGCTTGGAGGCCTATGGCAAAAGCACAGTGGCTGGTTCCACAAAATGGCCGCCACCACATGGCCAGGCCACCCACAACAACAAGCATAAGCCAAGGGGAACAAAGAAAAGACATGCAGGCCTATATGGAAAAAGCAGCACACTACTAAACTACCACCACAAAATGGCCCCAAGCCACGTGGTCACTCACAGTCACAACGGGCCATGGAAAACAATGAACTCAAGCAGGCCTATAATATGACGAGACAAAGGAGGCCTGCTAAACAACACAGCTTTAATACAAAAATGCAAAAACGAAAATCCACAGGGCTACGAAAGGTTGGAAAGTTACACAACAAGCACACACACACATCCAACAAAGGTATATATTACACCCAAAAAGTGAAATACACCCCAAAAACCACATTTACCAATTCAATCCAATGCCATCCATGCATGCCCTACATGATGTTTAAATTCAACAGACACCACAGAAACATGCACCCATGGGTACCTCTGGCTCTGGGCCTACTGGCTGAAATTCCAATCAAAGAAAAACAACTAGGCCCCTACTGAAACTACAGGCCACAACAATAAATTTTAAAAACGATGTAAATCCCAAGAAAATGTAGGTACAAACAAGCCCCAATCAAACAAACAAGTACACCAATTCTCCAACTTACTTGTAAAATCTCAAATCCAAAAGTCCTCAAATCCAATCCAATGATATGATGCAGCAGACAGACACAAAAAGTGATCCTTCCAGCTCCAAATCCAAATGAAAGTGAACAGCACATGGACAAAGCACTGGGAGGAGCCTGCTGGACAGGAACAGGAAGTTTGAGAATCAGGGGCACTTCCTTCCTCTTGGAAAACAAAGTAAAAAAAGAAAAAGGACTCCTTGCACAAAAAACTACAGCTAAATCACAATCTGAGGAGTTTTTGGGAGCCAAATCATCATTTTCGAGAAGGTTTTATGATGCTCGAGAGATATTCTTCGCCAGATTGTAGTTTCTTCGTGTTCGGGATCGCGATCTTACCAACACTGCTGCCGGAAGTCAGATCGCACGTCCGAATGACGTGTTCGCATTCGCACACTCTCGCTGGATCGTGCGGCCGGATTCCAAATCTCGTGGCGCCCGCGAACGGATAGTAAGTCGTGTCGGCGAACGCAGAATCACGGTAGGTCGTTACCGCGCGCGTAAGAACGTATATTGAGCGCGCGAAGAAGAAAAACAGCTACGCTACGCCGCAAATTGCGTAGTGCTCGGTAACTTCGCGCTCTACGCGAATTGCGAAGTTACCGAAACTCCGCAAACTCCGCGAGCATAGCGTAGTTCACCGCCCAGGGTTACACGAAATAACACTCCAAATGGAGGGGGACAAGCCCAGGAAAGATAAAGGTCTCTTTTGGGAAAATCTGTCATCTGGGTATGACATCCTATTAGCAGAACAAGATTGGCCACCAGCATTCGTTATGGAGTGCCCTAGGGGAGAAACAGTAATTTTTCCAGCATTCTCTGACCTCGTTCCCATACATCTTAAACATGCATATGCACAGGAGTGGGCAGTTGCCCTAGCTCCAGCACTATACAAAAATCATGCCGGTTGGGATGAGGATTCAACCCACCACGTGATCCCGTTAAAAGTTTCACCAAACGCTCAGAGGCAATACCCAATAAAGCAAGAAGCTAAAAAACAGGTCAGGGAGATCTTAGATCAACTTGAATACCAAGGGGTGATTGAAACATGCACCTCACCAATTAATAACCCTTTGTTTCCCGGATCAAACCCGGACAACTCATATCGTCTAGTTTTAGATTACAGACATTTAAACTCATGCACAAAGACATTCGCTGTCCAAAACGCACACAGTGCCGCATTAATGAATAACATTGTGCGGAAAAAGTACAAAACCACACTGGATATCTCAAATGGATTTTTCTGCCAAAATATAGTGCCTGAAAGCAGGTATTTGACAGCATTCTCAGCGTTGTGTCCCAACTGCAATTTTTTTGTCTCCCCCAGGGTATAAGAACAGCCCGGGGGTATTCTCAGCAAGAGTAACTGAGTTACTCCAAAATTTTGATGAAGAAGCATTGTCCTATGTGGATGATATTTATCTGACAGATGATGACTTAAAAAGCACTTGACCATGGTGAGCACCATTATTATGGGATTCGCCTTTGAGGGCTACAAATTTAATTTTAAGAAATTTAAAATAGCCCACCTCAATGTCCTGTTTTTAGGATACGAGCTTTCAAGTGAAGGGAAGAGTCTGGCAGCTAACTTTTTAGAAAAGTGTGCGCTGCTCCAACCACCAAAATCATTAAAAAAATCTACAATCAATACTGGGATTCCTAAATTTCGGCAGAACATACATTTTAGATTACGCAGAAAAAGTAAAACCTTTATACGACTTAATAAAACCTGACTTTTCAGTTAGACATTGGACACAGGAACACACAAACATCCTACGTTCACTACAAGAAGACATGATAGCTTCCAAACACTTACAGACACGCGTAAACGTACACAACTTAGTGATCCGTGTAATAGCGGGTCAATGCGGGTATACTTACTTAACCTTCAATGAAGGCGAAACCGTACCAATCACATACAAATCACACCTGTACACAAAAGCAGAAATGCGTTTCACTCCAACAGAAAAAATCCTGACAGCAGTTCAGACCGTTGTAGCAAGAGAAAGAGCACTGGCTCAGGGGAAACGCATAATTGTCGTAACCCCAGTACCAGCTTTAGAAGCTGTTACAAAGGCAAGCATTCCAAACGCAAAAGCCTTACATCCAAGATGGATACAATGGGCTAATTCTCTTACAGCAACGGACGTTGAATACAGATTTGACCCAAGTCTAAAAACACAAGCATTTCTGCAATACGAACAAGAATACCCTCTACCAAATGAAATTTTGCCTCTCGATCAGTATGAATATATTATTTACACTGACGGATCTGCTCAACCGGCCATAGGGAGTAAGCAACAATACAGCGCGGCATGTGCAATCGTTAAAGGTCGCATAAGAGATGGAAAGTTCCATCCCAGTTGCACCAAAACGCAATCTCTAGGAGACTGCACGGCTCAGTTGGCAGAGTTAAAAGCACTGATACTGGCACTGGATCACGAATTCCCCACACTTATAGGGGCAGATTTACAAGACCCTTGCGCCACTTTTGCGTCACTTTTCCCATGTTAAAAGTGACACAAAAGTGGCGCAAGGGGCTTGTAAATCTGCCCCATAGTGTGTGATTCCTTTTACTGTGTACAGTCATACAATGAATATTTGTATCATTGGGAACAAAACGGGTTTAAATATGCAAAAGGTGGCACAATTAAGCATAAAATTCTATGGGAACAGGTAGTTGAGTTAAAAAACGAACTACCAAGGGCTCACATGATCCATACACTGAGTCATCAGCGTGATGGCGTTCACGTTGAAGGGAATTCATTGGCTGATGACACCGCAAAGGGGGCTGTACGTACGGCTTCCGTAGTTGCAATCACTCGTTCAAAAACGAGGATAGACGGTGAGATTATGGTGGCTGTTAATGCTTCAAGCAAAAACAGCGGTGCAGTACCAAAGACATTTCCACTCAAGTACTCCTACAAGTTAGATGCGAACAACATTCCATATGCTCAGATTCCTGGAGTGGGTGACAGAGTAATACCAAATATGGATCGTAGGTTAGGTTTAATTCAAGCAGCACACGAGGGTTTGGCCTCCACGCATACAGGCGTTACAGCGACTATTTCATTGTTGAAACAGCGCTACTGGTGGCCATGTCTAACAAAACAAACTAAAGACTATGGGCCATATGTAGGTGGGCTAATACCGGTCGGTAACAGCCGAAAATCGGTAAATTTCCCGTTACCGACCGGTATTTAGCCCTTTGCGATGTAGGAGGCCGGATTTAAGGAGTCGGTAATTTACCGATTCGTTATTTTAAGGAATCGGTAAATTACCGATTCCTTAAATCCTATGTAGGGAGCACTCAAGTGAGTGCATTTTTGGTTTAAGGATTCGTTATTTACCACCAACTGCAAGTTGGTGGTAAATACTGAATACCTTTTAAAAAGCAATTTTGTGCTTTTTTAAAAGTGCCATGTGGCAGACATACATGCCCTTAGGGCATGTATGTGCGCCACATGTGCATACATGCACGATTCAGGGGTGCAAAGGGTGTCAATTTGACACCCTGCCACCCTTGAATATGCTCCCCCTATTACCAATTCGGTATTTACCGAATCAGTAATAGTGAATGGCTTCCCATTCATTCCTATGGGCCTCCAGGCCCATAGGAATGAATGGGAAGGTATTCCTTATTACCGATTCGGTAAATACCGAATAGGTAATAACGAATATTACCGAATCGGTAAAATTTACCGAATGTTTACCTACATTCTATTTACCGATTCTTAAATACCGAATCGGTAAAATTCGGTATTTAGGAATCGGTAAATAGAAATTACCTACATATGGCCCTATGTCTTGAAATGTGACATCTGCCAACAGATGAAAGGCTCCACCAGAACACGCCCAGCGCAGACACCATTACTAAAATCTGACAAACCTCTCGCATGTGTGTATCTGGACCACTGAAGCCCCTTACAATCTGACGGGGCTTACAAGTGTATCATGGTTGCAGTGGATTCCTGCTCAAGATTCCTATGGGTTTGGCCTCAGTGCTCGGCTGACGCTCGAACTGTTATAAAAGATTTGCAAGTCTTTATCGGGACATACGCAGTTGGCACGTTACATTCTGACCGTGGCCCGGTGTTTAGCTCTCGGGCTTACAAAGAGGCCATGGAAAGTATGGGCGTTGCACTGCGGTACTCCTCTCCGTACCATCCTGAGGGAAATTCGGTTGTGGGGAGGAAAAACCGGGACTTAAAGCAATCTTTAACAGCTAGGGTATTAGGCAAGGGCGATAGTTGGGTCAATCACCTTTATGGGTTACAAAGAGCACTCAATAACCAGCCAAGAAATTCTCTAGGGGGTGTCACTCCATATGAGGTCCTATTTGGGACAAGAATGTGGGTGCCTGATCTTGATTATGAAGGCACAGTGGCGGATGAGAAACCATTTGATATCCATGATCGTTTGGCTGTTTTACAGGATCTAAATGAATCCAGGACACAACAAAGCAACGTAGTCCAGAAACAGACCGCCACTGGGGAAGTCAAGGCAAACACGGCAAGACCTGTCTGGATCCCAAAGGTTGGGGATCTGGTCAGAGAAAAAATAGCGGACAAAAAAGAATTTGGACCATCATACAGAAAGCCTGCACCTGTCCTAGCAATTCAAGGAACAAGAACTGTACTTTTGCCGCCTCTTGCCGGAAAAACACTATGTGGCCGATTCTGAACAGTAGCCCTCGTGGATTCCACAGTAGCAGAAGCCCTACTCTAGCTACCATCCAAGAAGTTCAGACAGAAAGACTCATCACGTTTGAAGAGCCTCCTCTGAGGAATGAAGGACTAAGCAACAATGCTATGGAACTCGTTCCCCTTGAACCAGAAGTTCATCTTCAAAATTCAATTCAAAACAACACACAAGTTGCAATCAGACCAAATACAGACGTCTACGTCAATATGCCTCGACAAGAGCAAAATGCAATTTCAACAAATCTCAATGCAATTCCTACAATTGATCGAACTGCCTCTGGCTACTTCATGAACTTTGATACGTTTTCCTTGGATCCAAGTGAACCGGAAATGACGCCAGCCCAAAAATCACGTAAACAGCAAGCTAAAGACTTTGTGAACTTTCTTAAAAAGACTTACCTGGTATCGCCTTGGATTGAACTCTGGGTAATTACTGGGATTCTATTTGTTCTTTTCTGGCTAGGCTTAGTTATACCTTTTAGCATGCTTATTAATGGACGATACCTTCAACAAAGCTCCACAGCACAAAAAGTTAATTTGATTTTAAAACCACATCAATCTTCACATCATGAACAAAGAGACTTGTCAACAGTGAACATCACAGCGGTTCCTATACCGGACGGTAGAGTCTGGGACAAAGTTGATTTTGATATATTCGATCCGACTGAACTGTTAAAACTTTCACATGTATTTAAAATTTCATTAAGTGATATCATTACCTCCAGTACATTTTCTGATGATTGGGACTCTGAAACTGTTAATAACATGTCTGATTTAGAAAAAACTGCCGCAGTTCTGAACACTGAAATGTTAGAAGGTAATTCAGACTATGACGCTTTGTACTGTTACCAACATTATGGTCATCATTTCCTACACAAATCTATTTCACCTAGAAATGTTTTTGAATACCACCAGTGGGAACATTGCCCTACCCCACCAAAAAGTAGTTTGCATACATTTGCACAGAAATGTTCATATTTTCCAGGTTTTAACACCACTGACCCGACCTCATATTATTATAAGTTTACACCGACATCGGCACTGAAAATTATGTTGACTAACACCAAACTGATATACTCTGTTTCCTTTATTGCCCAATTGTCTGAACAAGGTTTTGACCTATGGAAGGACACAATAGACTTAAAATCAGTCTGGGGTTCTAGAGACTGGCAAGTCCAGGGTACAGAAGCGCTATTTAGAGCATGCCTCATTCCACCGCAGATGATATTTCTAAATAACACTGTGCAACAGACATCCTGTCTTGGACTAGCCAAGAACAAGGACCTGAACACACCTCGATTTCCAACACCATCAGAGATGGGGGGGTGGGGCAGAATTTGACTTCACAGGAAGGGGCAACAGTAGATGACATTTTAAAGTACAATAGATCAGACCCTAATTGGAAAGAATGGTTGGTTTGGCCCTTAGACACGAATGAATGTCAGAAATGATTCTTGGATATTACCGAAGGGTACAGTATCCACATGCCAGACCCATGTTATGTACAAAGAGAACATCCAGGGGTAGTGACATCCTACAGTGTTGGGAAGTTGTGCCTTGATTGGCTAGAAACCTCAACACTCACAGAAGTGAAACAACACTTAGCCTTACTCTCACAAGACATGGATCTTAGGGATTTTTTTACTAGGTCCCAGGAAACCTCGTCAGAAACGTTTCATATATGCTGGCATTTATGCTGCCTATAATGAAAACTGGAAAATATCCCAACAAGAGGCCGCAGAGAGAATACGGGAAATAGACCGTATTAACTTGGAGAAATCTCTAGCAGTGGTAGACAACGGGTTAACAACTTTGACCTCCAGGATATATTCCTTAGGCAACATTGTATCTTCTGCGATAGACATACTGGAACAAGATTTAGCCATATTACAACACGGGCAATCTCAGTTACGTTCTCTTATGTTATTGAGCTGGATGCTGCAATCTTTGCATGCAGGCTATGTGCCTTGGCGTTATATCAACAGTACGTCTCTGTTTTCTGAATATAATCTAACAGATAAACAGATGGAAATGGCACAAAGGGGAGCAAAATATACAATGCTGCGTATTGAAAAACTGGACAGCTTACCATTCACGGTAGCGGAATTTCCGTCTACAGAATGGCTTATCCATGGCCACATCACTCTACCGGTCACCACTTTTCAGTTTCAATATTGCCTTGAGCAAAGGCAGGGGGGCAAATATGAAAAGATGGGTAAGGAATACATTAAGGAATCTTGGGAGTTACCATACAGATTTCGATGCCGGAATAGGGATCGAGAAGTGCTTCTAAGTGGTACAAACTGCAAGAACGCTTTAAGGGGTTCTCTCATGTGCCAGGACATTTCACTGCACGGAGCTTGCAATGGTTCAATAGCGAACTTGTCCTGTCACATGAAAGGGACTCCAGCAGCCGTGATTACACCAGTATTCAAGCTGCTCTTGAATGGGAGTTACTTGATGCTGAACGATCAAGGTTGCTGTGGGATGATTCCAGGCGTTGCCTATCTGGTCACTATGAACTCCAGGGTTACTTGCTGTATGCAAGTATTGTTTCCCCCAACAAGTACAGTCAGGGAGGCGCCGTTATGGCCTTGGTTGAATGTTTCCTTTATACAATTTGATACTTTGAGCAGACTGAAACCCATGCTTTTGCAGCAACCCGTACCCTTAACCTCCGCTCGAGAGACCTTTGATCTTCAAATTGCAAGGACCTCGACCGAGATACAGGCACTTATACGTAAAAACTGCCCCTTTCATTCCACAGAAATGGTGTGTCGTATCTTTAACATGTCTGATACGAGTGGTATTGTACACCTATTTAAGACCATAGGGTCAGGATTTCTAAGCACCTTTAAGACAATCCTCGGAGTTATTCCAAATTTTATACACTCCGTATTGGGAAGCATTTTTGGAGGTCTTCCGCTGATCCTGCTTTCTATCGCAGGGATTCTGATTGTCATTTTTCTGCTCCGCAATGGACTCCCAATTACCAACGAGATGGCAAAAGCACTCCTTGAGCGCAAATATTGTGAGCGCATGGTGCAACATCTGGGCACACCTCGCCTACGGGAACTGAGCGCCTCTTGGTTCCTATTGTTTAGACCAGTCTGGATGGACTGCATCTTACCTGTTCTTCGATGCCTGTTTTGCAGTGAAGAATGCGTGTTGGACCTCTGTCTGACACTTGCAACGGACACGCCTGTGGACTTGAATACCCAGCTGGTACCCCTGAGGGCCCACGCTAGGCAATGTCCCCAGCGTATTCCCATCTTGATGGCTGCATTCCTCGAGAAACCGCAGGTGCCATTTAGAACTGGGTTGAGCATCAGCTCCACCGCTAGCACCACTAGCACTGAGGTATCGACTACAGCACCGGCTGCCTCTACTCTAGCTCTTGGCAGTTCTGAATATCATCTGTGCTCCATTGACGTACTTTGCGAGGTGTTACAAGGACCTTCCCCTGCAGCAGCAAGCAACGACGATATTGCGTCTCCCAGCCAGGACACTTAATCTATAATTGGCTCATCGTGTGCTGGGAAAAAATTCAGTTTTTCTTTTTTCTAAAACTCGACTAAAATTGGAACATTTCCTTTAAATTGACACTTTCGCTGAAAAAGCACGGCCTTCGAACGCTTGTAGTGCTTCGACTTATATAAACGAACTCAATTAGGACTTCGGCTTAAGTATCAATCACAAAAAACTGATTTTTTAAGTAAACCGATTTTTTATCTTTAGATTTTTTTCCGCCTTTTAAAGCAGTTTTTAAATGATTTTAAGACAAATGCTTTTACAACACTTTGTGATGGTTTTAATGGTTTTAATGCGCTACTACCTAATAATGGAAATGGTTCACCGGCATTGTTATCATTATTGACTGTTCAGAAGAGGAGTGGGTGTTATGTTTCATATAGGTACCCTAATATAGGCCCGGGTAACATCATACCCCTTCACCTACAATACTTCCCCTACATTACACTGTAACAGGCCTTTTAGGATTGAACCTTTACCTAGTTCTATTCCTGGGCGCAGAAGGAGGGTTTCTCCTAACAATAGAGTCCTATAACTCCATCAATAGACTCACACAGTATGAATGAATATTCATAAGGGTTCTTAGAAACCAGGCTGGGGCTAGACCACCTTCCTCCCCATATCTACGTTCCCGGTTCATCCCATACGTCATCCTCACATCCAACAATGGCTAATACAAGCAACAAGGGACAAAGGAACCTTAGACACTTTCTGTATAAATACAGCACCTCTTGCTAGTGTTAGTTAGAGGGAACCGAGACTTCCAGGCCGACACACTGACCAGAGACGCTGAGGCTCCTGCATGCAGACGCTCCAGCTGACAGTGGTCTGAACATCCCTCGCGAGGTGTCCAGCTCGAGACCAAGAAGGGCTCCTACATTCTCACTTCAGGTAATGGGGTTCGACTAAATCCTAGAGGGATTCTTGGCTTTACACCTACTTACATGCTAGGCACACTTAGGGACATCTAGATAGGCATCGTAGGAGTACACGCTTTCTTTTATCAATGCATTTTATATTCATGCATTTATTCATGCGTAGTGCAAAATGGTAGAACTGTACTATCCATTTATATTCACTGTCCTGCTAATCATATATCTCTGCTACTGTCTAATGGTTGTTGCAGCTCATATATTCTACACAAGAATAACGACTGTTCAATAAACCTTTATTGAAACACCCAGGCTGTTTATTCTGTGTATCTCTGAGACGAGATAAGTGAGCATGAGTGACTGAGCGAAAAGTAGTACATTGTTTCCACGATTCTGAGGGATCAGGGTTGTCATGTTCTGAGGTTGCCTGAAACTATTCTCTCCCCGATAAGAGGAGACACTAGTGGCACTGTGAGCTAGCTTACGCAAACAGGCTAACATTCTCGGTGGGGGTGCTCAGAATCAGTCTGCCACCAAGCCCACAGTTTATGTTATCCGAACGCGCAGGTCCTGTATAGGTAATATAGGAACTACACGACAGTTCATTTTCTTAATAACTTTGATACAGTTTAATAAATCTGTTCAAAACGTTCCAAAAGAAAGGTTCATCCAACTTCAGTTCGACTTGGCAAGTATTGTGCAGATACATCAAGGGGAGGGCACAAACATGATTTTTACCATTTTAACTCCTGTAGGAATCTTTGCTTTCCAGTGCAGAAAAAATGACTGAACCCAGTACATCAAAGCTGACATGAAAGTAGAAATTTAGTCAAGTAAGTATCTGTGCTTGGTTTTGTGTAAATCCATTCTGTAATTTTCAAGAAAATAGCATTTACATATTTTTTGGTGGGCACTATAAAGTTACAGATATCTGGATCATTATACCACAGATGGTCCTAAAACCCAATTGTGTGGAATATCTAGGGACTAATTTTAAAAAAACAATCAAACTCTATTCAGAGGAGGGAGCTTTTTTCTCCTATTGCTCATTTTGAGTCTGAGAAATCAATGGCATGTTTGTGAACTAGCTCTCTCTGATTGGCAGTCTGCAACACAGAAAAATCTGTTGTGGCCGTCATTACAGGAAATAGGGCTTAATCCCGGCGTCCTGGGAAAAATGTAAAGGCCACATAAAGGGGGAGTGTCTCCCAAGAATAGGTGGGGGATCACAAAGTGCCCTATAGTTTACATTGTTTTAAAAAATCTTGTTCGTGTCATAAGGTTTGGAACTCCTCCTGAAGTACACAAGCCCTGGGAGATCACCAGGCACCACCATATCTGTCTGCATTCAGAAGTCTGGACCTGAGAACAAGTTTGCAAACTCAGAAACGGATTTCGAACAAAGGCCTGTTGTTTTTTTTTCTTTCGCAGACTCTGTACGGGATGCGCATACTACAACTCACTGACCTGTTTTTGGCCCTCTATAAAGTCCCTTCGAATGCAGAAAATATATTTTGGCAGAGCAGGTCTTCCTATTACAAGTCCCCAGAACAAAAACTTTAAGGAAAGGAGGGATGACATTGGTAGAAATTATTAGTGGTGTGCTAAATTCGTGCAAATTGCTTTTGCATGATTAAAATACTTGAAATTAGGCATAGATATGCGAAAAGTAAAGCCCTCATTCTGCACTATATTCTGGCACACAATGTGTTATTGGATCAATTTTAAGGTGCGAGGACACATTTAAACAAAAGCACTGCTAACAACAGCTGCCTGCATTCTATTGTTCCTGTGCACTTGCAGTAACTTTTTCTGCAAATTGCACGTCTGTTCTAAATTTTAACTGCATGTATGCAAAGCGGAGGGTGTTGAGCATTTTTGTTCGTTTATATCTATGTGCATCATTAACAACGTGCAGAATGTATTTTTACACTCAATTACACATGCACACAACAATATGGTACAGTTGCTTTAAAAAAGAAATCTCTATGGGGTGTAGAAGTGACTTTTTCTGATCCTTGTTAACTAGGCCTCAAATTAGTCATAAACACCATCTTTTCCTAGATGGAAGTCATACTTGCACTAATGTATTTTACCCTACTCACATCTGTCTTCGCAATTTCTGCAGCACACAGACAAGCTGAGATACACTTTTTATTTACACTGTCGATGTTTATGGTGCTCTCGGTAAACTTTCTTCGGCTCAATCACAAACTGTAACTATAACCTCAAGGTCCTTCCGCCGCTTTACTGTGCCATATTCATTAATATGACACCTTTTGTTTATGTAACTAGTTTGTTCTAGTATCTCCGGATGATATTAGCATAGACGGTATAGAATTATGGGGCATATTAGCAAGGGCACTATCGCCGCTGTAGCGGCACTTTTTGCCGCTAAAGCGGCGATATTTATATCGCCCTATCAGCAAACTGTCTCTAACAGCAGTTAGCGACAGTTTGCGGGCATTAGCGCCCGTTTTTTTACCGTTTTGCATGTCAGCGATATTTATCGCTAATGACATGCAAAGTGGGCGTTCCCGACGAACAAACCTGGGAAACACTCGCTAACAGGCCTATCGCCTATTAGCAAGGTGGCCATGGCCCCAGTTAGCGACGTGAAAAGTCGCGCTAACCGGGGTCATCGCCATTTATTTAACACCTGCAAT
This sequence comes from Calotriton arnoldi, assembly GCA_963921515.1. Taxonomy (NCBI): domain Eukaryota; kingdom Metazoa; phylum Chordata; class Amphibia; order Caudata; family Salamandridae; genus Calotriton; species Calotriton arnoldi. The sequence continues at coordinate 393,923 of CAWUFW010007562.1, forward strand.
TAGCAGGTGTTAGCCATACCTAACATGGGGGTGGATTATGCTGATACGACCACAGGGTCGTATCAGCAAGGTGTTCTCCCTTCTCCATGCAACATCGCTGGTTTTTCAGCGATGTTGGCCCATTTCCCCGCTATCGCTGGAATATTCATCGCCATAGCGCTAATCGTTGCTAATACAGCGTTAGCGTGGCGATATATTCCAGCGATAGCCGGCGATAAAAAAAATCACGCTAAGCAGGGTTAGCGATGATTATCGCCTCTTCTTGCTAATATGCCCCTATGATTCATGTAGTGGAACAGAGCTAAGGTGTTAAGGCAATATGATTTTTAAACTTACTATCCTCTGAATCTTTGATGAAATGATACGTTTGCTCACACCGCAGTGATAATGCATTTCTGTTCATTTCAAATGCGAAAATGAAGTATAAAACCTCTCGATTTTGGGGGTTAGGCGGAAGACTTTCCTGTTCTTCTAGGGATGCTGGGGCATATTAGCAAGAAGCTCATTAAAATTATCGCCGTTTTAGCGGCAGGAAACTGCCGCTAAAGCGGCGATAATGGGCTTGATAATATGCGCTATAGAATTCCAATAGAAGCCCAGGTTAGATGTCCTTCACATCTAACCTGGGCTTCTATTGGAATTCTATAGCGCATATTATTAAGCCCCTTATCGCCGCTTTAGCGGCAGTTTCCTGCCGCTAAAACGGCGATATTTTAAACGAGCTTCTTGCTAATATGGCCCGCTGTTTGTTACTCTCTTGATTTTTCTGCCCATTTGGGCTTGGAATAATTTCTGATTTCAATTTCCTCCGTATTGGCCTTTTCATTGAGAGCTTTCATGGCCCTGACTCTGCACCCCCTTACTTTTGAATTTTGTAATAAAACCTTTCAACTTTTCCATTCATCTAGAACTCAGTTTTTGAGTGGGCCCATTTACTTAATTAATTATTTTCTTGAATTGCCTAAGCACGGGAACACATTGCCTCGTGAAAATGAGTTTCAACACCATCTCCAATCCCGTAAGAGAGGGCATTTTGATTAAGGTATATTCTGGGGTTTCTAGAAATGCAGGAGACTGCGTGCTTATGGGGTATTGGTGTAATTTGGGGAATTTCCCGTAACAGGTGTAACACAAAATTCCTGGAATTACCCCAATTATGCTGGTGTAATTTAAATTTCACCCAGACCTAGAAATTATATATACTTCCCCCAAAACTGGGCTTGTTTGGTCAAAAGATTTTGTCTGTGCTTTTAAAATTCTGTCGGTTCACAGTAAGCCATGATGGTAACTTTTCATTTCTCTTCAGAAGAGATGGATTGCAATGGAGGCTAATGATTGCCTCTGACTGTTGAGGATGTAGGGGATACCATATAGTAAGCACAAACAGAGGAGAAAACTGAACCATTTACAAGGAGCAAAAGATGGTGAGGTTATCTGCATGGGGAAGAAACCGGAAGAGAAAACCAGCTTTGCCTTGCCTTTACCATCTGTGCATTGTTGCCCAACACTTATCACACAGGACCTGGGTCGGGCTAGCTCTTGCCACAATCAGACCTACCCGCCACACTTAACCAGATCACAATGTAGCTCCAATCCCCTATACTCTAAGAAGATATGGCCATAAGAACCTGTAAAAGACGTTCTGCACTGGTAGCTTTCTCACAATACCGTGGTTTTACCATCTCTATATGGCACTCACGTATGTGCCAAAAAATCACCGAACAATCCTTTGACATCGGTAGCCATCAAATATGGCTATTAGTCAGTAGTTCCCCTTTTTCTATTTTCTCTATTTGTTCCCTTTTTCCACCTATCATCACATACGAGGGTCAAGTGAATCTTGCCTATTTGCCAATCTCACTTGTATCTTTTTCGGACAGGTGCGGGAATACTGCCTTCCGCACTGCCTTCTACGCTCTATTCACTCTTCCAAGATCGTCTCCACACTTACGCGTCCGGCCACCAAGCACGTCACCAGCTTGGCAGCCGCTCATGTGACCCGGAACTGCCACTCCCCACCGCCGACTCAAGAGCTCTTTAAATACACAGTACCGGATCACTCCCTGCACCGGCGGAGACGGCATGAGTTCGGGTAGGTGTACAGGCGCCTTTACCTACGAGGTACTGTAAGTACAGTTTCTCTCCCTGCTGCACTGTCTCCCTAAGCAGCCTCACTAACCGCCGCAATCTACTTTTCCCCTCTTACGCTACCACTGCCTCATTTTTTGCTTACAACAGGTTTCGAGGGACCCTCAGCCCATTCTCATGGGGAATTCTTCCCGCTTTTTTGGGTGAGCGCACTAAGATAAGACACTTATTTATTACTATACGTACACAGTGATCTGAGGTTTGCCATCAATGGTGGGACCTAGTATTTATCTATATGTCATACGCACTTGTAGCTTGCCTCACGGACCATGGCGGTCTTGACAAGTGATACTCGGTTTTGTGTGTCCTGTTTGTTTTACCATATTACGAATTTGACATCCTCGCCATGGCGTCAAAAGAAATACACACAAGCCTATATGTTTGTTCGTCCTGTCTTGTAATTTTTTCTCCATAGTTCACTCTTAGCCTCACATGATGAATGCTAACATTATACGAAGATGACCACGAGCACCTGGCCCACTAATGGGGGACCCAGGTCCCTTCTTTATTGATGTATTAATGCATACATTGGAACTTAATGCAATTTACTATCTTTTATGTGTTTTTTTACTTTTGTCATTCCAGGATACTACATCCACACTCCCCTAAGTGGCACTTGATTAATCATTATAGGCCACACACCTTCTTTGCTTATCACAAAACACCCTTCTGGTCCTGAAGAAGGGCATGGGATCTCCTCCTGAGACCATGATATAGCGCGAAACATGTCGACCTAAAAAACATATCCACTAGGGGTATGTTACTTATTTAGCTACAGAGGGCCATTACATCCCTCACAGCAGCACCACCTCCTTGGTTTTTACTAATGACAGAGGGACCCCCCTTTTAAATAAATTCTTCAAGCACCCCTCCAGTCATTTTTTAACTTCACGCTAGGACACCACTGCCACTCACCCCCACGCACCCTTATGGCTTTATCGAAAATATCTCCGAAAAAGTGGCCCTTCGGGGGACCCGTAGGGCATTGCAGCACCGGCCCGACGAGGAGCAATAGCCCAATGATGAAGCATTACATCCTTCGGGGTGTGTGAGGGCATCAAGAACAGGACACACTGTCCCCCACAAACACAGTGGTAGAACGACAAGAGCTCTTTACTCTCTTTTTTTCCTCTGATAGGAACAGTGACTCTCGTTGGTTATTAAAAATTGCAATGTTTTGGCCAGCTAGCAGTTGAAAAGATTTGTATCCAAGGAGGGATACTAGTCAACAATGTGACCTTAACTTAAGCTGGGGAATAAGAGGAAAATATTTATTTGGAATCTCCACAATCCAAAGACATCTGAAAAAAGGCATGCTGAAGACATTCCAATAGCTGAATGGGAAAATCACACAAAGTCAAAAAATGGCAGTGCCCCTAGCGCATTAGTGGTTTAGGGTACCAAAACTGTTCCTGCACAGGTGCGCTTTAAGAATCAGAAGATAGTAATTCATAGCTCTTTTTTTGTGCACTCTACTTATGATGTATGAAATAGGATCTGGTGTTTAGAGCAAAATTTGAAATAGGAAATGAATAAGGGGAAGAACACTGAAACAAGTCACATGCATAATTTGATGCACAAAAGCTGTTTCCAATTTTTGAGTTCAGTAAGAGACAACTAAATCCAAGAAGTAAAACTACCCCAAAAAAGATCTGGTTAAATAACCACTCATTGTCTATAAAAATGTTTTTTCTTTTGTTACTAGTCTCTTCTTATTTTCTAGCATTACTTTGATCGCCTGTTATTGACCAGGCCCAAACCCAGTTTGGTCAAGTCCGCACTGCCTTCTACGCTCTATTCACTCTTCCAAGATCGTCTCCACACTTACGCGTCCGGCCACCAAGCACGTCACCAGCTTGGCAGCCGCTCATGTGACCCGGAACTGCCACTCCCCCCCGCCGACTCAAGAGCTCTTTAAATACACAGTACCGGATCACTCCCTGCACCGGCGGAGACGGCATGAGTTCGGGTAGGTGTACAGGCGCCTTTACCTACGAGGTACCGTAAGTACAGTTTCTCTCCCTGCTGCACTGTCTCCCTAAGCAGCCTCACTAACCGCCGCAATCTACTTTTCCCCTCTTACGCTACCACTGCCTCATTTTTTGCTTACAACAGGTTTCGAGGGACCCTCAGCCCATTCTCATGGGGAATTCTTCCCGCTTTTTTTGGGTGAGCGCACTAAGATAAGACACTTATTTATTACTATACGTACACAGTGATCTGAGGTTTGCCATCAATGGTGGGACCTAGTATTTATCTATATGTCATACGCACTTGTAGCTTGCCTACGGACCATGGCGGTCTTGACAAGTGATACTCGGTTTTATGTGTCCTGTTTGTTTTACCATATTACGAATTTGACATCCTCGCCATGGCGTCAAAAGAAATACACACAAGCCTATATGTTTGTTCGTCCTGTCTTGTAATTTTTTCTCCATAGTTCACTCTTAGCCTCACATGATGAATGCTAACATTATACGAAGATGACCACGAGCACCTGGCCCACTAATGAGGGACCCAGGTCCCTTCTTTATTGATGTATTAATGCATACATTGGAACTTAATGCAATTTACTATCTTTTATGTGTTTTTTTACTTTTGTCATTCCAGGATACTACATCCACACTCTCCTAAGTGGCACTTGATTAATCATTATAGGCCACACACCTTCTTTGCTTATCACAAAACACCCTTCTGGTCCTGAAGAAGGGCATGGGATCTCCTCCTGAGACCGTGATATAGCGCGAAACATGTCGACCTAAAAAACATATCCACTAGGGGTATGTTACTTATTTAGCTACAGAGGGCCATTACATCCCTCACAGCAGCACCACCTCCTTGGTTTTTACTAATGACAGAGGGACCCCCCTTTTAAATAAATTCTTCAAGCACCCCTCCAGTCATTTTTTTAACTTCACGCTAGGACACCACTGCCACTCACCCCCACGCACCCTTATGGCTTTATTGAAAATATCTCCAAAAAAGTGGCCCTTCGGGGGACCCGTAGGGCATTGCAGCACCGGCCTGACGAGGAGCAATAGCCCAATGATGAAGCATTACATCCTTCGGGGTGTGTGAGGGCATCAAGAACAGGACACACTGTCCCCCACAAACACAGCGGTAGAACGACAAGAGCTCTTTACTCTCTTTTTTTCCTCTGATAGGAACAGTGACTCTCGTTGGTTATTAAAAATTGCAATGTTTTGGCCAGCTAGCAGTTGAAAAGATTTGTATCCAAGGAGGGATACTAGTCAACAATGTGACCTTAACTTAAGCTGGGGAATAAGAGGAAAATATTTATTTGGAATCTCCACAATCCAAAGACATCTGAAAAAATGGCATGCTGAAGACATTCCAATAGCTGAATGGGAAAATCACACAAAGTAAAAAAATGGCAGTGCCCCTAGCGCATTAGTGGTTTAGGGTACCAAAACTGTTCCTGCACAGGTGCGCTTTAAGAATCAGAAGATAGTAATTCATAGCTCTTTTTTTGTGCACTCTACTTATGATGTATGAAATAGGATCTGGTGTTTAGAGCAAAATTTCAAAATAGGAAATGAATAAGGGGAAGAACACTGAAACAAGTCACATGCATAATTTAATGCACAAAAGCTGTTTCCAATTTTTGAGTTCAGTAAGAGACAACTAAATCCAAGAAGTAAAACTACCCCAAAAAAGATCTGGTTAAATAACCACTCATTGTCTATAAAAATGTTTTTTCTTTTGTTACTAGTCTCTTCTTATTTTCTAGCATTACTTTGATCGCCTGTTATTGACCAGGCCCAAACCCAGTTTGGTCAAGTCTTGATCCCAACCCTTCATGTGCAGTTGATGTTGAACATCCAAGAGTGTTGGTCACCTGAAGCAACTTGGACACTGGGCCCCTGTCCAACCCCCGCTGCACATGAGTGAAGGTTCATGCATAGTGGGGGATTGGCTTCCCATGGGTGTTTAAGTACAAGTCTGGGACTATGAACAGGCCCTCTGGCCATCCCCTGCCATACAAAGCTCTGGATGGCTGGCTGCAGTGAGGGGATAGACAACAGGTGCTCTATTATGTATACAGTGCACTTTCCCTGTTTGCGCCCTGGTGCACCTTAAAACAGGTGCGCCAGGCACAAACAGAGAAAGTGCACCCAATTACATAGAATAGGCTGCCCCCAGGGCAGCGGCAAACTCATGCTGCCATGGGGGAAGCACATTCAAGTGAAATACAGAGCGGCTTTAAAGCAGCCGTTCTGTGTTTTCACATTGCAGGCGGCTACCCGCCTGAACTATTAAAGGGGATCAGAGATCCCGTTGCAGGTGGATGCAGTCAGTGATTGCACTCACCTGCAAAGGAATGTCTGGGGGGTCCATGGGACCCCTTTTCCCTCCTCCAGAGGGTGCTAACAGGTGACACACTGTCAATGCGCCTCCTGACAGCTTCTTTGCTTCTGAGCCCGCAAAGGGATTCCCTCATTTGCATGGGGCACACCCCATGCAAATGAGGGAATGCCCCCTGAAGACAGTGCTGACGCTTTATGTGTGCCAGCCCTATCGGTGCTACAGAAGGGGCCACACAAGCGTCTGCTGCCCCTTCTGTAATATCAAAGTGCCCCGGGGCACACACAGCGGATGCAAATGCCCGTTGCGCCCCCGGGGCACTTTGTGTAATACGGCCCCAGGCCCTGCACCCATCTTTTGGATTTGGTCAAGGATTAAAAAATACTGAAATTCTTGAAGTAAAACAAACTAAAGCAAGGTTTTAGGCAAAAACGATAACTTAGGTTTACAAAAACTCAGCAGTTCACTTAAAACTAGCTATTCAAGTACAGTTATGTTTATGATTAAATCAGAATAACATTTAAAATCTCAATTTATGGTTAGCTTCACAATCCAAAATTCACTTAACAGCCAAGTAAACCACCACTCTCACATCAAGCACAATGGTTATGACAATACATTATACACAAATCTAGTCAGTAACATTCTTACAGTGACACCATGTGGTTCTGTTGACATTTTCAAAGCATTAATCTATCACCAGAACCACTTGATGGCAGTACAGAATGACACCAGGAGTCAGGCAGCAGGATGAACATGCCTTTTCATATCAGAACTTGGGAATCATATTCTATCAGAACATGATTCCCTCACTCAAATGGAATACAAGCAACAACATTTAGGGACGGGTATCTTCAATGTTTTTCCAGTATAGAATTAGCTCATTCATGGCAGCATGTGATACAATTCAGTCATCTCATAGATCTTCCAAATAAAGTGGAATCATCTCAAGTCACAGGGATAAAAAGAGGCAAATCACTAACCATAGTCATGAATATTAAAGGCATACTCTAGGATGTGGACATCACAATAGGAATAAAAAGGTACTCTCTCCATTGATCAATATAAATAGATAACTATCATACTATGTTCAGGGCCCACTGGGCAGAAAGGGGCTATTGGGCTACAACTTTGGTGTTTAGGGTCGTTTCGCACTGGTGTCCTGGGGCCTGACTTACTGTGGCTTTGAAAACTGTGACAAATAGACCCTTTCCATACTTGACTCTCAGAGTAACAAGGGCAAGAAGTCAGAGACTTCCCCAGGAGGCACTGTTAGGGGCAGACACTCAGAACTGAAACAATTAAACAATAGACACAATAAATCACTGTCCAGCCCAGTGCTTGTCGTTTAGTAAAAAATAATTTCATGTGACAGCAAAGTAGAATGCTACACAATTAAGTAGTGGGTACAAGAGGGACGCAGAAGTAAACAATGCATCAACAATATCACCATCAATGGCCCACTTAGCAATGAGTGCATCTGCAATCCACAAAGTCCTACAGAAGATCAGAAAGGATAGTGCCCCGGGCTCTAATGGTCTTCCTGGGTCACTATTCAGAGAAGACACATAGTACTGGGCCTCAGCACTGTACGCTGAATGTAGGCTCCTCAAAGATGTATGGGAGTCATGGAGAGGATCCCTTCTTCAGCCTAACTTCAAGAAGGGCTCCAACACTGACCCAATCAATTATTGGCTAATAGGGCTGTTAGACATTAAGGGTGAAGCCTATGCCAGCATACTGTTCCAGAAGCTATCGCAATGGGCCTCTTCAGAAGGCTTACTACCCTTCTACCAAACAGGGTTTTGTGCAGGAGGGTCAATGTTGGACAATATTGTTGTCCTTTCATGCTTTGCCCATCTAGCAGTTACTGATACATCTCTCCCTGTGTTGGCCTCTTTCATTGCCTACTCGGCCGCTTTTGATGGAGTGATCCGGAACATCTTATGGCAGGAGCGAGAGAGGAGGAACATCAGCCCTAATCATGTCCCTCCACACCAGGACTTGGGTACGGGTGAAACTTACTGGGAAGACAGTCACTGATAACATTGACACACACTGAGGATTGAAACAGGGCTGTGTGCTGGGCCCCTGTTATTCAGCATCTATACAGCTGATTTGGGCCCGGCCTTAGCCGGTTCTGTCCTAGTCACTCCAAGATTCATTGACAGGAGAATCCAACTTATGAAAGAATGCAGATGACCTAATGCTGTTAGACCACACAAAAATTGGCCTGCAAATAGCCCTCAATGCCCAGAATATGTACAATGTCAAAAACAAGCTTGTGGCCAATGCGAGAAAAACATAAGTAGTGATCTTAGGGAAATATTGAAAGAAGAGGTCCACTAGATGGTGGCTGGGGCCACAGAGGCTAGATTGAGCACAACACTATATCTATCTGATTGCATGGTTATGCGAAGCCGGCAAACCGTCTCTGCATCTACACAAAATGAAAAGCAAAGCAAGAATAGTTAATATGCCATGTGCAAGTTAAATACCTCCCTCTAAAGTCCAACTTACATACCTATATGGAGGGTACTTCATGCCAAAGTGCTCCCTGCTGTTAATAACACACAGCAAGCTTACCCAGGTATGTAGGCAACAGACCAGTGCACAGCCTAAAAGAAGTTAATTCACATCCCCTCTCATACAAGTAATACATTAATCAAGCTGTAATTTGGTCCTGTTCAGCAAAATCTTGAAAATATGGTAGCCCTGGCAAATTACTACTTTCAGATAACAGATGCACCTGCCAACACTATGATGGCTCTGATAAAAACAATCTTTTCAAATGCTAATAATCCTTGGTCCTTAAATGTCAGTGCAGCAAAGAAATGCCTTCAACTTCCCATGGAGGACTTTGACACAAGACCAGATAAATAAGTATCTAATCTAGAATTAAAAAACAATTGTACCACCGCTCACGAGAACTGGACATGAAGCTAAAGCCCTGCACAAGTCACTAACAGCGCTGCAACTCTACAATTCAGCCAAGCCCCATCTTCACCAGCCAGTGGGAAAACACTCTTTAAAGCAAATATCTATTATCAGAAGATTAGTGCCGCTTTCAATCAGAGAATTGAATGCAACTTGGAGAAACCTTGAAACCATCATTCGTTGAAGATTGTGTAACTACAGAAGGGAATCTCTAGAACACTTACTACTCTGCTGTTCAGCATTGTTACCTGCCTGCTGAACCTTCCTGAGTTTTATTTTTTTACAGCAGGGCATCACTCGGCCAATGAGGCTGTTTCTCTTTTAAACACCCTCCAATCAGTGACTGACACTGCCAAGTCCAGGAAATTTATATTGCAAGCTCGCAATCGGTTAGAGGGCCAGAACGGCCATCAATCACAGTTATTAAACTGCTCAACATCCAGCATGAATTTTGTCTGCTATAAAGTGGTCTGCACTGTTGCAACAAACTCCAACTAATCCTGCTTGCTGTCTTCACTTAATAAGTTGTATTCATTTGGGTACTGTATTGTGCATTTGAATGTTACAGTTCACAATTCAGCGGAACCAACTTTGCACTTATGTTCCTGTGGTTTCCCAGATGTTACTATGCTCGGCACAACCTCGACCAGTTCCTCTACATGTTGTTGTCACCTTTTCTATTGTTCCCAGCAGCTTATTGTGACTAAGCACTAACATTCAATATGTTTTTATTAAAGATTTTAATACAATAGGGTGCTTTACTTCTCTAAGACAATTCGCACTTCTATACATTTTGTGTTGATTTTATTATGCTATTAAAAAGTTATGAATATGCATCAGCATAGGAAATGTCATTCTTAAGGATTTTATTGATAATATGTTTTCCAGCAGTATTACATTTTGTACTTTCATTAATTTTGTAATGATTTTAAGTAGTCACACAATAAGCCTGTCATCGACTGCAGTACATTCCTCCCCACTTTATGGTGCCCCAAACTCTGTGTTGAAATCCCGGCAATTTGAGTATAGACATGATTAGATATGTGTAAGTTCACTAAGCAGTTGCCACATCTGCAAGTTGTAAGGCTCTTCAGCAGCTTTGCTCCTCTCTCTCAGACTACTGAAGGTATCAGAGTGGCAGGCCGGACTAGTGAGAGCTCCTCTTTGACAGTTTCAGCCTCTGTGCGAGACTAGCCTGTGCTCATCTTCAGCATTTGCAGCCTTTAAGCCAAGATAGATAACCTGCTTCTGCTGTGGCAACAACTCCTAGGGTTTGCACCCCACATCAGCAGAGGCAGCACCAGACCTTTGAGCATGCTGCAAATGACAATTCAAAGTTCATTTACATACTTCATCAAAAGAACCCCAATCTGGGAGACTAGACATGCCCTCCCAAGACAGGTCAGTCCTAGTGATGCCATTGGTTTCTTCAGGATGTTCCACACCCTGGGATAATTCCTGGTCTTCTTTGCCTGGACAGTCACTCCTTCTGCAGGGCAATCTACTCTCTTTCCCTTTCTGAACAGGCAGGCAGACTTCCAGCCATTATGTAGACCCACAACATCTCCAGCAAGTTGCACAGTCACAGGTGATGTTCCCTTACCTATTGAAGACTAGTTATCATGCAGATCCCAGCCCTGGTCTCACAGCACTGCTTTTCAAGTACTCTGAGGAGTAACCACTTCCTTGGTCAAGAAGAACTTGGAACTGGAACAAAGTGGAATGGTTGGGGTCTCATTTGTATACTCATTTTCCAGACAAGAGTTGTGGGTCCATTATCTAAGTATCAAGAACTTTTACAAGTGGGTCCAGTGGTTCCTTTACAAATGTCATTTTCTGGCTCCAGTGCAGACACATCCTTTGTGCAAGGTGATGTCTCACACAGCAGGTACTGATAATCCAGTCTCCAAGCAGGAGTTTACAAAATATAGGCACAATGAAGATTGAAGACTCTGCACCTAACTGTCAACAGCCTTCCTAATGTATCAATCAGGAACAAACAAAAGGGCAGGCTCTGCCTGGAAACTTCACCATATTTAACAACAGAGGGGTATATTCACAAGAACGCGTGATAACTACTGCAAGAGTAGCGAAACGCAACTTCCAATAACGCAGCCTATCAAGGGAAAATAACCCCGTGTCAACGTGGGATTCACAACAAGGTGGTACCATGCGATAGTCACCAGATAACGCGTCAAATGCCAGCGTGTAAATCAACACCACGCCCAAAAAATGCGAAACGCGGACGCGAGAAATCATGCAATGAAGCCAATCGCGGTACAAAAAGCTGCGAAAAGCAGCCTCAGGCCTGCAACTCCCTCGCGTCTGGCTGGCAATTGCACCATAAAAACCACAGGCACAACACACCTGAAACAAGCCAAAGCACGTAGCAACATCCATGCACCCTAACCAAGCGCAGAGGGCAACGCGAACCCCAGAACCCCCACAGACCACCAGCAAGGATCAACTGGCTCGGGGAAGGCCAAGGATAAAATGGAGAGGAAGACGGGGTGCAGACCGCAGGAAAACAAGACCAAGGCCACAGAGGCGACAGAACACTACCAGCAAATGACCCACAAGCAGACCCCCTGGAATGCAGTCGCAGAGCCCAGGAGGCCAATCCAGGAGGCCAAGAGGCTCCCCCAGGACGTGACAACCGAAACCAGGCACAAACCCGCTGCCAACAGGAAGGCAGCAATGGTGACAGGAGGTGGCAGTCCAGCGACACAGGAGGAGCAGGAGGAAAGCCAGGCCACAGTCATCAGTGTGGAGAGGGTGCAAGGAGCAGGGAGTACGGACACAGCTCGACAGGACCTGACACAACAACAACAGGGTGAGGATCCAACAGGGATTGGGGGGACGGGGGGTGATGGGCACAATGCCACACATGCACAATGAGGTGTAGCACACTGCACATCCACAAGTACCCAGGGACATGTCCCCCATCCCCGTAGCACACTGCAGCACACACACATAGCAATCACAGCACATACCATGACAATCTGGCACAAAGTGCAACACCCACACTGCAGAACAGGGGAGACAACTGGGTCAACCCAGGCGCAGAAACAGAACAATCACATTGGACAGAGCAGGGAATTGTGAGATGCACATCTACCCCTACAACCCCACATCAGCCATGTAGGCCAAATGTACACTGCCCCAACTCAAATAGCCACCACCGCCCAAATAGTCACAATGTACATTGTCACACAGTCTACATGTCGACAAGAACAAGGCGCCAACACAATGCCAACATGCAACTCCCCTTCACAATGCAGAGGGACAAACAACACCTCCAGCAGGTCTGAACAGACAACCCATCAGTGATGCCCGAGACGAACACCACACCCCCGACCCCGACGCCCTACAACAGCCCATGGACATCCCACACAACCCACCACCAGGACCAGGGCAGACAAGCTACTCAGAGGAGAACCCAGACTCTGCAACAGACCACACAGCATGAAGCACCCGCAATCACGGCTGCCTCACAACACGTCACCCACCCACACATGGCACCCCAATGCCAGGTGGCTGAATGCCAAAAGGAGGTGGCCCAACAGGTGAGGGTGTTGCCTAACCCATGGAATGCAAAGTAGAACACATACGTGGGTGTCCAATACCCTTCAGGGACCACCTACACCCCACAAAGGAGATCCACACCTCCACAGAGACACATGCACATATCATGTTGGACTGGCTACGGGCACGTGCGCCCAGCCCCTTTATTGGCAGGGCCACATGTACAGTGACGCCTGTGCTGGATGTGTGTGGGGTGAGTATAAGCCAGCCCGCACGGAGTGCTTGGTGCTGGCAACAACCTGAACAGTGGACACCAGTGCAATGGAAACAGAAAACACCAGCATAACAGAGTCAATTGCAGAGCAACATGGAGGGATCCGGAGTAAGGACAGAGGTCACCCAATATTCAGTCTGGACGTTCCGTGAGTTGCAGTGCACTGAGGTAGGGTCACTAGAGAAGAGTGCGCTCATGCAAAGGAATTGCTAGGATTGTGTCCCTTAGGGTTAGCCCTGATACAGATGCAGTGGAGAGTGGTACACCTGCATCAACTTCCTCATCAACGTCCCAGGTCTCCCACACTGCCTGAGGTGACAGTTGCATCCGCAGTCCACAGCGCAATACCCAGTATCAGATCCGGGTGTGTAGCTTGACTACCGCCACCAGTCTGCATTCCTGCCCTGGGGCTGCTGCCACCTGCCCTCCCATTGTCTGTGCCTTCTCCCGTCCACACACTTGACACATCCTCCTCCTCATGGTCCCAGGTCCTCCACACTGCATGAGGTGACATTGTTGCGCAATGTCACAACAGCACAAAACTCAATCAGTAATGGCTTGCGGTGCACTGAGTCACTGGCACCTGGAGTGCTGAGCAGGGCAGCAGGCCGATGATGGCATCCATGACAGGTCTGGGCAACTCCGTAGGTCTGTCAGGACCACCCTTTCGACTCTGGCAGATGGCGGTTGGAGGTGGTCCTTGCTGTGGTGGCGTGTGCCTCCTGCGGTGATGCGACGTCCGGGCCGGTCAAGACTCGATGCCATGTGTGGGCCCTTGTGGCTCGCAGCTGGGCCCGGAGGAGGCGGACAGCGCAGGGCCACAGACACATGGCGTTGATGACCCCAAGACCATCGCTACAGAGGCCATTCAATGTCTCAGAAGAAGGGGTTCCAGGCGTGACCAGCACAGAGTTAGTGGCCCCGGATGCACTGCGGCCGGCACAGGCACCCAGCCACGGGACGGTGACTTGCAGTGCAGTCAGATGGGCCATGCGACCTGAGCGGGTCCCCATCAATGTCCGATGTGTATGTTGCGGAGTGTTGCGGGGGACAGTGGAAGGTGTCCTCCAGGGCCTGATGCGGAAGGTCTGATGTTATCCGGAAGCAGCAAATTGAGGAGTGGAAAGCGCAACCCTCGTTGTCACCAACAATTCGGGATCAGCTACATGAGGATGAAAACTAGCCCCTATTCCATTGACACAAACGCCACCAATGTACGATCAGTGAGTGTCCATGAATGTCGGGGAACACACTTAGTGGCACAGGTGCTCAGAGGGGATGCAGTCTGCGATGATGCCGGTACACAGATGTGAACTCCAACATTGCCAAATCAAGTCTCTGTGACCTACTGGACTGCAGTGTATGCCGGAGGCAGCGGTCAGCATGGGCCCACAGCCACCTGTCGTTGGCTCGTGGGGCACAGAGTTAGTGACACAGTGGCAGTTGTCAGTAGTGTTCAATCACCTCCGTGACGATGATCCTGTTCCCTCCGGCCTGCAACGCGTCATCCTCTTACGCCCCTCCGTGCGTGCGAAGACATGTATTCAGCCTTTTGAATTACTGATGTTCAGTTCCAATTCTGTGATCCCACTCGAGCGCAGCGTAGGCCGAGGGCAGTGGTCCGCGTAGGACCACAGACACGTGTGGTTGTGATGCCATGCACAGACTTGTTGCCACCACATCGAAGGGTGTATGGTGAATAGTCCTCTGCCTTAACTAATGTTCACTGCCCTGGTGTAATCGAGACTCAGTTCCAAATGTGTGACCTACCTGACCGTGGTGTAGGCCTGAGGCAGCGGTCAGCAGGGCCCATTCACCTTGTGTCGCTGGCATAGGTTGGATGGCCCCACCGGCATGCGTAGTTCAGGTTCAGTGGCACCATGTGTAACAGGCTGGCGTTGAACAGGGTTAGTGGCACCACGTGTAGCAGGCTGGCGTTGAACTGAGTTAGTGGCACCACGTGTCGCAAGATGCCCATATGGAACTATGCCTCACTGAACTGGGGGGGTCTGGTGCTGTGGCTGCTGGCCGAGATATGGGGTCACTGCCATTCATGACTCAAGACACAGTTCCACATCTGGGACCTACTGGTCCGAAGAGTAGTCCGGGGGCGGCAGTGGAGTACGTCAACGAAAAGGGAATAAGGCGGGCCTGTGTCGTGGAGGCCTGGTGGTCTGAGCTGACTGCTAAGTTCGCGAGCCTCGGGCTTAGAGCTTGCGCTGGCACGTGGTGGGCCCTCCTTGACACATGCCGGTGTCGGAAGGTGATCAGTGTGGTCTGGCTGCGCAGGGGCGGGCCTGACGTATTCGTGGTCCAGCATGCGGGGGACCGACAGGCGCACTGCATTGCAGGCAATTCGGCTCACAAGGATGGCGTCAGCCTCGTGGCGGGGTGGGAGGCGCCGCCCTGGCAGAGACGTTGGTCTTTCCGAAAGAGGACCACGCCCAGGCCTACGTGCTTTTTATTCACACCCCTATGCTGGCGTGGCGTACGCTGGGCCATCCCACTCCGCTGACGCTTAGGGGGGGCGTAACAGGCAACATTTCCGCGATGTCCCCCACTGGCTGTTGTGACATGGTGGCGTCCACTGCCCACTACACTCCATATGCAAGCGGTGTATGTCGCCATGGATATGGGTGTGTTCTGCATACTGCGAGGTGTCCAGCACATCTCCGGCACTGTTGGCATTGTGTACTTTCCCAATCATGGTTCTACTGCATCCTTCACACATGCCTGGTTGCCACCTCTCCTCACATTCGGATATTGTGTGGCTGAGGTGCCATGCCGTTGCTGGCTCATGTTCAGGGCTTGCCCATGTGGACATTGTAAGTTGTTCTGTTGTGTCTGGTGGGTGGGCATATTGTTGTGCCTGTTGTATGTGATTTTGTGATGTGTGCATTGCCAGAGTTGTGAGTTGCATGGTTGTGGTGTTGAGGTGTGTGGGGTGTTCATTTTGGACTTGCCAAGGGGGTGTGCATTTCCCTTGTTGCCATCCTGGGAACACTGGTTGATGATGGACTGTCGGAGGATGAAGGTATCATGCACACTGGCTGTGTATTTGGAGGCGACATTGTTGGGTGTTCCACGGTGTTCTGTTGTTGCCTGTACATTGGTGTGAGACGTGTGCTTCCGGTTGCGGTGATTGTGTGCTGTGTCACCAGGGGGCACAGGTAGTACATGTGTGCTGTGTGTTGCCCCCAACACGTGCGTGCATCCTGCTATGGCGTATGGCCCTTGCTTGGTCTCCAGCAGATCCTGCGCCTTGTGTTGTACATATGGGGACTGGGGTACCAGGGTGATGGTGATGTCCAGGGCAGGTGTGGGGGACTTGTATGTGGCTGGCTGTGAGACTCCTCCAACTCTGGTGGGTGTTGGATGGGGGGTCCCAGGGGCCAACAGGTGCAGCCACGCCATCAGCTTTGTGTGGGGTGGGATGTTGGTTGTCTGCTGTGTTGTTGCCGTAGGCCTGTTAGGCGATGATGGTCAGGATGCGTAGGTTGGTTGTCCCTTTCAGCCTGTAGTGGAAGGTGACATTCTCAGGTGTTGGGTCTGTGTGGCTGGTACGTTTCCTGGGGTTCCGCTGTCTTTGTCTGCACTGCGTCTGTGTTGGTCCAGGAAGGGGGGTGTTCCGGTTGTGGGATGGGGTCCTGGGGGTGGTGGCGGTGGGTGTTGTGGCCCTCTTGGGTGTCCGGGCCACATGATGGGTGGCTCCATGGCATCTGTTGCCCTTCGGATGTGGCCCTGGGCTGTGCTCCCTTTTGTGGTGCTGGCTGCCGTCTGAGTTTACACCAGGTCAGAGCTGGTGTAGATTTAATGGTGCTAACGCACCTTATCGCCTGTTTTGTGTTTTTATCGCGGATGTGGCTGGTCGTTGTGAATGTTGAGGTGTGCTGTTGTCTCTGCTTTTGTCACGGGAACGCCTACTCTGCATCTCATTAGCGATATTTGCGAGGGTCCTCTGTGGCGATGTTTTTTGCGGCTGCTATCGCTGGTAAACTGGTGTTGTGGGCTGTTATCACGGGCTTGTGAATGGGGGTAAAGTTATCATGACTTTGGCTGCGATAAAGTGCCGTTAATTTGGCGATAGCTCCTTGTGAATATGTCCCAGAGTCTGCTGACTAACCCCTTCTGCTACCACACCAAATGATAGTGATCAGGAAAATCTCATCAGGGATCTCTTGCAAAAGGACCCCACATAATTTTTAAGAATAGACCTTTCCCCTTCTCCCTCACTTCAGTGTCTGGGTCTCCATCCTCTAGCTACAGGAATTCAAGCAATATACTGCACTATCTGGGGAAGCTCCATCAATCCTCCATCTTATACCACATATGGTTGTCACATATGGGCTCATAAATGCACACATGCACTTAACAGACAGACTGAGGGGCTGATTTTGATGTTGGGCGGAACTGCTTCCGCCAAACATGACTCAGACCTGGGACCGACCGACACCCCGCTGCCCCCCTAATTACAAGGGTGGCGTAAATAAGAGGCAGCGCCAAAATTAAGACCAGGGAAAACCTGATCTTACATGACAAAACTAGGAGAAATGCTTTATTTCTCCTCGTTTTTGCTGTTTCTGTGTGTGCTGCTTTGTGCAGCACACATAGAAACAGCAAAACGCCATCAATGATTGTTTATGTGCAAGAACGTGTCCCTTGCTGCACATAAACAATCATTAAAAAAAATTAAGATTTGCCACTTCTATGTGTGCTGCACAATGCAGCACACATAGAAGTTACAAATCGCCATTCTTGATTGTTTATATGCAGAAAGGGGAAACTTCCTGCACATAAGCAATCATTCCCTCATTGCAGGCACCCTTGCGCTATGGTGAAAGGGTACCTGCTTTGGCGCCAATGCTAAGGAAAACGAAGGGATGTGCCATATCCTTGTAAATACGACACATCCCTGTGTTTTCAGAATGGCGGAGCGTGGCATTAGGATTTTGTGCTTAACACCACGTTCTGCCATTCCCTTGCAAATATACCCCTTAGTGTTTTTGAGGCAGATGACAAAACATGTTCCCTGGTTGTTAGACCTGGCATCTTTTGGCGTGTTTCCCCAGTCTTTTTGCTTTCGGACCTCCGGGTTTTGACTCTTTTTGCTGGTTTAGTGTCTCTGCGAACGTTCTCACTGCTGTTCAGGGCACCGTATCCTACCTACGTTCCTTTGAAATAATTCTGCTGCAAGAGACATGGCTTCAGAGGCCACACCACCTAGAAGTGTTTAAAATCCATCACACTCCTGCAACCAAACTAAAGACCCTTGGCCGTAGCAGCGGAGGTCTAGCAATCTACGTATCAGCCACCAGCACAATCCGCTCTTGGGATCAAGTAAGTGCTATCCCAGGGCTCCAGGTAGTAGGCACCTCACTTAGAACCCCCAACGGCCAGTCAAGAAGTCTAACCTTGATGAATGTCTACATCCGCCCAAATTCGGCCTCTAGGTCAGCACTAACTGAGGAGCTGACTTCAATGGTACTAAATGTGGGACCTGGAAATCCCAATATAGACATTTTAGTCTCAGTACACTTTAATATGTGGCTGATGTCCAATCTTCATCCTAACGATATAACTGAGGAGCTGACTTCAATGGTACTAAATGTGGGATCTGGAAATCCCAATATAAACATTTTAGTCTCAGTACACTTTAATATGTGGCTGATGTCCAATCTTCATCCAAACGATATAACGCAGCCGCAGGAAGGCGACTGGGCTATTCCACCGCAGGATCGCTCCGGGTGGGGGAAAGTAGACCCAAGGAACGGGCCCTTCAAGGTAATTTGGAAAATCTTGGTCTAAGAGCCCTTAATGGCCGCTTTCTTCCAGACAAGCTACCTGGTCTCTCTTACCTAACCAACACCGGGGCCTCCCTGATTGACTGCTCATTTGCCATCCTCCCTCTACTGAATCAAGTCAAAATGGACAGTAATCATCATCCCCAGAGCTTTCCCTCAACATTAGGCTGTTGCAACACGATATGGCAGTGGACCAAGACTTTGAAATCCATACCATTAACTTAAAACGTATTAAGTGCACTGTTAACAATCTCCCGACCTTGGCGAAAGAAGCCAAGCAACTACTTGTTAACATCTACGAGACCCACTCGCCAACTTGTCAGCATTTTCAGAAAAATTGTCGGCCCGGTTCGCAAGACCAATAGAGAGCAAATCCAGGACGCCGGCCACAAAAGTGAATCTGTCCACACAAGCGAAATTCTCCGCTCCCGCAATACGATCCGTAAAACAAAGTATAAATCGGTTGTGGCGAAAAATCAAAATGACACCAATGGATCCAAAAATAATAAGTAAACTAAGAGAGGCTCATTGACATCCGAAGGTGGCCAAACGTGAACATCAAAGGAACGCCTGTAACTCATTCTGTGCCAAACTACTACAAGACATAAGGACTAGCAACTCTGCTAGGTTCTGGTGCACCATAAACGGCCTAAGGGGCGTGCCTCCCAAAGTAGCCTCCTCTAATATCTTGGAGTCGGAGTGGTACCTCTTTCTACACGACCATTTCAATGTCCTTCCACTGGCAAAACCGGAACTGTGAGCAGATTGAAGACCCTGAGGGTAGCACGGCCCAGGAGGTCCAAGCCACTATTCACGACAAGTCACCCCTTAGGCTCTCTTTTACAGAGGCATCAATCCGAAAGCAAATTGCAAAGGGACGAAAGGATAGGGCCCTTGCTTGGCCCAGGTGGAATACCACCAACCCTATATAAGGATGATCCAGCTTTCTGGGCCACTCAACTAGCCCTGCTTTACTTATCTATTCTAGAAAAGAGCTCCATCTCGGCCTCATGTGGCGATTCTTGCTCCAATTTTTAAAGGCAGCGATAAAAAATCTCCAGGGAACTACTGCATGATCGCCTTAATCATCGATGAAGCCAAGTATTTCGCAGGCGCACTGCTGGACTCCCTACGATCATGGGCTGAGTCACATTCAATCATACCACCAAACCAGACAGGATTCACAAGTAACACTGGGACATCAGTAAATCTTATCACACTCTCTTTCTTGATCGACCAGGCCAAATCTAACATTAGTCCCATATATATGGGCTTTATAGACTACAAATCTGCCTTCGACAGGGACAACAGACGGAAGCTGTAGCAGAAACTTTCCCTGCTCAACATTCCAAACAGCCTACTCAGTGCCCTGCAGCTTTTGCATCATGACACATGGATCAGGATCAAGATCAGGGATGGTTTGCGCCTGTCACAACCCATAATAACAACACAAGGCCTTAAGCAAGGTTGTGTCCTTGCTCCTAAGCTTTTTCACCTATTCTTGTCCGACCTCTCTCGAGTTCTCGACTCATTCAATTCACATCCACCCAAACTGGCCGGTCTCCGTCTATCCAACCTACTCTATGCTGATGACCTGGTTCTTCTCAGCCATACAAAGATTGGCTTACAACGTCTCCTGGATGCGACCACCACATACTCCAACAGGAATGGCTTACTGATAAATAAAAAGAAAACCAGAATCCTCACGGTCCGTACAACTGGGACCAAAAAGCCTGTATGGTCCCTACACCAGGAAAGAATAGAAGCAACCAGATGCAACAAGTATTTAGGCGTCTTCTTCAATAACAACGGCAGGTACGCGAGCCAGCTAGCGGAACTAAAAAAGTAAGGTTTCACGCTTTTGCACTTAGATCCATCTACAAAAGACTAAATGGCCCCTCCTTTGCTCCAATCCTCTAGGTGGCGAAGGCAAAGGCTATCCCAACCCTAACATATGGGTGTGAGGCTCTGAAAGGGCGGGACAGCGGGCAACTGGACAAAGTAGTCGCAAAAATCTATAGAACGATCATCCAGCTTCACTCTTATACATCACCAGAACAAATTAGACAGGAATTTGGCATCTGCAGACAGGCACTGGCCCATATGGTGGCCTTGGTAATAAGCTGCCACAAGCTTAGGGCATCTAAGGAAGGCACTCTGGCCCACAACTTATGGATCCACTTGAATACAAGCTGTAGGTCAGCAGGTTACCATTACCTGTCCTGTGCCCTCAGTTCTCTCGGCTTGACTCCCCTTTGGGACCCACATGTCAGCCAACATGAATTTAAGAGGTTAGCAAAATCAGTATGAACCGACTTTCCTCAATAGAAGACAGGGTCAGCCTCTCTGTACGGAATCATAATTGGTAGACCCTACGCACCTATAGACAACTGAAACCCCAATGCTACCTAACGAATATTCTCAACAAACACATTAAGCTTCAGTTTCTAAAGCTGAGAATGGGGGTGATCCCCCTATCCTGTCACTTCCCAAAATGGAAAAGAGGCTGTCTCAGGAAATGTGTCGGCTCTGCAGCCAACACAAGGAGGACATAATACACGAAATATGCCTTTGCCCCAATCTCTTAGAAGATAGAAGGGCTCTGCTACGAAGGGGTTGGATTGCAAAAGACATAAGATCATGCAGAGGAGCAGTCCTGGCTTGTTTCGACCCCTCGAATACTACCCTGAATGGTGCCTTGGTCAGATTCATGGATCGCTTTACCAAGAAGCTAGAGGAGGCGAGATGTGAACGCGATGGACAGACAGGTAACCTGCCCCCTCGCCCTCACTGAGTCCATCGCCTCCGGTCATTGACCAACAGACATGCTTTCGACTTCCAATCAAGAGGAGTTTATTTTTATTTTTTTTCACATAACTTCTCCCCCTTCATTTAGGAAGATGCCAAACTCTCTTCTTCAAACGAATATTATCTACATAGTATCCCGGACGGTGCATCATGCAATAGAGGCTTTTATGTTGCAATTATTTATTTTTTTAATTCTCAACTGTTTAAGCTAAAATGTAATGCATTTTTAGACTTTAGGTTTTAACGATGTTCATCACTTTTACTGTCAAAGCCAGTATCTAAGGACATAACGATGCTTTTAACTTCATTGTCAAAGTCAGTACCTAACGAATGAACCTCTGTCTTTGTATACTGTTGCAAAGGTTTTTTAACAAATCATGCAATAAAGTAATATATCGCACTGCTGTTCAGTGTTAAAGTGCAAGTGCTCCTGTTGTAAATTGTTATTATGGATTGGTGTTTCCATGATTGGCATATTTGATTTACTGGTAATTCCCTACTAAAGTGTATAGAGTGTGCCAGGGCCTGTAAATCAAATGCTACTAGTGTGCCTGCAGCACTGATTATGCCACCCACATGAGTAGCCCTGAAAAGGTATCTCAGACCTGCCACTGCAGGGTCAGCGCGCAGTTTGTAACTGCCATGTCGACCTGGCAAGTACACCCACATGCCAGGGCCTGATCTTCCCATTTCTTACATATAAGTCACCCCTAAGGTAGGTCCAAGGTACCCCTGTGGGCAGGATAATGTGTATGTTAAAGGTAGGACATGTACTGGTGTGTGTGTGACATGTCCTGGTAGTGAATTACAGTGCATTTCGTTTTTCACTATGGAAAGGCTATCTGTTCCATAGAGTAGAATGGGAGTTTTGCTTATAACATCTAATAAGCATAACTTCCCTTTGGGACAAGATAGGGAAATGGAGTTTAGTATGCCTGGACTCCAAATGTAAAAATGCATCTTTTAGTAAACATGATTTTTATGTTCTGTGTTTGAAAATACCACTTTTAGGAAGTAGGTATTTTCTTGCTTAGCCATCCTGTGTGCCTCTGCTGGGTTTGTGGATTGACTATCTGGCTTTGGAGTGACAGGGGCTGGGGAAAGCATTCTCTTCAGACAGCCACTGGGGGGGATTAAGGTGTGTCCTGCCTTACCTGGATGAGTCAGGGCTGGGCTGAATAGACCTGGGCTGCATTTAGAGTAGTGGAAGGAGATTTCCTTGCACCTGAAGGGGCCTGCTCTGCCTTGAAGAATGCTGTCTCCACCTCCTGCCAGGAAGCTGGGCCAGAGAGGACATAACTGGTTTGGACTAAGCACAGACACTCTCTGCCTGAGAAAACAAAGGAATGTGAGTATAAATTTGGGGGCCCAGACCCCAGAATTTTAGAACTTGCTGGAATGAAGGAACCTGCCAAAAAGAAGAGCTGCCAAGAGGAGTACTGCCCCTTTGCTGTGTTGTTGCTTTGTTGGGTTGGGCTGCTGTTGCTGCTTCTGCCTTGGGCAGTGAAAGGACTGCACTGAACTTTCTTTACTTCTGCTGATTATCTCCAATGGCTTGATGTAGAGCTTGCCTCCGGTTCTGAAGTCTCAGGGACTACTAAGACTTCATCAACCTCTGGGTACCGCTTCTGGAACCGCTGTTTCAGTTGCCACAGAAAAGGGAAAAGCAACCGACTCCGTCACTGACTCCATTGCTGGTTCCGTCTCCTGAAGGCACCGCCGCATCTCGCACCGCAACCCTGGTCTCACCGACAATGATGGCCGTGGCCACCACCACAGAGCCGCTGCTTGCACCGTGACCTGTGGGCACTGCACTCCGCACCGCCTCGCTTCACTTCGCCGCCCTGGTCTCACCGATGCTGTCGCTGCACGCTGACCGTGACTTCCATAGCCACATTGTGACTTGGGGGCACCACTCGTAAGTCACACGATGCACCGCCCGACCCACACCGCAGTCCGGACCGACCAACGTCAGCTTCCCGCAACCAGCTCTGTCGCCTGCACCGTGATCTGTCAGCACCGCATCGAGCACCGTCTTTACTCTGCACCGCAGCCCTGGTCTCACTGATGCCACTGGACGACTGTCACCGAGCCGCTGCCTGCACCGTGCCTTGAGGGCACCGCATGCTGCACCGCTACGCATCACAACCGCGATGGCTGCCACGACCGGCTCGCACCAGTGTGTCGGCCACAACACAAAAGGTACTGTTTACGAGTCTTTCGACCCCCATGACCGTCGAGGTCAGACGAAACTGTTGGATTCTTTTGTTTACAGCACCGCAGTAGCACCTGATGGAGCTACCGACTTCAAGGAACTGTGTGTTTAAAGAATTCTTGCAAAGTGCATATTTTTAAAGTACTGTATGTTGGATTTTTGTCATGTTGGTCTTGTTTTGGACATATAAAAATATTGGATATTTTTCTAACCTGGTGTGGTGTGCTCTTGTAGTGTTTTCACTGTATTACTGTTGGTTATGTGCAAATGCTTTACATACTGCCTCTGAGATAAGCCTGACTGCTCATGGCAAGCTACCAAGGGGGTGAGCAGGGGTTATTTTAGGAGTGTAACTCCCTTATCCTGACTAGAAGGAAGGGTCCCTACTTGGACAAAGGTGCAAACCATTGCCAAGTAGAGACCTCCATTTCTAACACTGCTTTTATTTTTAGTTCATGGTAGTAAGTTAAGGCAGTGCTTATTTCAAAACCTCTCGATACTATATTAGGAAAGTAGGCTTCTGAAGGTGGTAATGTGTAACAAGAATATTTGCGCTTAGTCTTTGTATTGCATTTTATATTTGGAAAACACAAAAAATAGTCCTTGGGTCTAGTTGAATATGAAGAGGTTGGGGTATCCCTTTTTTAGGACGATTCCCCTCACTCACCCATAGGTGGCATGCTTCATCATAGGGGATCTCCTCGCACTACGAACCGGGTCGTAGTGCAGGCTACAACCCCCTCTCTGAGAGGGAGGAGCTCAGGAATGTTTTAATAGAGATGGCGAGGTAGACTAAACCTCTAGATGAGCAGGGTGTGTGGAGGGGCTGAGTGAAAAAAGTGAAAAAGTGATTAAAACTAACTCTATGATATGCTCAGCAATTTTAATGTTGCATTCATAGGTCAGGATTAAAAAGATATAGCTCAGACAAAGGGATATTTAATCTGTCAGGGCTGGTGAAAAGGTCGACATGTTTCAGCCTGACGCTCCCCGTAGGGATGCAAATGCAAAAAAAACAATTGATGGACGGAATGCTGGACAATGCAAACATTCACCCCCAGTCACAAGGATCTGGGTTAAATCCATCATTCTTTGCTCACCACACCACCCCAGTTTGGACCCAGCCATATGCAAATCAGTCTTGGCCCTGTTCCTTGTGGGAACAGTCCAGCCCGAACTGCCAAGCCAGGTCCTCCCTGGACTGGAAACAAGCATCCTGGAACCAGTTTCAGGGCATCACCCTTCATCAGCCAGGCTAGCTTGAATCCAGTGGTATAGTGAGCACCGGTCCCACGTCTGGGCATACCCTTCCCACTTAGGGCGACAAATGCAAAAGAAACAATTGATGGACAGAATGCTGGACAATGCAAACATTCACCCCCAGTCACAAGGATCTGGGTTAAATCCATCATTCTTTTGCTCAACACACCACCCCAGTTTGGACCCAGCCATATGCAAATCAGTCTTGACCCTGTTCCTTGTGGGAACAGTCCAGCCCGAACTGCCAAGCCAGGTCCTCCCTGGACCGGAAACAAGCATCCTGGGACCGGTTTGAGGGCATCACCCATTATCAGCCAGGCTAGCTTGAATGCAGTGGTATAGTGAGCACGGGACCCACGTCTGGGCATACCCTTCCCACTTAGGGCGACAAATGCAAAAGAAACAATTGATGGACGGAATGCTGGACAATGCAAACATTCACCCCCAGTCACAAGGATCTGGGTTAAATCCATCATTCTTTTGCTCACCACACCACCCCAGTTTGGAACCAGCCATATTCAAATCAGTCTTGACCCTGTTCCTTGTGGGAACAGTCCAGCCCGAACTGCCAAGCCAGGTCCTCCCTGGACCAGAAACATGCATCCTGGGACCGGTTTCAGGGCATCGCCCTTCATCAGCCAGGCTAGCTTGAATCCAGTGATGTAGTGAGCACGGGACCCACGTCTGGGCATACCCTTCCCACTCAGGGCGATAAATGCAAAAGAAACAATTGATGGACGGAATGCTGGACAATGCAAACATTCACCCCCGGTCACAAGGATCTGGGTTAAATCCATCATTCTTTTGCTCACCACACCACCCCAGTTTGGACCCAGCCATATGCAAATCAGTCTTGACCCTGTTCCTTGTGGGAACAGTCCAGCCCGAACTGCCAAGCCATTTCCTCCCTAGACCGGAAACAAGCATCCTGGGACCGGTATCAGGGCATCACCCTACATCAGCCAGGCTAGCTTGAATCCAGTGGTGTAATGAGGACAGGACCCACGTCTGGGCATACCCTTCCCACTTAGTGTGACAAATGCAGTTCGGGCTGGACTGTTCCCATTGGGCACAGGGTCAAGACTGATTTGCATATAGCTGGGTCTAAACTGGATTGGCATGGTGAGCAAAAAGACGATGGATTTAGGCCCAGATCTCTGTACTGGGGTGAATGTATGACATCGTTCTGCATTCTTTCCATCAATTGTTCTTTTTGCATTTGTCACCCCGAGTGGGACGGGTATGCCCAGATGTGGGTCCCGTGCTCTCCATGCCACTGGAGTCAAGCTATCCTGGCTGATGAGGGCTGAAAGCCCAAAACCGGTCCTAGGATGCTTGTTTCCAGTCCAGGGAGGACCTGGCCTGGCAGTTCGGGCTGGACTGTTCCCATTTGGCGCAGGGTCAAGACTGATTTGCAAATGGCTGGGTCCAAACTGGAATGGCATGGTGAGCAAAAAAACGATGGATTTAGGCCCAGATCTCTGTACTGGGGTGAATGTATGACATTGTTCTGCATTCTGTCCATCAATTGTTGTTTTTGCATTTGTCATCCCGAGTGGGACGGGTATGCCGAGACGTGGGTCCCGTGCTCTCCATGCCACTGGAGTCAAGCTATCATGGCTGATGAGGGCTGAAAACCCGAAACCGGTCCTAGGATGCTTGTTTCCAGTCCAGGGAGGACCTGGCCTGGCAGTTCGGGCTGGACTGTTCCCATTGGGCTGAGGGTCAAGACTGATTTGCATATGGCTGGGTCCAAACTGAACTGGTATGGTGAGCAAACAAATGATGGATTTAGGCCCAGATCTCTGTACTGGGGTGAATGTATGACATTGTTCTGCATTCTGTCCATCGATTGTTCTTTTTGCATTTGTCAGCCCGAGTGGGACGGGTATGCTCAGTAGTGGGTACCGTGCTCTCCTTTCCACTGGAGTCAAGCTATCCTGGCCGATGAGGGCTGAAAGCCCGAAACCGGTCCTAGGATGCTTGTTTCCAGTCCAGGGAGGACCTGGCCTGGCAGTTCGGGCTGGACTGTTCCCATTGGGCGCAGGGTCAAGACTGATTTGCATAAGGCTGGGTCCAAACTGGAATGGCATGGTGAGCAAAAAAACTATGGATTGAGGCCCAGATCTCTGTACTGGGGTGAATGTATGACATTGTTCTGCATTCTGTCCATCAATTGTTCTTTTTGCCCCCGTAGAGATGCAGTGGCTTTCATCAGGATCAAAAAAGTGTAAAAGAATTTTAATAAACGTGACCACTTGGAATGCCTTGAAACAGTGGAAAAAGATGTGTATGCCATGGTCACTTTTTGCATCTTAGACGGAATTGTACAGAAATGGAGAAATTTAAGAACCATGCACAGAATTTGGAGCAACAACTATTGGAACATCAGAATCCACGGACCCTGATAAAGTGATCGATCAAAAGAGGCAAGAACAACAATTGGGAAGCATTATTGGAAGCTCGTCCTTACAAAGAAACTTCAGATCGTTTGATTTGCGTGAGCACGTTCAGCAATAGGTCTAGCCTCATACAGAAATCCATTGTTATAAATTGGAAAATCTTAAACAAAGGATCACGTCTTCTTCCCAAACCTATGTTTGCTTTTAAACGTAGCATGAACTTGAGAGATAAATTGGTGCATACTAGACGATGCACCAAGCATACTAATGACCAAAATACTCTCTGGGATCAACAACCAGTCAAAGGGCATTTTCCGTGTGGATCTTGTAGCGTCTTTGCTCAGACTGAACATATCACACACATTGACATATGCACACAACAACCTTGGATTCTACAGAACCATACGAATTGCAACTCTGACAACTTTATTTATTTAATCACATGTCCTTGTGGCCTGAGATATGTAGGATTGACTACCAGGAAAGTTAAGATCAGTATCTCAGAGCACAAAAGTACAATCCGATGTAAGAAGATAACTACCAAGTTGACAACACACTTCAATGACATGGAACATGGCCCTGACGACCTTACATTGAAGGTACTGGATAAACCAGACACCTCACAACCAATTGCCAATATGACTCAATTTTTGTTTAAAAGGAGCAGCGCTGGGTTTTTAGACTTAAGAGTGACAGCCAGGGCCTCAATGACGACATTCCTTGGTTCTCACTGTCTTGCCCATAGTGTTACCCCCTTGTCTTCCACCTCTGGGTTTATGTCATCATGTCTGATAGTTCAATTCTCTCAACATCAGTGCTCTTTCTATCATTTATTAAACAATAGCCTTGTTGTCATGGATATGATTAATGAGCTGTATATTTAGCGCTTGTTTTTTTACAAATAGCTCATTGTGCGACGTAGTTTGATTCATACGGTCCCTTACTGCTACTTACAGTTTTGGTGGCCTGTTTTGAACAATTATATCACCTCTGGATCCACAATGCAAATTTTAGGGTGATGAGAAATGACAGATTACACAAGGTAGTTTCACGGATCACTCTGGGACTACATTTCCCATGATCCTGTGAACATGCACCTTGTGACGAGGACCTCCTTCCCCTCCACAGTGAGGCACGACTGACTTCATCACGTGGAGGGCGGGCCTTCGATGCACACGGAAATCAAGAGGCAGCCTTATGCCCGTTCCATCACCGGGGACAGGACTATTTTGAGTCCGTTTGACTCCGTGTAAGGTACGTTCTCATTTGTTACCAGATGCTAATGTATAATTGGCTAGTGGGGATCAATGGGTCAGACCCATAACATGCCGTGATTTATGACTTCACGGATATGTGCACGGTAATCCGAAACAATGCCGTGTAAACAGCTTCTTTGACCCGTTGCAATACACATGCATGGTTATCTACATTGCGAGTTTTGGATATGTTGCTTCACATTCATCAGCTTGACTGTGCAGACACTTATTTAATTTTACATAAATGTTGCGCACAAACGTGTTTCAGACCTTCTGCATTATTCAATATGTAAATACATGCATGGTTAGTAGTTCTGTTTTTAGTGACTCTGTTCAGATTCAACTATACAACTTTGTCGATACTTACATGGTTTGATTGATGTCACATACACAGCCCTTTTGACCTATCATAACATATTGTCTACATACACATGTATGGTTCTTTGTTTTGTGGGCGGTGGTGACTCATCCTCTCTGTCTGGCATTATGGCTTGTTTTCTATTATAACAAACCACTTCTAGGTGTTTACATAGGTATTGGATGCCGCCTTGAGTTTGTCACACCGAGGTTCTAGGTATCCTTGGGCTCACCCGACATTGTGGGTAGGTTCCTTTTTGTTATCTTATCAGATTATGTGGCATGCATATTTAACAGAGGCATGCATATGAGGGGTTGTGGGTTTTAACTCTGGTTGAAAGTAATTATTCTGTTTCTCTTTCTAGGGAGCTCCCTGACCAGTACAACCCAAGTTTAAGTGACATATCACTCCATCCACTGGTTTGGTATACACATCTTTTTCCACTGTTTCAAGGCATTCCAAGTGGTCACGGATATAAAAATTCTTTTACACTTTTTTGGTCCTGATGAAAGCCGCTGTATCCCTAAGGGGAGCATCAGGTGGAAACATGTTGACCTTTTCACCAGCTCTGACAGATTGGATCTCCCTTTGTCCGAGCTATATATTTTTAATCCTGACCTATGAATGCAACATTAAAATTGCTGAGCATATCATAGAGTTAGTTTTAATCACTTTCTCGCTTTTTTCACTCACCCCCTCCACACACCCTGCTCATCTAGATGTTTAGTCTACCTTGCCATCTCTATTAAAACATCCCTGAGCTCCTCCCTCTCAGAGAGGGGGTTGTAGCTCGCACTACGAGCAGGTTCGTAGTGCAAGGAGATCCCCTATGATGAAGCATACCACCTAAGGGTGGGTCCTAAGAAAGGGATACCCCAACATCTTAATATTCAACTAGACCGAGGGGCCATTTTTTGTGCTTTCTAGTTATTTAGTGGGGAATCGGCCCCCGCCGGTCTTTAAAATTCCTCTGGTTCTACTATTTTGTTTTGTATTTTATAATGCCAGTGATGTGTTCAGTTTTTTGCTCTGTTTCATGTTTGTCCTGCTTTACTGCAATGCAATAGTGTTTTGTACTGTGTTAAGTTATGTTCTGGTGTGTTTTGCCTTATGTGGTGCTCTGTGTATGTTATTGCATTTTTTTTGATTGTTTGTTATTCTTACTCTTTAACTGTTTAAGACTCTAGTCAGCCTACAATTGCAGCCGAGACTTGTTGTAAATTAGCATTTGCAGTTCGAACTTTATTTGATATGACCCTGGATCTCAACTCAACATTGCCTTTTGAGGGGTCAGGCTTGCTGGCACGCCATGAAACGTGGGAACATTTGCAAAAGGCACATGTCTAATTCACCCCATTTTTGCAATTCATTTTCAGCCAGTGAAACACTCATGTTCCCATTGCTTGAACTCAGGTCCCTGGCTTCCCTTCTCACGCAGATTCAGCACTTGGAATAATGACCACCAGCATTGTGCCTCTAGTATCATCCAGACTGTACATTTTTTGTAAAAGGCAGTGGAGCATTCAAATGCACTGCTCTGACTGAATATCATATCAGTAGTATAACAGGATACCTTTAATTATCACTTTAAAAGTGACAGGTCCCAGGCCCCCGAAATGATAATGACAATGACATAAATGACGTAGTTGGGTGTGCAAGAGAGCTCCCTGGAACTGAGGGTTGTGTGGGATGTGTCGTGTGTGCTGAGAGCATGTGCGCACATTTAGAGGGCTGTGTTAGATTCCCAGCACAATATGTTTTGGGTTGTGTAAAATTGTGGCCCTAGCTGTGTGTGCACAAAAGTGTCTGAGTCTAAGAGGGCCTGCATGGGCATGTTAAAAACCAGGTCTGCAGAGATGTGCCAGAAGGGGTGTGGTTCTCAACAAGAGGAGTTAAGAATAAGCAGACAGCCTAAGTCCCCATCCCTCAGCCTCCTGGCTGGTTGACACAGAGGGTTGGTGAAAGGTTGGTTTTAAAAAAACAAAAGGAAATCTTCATGCTTCTGGACAGCGTGGAACAGCACGGGTGTGTCCCTCCTTAGACCACGGGCTCTAAAATTTGACAGTCATAGCCATATTGTGGAGGGAAGCTTTTGTAAAGGGCCGATAAGTGTGAACAGCAAACCAGGGGGGTGGTTTCATGCACTAAATTACCAGAATGGAGCAAGAAGGGTGTATCCAAGTTTAGAGCAAGACATGTAAAAAGCTGTAAGCTTGAGAGGCCTTGACGCAGAAAGCCTGTGTAAGGGTTAGATAAGTGTCCTGTACGCCCTAGGCTATTACATGCAGCATATGACTAGACTGCAATGAGGGTGTATCCCATCTTAGAGCAGTGCCTCTAAAAACTGTGAGGCAGTTTCTGGACGCAGGAAACCCTTGTAACGGTCAGATAAGTATGGCCAGCACTCCAAGGGGTTTCGTGCAGATACGCCTTTTCTACAAGACTTGCTACCACCACCCTTATTATCTATGCTACCCGGCCTGTCAATGCACACTTCAAATAATGACCTTTCAAACTTTTTTTTTTGTGTGCTTTCACAAGAGCAAGCAGGTAAGGCTAAGTTAAACCAAACCCTCAACACCTATCTCTGTGCCCACACCTCACCAGAGTATGGCCTATTCATAATTATCAAACGCCCGCCTGACACATGTATGACAAGGCCACCCCAAGCACAACTCTTTACACAAGCAGTTCCAGAAACAGCCCCAAATCATCTGTTGTGCTTTTGAGGACCTCAAGGAGAAAAAGAATGGCTCAGAATAACAAGGCGCAGAATGGTGTTGCAGGTTTTGCTGAGCTGCAGGTAAATAACTAAGATGGTACAATGTTATGGTCTTAAGGGTGCATTTAAAAGTATTGGTGGGGAATGCATTTAATGTGAATGAGGCTGGTATAGAGTAGCACAGGTTTGCATCCTTTAGGCTTTAAATAATGTTTAATGCAATGTGGGAGATTGCCTAATGTGAATAATGTTAGGGGCCTAGAGGTGGCATGTGGGTTTAGTTTTAAAATGTCACTTAATGCAATGCGGGAATGGATTTAATGTGAATAATGTTGCTTGTTTTGTAGGGTGTCCCAGAAAACACAGGTTTAACGTTTTAAATAATGCTTAGCGCAATGTGGCAGTCTATTTAAGGTGAATGACCCTACAGGCTTTGAGTATACACAGGGCTGCAATCTTGCTTAAGATTTTCACCGCACCTAGAAATATTGTACAGGGGCCTAAGGCATGCAAATATGTTAAACAATTTACATATTGAAAAAATGTACTCACCCAATTGTGGCCTTTGTGTGGTCGCATGGTTGGGGCCCTGTTGTTGACTGATTCTCCGGAGGATTTGAGGGTCCTGAGCTTGCTTCTCCATGAGGGGCTCGGGGTGGTGTTGGGGAGTTGATCATGGGACAGGCAGTGTCACTGGGGACGTTGTCAAGGGTAGGACGTCTGATCCACTGACCCCGGCGTTGATATGCAGGGGCTCTGGTGTTGAGGTCTGAGTGGTGAATAGGCTGTGGAGGGGCCCAAGGCTTAAAGCTCCTGCTGTAGCCCTCGAGCTCTCATAGGTTTGTGTTGGGCTCTGGGGGTCGTATGCAACATGGTCCGAGGTGTTGCGATGTGGTGTCCCCAAGGTTTTTTAAAATAAGGGCCCAGGAGCCAGCAGCTGGCCGGGGCTGAGCTCTGGGGCCATGTGCATGCTGGTCTGGTGTGGGGCTCGAGGCCTCAGGGATTTAAAAATTAGGCCCCCAGAGCATGCTGCGTGTTGGGCGGTGCTCTGGGGGCTTGTGAGGCAGGGTCCATTGTGGGGCTTGAGGCCCTCATGTATTTTAAATAATGCCCCAGAGCACGCTGTGGTCCGGCGTTGCTCTGGGGTCCAGGGACATCTGCGTCATGGTCCGAGGTATGGGGTTTGACGGCCCCAATGTATTTTTAGAATAAAAAGCCCCAGAGCCCCATGTGGTCCTGCCAGTGCTCAGGGGGCCCAAAGTAGGTGTTTACAACCCCAGAGCCTGATGGGGGCCTGCCGGTGCTCTGGGGTGAGTTTGAGGGCCGTTCTGATGTGGGGAGCAATGTCCCCAAAGGATTTTAAAAAATAAAAGCCCCCCAGAGCCCGCTGTGGTCCGTGCGGTGCTCCGAGGGTTGGGAGGGTGCTTGGTGCGGGCCTTTTCTAGGGCTTCGTGGACCAAAGCCTCTGTTTATGCCCCCAGAGTCCGAGGTCCACGTCCGGGGCTCTGGGGGGCTTGCGGGGTGGTGCTGGCTGGTCCCGGGTTGGGGCACAGGGGCCCAAAGCCAGCTTTACAGCCCAAGAGACCGCTGCCGAGGTGCTTGGCTATAGGGCGGCTGTGACTGGGAGTGTTGACAATCCGGCCCTCCGAGTCTGCATAACCATAGCGGAACTCAGGGGGCTGCAGCATGAACGGCCTCACGACCCACGAGGGTCAACATGCTGTAGCAATGGTGGCAGAGATAGTAAGCTTCCTCATCGAAGGGAGGAAAGTCCCACTCATCCGCGACGTTTGCGATGTCTCTCATTGATGACATCACAGTGGGGGACGGGCTTTTCCTCCCTTCGGATGAGAAAGGCCTCACAGGTGACGTCAGCGGGGCACTGCAGCAGCGCAGGGAACTCCCATCAGGTATTCCTCTACGGACACAGGTGGATGACTATAGAGACCCAGGGACGCTGCTAAAGGCAGTTCCCGGGGCTGTAAGCATGCATTTAAGATTTTAACTTATTGTACTGCCCCACTGGTATTTGGCTGCGTCTGGCCATTCAACCAGATATATAACACAAGTAACATTACGCATACAACAAGCCAGGGCTGGTGGCTTTGTCACTGTATGTTAGTTGCATAAGATAAATAAGTAACAACTATGGCAGCAGTGTATACCATATTAAAAATGCTGCAGTTGTGAAATGATGAGACTCTGAAAGAAGTATACAGAGTCATTTTGAAGTTACATTAAAGGCAGTAAGTGGTAGTACTGCTGCAGAATGAAGAATTTTTTTTTCTTTCATTATTTGAAAGCACATGGTGTAACGTACCTTGCCAGCAGCAATTTCCAGTCCCACCAAATGATAAAAGAAAGAAATAAAAATAGATAATTGTTAACTTAATACCTGAGAATAATGTTCTTCGTGGGGAGAGATAGGCATTTTGTATAGTGGAGGTTTTAAAATGATCATAAAACTGCATATAGGATTAATATGCCTGGTGCATAGTATGTGTACCATGTAGACCACAAAGTACATAGGGGCAGATCTACAAGAAAGTGCCGCAGCGTGGCGCTGCAAGCCCTTTGGCTGCGCCACGCTGCGGCACTTTCAGAGCACAGGAATGCGACATATTTACAAGAATATGTCGCATTCCTGTGCTCTCCCCTGCGCTGGCGCACAAACAGCTGCCAAGCGCCGGCGCAGGCACCCTTGCACCATGGTGCAAGGATGCCTGCGCCATGGGGAGATTGTTTCTGTGCAGGAAGGGGCACCTTTCTGCACAAAAACAATCAGTACAGGCTTTTTCCTCTTTCAATGCGTGCTGCAGAATGCAGCACGCATTGAAAGAGGAAAAAA
The DNA here is from genome assembly GCA_963921515.1 of Calotriton arnoldi. Lineage (NCBI taxonomy): Eukaryota > Metazoa > Chordata > Amphibia > Caudata > Salamandridae > Calotriton > Calotriton arnoldi. Next base: position 428,803 of record CAWUFW010007562.1, read on the forward strand.
CGAGGAGAAATGAAAACATTTCTCCTCGGTGCGCCTCGCTACGCCACCTCTAGGGTGGCGTAGCTTTCAGACGCATCTCCAGAGTTACGATTTCTCGTAATTCTGGAGATGTGTCTTGTTCCATGGGTGTTGCGTGGGAACACCCACAGCAACACCCATGGAACGCCCCTTCACCGCAAAGTGCTGCGTGTGAAGGGACGGTATTTACAAGGAGAGGAAAAGTCACGCATGGTGGCTTTTCCTCTCCTTGTAAATATCAAGGAGCCCCCTGCGCCACCAGTACGTCACGAAAAGTGACGTACTGGTGGCGCAGAAAGCTTGTAAATCTGCCCCAAATAATGTAAATAGGTCCCTGAGTTACTGTTTTTCCTAAGAGATATCCTTTTACTACTTGCAGTTTATAAGTTAAAATTCTAACATAGTACGCTGAATTATTGACTGGTGCCTGAGAACAGCATGCTCAATGTATAATATAGATTAGTGCCTAGATTAATGTTGCACAAGGGGCGTCATGGGGGTAACAAATAGCACCCGCAAATATATGTTTACGTTTTGATTTCTGCGTTTATGCGTCTCCAAACTTTAAATGCATGGTTTACCAGTAGGGGTGTCAGGTATTCCTGCAGCTTGTAGACCTCTGGCTTATGTAACATTTCCTATACACGGATTTACACACGTATGTGTTATTGTCTCTCTCTGTAATATGCATATGTTGCAAAATGCACTGACACCCTGCGCTGGTATGAGGGTCATTATATAACTAATTAAGTACATCTGAAAGATTGTGGGGGTGAAATGTCTCTTTTGTATTACCAGAGTCCCAACTATTTACAAACGGTGAATGTTCATGTAGACAGAGCTTTATGCATTATGTACTATTGCTTTCTGAGGATGTGTAACAAATGGTAATTCAGTGTTTAATTAGAGTTATTTTTAAAACAGCCCTGTCTGCTCTACCCCTGCAGGATCTCCCTGAAATAAATATAAGTGATGAAGAAATGCTCGCTTTATACCAAGGTATGGGTAATTAGAGTTCTATAGTTTTGAGCCTCTTTGTAACCAGGGTGTCGCAGCACCGTCGTTTTTCTAATTGTATTCTCATGTATTGGTGTTTTTACAGGTTATGACGCCGAAGTACAGATGTCGGTCAACGCTCTACAACAGATCCTGGATGGGCAAGACGCTAATTATAGCGTACAACATAATCCTACTCTTACAGGTAAACGGTGTGTAAGCCTTAGGATGTGATAGCCCAAAAACCCATAGGGGACCTCTAGGAGGGCTCCTCAAAAGGGCTGCTAGGGGGTAGTCTGTATACTGTAAAGGTGACTCTGTTATTTTTTTTTCTTTACAGGTCCCGTAGAGGCATTCAAGGATGGTAGTCTGGGGCGTGAAGCAGAGCCGCAAGCAAAAAAAGAACACCTGAAAAGGAAGTCTTTAACGCCTAAAAAAGGCCAGGCTTCAAAGAAAATAGCTGTGCAAAGACCAATAATAGGTATGTTTTAAAAAGGGGTCAAAAGAACTCTTAGGTTTAATTGTCTCAAACAGTAAGGGTCTTCAGCGTATAGCACGGTTGTATAAAGGGTTGTGCAGAAGTTATGGGGTCCGTGGGAGTGTCTGGGGGTAATGTAAGAATTTTGTACCGGATCCTTATTTTTATTTTTTCTGATATATATATATATATATGTTTACTTCCTAGAAACGCCTCAAATGTTCTCTGGAGAAGATTTGCATAAGGCCAAGAGGCCAAAGGACCCTTTAAGCGACATCACAAAGACCCTGCAGAACAACCCTCCTACAGAAAAAGGTGTGAGTAGGCGTGTGCGCCAGGACAAGCTATGCTATGACTATGTACACATCCACCCACGGCCCAACACTGCATTGACACTTCAAGGCAAGCCGCCATCCAATCCGTTGAAAACTCCTACAGGAATGACATATCTGCAAGAATTTGGAGACCCTAGAGGATGCATGCTTAAGGTCCCAGAAGCGACAGGGCATGGTTTGAGTAAAACCAGTGCATTGTATATGCAACAGCCCCAAAGCCCAAAAGTGAACAGGTTATCCTTAACATGTAGTAGGAAGAAACCAGAGGTGCCAGAGTCGCAAACATCCCCTTTGAACCTCTCTTTAAAAAAGACCTTTACACCTCAGAATGGCCCCACAACCCCTCAGGCCTCTAATTGTTCCGAGATCACAACGTCTAATGTAGAGGATCTGAAACAGCTCCAGACCCCAAAAGTGAATCGCCTCTCAAAGAAAAACCTTAAGAACAAGCAGGTGGTCAGAGAGTTCCAATTACATCCAGTAGCCGGAGCCTTAAACAAGACAGTTACACCCACACAGATGTCCAGTACTCAGAAGAACTCTAGATGTTCAAAGAATGTTAAGGCCTATGTAGACGAACTCACCGGGGGGCCAGCCCCAAAACCAACTATAACCATTCCTAACAGGCTTAGGGACACCATGACTGAAAATGATCAGCCCTTAGAGGCTCCTTATACTGAGTGTATAGGGTTTCTCAAGAACCTGGCAGGGTTGGTGGAGAATATCGATACACCCGCATAAGCCGGGCACACTGGTCCTCCTAATATGGGCAATGGGGGGCTGCAGCCGCAGGTTAGACACACACCTGAACCCCAACCCGATGATTACTACACCGCTGAGGCCCTTGATTATTTTGACCAGCATTTCAGCTCCCCACAGCCTATGTCCCCCATCACACCACCAGGAGCGTACGACCCAACCAGTCCCACGTCCAGTGTAAACCTCCTAACACAAGCCTCAACATGCCCTGATAGTAGTATGGGGTGGAACGGCTACCAAAATCAAAGTTTGGAAGTAGTGTCTAGTGGGGAACCGTCCTCAGGAGCCTCTGGCTGTTCACATTGGGACCCTCTTTCGATGATCCTGCCTAGCCCTGCAGTGCAGAATGGTATTGATGAGGGTAACCAGAGTGCAGGGCCCCCGATGCTTCAGGGTAATATACAACCCCGCCCTATGTTCATCCCTAATGCACCCCAATATGATTCTCTAGATCCGAAATCTGTACTAGGGACTCACATCAAAGATATACAGCTGACGGTTAGAAAACTAAAACGCCAGGTGGACTATAGGACCTTAAAACTGGGGAAGACAGTAAGCGGGGACATGATCATGATGGACACACACAGGAAGATACTTCAGAGGGTTGAGCTGTGTAAAAACATGATCCTACAAGCTTGTCAAGCAGCATTGACAGACATAAGTGCTATACAGTCGTGACTGGACCCACAACGGCCCCTAAAGAACCACTATTCCACAGATGTTAATAAGACTAAACATAATTCAAAATATAACAATAAGGGCTACACTATGCTATCTAAATCCCTGCGGTTCTCACGCTGTCTCAAGAGCAAAAAGTGCCTAGACCCCCTCAAACAAAGTCTTAAAGTACCGCACCCTACGACCGAAACATATAAATCAATACCTATTAGACTACAACGCATAAGTTCAGGAGAGAACAGCCCCAAGGTAGGCAGTTTGAAGCGTTCTGGGTGTAAAGCTGCGATAATCCGACAACCTGAACACATAGAAGGGACACGTGTAGGGCCTGTAGCAGAGGCCTCTATGAGTACGGCGCTCACAAACACAGGACAAACTGTTCAAATAGGCTGTGGGAGGTTACCTAAAAATGGATGGTCCGGTAAAAAGCAAAAATGGTATAATAGCGCTAAACAACGCCGGCTTTTAATAAGTAAGCTAAAGAAAGCCAGAATATGCGCTACACAGCGGCTTAAAAGCACAACAGAGCCCATGTCAAGCCCTAACCAACAAAATATTCATTCGGGAGCTCCCCATCAAGAACTATTACGCAAGATGAGGATTCAGAGCCTGTGTTTTTAGAGAGCGTTAGAAGTTACAGCCGTACCGTAGAGAGATTTAGCGCTACAGAGCATTATGAGGAATTTAGGTTTGTTAACCTACACCATATAAGGTCATCTGCGCATGGGTTTTTAGTCATACATCAGGCAGTGCAAGCGCTAATTGAAAGACTTTTACACGATGTGGGTCCTAATGATTTCTTCCAACTACGCTTCCAGTGGCAGGGCCTTCACAGTCCCTTGTTCACTAAACGGCGGCCCCGTGATGTGTTTGACGCTGTGTAATTTCTAGAAAACCTCTCTAGGCTTTTACATAGTAAGGCTGAACTAGTCGCCTATGGTACCTTCAGAGTCATAGCCCTCATTGTACGAGGACGTGAGGGAGGTGTTTCCAGACCTTTAAAGAGCGTACTGTACAGTAAAATTATTGGAAAGAAACAGCGATGGCTGCTCAACCTTAACAACGCAGCGTCCAACACCTGTCTGGCAGCCAGCATTGTTTGGTTGCTGCTGGATCGCAAAACCCCCGACGCTGTCATCATGTCTAGAGCGGCTGAAGCCCATGCGGTACTTGAAATACCTCCAGACCAAATGGGCGGCTTTGGGGACATAAGTCTTTTTGAGAATTATTTTGCAGTTACGGTGAAAGTTCTTTATCACGACGGTTCTTGGAAATACTTTACATCCGGGGAACGTGTGAAAAACAAGACCGTATATGTCCTCCACCATGAAAAGCACTTTTACGGTATCTTGAACCTTAAAAGTTTTCTAGGAGCCAAGTACTTGTGTATCCATTGCGATCACATCTACAGCACTCAGGCATATCACCAGTGTGAAATGCACTGTAAGATGTGTCAAAGGGACGGTTGCATTGTAGACGGTGCCCTGAAGGTGAGGTGTCGCACCTGTAATCTGTTTTGTCGCTCGCAAGCCTGTTTGAGCATACATAACCATGATGTTAAGCGCATCCCTAAATCAGATTGCAACGCGTGTGGTCTGTATGTGGAAGCAAATCACAAATGCAAAGGCATGAAATGTCCAAGGTGCCATACTTCTTTTAGGGCTGGAACAGAACACCGTTGCTAAATGGTTAAAGGCGGCCTCAGACCAAAACTGAAGACTATGGGCCATATTATCAAGAACGGCGCAAAGATTATCGCTGCTTTAGCGACAGGAAACTGCCGCTAAAGCGGCGATAAGGGGCTTGATAATATGCCCTAGAGAATTCCAATAGAAGCCCAGGTTTGATGTCCTTGACACCAGAACCTGGGCTTGTATTGGAATTCTCTAGGGTATATTATCAAGCCCCTTATCGCCGCTTTAGTGGCAGTTTCCTGCCGCTAAAGCGGCGATAATCTTTGCGCCATTCTTGATAATATGGCCCTATATTGTGTTCGATATAGAGTGTACACAAGAGACGGGGATACACCAGCCTAACTATATTTACGCCCACCATCTAACTTCTGATGCCAACTGGGAGTTTGAAGGGCACTCGTGCGTGGGTGACTTCCTCAACACATTCATTCAAACAAAATTCAAAGGGTATACCATGCTGGCACATAACTCAAAAGCATATGACTCTTTTTTTATTTTGCAAAATATGATTAGTGAAAAGATCCCCGTAGATCTCATCGCCCAGGGTTCCAAACTAATGTTGTTAATGGCGGGACCGTTACAAATAAGGTTCATAGACACCCTGAATTTTCTGCCCATGAAATTGAGTAAGCTGCCAAAAGCCTTTGGTTTCCCAGGATGTAAAGGTTATTTTCCACACTTTTTTAACACCTGGGCGAACCAGAATTATGTGGGGCCCATGCCGGCCCCCAACAGCTACGGTGTTGAGTATATGATGCCTGCTGAGAAAGAGAGCTTTCTAAAGTGGCACAATGAAAACCGTGAAAATGAGTTTCATTTTCTAACAGAATTGAAAGCTTATTGTCAGGCGGATGTAATGATCCTGCGACAAACATGCAATCTCTTCAGAGATGTTGTGTTGGAGATGACTAAGAAGGTAAAGGTTTTGAAACCCAACACACCTCAAATGACTAAATCCATAGAATACATAGACCCCTTTCAAAACATCACTCTCGCTTCCATGTGCATGTCCATCTACAAGCCCATGTTTTTAAGACCTGAAAGTATCGCTCTACTCCCGCCAGACCTTTATAACGGTAAACAGAAACGATATTCAACCCCCTCGATCCAGTGGCTCATGTACGTCTCTGCAAAGGAAGACATACATATTCAGAACGCCTTACAGGGTGGTGAAGACCACCTGGGAACTTATTACCTGGATGGGTGCGCTGTAATTAAGGGTGTTCCGACAGCCTTTGAATACAATGGTTGTATTTACCATGGTTGTCCTCAGTGTTATAAATCCCATGAGCTTAACACACTGTTGGGTACCAAGTTTGAACACTTACACAGACGTACTCTGATGAAGGCACAGTATGTTGAACAATGTGGCTTTGCTATGAGAACCCTATGGGAGCATGAGTGGCTAGATATGCTAACATCTGATGCAGAACTCTGCTCTTTCATTAAGAGTGGTGATTTACCAGAGCCTCTGGAGCCCCGTGATGCCTTATTTGGGGGTCGTACAAATGCTATACAACTGTACAGGGCCGTGGGTGAGGGTGAGAAAAGACTCTACTATTATTTCACTAGTCTGTATCCGTTTGTGAACAAGATGAAGTTATACCCCTTAGGCCACCCCACCATCATATATAGAGACTTTAAACCCCTTTCCGAATACATTGGGTTAGTTAAGTGCCAGATCTACCCACCTAGGAAGCTTTACTTTCCGGTACTACCATACAGAGTCGATGGGAAGCTAATGTTCCCCCTCTGTCGAACATGTGCTGAGAGTAAAGAGTCTAGAGAGTGTAGACACACTGAAGACCAAAGTATGCTCACAGGGACCTGGTGTAGTATTGAGGTACAGGAGGCCTTAGAGAAAAGCTACAGGCTGGGCAGAGTACACGAAGTTTGGCATTTTAAAAGGACAACTACCCAACTCTTTTCCCCGTATATTAACTTGTTTCTTAGAGACAAACAGGAGGCCTCAGGGTATTCTGATTGGTGCACTAGCCAGGATACAAAACAAAAATACATCGATGACTACTATGCTCACGAGGGAATACGCTTACGTCCCCACTTGATAGAGGTCAACCCCACTAGACGACAGTTAGCCAAACTCTGTCTCAATTCCTTATGGGGAAAATTTGCACAGCGTACAAGCCTGTCAAACACGACCATAATCACTGATCCTGATGAGCTGTTTAAGTAGCTTTTTGCGCCGTGTTACGAGGTGTCCAGCTGCGAGTTTATCGATGTCGAGACCGCGGCTTTGTGTTGGAAATACACAAAAGAATACCCCACAACGTGTAACAACATAAACATCTTCATAGCGTGCTTCACCACAGCTGACGCTCGTTTAGAACTTTAAAGGGTTATGGATAAACTACAGGACCGTTGTTTGTATCATGATACCGACTCGGTTATTTTTGTGAGTAAGCCCGGGGATGAAGACCCTCTGCTCGGTGATTATCTAGGTAATTTGACCAGTGAACTTGATAAGGAGGAATTTATAGTTGAATTCACCCCATCTGGGCCTAAGACCTATTCTTACAAAACTAACAACAACAAAGTTTGTACGAAAGTCAAAGGTATAACATTAAATGTAAACAACACCCTAAAAATTAATTTTGACAGCTTGAAAGATTTGGTGCACGAATACTCTGCATCGGACGATCGTGAAAACGATAAAACCATAGTTGTGAATCAACCCAGCATAGTCAGATCCAAAAAGAAGTGGGAAATTACAACACAACCCTTACATAAAACCTTACGCGTTGTTTTCGATAAAAGGGTCCTGACTGCGGACTATAAAACACTGCTGTACGGTTATTAGACACATTAGAGCAGCTGACCCCTACACTATGGACACCAGATTACAGCATCCGTTCTCCTGTGTTTTAGCAGGGCCCTCAAACTGTGGTAAAAGCTACTTTATAAAAAAGCTCTTAGAAAATGATGCAGGTGTTTTATCCCAAACACCTAATAACTTGGGGCCCGATTCACAGAACTAACCTAAGACAAAATCCTAAACTTACTACCATTTTGTTATTCACAGAAGGCACTTACTCATTTTGGTATTCACAGAAGGCACTTACTCATTTTGGTATTCACAGAAGGCACTTACTCATCAATGAGTAAGTTCCTTCTGTGAATACCAAAATGAGTAAGTTACTCAAAATGAGTAAGTTACTCATTTGGTATTCACAGAAGGCACTTACTCATCAATGATTAAGTGCCTTCTGTGAATACCAAAATGAGTAAGTGCCATCTGTGAATACCAAAATGAGTAAGTGCCTTCTGTGAATACCAAAATGAGTAAGTGCCTTCTGTGAATACCAATATGGTAGTAAGTTTAGGATTTTGTCTTAAGTTAGTTCTGTGAATCGGGCCCATTGTGTGGCTTTATTCTTGTTTGGAAGATCTTTATACCGAACTTTCCCGTAGTTTCCCACATATCAAGTTTATAGAAGGCATACCTGATAATCTCAACGACCATGAGCTGCTGCCAACAAACCTTGTAAGCATGGTAATTGTCGATGATCTTATGCGTGAAGGTAGGGATCATCCTGAGCTAGAGAGAGCTTTTACTCAATATTCGCACCATCGCAATCTAAGCATATGCTACATCGTGCAGAACCTGTTTTACAAGGGTAAGAACAGTCGTTCTATAGCTATGAACGAATCATACCTTGTTTTATTTTAAAAAAAACATGACAAACAGCAAATATCCATCATAGCTAAACAGATGTACCCTGGAAACACCCAGTTCTTCATGGAGGCTTTTAACGATGCTACCGAAAAACCCCATGGATACTTGTTGGTCGACTTAAAAAATAATACTCTAGAAGACTATGGGCTGATATTTTCCCCCCGGATCTCCCCCTCTCCCCCTCTCTTACGCTCCTAAGCACAAACCCACAGCGTATTAAAAGACTCGCTGAAGATTTTTAGTGACATTTACAATCCTGACTTTATAATATAAGGTGTTGACCATGTCTGGGCGCCTAAGGCGTAATTTAGCTCTCCTAAAAATGTTGGTTACAGCTAGTTCCCAACACAGAAAGGCCATCCTGTGCACGGCTTCTGACTATTTAGTGGCGGCCATTTCAGAAATATCCCTAAACACCCTAAAAGGTAACGTCCCTATATCAAAGCGTCAGTTACAGGTGTTGAAGTAGAAGCGACACCTTATCAAGAAGCTCAGTAATAAAAGGGCATTCCTCATTTCCAAGAAGAAACTGGTAAAACAGTCTGGTGGTTTTATAGGCTCTTTGTTGGGCATAGCTATACCCATAATTACAAGTATCCTCTCGGGACAGTGATGGAGTATGCCTCAAAGATGTATTTGGTGCCTAGACAGCAGTTGGAACAGTTGGGACTGCCTACAGACAATGCATGGGATATAGGAAAAAATGAGACTCTGCGGTTGGATGCTGAAATTAAAGACATTTTGAACAGGACCGATCTAAATCCGTACGACAAAGCAAACCTTTACTGCAGCACCCTAAAACACTTTTTAAACTACTACAAACAGTGGAACACCGAAAAAAATAAGCTAACTCTCTACGCCCCAGCCTCTTACCAACACCCAGCAACCCCTCCAGCACCTCAACAACAACCGCAGCAGGACCCTTCACCAACCTCAGATATCTTTGTTGATGACCTCTTAAAAAATATAAGTCAAAGGTACCGCGGGGCAGCGCAAATGTTGATGAGTAAGCTTACATCTTCTAAAGACCTAACATCGTGGAATGATCGTGGTGAATTCCTCTACAAAGGTCAGCCGATTGTTGGGTCACACATGTACGACCTAGTCAAAGGCCTCATGCACCCCAAGCCCCTAACGACCCACAATGATCCTAGAGCTTGGGAACAGTTTCTGCGAGCCTCTGCGGAACTCAACATCCCTTCGACGCTAGTTGGTAATGGTGACCACAGGCGCCTGCTTGAACGTTTGAAGACCCCCCTCCCACCATCGCCAGCCGTCCCACGGCTATCTACCGCTTTGAGCAGCCCAGTTACCTTCTATACCTCATAAAAAGACAGTCGCTAAGCCCCAAACATGGCTTGCAACCTGATGATTCTCCAGACTTGTTGACATCAGTATTGTGTGTGTGTGAGTGTGTGTGCGTGTGTGTGTGTGTGTCTAGTTATACATCGTTTAACGTTTGTGTCTGATTTTTAAAAAAAATATTTCTTTAGAAATGCTATCAATGTAATGCTTATCCTGAAAAACTGATTGTAATAAATACTTTTAACTTTTGCCGTCTGTTTGGGTCATCTTTTAAAGCATGTTAATTAAGTTGTATGTGTCAGAATAAAACATACATTCTGAATATGTGTTTTTAAATTAATTTATTTTAGGCATTCAACATTAAACATAAATATGTTACACAACTTTACAATTTTGACATACAGTGTATTCCGTTTTAACAGAGCGCCCCTTGACCCCGGTGTTTTCTTTTACATATTTCATAACTATCCGGTCATTGTTAACAAGGTCATTCGAATATAGGTTTAAGAAATTTCTAAATGTCATACCCTCTGACATTTTACTGATAAAATATAGGCAGTGTTCCCCACATGTGATGGCCAGCGAATCCTGGACCCTCATCTTGTTATACTCCACACGCTCTGCAGCTTTTTTCACATACTTGAATATTGGTTTTGTATAGATGCTATGTTCGGGGAACTCGGCTGTACTGTCAAACACTGTAACCTTGACGCTATCCATAAAAACTGCCACCCAGTGTGTTCCATCCTTGTAATGCGGATCTGTGTTAAAGACGAGGGTGCGGGGTCTTTCAGCCCCTATTTCAGGGGGTAGTCCGTCGCTTGGGAAAACACCTAAAAAGTATTTCCTAGCGTATTTATGCCTGCTTAAGAACTCACGTATCTGCACAGTGTCCATTTCAGAATATTTTAAAGATAGTCAAACAAAATCTGACTGGCGTGGTTGATCTGAATGACGCTGTCGAATACAGAGAATACAACCATGTTCACATTCGCAGGCAGGGGGTTACTAAAACGTATTTCAGCTTTTAGATTTCCATTTTTGTCCAGGTTATAATGATTCCCGTCTTCCATGTCAGGAGTCAGATCGAATGCGAACAGTGTGTATCCTGCCACATATCCTTCTCTTGACACGACTACACCGCAGTCCCTCAGGTGCTTCCCTGTTATCAAAACCAGCCCTAGATATTCCCTGATAAAATTGGATGTTCCAAAACTGGGTGTGTAGGGTTTTGCAGGAATCACAGCCCCCTCAGGGACCAGTGCAGCGTAGTTGATGTTGTAGTGCTTAAAATTGAAGGGGTTTGAGGCATACACACCGCTAAAAGCTGTATTGTCCACAAAACGATGATGATAAGTTTGGGTAGCTGCCACAGAAATAAATTTTGCTGTTGGGTTAATCGGGTACCGGCCAGGATGCTGAATACCTTCAGAGCTACTCTTTCCATGGCGTACTTTGCGTTGGATATTTGTAAAGCATCGGCGTGAACTAGTCTGACGCTTGGGGACACTTTCACTCTCTTCACAAATAAGCTCGCTGACAGTATGTCTAGTTTATACTGTTCTGCATCCCCGCTGATGACACAGAATGAGTCCTTGTTACGGGTAAGCTTGATCTTAAGATCGATACCATTGACGAGTAGTTTATCTTGGAAGAAGAGGTCTGAATGTATATGCCCCAGGAAGTCAAACTGATGACTGCCAGCGGCAAAACCTGCTCTTTTTTATAAAACCTTGATTGGCGCCGTCCAGCTTGCTGTCTTCAAACTGTGCGTATGTATCCTTGTAGAAGAGGCCTGCTGAAAGCTGTGTGTCAAGGGCGTCGCTACTGTAATTTAGAATACTCGCAAGGTAGGCCCTGTAGGCATACATATTATCGCTCTGTGTGATGAGACGATCGCCCAGGGTAATGTCCACCTGATTAAACATGGTTGTGAGCGGGTAAGCAATCGTCGCCACTTTAGCGGCTGCCGCTATGTTGGTACCATCCGCTTTCACGATTTTACACACAAGATGCAGCATCGTGTTGTTGAGATCCAAATGCATATCTGTGGACCCTGACATAAAGAACTCTATAGGAGCCAGAGGCGTCAAAGTGGCTAAAGGCGATACCTCCATGAAAAAGCTGTTTTCGATGCTGGTCTGTGTGGGCTCTGATTTGGCGCATTCGCCCGAGGCGCAATGTACAAAGGCCATGCTGTAGGCTGTAATGCTCTAAAAAATATTTACTTTAGAGGTTGTTCTCTTCTTCTTTGCTGCTCTCTTCCGTCCTGGGGTTCTTCTTTTGTGAGCGCCTTTTGAAGAACTCCTCCTTTTTTTATAGGGGACTGGCGGTTCCCTACGTTTTGAAGAGCGACGCCTCCTTTTAACACTTTTGCGAGGTTTGTATACCAACCCCGCGCATTCTTGCGGTTGCTTGTTCATGCGCTCAGCGACAGCCGACGTGACTGACCCTATCACATCTTGTGCTATGTTCGTAGCAGTTGCCTTAACATGTGATTTTGCAATTCCATAGCCTCTTTTCAAGAATGGCATAGCTCTTCTAAACAAGCTATGGAAGAAGCCCCTAGGCCGGCCCCATACATAACAGGGGACCCTTGAAAGTATGGCGGTCCTCCATACCCAGCCTGGTTTCTGTAATAGTCCCTATACATAGAAGGATTGACGTATGTTTTCACGAACACCATGATGTCTTCTTAATAGCCGCTGTCGCGTCTTGGTCTTAAATGAAGCTTAACAATAACTTTCCCGTATTTAAAGGACACTGGCTCAGACTGGTCGTCGAAGATCATAATTGAAATAGTGTCAAAATGGTTTTTAGAAACTGCTACATATTCAGCCTTAAAAAATGGAATATTGACGATTGTATTATTTTCGCCCTGCACATGTACCCATCTTAACAGCGGTGAATAACTATCACCGATCCTCTGAGCTATACACATAGAGTGTATAGAACCCCCCGTTAATATCAGGGCACGTGTTATCGAGTTCGACCGTACTTCTCATATGTTGCACGGTGCCTAAAACCCTTTTTAATTTACCAGAACTGTTAAACGATGTATTGCGGCTTGGGGCTTTAAGAAACACCTTCCTTCTAACATTATCTAGCATCAGATGAATATTCGAATAGGTTTCAATGTTGGATATGGATTTGTTGATGGCATCGACAACACTTGTAACGGTCGGTAGTATCCGTATGGAAAACCAGCGTGTATGCTCAAAGGGTCCTGCTCGCGCATTTATGTTAAATTTGGCTTCTAACGGTGCAAATGTGTTCCATGTTCTTGGGTATTGGATTTCTGTTTTGGCTACTTCCCAATCCCCTTTCAGGTCCACAGGTTTAGCCAATTTCACGGTATAATTAGAAATCTTGTTGTCGAGGAACATGTCCTTAGAGGCGTTGGAGGGCAGGTTAATATAAAAGGCCATTGTCTCCATCTTACCGTTAGTTTTAGACACTGCCGAAAACTCACACACCCTTCAGGGAGCTGGCCAACACCCAACTGTTAAATTTCGCAGGCCAGCCCCGCCATTTAACAAATGCCTGGCTGTTATCCCCTCTACCTTTCCTTTTCAGAACCTTTTCAACCCTATATACCCTATGCGGATCATCGGTGACCCTTTGTAACTCTTCCTTGTAAAAGACGCCTGACACCTCTTCACCATCGTAGTCCTTAAACCTGTAAATATACAGCCCCTCTTTAAGCTCCACACTTTCCACTATAAATATCTCATCGCTAAAAGTCTGTTGGTTCCCATTCGTAAAGACGCCTTTCAGCTTTGAAATCCTTACATGATCACCTTTTTTAAAAAGAGGTTTCTTCACCCGTGTAGCGAAATGACGCCCGTACACAGTTCTCCAGACCCTTAACAAACTATCCGGCGTTACCTCTATGGGTGTTGTTTTGATGGTTTGGTGATAACTGGCATTATAAACATCTATAAAAGCCTGTAGAACATCGACGTAGCTGTAGGTGTTGTAGGCTGTGAAATATCTCCACATCTTAGACTTTAGAGTTCTGTTAAACCGTTCTACAACCGCTGCTTTTACTTCCGTATGTGTTACAAAATGGTGAACAACATGTTGCTTTAATAATTTCTGAAAGGTCTTATTTAAGAATTCTCTCCCAGCGTCTGTTTCTAGTTTTTTAGGGGTTTGACCCCTCTCGAAGATGGCTTTAAAAGCAGCTGTGACGCTGGCCCCACTTTTATCGCTTAGTGCTTCTGCAAATGCGTACTTGCACAAGACATCTATGACGGTTAATATATAACGAGCACCGTTATTATGTTTTGCTAAATCTTGAAGGCTGATGATGTCCGCCTGCCATTGATAATCTATTTGCGCATTAACAATTGTAGTGCGCCTCTTAAAGCGCCTTCTGACTGGCCTGTGGAGTGTATACGCCTCCTCCCCTGATAACCAAGTCTTCCCCTGGGCTCTGTTTACCAGTTCATTTTCAACGAAAGCCCTTCTATACAGAGCTTCGGCGCTTCCAGAGCTGCCAACCCCTCTTGTATCATAATAAAGTTTTCTTAACCGGGCCCCTGACATGTTATCAGCCGCTGCAACACAGGAAACGAAAGACGCTTGTTTTGTGTAAGGACATTTGATCAAAAATAAAGAATATTAGCAAAACATAAACAGAACGTACTTCACATTTTCATAGTAAGCATAAGCATAGTAAGGGGGGGGATTAACACACAGCCAGTTCGGGATGTAACATTCTACTATTTTGTTCTAAATAGGGACGCATTTGTAACATTAAATAATAACTTATTTTATTTTAAAACACATACGCCTTTCTACGAGTCTTTCTATCATCTTTCTATCAAAGCCCGTACACATCCCCTGCATACCGGGTAGTTTTAAGCTTGGGTCATGGGCGTATCGGATCTCATTGAGTGCCGATGACAAGGTGTTCAGCATATCAGGGTGAACATATTTCTTTTCAGCGGATAACCCATACACCATCCTTTGCAGTTTATACACCTTGTACGGGTCTAACAAACTACATATATAACGGATTGTTCTTGCTCTGTATGAGTCACTTAGGTATTCGTGCGCAGGCTGCTGAGGATCCTTCATTTGATGTCCATAACAAAAGTTGTAATAGTCATGTCTGACGCATGCTAGTACAACTGCTGCAGTGAAACCGTTAACCCCTTCGCTGATAGGCCTTTCCCCCCCCTGTGCTAAGCCTTTTTTTGGCTATTTGAGGTAGTTCGCGCTTAGGCCCCTGTAACTTTTTGACCACATAAGGTATCCAGGCCAAATTTGCGTCCTTTTCTTCCAACATCATGGGGATTCTAAAGGTACCCATGGTTTGTGGATTCCCCTAGAGGGGACCCAGATTTTTTTTTTTTTTAAATGGGAAAAAAAGGCTACAGATGAAAGCGTCTGTTTTTTTTCCCTGCAAATGGTATCAACAAAGGGGTTGTGGGGCTGAAATCACTATTTTCCCAGATTTCAGGGACAAGCACATTTCTGTCAGAAAACCAAAATTTTTTACACAGTTTTGGCATTTTTCTGGGACAAAGCCTATTTTAGCTATTTTTTGTGCTTTCAACCTCCTTCCAGTTAATGGTAGAAATGGGTATGAAAGCAATAATGGATCCTCAAAAGCTATACATTTTAGAAAAGTAGACAAAATTCTAAATTCACCAAGGGGTCATTTGTGTAGATCCTTCAAGGTTTTTTATAGAAACTAAAAGTTGAATATAGGAAAAATTGAAAATTAGTTGAAAAAAACAGCCATTTGTGTCAACGTTTTCACCTGTAACTTCTAATTATGACAGCTGTTTGAAAGCAATATACCGTTACATCCGCTGGAGCTTTCTGGTTGTGGGGATATATAAGACTTGTAGGCTCACCAAGAACCCAACGAACCCAGAGCCAATAACTGAGCAGTGTCTTGCAATGGTTTTTTATTGTGTACCGGGTATATAGCAATTAATTTGGGAAAATATTTACATGGAAAAATCGGTATGGAAGACACCTATGTATTTCTGAAATTGGAACAAAATATAGAGTTTAGAAACAGGTAATTTTTCAAAATGACTTCTTTTTACACATTGTCTTTCATTTGGAAGGCAGAAATGCATCGAAAGTCAATAGGTAATAACAGTCTTCCAAGAAAAATGGTACCTCACTTCTGTCGGTAGACCTAGTGCCCGCGAAAGGAAACGGCCCAAAACGCAACGTGGACACACCACATTTTCACAGTGAAAACGGACCCTTTTTTTGCAAAGTGCCTAGCTGTAAATTTTGAACCCTAACTCTGCCAGCACCTAGGGAAACCTAGCAAACCTATATATTTTTGAAAACTAGACACCCAGGGAAATCCAGGATGGGGTGACTTGACTGGCTCTCGCCAGGTTCTGTTACCCAGAATCCCTTGCAAACCTAAAAATGTGTAAAAAAAACCACATTTTCCTCACATTTCTGTGGTGGAAAGTTATGGAATCTGCGTGGAGCCACAAAATTCCACCCACCCCGCATTCCCCAAAGTCTTCCAAGAAAAATGGTACCTCACTTGTGTGGGTAGGACTAGTGCCCGCGACTGGAAACGGCCCAAAATGCAACGTGGACACACCACATTTTCACAGTGAAAACGGACCCTTTTTTTGCAAAGTGCCTAGCTGTAGATTTTGAACCCTAACTCTGCCAGCACCAAGGGAAACCTAGCAAACCTATAAATTTTTGAAAACTAGTCACCCAGGGGAATCCAGGATGGGGTGACTTAACTATCTCTCACCAGGTTCTGTTACCCAGAATCCCTTGCAAACCTAAAAATTTGTCACAAAAAAACACATTTTCCTCACATTTCTGTGGAGTAATGTTATGGAATCTGCGTGGAGCCAAAAAATTACACACACCCCACGTTCCCCAAAGTCTTCCGAGAAAAATGGTACCTCACTTGTGTGGGTAGGCCTAGTGCCCATGACAGGAAACGGACCAAAACGCAATGTGGACACACCACATTTTCACGGTGAAAACTGACCCTTTCTTGCAAAGTGCCTAGCTGTAGATTTTGAACCCTAGCTCTGCCGGAACCTAGGGAAACCTAGAAAACCTATACATTTTTGAAAACTAGACACCATGGGGAATCCAGGATGGGTTGACTTGTCTGGCTCTCACCAGGTTCTGTTACCCAGAATCCCTTGCAAACCTCAACATGTGTCCAAAAAACACATTTTCCTCACATTTCTGTGGTGGAAAGTTCTGGAATCTGCGTAGATCCACAAAATTCCACCCACCCATGTTCCCCAAAGTCTTCCGAGAAAAATGGTACCTCACTTGTGTGGGTAGGCCTAGTTCCCGCGACAGGAAACTTCCCAAAACGCAACGTGGACACACCACATTTTCACAGTGAAAACTGACCCTTTCTTGCAAAGTGCCTAGCTGTAGATTTTGAACCCTAGCTCTGCCGGCACCTAGGGAAACCTAGCAAACCTATACATTTTTGAAAACTAGACACCCAGGGGAATCCCGGATGGGGTGACTTGTCTGGCTCTCACCAGGTTCTGTTACCCAGAATCCCTTGAAAACCTCAACATTTGTACAAAAAAAACCAATTTCCTCACATTTCTGTGGTGGAAAGTTCTGGAATCTGTGTGAATCCACAAAATTACACCCACCCCGCATTCCCCAAAGCCTTCCGAGAAAAATGTTACCTCACTTGTGTGGGTGGGTCAACTATCTGCGACAGGCTAGGGCCCAAAACCAATTGAGGCGACATCAAAATTACTTATCACAAAACAACCTGGTTTTGCACGGGGGGTACCACAAGTTTTTGGCCCCGGGGTCAGCGGCCATCTAGGGAAACCTACCAAACCCACACATTTCTGAAAACTAGACACTTGGAGGAGTCCAGCAAGGTATGACTTGCGTGGGTCCCTCAACATTTCCCTACCCAGAATCCCCTGCAAACCTCAAATTCAGCTGAAAAAATCACTTTTTTCTCAAACTTCTGTGTGGAAAAGTTCTGGAATCTGCGTGGATCCACAAATTTCCTACCACCCAGCATTCCCCGAAGGCTCCCAATGAAAATGGTACCTCACTCGCGTTTGTGGGTCAAGTACCCTCGACAGGCAAGGGCCCAAAACCTATTGAGGCTATATCAAAATTACCTATCACAAAACAACTAGGTTTTGCAAGGGGGTCCCATGAGTTTTTGGCCCTGGGCTCGGCGGCCATCTAGGGAAACCTACCAAACCCACACATTTCTGAAAACTAGACACCCGGGGAGTCTAACAAGGTATGGCTTGCGTGGGTCCCCCAACATTTCCCTACCCAGAATACCCTGCAAATCTCAAACTTTGTTGAAAAAATCAATTTTTTCTCACATGTCTGTGTGAGAAAGTTGTAGGATCACCGGGCTGACACAAATGTCCTACTATCCAGCGTTCCTTCAGGTCTCCTGATAAAAATGATACCTCACATGTGTGGGTAGGCATAGTGGCTGCAACAGAAAATGGCCCAAATCTTACTGTGGAGACTTCAAAATTACCTACAACAAAACTACCTGATTTTGGGGGGGGCACCTGGTTTTTTGGCCCCGGGCTTGCCGCCATCTAGGGAAACCTACCAAACCCACACATTTCTGGAAACTAGACACCCCGGGGAGTCCAACGAGGTTTGGCTTGCGTGGATCCCCCAACGTTTCCCTACCCAGAATCCCCTGCAAACCTCAAATTTAGCTGAAAAAAACACATTTTCCACATATTTATGTGTGGAATCACCGTGCCGGCACAAATGTCCTACCCCACAGCATTCTACTTAGTGTCCCGAGTAAAATGATACCTCACTTGTGTGGGTGTCCAATGCAGAATTGGCTAAAAACGCATTTTTAAAAAAATGTAGCGCTTAGAATTTTTGGTGCTATACCCTAAATCCCTATGTTTTGGGCTCTTCCCAGTCACAGGCCCTTGTCCTACCCATACAAGTGAGGTATCATTTTACTCGGGAGACTGAGAGGAACGCTGTGGGGTAGGATATTTGTGCTGGCACGGTGATTCCACCCAAAAATATGTGGAAAATGTGGTTTGTTCAGCTAAATTTGAAGTTTGCAGGGCATTCTGGGTAGGGAAACATTGGGGGATCCACGCAAGTCATACCTCGCTGGACTCACCCTGGTGTATAGTTTTCAGAAATGTGTGGGTTTGGTAGTTTCCCAAGATGGCCGCCGAGCCCGGGACCAAAAACCCAGGTGAACTCCCTTGCAAAACCAGGTTGTTTTGTGATAGGTCACTTTGATGTCTCCTCAATACGTTTTGGGCCCTTGCCTGTCGTGGGTACTTGACCCACCCATGCGAGTGAGGTATAATTTTTATCGGGAGACCTGGGTGAACGCTGGGTGGTAGGAAATTAGTGGATCCACGTAGATTCCAGAACTTTCCCAGAGAGAAATTTGAGAAAAAAGTGATTTTTTTCAGCTAAATTTGAGATTTGCAGGGGATTCTGGGTACGGATCCACGCAAGCCATACCTTCCTGGACTCCCCGGGGTGTCTAGTTTTCTGAAATGTGTGGGTTTGGTAGGTTTCCCTAGATGGTTGCGGACTACGGGACCAAAAACGCAGATGCCCCCATGTATCTGAAAATGACCTGGTTTTGCAAGGGGGGTCACATGAGTTTTTGGTCCAAGGCTTGGCGGCCATCAAGGGAAACCTACCAAACCCACACATTTCTGAAAACTAGACACGCGGGAGAGTCTATCGAGGTATGGCTTGCGTGGGTCCCCCAACGTTTTCCTACCCAGATTCCCCTGCAAACCTAAAATTTAACTGAAAAAAATCACTTTTTTTCAAATTTCTGTCTGGGAAAGTTCTGGAATCTACGTGGATACACAAATTTCCTACCACCCAGAGTTCCCCCAGGTCTTCCAATAAAAATGATACCTCACTTGTGTGGGTGGGTCAAGTACCCGCGACAGACAAGGGCCCAAAACATATTGAGGAGACATCAAAATGACCTATCACAAAACAACCTGGTTTTGCAAGGGGGGTCACCTGGGTTTTTGGCCCCGGGCTCGGCGGCCATCTTGGGAAACTACCAAACCCACACATTTCTGAAAACTAGACACCCAGGTAAGTCCAGCGAGGTATGGCTTGCGTGGATCCCCCAATGTTTCCCTACCCAGAATGCCCTGCAAACCTCAAAATTAGCTGGAAAAAACACATTTTTCACATATTTTTGGGTGGAATCACCATGCTGGCACAAATGTCCTACCCCACAGCGTTCCTCTCAGTCTCCCGAATAAAATGATACCTCACTTGTGTGGTTGGGGCAAGGGCCTGTGACTGGGAAGAGCCCAAAACATAGGGATTTAGGGTATAGCACCGACAATTCTAAGCGTTTTAAGCCAATTCTGTATTGGACACCCACACAAGTGAGGTACCATTTTACTTGGGACACTAAGGAGAATGCTGTGGGGTAGGACATTTGTGCCGGCATGGTGATTCCACACAAAAATATGTGGAAAATGTGGTTTTTTCAGCTAAATTTGAGGTTTGCAGGGGATTCTGGGTATGGAATCGTTGGGGGATCCATGCAAGCCATACCTCATTGGACTCCCCCGGGTGTCTAGTTTTCAGAAATGTACAGGTTTGCTAGGTGTCCCTATGTGCCAGCTGCGCTAGGGCCCAAAATCCACAGTTAGGCACATTGCTCAAAAAAAGTCGGTGCCTAGTGGGCTTTCTGCCGCCCTGGGGGAGAATCGGGGGGGGGGGGTTGGCCCCGATATGCCGCCAAGGGGGGAATAAAGACTGTGGCTATTTTTTGTGGGGGTGGGGGCATTGGTATGCCCATTCTGGGCAGCCCCCACCCCACGCATAAAAAAAGCCAGCGTAATCGCTGGCGGCTTGTGGGCTTTCTGCCCCCGGGGAGCAGATCAGGGGCCACTGCCCCCATCTGCCCCCCGGGGGGGCAGAAAGACTGCAATTTCTCTAGGGGCTGGTGGGGATATTGTCATGCCCATTTTGGGCAGCCCCCACCCCACACGAATAAAAAAAATCCCTGGTTTCTAGTGGGCTTTCTGCCCCCGAGGGGGCAGATTGGGGGCTACTGCCCCCATATGCCCCCCAGAAGGGCAGAAAGACTCGAATTTTTGCGGGCGGGGGTGGGGGCATTGGCATGCCCGTTTAGGGCAGCCCCCACCCCTGCTTCAAATTGGGGAAAAAAATCCCTGGCATCTAGTGGGCTTTTTGCCCCCCAGGGGGCAGAAAGACTGTAATTCTGGTGGGGTGGGGGCATTGGCATGCCCATTTCGGGCAGCCCCCACCCTAATTAAATTGCCCAAAAAAAAATCCCTGGCGTCTAGTGGTCTTTCTGCCCTCGGGGGGGCAGATTGGGGGCTACTGCCCCCATCTTCTCACCACGGGGAGCAGAAAGGCTGTAATTGTGGTGGATGTGGGGGCATTTGCGTGCCCGTTTTGGGCAGCCCCCACCCTAATTAAAATGTCCCCAAAAAAATCCCTGGCGTCTAGAACGGCTGTTATTGTGGCAGTGGGTGGGGGCATTGGAATGCCCGTTTGGGCAGCCCCCACCCTAAAAACAATTGCCCCAAAAAAAATCCCTGCCGTTTAGTGGGCTTTCTGCCCCCCAGGGAGACAGAAAGACTGAATTTGGCCAAATGTTTTTGGGGGGGCGAAGGCCCTTGCCCAAGGGGCCGCTCCCCCCTCCCTGGTGTCTAGTGGGGATCCCTGCTTGGGGATCACCCTCCTGGGGTGATCCCCAAGCAGGGATCCACTGGGGAGGGATACCATTGGAAAGGGTAGATTCTCCCCTTTCCAATGATAACTCTCCCATCTTTCTACGTGCTCAGGGGGCTGAGGTAGCCCCCTGAGGACGTAGAAAGTGAAACTGAAATGATCCTAAAGGCTCATTTCAGTTTCGGTTTCTGTGAAATGACGTCAGCACGACGTGCGCGCTGATCGTCATTTCACAGAAATGGGGGGGGCCTCGGTAGCTGGGGAAGCTCTTCCCCAGCTCCCGAGGCTTTGGGGGAGTAAAAGAAATCCCTCTGGTGCGTGCACCAGAGGGATTTCATGTGCAATGGCGTCCGACGCACAGTAGAACTTATGCGTCGGGCGGCTCCCGTGCGTCCGGCGCTTGGAAGGGGTTAACACCCATTATGGCATCGTAGGGTACCACTGGAGTTTCCTTTTCACATGCGTAGCTCCTAGATGCACAGACACAATTCCTGTGGCCATCGTTGTTTTGGCATGTGGAACTTTCAGTCTGCTTTGAACACCACAGACAGAAGAAAGGGACGTCATTCACTTTTGATGACGGCCCCTCTGGACCTGTTCTTTTTGGGTTTGCGCTCTACAGTTCAAAACAAGAAAGAGAGACATACAGTTAGTTAAAGAAATACACTACACTAATATACAGTTTGATTGCCTATAAAGTTTTTGCTAACCTCAGCATTTTCACAGCACTAGCAGAGGCCGCCCCCGAAGAGGGCCTCGAGGGCCGGCGACATAACGGCCGCCAGAGCCACAGGGAACGGATCCGGTTAGTGCTGGTTTGCGCCGCCATGAAAAGCTGCGCGGCAAAAAGCGCCCGAGGGCCTCATCTCCCCCTTCCCAAGAACAAAGGGGAGAGAGAAAGGGGGAGGAGGATATAAAGCGACGCTCCCCCTGGGAAGCTCACCTTTACATCAGGGAGCTGGGGGAGCGGCGCCAACGGATTTCGAGTTGGCGTACCGGGCTCATCGCGAAGCTGCTGTCCCCAGCCTACAGGGATCGAGCCATCCCCCTCTGTGCCTGCCGCCCGGTGGTCGTGCACCCGTTTGCGGGAATGCGGTCGTCAAACAGCGCTCCTCCAGGCCAATGGAACAGCGAAGGGCGAGGATGGGCTCTCGACCAGACGCGCAGCACCCAGGTTCGGGGGTGGGCATCGCGGCATCCCGGGGTGACGGCGACGAAGGGCAGAGTGACCCTGACCAGCAGGCGCCCGGCGACCAGGAGGCGGCTTGGCCGGAACTTGGAGGGTCATGGCGAGGCGGGACCGGAGGCCCGAGGTTTGTCCCGCAGCTCCCCCAGGCATCGGTGGAGGAGACTCTCAGCTCAGGCGACGAACCGGGCGGAGCAGGCTTGAGGTGGTGGCGAGGTGGGTCTGAGTGCTAGCTGCAGCAATGCGGGACTGGTTCGATGATACGGGTTTGAATCCCGAAAGTATGTTTGAATTAAGTTGTGCTGCTGCTTGGGTACAGGCCCTCCTAGTATCTGCAACTGCTTCGCATTGTCTATTTTGGGGCTTGGAATAGTCCAGGGTCAACTGCGGGTACACGTCCGGGCCATTGTTAAAAAACAACCCTTGGTGCTTGCAGGCTACATTAGAATGGCAGGAGGCAGTCTCCCGCGCCTTCCGTGGTTGAGGGGGGTCGCCAGGTGCAGGGGGTCCTCGGCGGTATCGCCGCGCTGGTCTGGGGGGGCCACACGAAAATCAAAAATACATAAATAAATAAATAATACTCTCGCTGTGCAGGACAGATGCGTTTCCGGCATTATTGATATAGTCACGCCGGTAGTACTAGCGGAATATAAAGCATAGTTCTATTTGCAAAAGGAGATTGGCCGAGTCCTTGAGCGCGAGCAGGACAGGCACGTACAGGAGGGGAGATATGGACCGCGCAGGGAAAATTACATGTAGTCACAGCCGCTTCCTCGCTCACTCTGGGCTCCTCGCGGATCGACGCTGTGGGTTTTTATTGCTCATTACATGAGTTCTTCGGAGGTGTATCGCGGTAACTGAGTATTTGTTGTCACCCTGTTTATGGCTGGTTGCGATCTCAGAATATTCGAAAACCCGTATTAGGTTGTGCACGCTATAGACATCCCCGGGCACTGTGTATGTTTCATGTAAAAGCAGTAGAATTGCGTTCATAAACCAAACTGTTTCTCTGTTTGAAATATTGGCTAACCCTTTAAAGAAAGGCATCGAGGCCCTGTCTATTCTTTGTCAAAAGAGGCATTTATGCAGCATCGCGTCGCAGCTTCGCAAGTTTAGTCGCAGTACTAGCGTTAGAAATGCTGTGACTCGAAAGCAGATGAAGAGGCAGGAGTTACTTACTTGAGCCTCAGTATAGGGCGCAGCTAAAGAGAAAATTCAGATGCCATTGACTATCTAAAGAAAAGTATGGCCAAATCAGGTGTTGGGGCACAGCTGTGGAAACAGGGGACACCAAAAGGACAGTGGGTGACGGAAAAAAGGTCTTGAGCTTCTCCAAAGGTAAACTAAAGGAAGGAGAGGTTGTGGCATTACGGTCACGGCTGCCGACTCTGGAGCTGGGGAACAGGGTTCGATCCCCGGTGTCGGCTCAGCATCTTGTGATTTTGGGCAAATCACTTCATCTCCCCGTGCCCTCCAAACAATGAATGGGTTCTTGTGTGATGTATCTGGTGCCCATCTAAAGAGTTTTTAGGCCTACGGACGGGGAACTGGCTTAACGGCTAGGACGGGGGGCCCACGCATCTGGTGAACAAGGTTCCAGTCGCAGCGTTGATGCTGAACATCCGGTGATGCTGGGTAAATCACTTAAGCTCCCCGTATCTAACAAGAATGCCCTTAGGCAACACAACTGGTGCTCGGGTAAAGCGCTCTGGGGCTTTCGGGCCAAGTTCGCGCTATACGAAACTATAAAAAAAAAAAAAAAGGTTATACACTCGTTCATGTGAGACTGAAA
This sequence comes from Calotriton arnoldi, assembly GCA_963921515.1. NCBI lineage: Eukaryota > Metazoa > Chordata > Amphibia > Caudata > Salamandridae > Calotriton > Calotriton arnoldi. The sequence goes on from CAWUFW010007562.1 coordinate 453,447, forward strand.
TAGGCCGTTTTTAAACCTTGGTCAGATATAGTCCAGGTTGGGCAAAAATGTGATCCCTCCTGAGTGTTGCCATAGACCTGGTTTGCCGTTTTCGATCAGTGCTGGGGGCAAGACAAGTAATGTTCAACTTACGCCTGCTAGCATTTCAGAGAGGGAGCCCCCGCCAGGCAGACATGGTTGGCAGAAAGCTCTGTCAGGTGCATGTAGAATTCCACACTCGTTATCCGCAGGAAGGGCTGGCTGCCTCAGTTAGAAGAGGGACAATACTGGACAGTGCTCGCTTGGAAGAGTAATTGCTTGAGATTAGAGCAGCGTTTCTGTGTTCGAGTTTCTCTTGGTAGGAGAGGTTTGGCAAGAGGGTGTACATCGGAAGAAAGGTACATGTGAGAGAAAAAGGCATATGCACTGTAATGTCAGGGTGAAGGAACCACCACAGTATCATTCAAACAATTATACATGGTTTTGTACACCTATAGTGTTTTTGGGTTACCATAAAGGGCGAACCAAGTTTTCACCAGGGCAAGCACTAATGTTCAGTTCACAAGGGCAGCAAACTACCATGCATAGCTTTCAGCATGTGGGCAGCCAAAGTGGAATAGTTATCAATCGAGTTGTGGATGGATGTGATGCTAAACACGCGCACAAGCGGCTCTTAAGCAGCAAATAAATCCAATTAACGGGTTTCTTAAGGCGGGTTATTTCTACAGTTCACACTTTGAGTGAAAGGCCAAAGGTTATTATGTATATTGACAACGCGCGTATTGCCACAGAATTCTGCAAGGCGACAGAAGGGAGCTAAATTGTAACTAGTGTAAGGAAAACACATTCTAGCCAGATTCTCTGGGGAAGGTAGCTTCAATCTAATATAACAAATATTATAATATAGCATAATATACTCTGCCCAGTTCTCCAGGAGCTGGACGAAGTCAGAAGGGGGGCGTCTGGGGCCGTAAGCGGCTGGTGATTTCACCACGCCTAACAAAATAAGTGAGGGTCTAAGACCAGTGCTAGTAGTGGATGTGGGGGTGCGGTTGGCAACAGCGCCGGCTAATAAAGGAGATTTCATCCAGCGTAGCCAAATCCCACAGGAGAGAGACACTCGTATTAGCTCCCGGCCCAGACACCAAGGCGAGGGGAAAGAATTGGACACAAGCGTCTCTTGAAATAAGAGACTGGGTGGGTGGAAGGCGGGAAGCTAAGGCGAAAAGAGGCAGAACACCCGGCAGACTTGTGAATCGCCTCAGTCCTGGGCAGCAGGCTAATATCCCAGGAGCTGTAAGTGGAGGGTGTTATTTAAGTAATGTATGTGGTTGTGATTCTGGGCAGATCACTTAGGCTCCCGGGCCCACAGAAATAATGAAGGTGTCCTTGTGTAACATAACTGATGCTCAGGTAAAGCGCTCCAATACCTTCAGGCCAAGTTCGCGCCATATAAATCTGCAAAACATAAATAATTATATAAATGAATAAAAGGGATACAGTTGTTAGTTTAACAAAGGAACTTCAAGACTGTTGCAGGGAGAATATTTGCAAACTTTCCAGTTCATGGGGCGCGCTTAAAAAAAAAAAAAAAAATTAGCTAAGAATTTCAATACAATAGGAGGAAAAGAGTTACTGCAAACCCCATGGTTCTGGGAGGAAAAAAAACACACACTAAGTCAAGGGTCCACAAGGGGGGTCCCTTCCAAATTGGCAGGAACAAATTAATAATTTCTTTCATATACGTGGGGCCAGGTGCCCTCCGCCTCCGGCAGTGTAATCTGGGGTTTTCTTCCTCCCTGAGTAAGAAAAAGTACAGTGGAGGGGATAGTAGACCCGAAATAACACCTTTCAGGGTTACTAGTTTCGCAGGGGTCCCCACCGGGGGGGAGCCCGCCAGGCGCATGGGTGAAGAGAGGATGTATTTAAGTAACGTATGTTGGAACACGCCGCCATGACCAGTATCTGACCATCTCCCAATTTTGATTTTCATGTATCGCCCATGGTGAGAGGAGACAGTGCTGTAAGACTCCGAACAGGACACAAGCGTGCCACGACGTAATGACAAGGACGGAGCAGAGCACACCATGGTGTTTGTGGGAGGATTGCCGTCAGAGCTAACCAGACGTCGGCCTCCCGGAGATACAGCTAGAGGTGGGTATCCTAGCGCTCGAGGGGAGCGATGGCATGGGCAGGTCCACAGAAAAAGCAGCAGGAGGCGCAAAGGGACGACACAGGGTAGGTGGAGCCACAGGAAGACGGAAGCCTCCCTGGCGGCGTGGCGGAAACAAAAGGGGTATTGGTTTGGTTACGGAAACACACCGACAGGACGGTGTGTAGAAGGAGGGCCACTCACTCTGGGATGCCTCACGGCTGGGTGAGTGCGCCTGACAAAAAATTGGGGTAGCAAATGGAGACGGCACTCGCAGCCCAGCCCCCGCCAGACGGCAGGGCGCAGGAGAGACTAGCAAGGTAGCGAGTTGGGGCCTGGCTCCGGGGGAAAGGCTACCCCCCACACGCAAAGGGGCATGGAAAGCAACAAAGAACAATCTACGAGCTGTCAGGGTGATTTACGACCCTAGGATATGCAAATGAGCAAAAGACTAACCAGTGATTTATGACCAGCCGATGATTTTTGGCTGATGATTTATGATGCCCATGCAGAATGATTTATGACAACTAAATGATGACAGAGTTGTGACAGAATGATTTATGACATCCCGATGATTTATGACCATGATTTATGGCTGCTGATTTATGATGACCAGGCAGAGTGATTTATGACAACAAATAATAGCCGATTGGCGGATGATTTTTGATGCTCATGCAGAATGATTTAGGACAACAAAATGATGACAGATTTGTGACAGAATGATTTATGATACCCGATGATTTATGACCCCTGATTTATGATGTCCAAATGACACTGAGTGATACCCAATTGTGATAAGGTATGATCATGATTTATGACCCCGGCTCCGAGAAGGTGTCCAGGGGAGTTGTACAAATATGACGTATGTAATGAGTAATAAAACTGCAGCCAACAACCACCACAAAAACAATGACTGTTGGCTGTGTGTAGTAATACAGATACATAAGTAGGGTACGGTTCCTGGAATGGGCGCAGTGCGGCTGTCATAGCAGAGGCCGCCCCCGAAGGGGACCTCGAGGGCCGGCGCCATAACGGCCGCCAGAGCCACAGGGAACGGATCCGGTTAGCGCTGGTTTGCGCCACCGGGAAAAGCTGCGCGGCAAAAAGCGCCCGAGGGCCTCATCTCCCCCTTCCCAAGCACAAAGGGAAGAGAGAAAGGGGGAGGAGGATATAAGGCGACGCTCCCCCTGGGCAGCTCACCTTTACATCAAGGAGCTGGGGGAGCGGTGCCAACGGATTTCGAGTCCCACCCACCCACACCTACAACAGCAGCGTCGCAGTGCTGACAGGGACGAGAGGAACTAATGGTGCCATGATTGGCGATAGAGACACACCGGGCAGTGTGTGGGAGTAAGGACACTCACTTTGGGATGCCTCATGGCTGAGTGAAGTGGTCCCACTCACTTTGGGATGCCTCACGGCTAAGTGAAGTGGTCTAACAAAGGAGGTAGCAAACGGAGATGGCACTCGCACCCCAGCCCCCGCCGGACAGCAGGGCACAACAGAATCCAACAAGGTAGCGAGCTGGGGCCTAACTCCGGGAAGAAGCTACCCTCATGCGATGAGAGCGCAAAGCCAACCAAAAGGGGTGGAAACAAAAGGGGTATTGGTTTGGTTACGGAAACACACCGACAGGGCGGTGTGTAGAAGGAGGGCCACTCACTCTGGGATGCCTCACGGCTGGGTGAGTGCGCCTGACAAAAAATCAGGGTAGCAAACGGAGATGGCACTCGCAGCCCAGCCCCTGCCAGACGGCAGGGCGCAGGAGAGACTAGCAAGGTAGCGAGTTGGGGCCTGGCTCCGGGGGAAAGGCTACCCCCCACACGCAAAGGGGCGTGGAAAGCAACAAAGAACAATCTACGAGCTGTCAGGGCGATTTACGACCCTAGGATATGCAAATGAGCAAAAGACTAACCAGTGATTTATGACCAGCCGATGATTTATGTCTGATGAGTTATGATGCCCATGCAGAATGATTTATGACAACAAAATGATGACAGAGTTATGACAGAATGATTTATGACATCCCGATGATTTATGACCATGATTTATGGCTGCTGATTTATGATGATCAGGCAGAGTGATTTATGACAACAAATAATAGCCGATTGGCGGATGATTTATGATGCTCATGCAGAATGATTTAGGACAACAAAATGATGACAGATTTTTGACAGAATGATTTATGATACCCGATGATTTATGACCCCTGATTTATGATGTCCAAATGACACTGAGTGATACCCAATTGTGATAAGGTATGGTCATGATTTATGACCCCGGCTCCGAGAAGGTGTCCAGGGGAGTTGTACAAATATGACGTATGTAATGAGTAATAAAACTGCGGCCAACAACCACCACAAAAACAATGACTGTTGGCTGTGTGTAGTAATACAGATACATAAGTAGGGTACGGTTCCTGGAATGGGCGCAGTGCGGCTGTTATCTGCGGCGGCTCTGAAATCTTGAGAGTCGCAGAGGTCCATAGAGGCCTCATCGGCTTCGGAGCCCGTACCTGGCTGTTGCACAACAACCTGCTCTGGAACAGCTTCCTCCATAAAACCCATATCTTCATAGACGGGTGTGTTAGGAGGCGCTACAACTTCTTCACCATAGTCCATTAGGAAGAAGTTGCATCCAGCAGACCCTTCACCGCGAGTAGAGCCCTCACTGTCGCTGCTGTCGACCTTAATCGGCGACACCAAGTGTGGCCAGTCCTTGAGACTAAGCCCTTCCATCCGGCGGCACAAGTCAGTGTCAAAACCAGTAACGTCGCAGCCCATATCTTTAGGAGCTTCCTTTTGAGCATTCTCGTCCAGTACCGTAGGTGTTATGCTATGGTAATATCTATCGATAGCGGCCTGGCCACCCGCCAAGGGGGTCCTTTTGATGAGCGGGCTGTATCTCTTCATATTCGTAAGGTGCTCTGCCTGTTTACCAAATCCTGGTTTCTGTACATGGCGTTTAAGAACGACTTATATGTATTCTAAGCGCCCCTAAAAGAGGCGTACACATCTACATCACATCTTGGTCACAGGTCAGCCTGGGGTTCTGGTTCGCCGGGTCTCCAACATGCCCCCGTCCCTACGGAATCCCGCCCCCCGCCCCCAACTACGTAATTTTTGTCATTGTCGTTGTCATTTCCGGGGCCTGGGACCTGTCACTTTTAAAGTGATGATTAAAGGTATCCCATTATACTACTCATATCGAATACCACAGATTAGGTTGATTAAAGCATCTGCTTTAGAAAGCCTTGAATAACCATAGCATTGTCATGTGCACTGTATAAAACACATTATGATGATACTGTAAGTATAATTTCACTGCCTGTTAGAGACCTTGGCATGTCCTAATAATTTAGATTCTTAAGTCCAAAGCAAGTAAATGCCACCATGACATAACAAGGCAGCTAGCTACCAAAGGTTACATTTACAAGTAAGGCACAGTGACTTTAATTAAATGATCGTAAAAAGCTGTAATTTATTGATGATTTAAGGAAGCAATAATGAATTTGACCTTAGGCTAGATTAAAACACATCTAACATTAACTCATATCGGTAAAATGGGAAGGCAGAAAACAATCTACATCTTTAACTGGTTCACAATGTGAAAATTGGAGTGAAATATTGAATTTCCGCACAGCACCGTGATTAGAAGGTCTTAAACATTATAGAGTCATGCCGCCCCCACACACTGTAATTATAGTATGCGTTATTATCCAAGGCTTAAAATACCGGCTATAGATTGATCGGAAGGCTCTTAATCCATCAAATCATAATCTTAGTGTGAGGAGACCATGTTAAGATTTCTGGTTATGAAGCTACAGGCTACGCACGCCACTTCAGACGTCATGTTACAGTACAGATATGCCTTTACTCTTCGCGGGGACCGACGGACAAACATGCACGCGGGCGCTCACGCACGCGCGCACACACACACGTGTTTGAGGCGCTATCCTGGTTTCACAAACGTTATGTCCCTTTTGTTCAAGCGCCGAATAAGGCGTGTATATATTGTGAATGCACACACTTTATTATATATTTATTTGCCTAATGGAAGCTTGCAGGATTTCCGCTCACGTTCGTTTACCTTCGTTTGTAAAGTTCATAGCTTTAGTCACAAACTTTACATCGCTGCCACCGTTTTCCGACCGCCACTACTTAATGTCATGTGTTTAGTCGAGAAAGAAACCTCTTAACAATATCCAACAATCACTGGCAAAGTCATTATTTCTGGCCTTGCCACAACAACCCACATGTTCAGACCATAAGAAAGAAGGAACTTGGTCAGACAATGATTGACATGGACAATTTACGATATCAGCTTCACATAGCTCATTCATTTCACGCAAGACAGCATTTTCTTTTTCCATAGGCACATTTGAAAAGACAGCATCACAAATGAAGTACACTGCACATTTTAATTTGCATTAGAGATCCACTCTTAGAATGTTCCCAGCTGAGGTAAGACTTAAAAGAAGGTATGAGGGACAGTGATTGGGCCTAACAGACATAGGTTTGTGATGCAATGAGGAACACATCCTTTAGAAATGTTAGCTGCATCAATAGATTCCCTATGAGGTGTAGGAAAGAGATTTCAAGGTTTTCAGGTCAGACTAGTATTGATGAGGCTTCACGTGGCCTTTCAGTTATTGACAGATTATCCATCAGGCCCCTTTTGATCTATGGGGATTAAAGCATTTACTTAGCAGCCAACTCCTCTTGCAGTGTCCTAAAACGTTGGGTATGAATTTCTGAAATCTGAGTAAACTCAGGTTGCTTGGGCTGTTCGTATGAACCTTAGGCAGATTAGTGCAATCCTGTTTGCAGTGCCACAACTTCCAACAACTGAAGCATGAGGAACCACCAGGAAGAGGAGAATCTCACCTTCCTCACCCTTGGCTCCATCTTGAGCTTCCTTCCCCTCCCCACCATGGTCCTTCTGCCTCCCCATTCCTCCCGAGCCCCTCCTTCTGACTATTGTTGGAAGGATTGCATTTGTAAAGACTTTAGTTTGGACTTGGCTAATACCTTCTTTCTTTGTTGAACAGCAACACAATGATTAGTACAGAGACATGTTCAACAATACCACTATGGTTTGCAGCTGCTGTTAATCCTTAGGCAAAAATCCCTGATCGAATGCAGCACCAGCAGTTTTTTGAGTATTTTGGTAGCACTAGCAGAACCAAAGTAGCTGTCATGTACGTTTTTAAATGTTGAAGATAATCAGCCGTAGTTTCACCGTTATTTTGCCTGCAGTTATTAATCTTGGTCCAGGTTGTTTACATCAGGCATACATCAGCAACAGCCTTCAGCAATTCATTTTAGGCAGCAATAGGAGCAGCTGCATCTACGGGTGCCTGTTCTGGCCAAGTAGCTTCCTCTAATAACCAATCTTTCACTTCACTTGGCATCATAATCACCAGTTCATTAACATCAGAAAAAGTAGGGTCATAACATTCAAACCGAGTTTACAATTCAACGTAAAACAATTGGGGACTTTCACGTATACTGGAGAATTGTTGTTTGATATTTACAAGATCAACTGGGAACCAGGGAAAACGGAGTTAGACTAAACGTCTTACTCCAGAGTCTGGATATTTTCTCAGAGGCAAAAGGGCGTCAGGTTGGATGTGGGAAAAATCATTGGAGTTTTCACTGACTTTCTCACTACCCTAGGAGGAACATTGATCTAGTGGGGGTTTTCTCTGAATGTCTGTTGCCCTCTGCCCTGTGGTCTTTCTCAGACTAACCTGGGGCATAGTTGGGGTTTGAGCCCAACTGCTCCGATGCATAGCTTTGGAACTGTGGAGTCATTAGTGAGACAGCATCTAGGGTTGCAAGTGAGGTGTCATCATATCATATCAGCTTCTCATCTTGTCCTTGGGTCTGTCATGTGGTTGTTTGCTGCAGGTGCTGTGCTCATTTGCACTGGGTTTTCTTGTGCCCCACAAGCCGGCCCTTTATCTGCCACTGGTCCATCCCTGGGAGCATCCCAATCAGGTAATAGGAAGAAATTCAGAACATCGATCAAATCCTCCTCCTTATCTTCATTTCTTCATTTCCGACCTTCTCAATGTCCTGTGATTGATTTATGCTTATGATTCTTCATTTGTTTCTTAAAGTTATTTATGCATTCAATATCTAAGGTACTTTCTTCCGGAAAATACTGTGTATCCTCACTAATGCACTTAACTCAGTCATCAATGTACCTGAACATGCTTTTTGCATACTGGTGGTACATTATGTGGGCAGGAGCGCCTTCTGCTGGAAATCGTTCTATTTTAGATTTTTCTTGCTACCATCACCTCTCAACACCCTCATTTGTGAGCAGGTACACAAATTGGTGTTTGCCAGCCCCGTGCTGCAACTTATCCTATACAGGGAAAAGAAAATACATTTTAAGAAGGGTAAGAGTGGGGTCAACAGCTTTTCCCATGTGTTCTCATGGAGGACAGTAGGGAAGTTCTTTCATGTCTGTACACGGAACCGCTTGCAAACAGAGACTTCCGGTCACAGTCTCTTGAGGATCATAGAGGTTCAAGGGTAGCTGATATTAGTGCACTTTTTACGTTCAGCATTCATTCACTAGGCTCTGAGCTAAGGTTTCCAGGCATGTCTTGCCCTCTCCTCTCCTTACACTTTCTAAAGCCTCCTAAACCATGGATTATTTTATTTATTTATAAAGATTTGTATAGCCTGAACCAGGGCCGGACTGGGAACCAAAATTGGCCCTGGCAAAGAGCTTGGCCAGCCCCAGGGGTTTTGCTAGCAAAAAGCTTTCTGCTGCTTTTGTTGCTGGGGGCCGATATTGCAGCTATGCTGCAAAACCGGCCCCAGTAACATAAATGGACCCCCTAGGGGTCTAAAGCCGGTTCCCACCCTGGCGGCCCACCAGAGAAATGCCCGGTGCCCACTACGGCCAGTCTGGCCCTGGCGCGAACATGACCCTAGAGCAGAGGTCTTCAAACTGTGGGGCGCGACCCCCAGGGGGGTCGTGGAGTCCTAGGAAGGGGGTCGCAGATTCCCCAGCTTCACTTGTCCCTGTAAAAAGACAGCCGTCCTGGGATGGCTAATTGAGATCGTTATCAGCTGCTTGCCTGAATGAAAGGCAAATGTGCCTTATCTGGTAATCTTCAAGTGTAAAGGATGCTTGGGAGCAGTTCTGGCTCTTTGTGAAGACAAAGATGTGTGTTTTTTGAGTGGAAGTGCAAAGAGTTAACTACTGGGCTGGGAAGTTCTTGCTTTTAATTTTAACTGCATTTACACAGCCCTTAATGCCCCTAAAGAGGTGTTGAAGGGACAGTTATGTAAAAAAAGAAAACTGCATTACATATGCTCTGGTATTATTAAAACCTGCATTTTGAAAGCACCATTTTATTGTAAAACTATTCGCACGTTTTGCAGCATTCTATCTTACCCTGTGTGTTAATGCAAGAATAGAAAATTGACTTACATATTCACAGTGCTTTCCGTCACAGGCTGTGACTTCGTAGCACTAAAAATACACATCACTATTCTCCACTGCACCAATCGAGATTTAATTCTGTGGTTCTCTGGTTACACACAGACCTCGGCAGTGCATTAACTAATAGAGGTTTTTTAATGTAGTACAGTGCATTTCCCACTGAGCAATAACTTTTTGTTAGACTTGGCACCATTGGCGTCGGTCTCCCTTCCATTTTTTGCTGTTGCCTCTTATGTTTTTGCTGGTTTTAGATGCTTTTGGGCACTGTGCCACTGCTGTTCAGTGCCACAGTGCAAGTGCTCCATACTGTAAATTGATGTGTTGATTAGTGACTCCATGATTGGGTTATTTGATTTACTTGTCAGACCCTAGTACAGTGCACCATGGGTGCCCAGGGCTTGTAAATCAAATGCTGCTGGTGGGCTTGCAGCACTGGTTGTGCCACCCACAGAAGCAGCTTGTAAAGTGTGTCTCAGGCCTGCCATTGCAGAGCCTGTGTGCAGTCTGTGACTGCCATGTCGACTTGGCAAGTGCACCCCTTTGCCAGTCCCTAAACCTTCCCTTATCTTCATATCAGACACCCCGAAGGTAGGCCCAAGGGCAGGGTGCATTGTAAGTATAAGGTAGGACATGCCCTGGTGTGTGTGCCAAGTCCTAATAGTGAATTACAGCCATTTTCGTTTTTCACTATTGCAAGGCTACCTGTTCCCCATAGGCCAGAATGGGCAGTTTGATTATTACACCTTATAATCCTAACTGACCCAGGGAACATGGTAGAAAAACGAATTTAGTATGCCTGAACTCAGAATGATAAAATACATCTTTTAGTAAAGTTGGTTTTAACATTCTGTGTTTGAAAATACCACTTTTAGAAAGTAGGTATTTTCTTGCCTAACCATCCAGCTGCCTCTGCTCAGGTTGTGTATTGTATGTCTGGGTTTGTGAGTGACAGGGGCTGGGGGATTCCAGGAGGCAGGGTGAGTCAGCACTAGGCTGAATAGGTCTGCCTGAAGGAGGATGGGTGGGAGGAGTTCCACCTGGGTCTGAATAGGGCTGTGCCTGCCTTCCACAATGCTGGCTCCACCTCCTGCCGGGCGTCTGATGGCTCTGCCCCTCACTCTCAAAGGAAAGAAGGAGTCATGTACACAAAGTGCTCCAAGACTGACCAGAACTGGTTTGGACTAGGCATGGGCCTCTCTGCCTTCAGAGAACAAAGGATTTCTGTGTATAAATACTGGGGCCCAGACCCCATGAAATTAGATCACTTCTGGGAAATCAAGAAACCTGTTGCCAAGGAGAAGAACCGGAGAAGCTGAAGGAGGAGTACTGCCCCTGTGCTGTTTTGCTGATTGGGGTTGGCCTGCAGTGGTTGCTTTCTGCCAAGGACAGGAGAAAAGACTTTGCTGTGCTTATCATCTTGAAGAAGAGAATCTCCAAGGGCTTGAACTGAGCTTGCCTCCTGCCTGAAGTCACAGGGACACAAAGACTTCACCCCTTCTGTTTGCCTGCATCTGGAACTGCTGTTTTAGCTGCTAACAGAGGGAAATTGCAACACCAACGCCGGCGAGCGACGCCGTAACCTGCACCGAAGCCGTGGGCACCACTCGTGAAGAGCACGACGCACCGCCCCGACTTGCACAGTAGGCCCGACGCCTGCCGACGCCGTGTGACATCGACTCCGAAGCCGTCATCGAGGCCGCTGCCTGCACCGGAGCCGAGGACACCGCTCGTGATGCTCACGACTCACCGTCCCGACTCGCACCACAGCCCCGACTTCACCGACGCCAGGGCTTCATCATCGCGGAGCCGATCCTCGATGTGGGTGACCCCCGAATCCATCGATGCCGCACCATCGTAAGGAACTGATGCCTCGCCGCCATCCGTGACGTCACCTCCCTGACACAGTAAGGAACCGACGCCTCACCTCCCCTGCGCTGCAGTAAGGAACCGAGACATCACCTCCCCTGGGGACGTAAGGAACCGACGCACCCGGCGCCAATGAAGCATCACCTCCCGACGCCGTGCACCGTCTTTGTTTTCATCGAATTCCAGGTACTGTTCTTTGTGGGTCTGCTCGACTCCGGGCCCGACGCCGCGCACCTCGCGGTCGGCGCCGTTCTTTGGGATTTCCACCGGTCACGACGTCGTGATAACTCCAAGTGGAGTTATTTGTTGCTACAAGCTTTATTTGATTGACTATCCTATTTTTGAAGATAACTTGAACTGTCTCTATCATTTTAAGTCTATTTTTGTATTACAGTATTGTGGATTTTTGCTTTTGGGTCTTGTGTTAAGTCTATATAAAGATTACTTATTTTTACATACAACCTGTGTGGTGTCCATCTGTAGTGTTTTCACTCTATTACTGTATGTGTTTACAAATGCTTTACACACTGCCTCTGAGATAAGCCTGTCTGCTCGTGCCAAGCTACCAGGGCGTGAGCAGGGGTTATTTTAGGAGTGTATCCCCCTTATCCTGACTAGAAGCAAGGGTCCCTATTTGGACAAATGTGCAAACCATTGCCAACTAGAGACCACCAGTTCTTACATTGGTGGTCAGCGGTGAGGATTTGGACTTGCATTTGTGATTCATATACAGTGATTGGTGTACACTACTAGTGAGTGCAGACCAATACGCGACCACATACATTTTGATAGGACTTTTTTCCTTGGAACCTTTATTTTTGTTGAGAACTGCCAATTTTCACAATGAGCAAAAGAGGATCCATTGCACCTGCAGATATTGAATTTGAACAAGATAGGGTTGATACCTACACTGTGCCAGAGCTCAAAGCCATTTGTAAAAAGATTAAAATCTCTATGAGAGGCCTCACCAGGAAGGAGGAGCTTCAAAAGGCGCTGAGGGCCTGGTTGGAAGCACGGAATGCCGGTGGGCAGCCCGAGGAGCCTGTGGAGGAGGCAGAGAATTTAGATGAGCAGCTTGAGGGGCCATTAGGCTTACCCGGGAGGAGAGTGCCTTTCAGGGAGGGCAGCAGTGTTTCTCAAAGGGCCTGTCTCCAGAGGAGCTGGAGGACAGGGAGAAAAGCAGGATGCATGAAATGGAGATGGCCAAACTGAAACAGGAAGCCATGATAGCCTTGAGCACAAGAAATTGGAGTTAGAAAGTAAGAGGTTGGCCATGGAAGAAAGGAAGATGCTTTTAGAGAATGAGAGAGTGGTGAGGGAGCTAGAGCTAAAGGCTAGGAGCCTAGAAATCACTCCCTCTGGTGGCAGCACACCTCCAGTGCCTGTAGAAGGAAGAGTGTACATCCCCAAGGAGGTTATTAAAGATTTCATGAAGGGGGAGGACATTGGGCAATGGTTTTAAAGCATATGAGATCGCCATGACATCACACCGGGTCCCTGAGAAGGATTGGGGAGCGGGGTTGTGGGGCCGCTTTACAGGTGAGGGAAGGGAAACCTTGCTAGCCTTGCCCAGATGTCCTATGCCCACCTGAAGGAAGCTTTAGTGGCAAGGTATGGGTTAACTCCAGAGCTTTATAGGCAGAAGTTTAGGAACTGCAAAAAGCTGGAGTCTAGTACCTGGGTGGAGTATGTGTCTTATTTTTGCAGAGCATTGGATGGATGGGTGAAGGGTAGCAAAGTAGATGACTTGCAGGGGTTCTATGATTTAATTGCATGGGAGCACTTGTCCAGTAGTTGTTTTCCAGAGCTACGCCAGCACCTTGTTGACAGTAAGCTGACTAATCCTAGGAAGCTTGCTGAGGAGGCGGACCGCTGGGTCAGTACCCGGGTCCACAAGGGTCTTGTGGGAGACTCCGCCAAAGGTGGGCAGGGTCCCCAGCAGAAGAGTGGGGGGACAAGGGTAAACAGAAGGAGTTCAAAAAAGGGCCCCAAAGTAAACCCCAAGGGAACCAAGGTAAGGGTTCCCAGCCTCCCACTGAGAAAAGACCATGGGTCCCCACAGATAAGTCTGTTCAGAAGGGGCCCAAGGCATGTTTTAGTTGTGGTCAGGTGAGTCACTTTGTAGGAAGTCCCAAGTGCCCCAATACCGTGACCACTGCACCCACTGGTGCACCACCCCGGCAGATGGCTAGTGTAGCCCTGGGAGAGGAGTTGGGTGCCCAAGGTGGGTGGGGTCCCGCAGAGATGTCCCTGGTCTCTTTAGGAGACAGTGAGATGGTCCCTAGGACCCAGCTGCCTGATAACACTAAAAAATACAGGCAGTGGGTGACCATCAATGGCCATAGGGTGGAGGCTCTGAGAGACACCGGGGCCAGTGTGACAGCTGTCAGTTGTCGGCTGGTGTCTGAGGAGCAGGTGGTCCCCAACGTATTCTACCCCGTAGTTGCCGCTGACAACTCAGAGAGCCACTGTAAGGTGGCCCAGGTTCCCTTTGAGTGGGGGGGTCTCAGGTATCCTTCAAGTAGCTGTGAGGCCAGCCATGCCTGTTGACTGTCTGCTAGGCAATGATTTGGAGAGCTCCCCTTAGGCGAAGGTCTCATTTGGAGATGTTGGGTCTGCCAGAGTGGGCGTGTGTGACCACTCGGTCAATGGCAGCCGGTAAGGGTATTCAAGAGGACCTGGAGCCTGGAAGAATGGCCCAGGTGCCTGCCTTAAAGAGAGGAGGCAGGGGGCACGGGAAACCGGCCCCCAAAGTTCCCACGGTCCAGGAGGAGGCAGACCTTGAGGGGGATGCCCTGGAACCTACAGGGGAACAAGTGGCTGAACTGGGGGACCTGCCTGAGCTGACCCATTGGCAGCAGGAAGGAGGCCCCTCCACGGAAGAGTTCTGTGAGGAGCAGAAGAAGTGCCCTTCTCTTGAGGGCTTGCGGCAACAGGCTGCAAGCCAGGCAGCAGGTGATCAGTCTGGATCACACTGGATCTACTGGGAGAATGGTCTCCTGTATAGTGAGCCTAAGGTTGCTGAGCCTGGGTCAGCCCGTGTGCTGGTGGTACCCCAGTGCTTCAGAGCCTTCCTACTGGGTCTGGCTCATGATGTGCCTCTAGCAGGACATTTGGAGCAAGACAAGACCTTTCAAAGGCTTGTCACCCACTTTCATTGGCCCCAAATGCGCAAGAGTTTGGATACTCATTGCAGGACCTGTCAGACTTGCCAGGCAAGTGGTAAGAGTGGGAGGAAGCGCAAGGCTCCTCTCCAACCTTTCCCTGTTGTCAGCACCCCCTTTGAGAGGGTGGGTATTGACATTGTGGGGCCTCTGGATCCCAAGACAGCCATGGGCAACAGGTTCATCCTGGTCTTGGTGGACCATGCCACCCGGTACCCGGAAGCCATCCCTCTTCGGACAGTGACGGCCCCCGTGGTGGGACGTGCACTGATGGGGATTTTCTCCCGCGTGGGGTTCACCAAGGAGGTGGTGTCTGACCGTGGTACCAACTTCATTTCCAATTATATGAAGTCCCTGTGGCAGGAGTGACTGACAGGGTGAGAGCTTGCATCAAGGAGGAGGTCTCCAAGATGTTTGCCTTAGGGGTGATTGAGTCCTCTAACAGCCCTTGGGCCAGCCCAGTGGTCTTGGTCCCAAAGGCTGCCACGCCTGGTGCCACACCCAAACTCCGGTTCTGTGTGGACTACCGAGGACTCAATTCAGTCACCAGGACTGACGCGCACCCCATCCCCAGAGCTGATGAGCTCATTGATCGGTTGGGGGCTGCCCGGTACCTCAGCACGTTTGATCTAACGTCTGGATACTGGCAGATCGCCAGTATCCAGGTCAAAGAGAGGTCAGCATTCTCCACACCAGATGGGCACTACCAATTCCGGGTGATGCCCTTTGGGATGAAGAATGCCCCTGCCACCTTTCAGAGGTTGGTCAACCAGGTGTTGGCTGGGCTGGAGGATTTCAGTGCTGCCTACCTGGATGACATTGCAGTGTTCAGTGCCACTTGGGAGGAACATCTGCACCACCTCTGGGAAGTGTTGAAGGCGCTGCGGAAGGCAGGCCTCACGATCAAGGTGAGTAAGTGCCAGATCGGGCAGGGTTCTGTGGTGTACTTGGGACACCAGGTTGGGAGCGGCCAGGTGACACCCCTACAGCCCAAGATAGATACCATCCTGGCTTGGGAACCCCCAAAACCCAGACAGAGGTGAGAGCCTTCTTAGGACTCACCGGGTATTACAGGAGGTTTGTCAAGGGGTATGGCAACATTGTTGCACCCTTGACTGAGCTGACTTCCAGGAAGCAGCCCAGGAAAGTGAACTGGACTGATGCCTGCCAAAAGGCTTTTGATGCCCTGAAATCTGCCATGTGCACGGCGCCCGTGCTTCAGGCGCCCAACTTCTCAAGGGAATTCATTGTGCAGACAGATGCTTCAGAGCATGGTGTTGGGGCTGTGCTTTCACAGATGAATGAGGAGGGCCTAGACCAACCTGTAGCCTTTATTAGTAGGAGGTTACTCCCCGGGAACAGAGGTGGAGTGCGATTGAGCGTGAGGCATTTGCTGTGGTCTGGGTACTGAAGAAGTTGAGACCATACTTGTTTGGGACTCACTTCCGGGTTCAGACAGACCACAGGCCCCTCAGATGGTTACTGCAGATGAGGGGTGAGAATCCAAAACTGTTGAGGTGGTCCATTTCCCTACAGGGGATGGACTTCACGGTGGAACACCGCCCTGGTACAGAACACGCCAATGCTGATGGTCTGTGCAGATTTTTCCGCCTTAGTGATGAGAACTCCCAGGAGGGAGGGTAGTTCTCCCCACATTTCAGCTGGAGGGGACACGTGTTAGACTTGGCACCATTGGCGTGGGTCTCCCTTCCATTTTTTGCTGTTGCCTCTTATGTTTTTGCTGGTTTTAGATGCTTTTGGGCACTGTGCCACTGCTGTTCAGTGCCACAGTGCAAGTGCTCCCTACTGTAAATTGATGTGTTGATTAGTGACTCCATGATTGGGTTATTTGATTTACTTGTCAGACCCTAGTACAGTGCACCATGGGTGCCCAGGGCTTGTAAATCAAATGCTGCTGGTGGGCTTGCAGCACTGGTTGTGCCACCCACAGAAGCAGCTTGTAAAGTGTGTCTCAGGCCTGCCATTGCAGAGCCTGTGTGCAGTCTGTGACTGCCATGTTGACTTGGCAAGTGCACCCCCTTGCCAGTCCCTAAACCTTCCCTTATATTCATATCAGACACCCCTAAGGTAGGCCCAAGGGCAGGGTGCATTGTAAGTATAAGGTAGGACATGCCCTGGTGTGTGTGGAATGTTCTAATAGTGAATTACAGCCATTTTCGTTTTTCACTATTGCAAGGCTACCTGTTCCCCATAGGCCAGAATGGGCAGTTTGATTATTACACCTTATAATCCTAACTGACCCAGGGAACATGGTAGAAAAACGAATTTAGTATGCCTGAACTCAGAATGATAAAATACATCTTTTAGTAAAGTTGGTTTTAACATTCTGTGTTTGAAAATACCACTTTTAGAAAGTAGGTATTTTCTTGCCTAACCATCCAGCTGCCTCTGCTCAGGTTGTGTATTGTATGTCTGGGTTTGTGAGTGACAGGGGCTGGGGGATTCCAGGAGGCAGGGTGAGTCAGCACTAGGCTGTAGGAGTGTATCCCCCTTATCCTGACTAGAAGCAAGGGTCCCTATTTGGACAAAGGTGCAAACCATTGCCAACTAGAGACCCCCAGTTCTAACACTTTTTTTATTTATTTATCATTTACGCTGCCCATTATTTTATATGTAGATACCTGAAGGTGAAAGACCTAAAAAACGTACAGAATATTTTGGGCTTATTTATGAGAGGCTTGCATCGCCAGAGCATCACTTTTTTTGATGCTCCGGTGGCGCAAGCATCTCAACCATACCTATGAGGCAGTCCAAAGTCACCCTGCATGGCTTTGCATTGCCTCATAGATATGGAGTAATACATAGCAGCACAAATCACTGTGTTGCCTTACTCTGCGTCAACGAGGTGTTCCATGGGCTTTGCGTGGAGTTCCCATGCAAAGCCCATGGATTTTGATGCTGCCCCATATTTACAAAATTACGTAAACCTTGGGCAGCTCCAAAAACCTGCGCCTCTCCAGTGGAGGCGTAACGAGGAGAAATGTTTTAATTTCTCCTCGTTCTTTCCTCTTTCCATGTGTGCTGCATTCTGCAGCTCTCATAGAAATAGGAAAACGCCCCTCAGGATTGTTTTGGTGAAGGAAGGTGCCTCTTCCCGTACAAAAACAATTCTGCCTACGTTGGTACTGGGCAGCAATTTGTGAAGGGAAAAGGACTGGAATGCACCGTATTTCATAATTACAGTGCATTCCTGCCCTTTCACATTGGCATAGGGCAGCGCCGCAAGAAGTCTTGCAGCGCTGCCCTACGCCAATTCCTCATAAATGAGGCCCTTTGTTTTTAGCTACACCTTTGGCTACACCCCTACGCTCAGTGACCTTTGGTTTGCTAAACACTGTTTAATGTCATTTCCCCACCGTGAAAATTATTTGCTGTTTTAATTGGGAGCTGTTAGAAATGAGGGTCTCTAGTTGGCAATGGTTTGCACCTTCGTCCAAGTAGGGACCCTTCCTTCTAGTCAGGGTAAGAGGGATACACTACTGAAATAACCCCTGCTCACCACCGTGGTAGCTTGGCACGAGCAGTCAGGCTTATTTCAGAGGCAGTGTGTAAAGGATTTGCACATAACCAACAGCAATACACTGAAAACACTACAAAAGAACACCACACCAGTTTAGAAAAATATCCAATACTTTATATATTCAAAACAAGACTAAAACGATAAAAATCCAACCTACAGTACTTAAAAATATGCACTTTGCGGGGAGCTGGCGTCGGTCGGTCCGGACTGCGGTGTGGGACGGGGCAGTGTGTCGCAAGAATTACGAGCAGTGCCCCCACGGTTGTCAAAGTCAGTGACGGCGTCGGTGAGACCAGGGCGGCGAAGTGAAGCGAGGTGGTGCGGAGTGCGGTGCCCACAGGTCACGGTGCAAGCAGCAGCTCGGCGGCCGTCATCAGTGAGACCAGGGTTGCGGTGCGAGATGCAGTGGTGCCCTCTCCGGTGCCTTCAGGGCACGGAGCCAACGGCAGAGTCAGTGACGGAGTCGGTTGCTTTCCCCCCTCTGTGGCAACTGAAACCACGGTTCCAGAGGCGGTACCCAGAGGTCAGTGAAGTCTTTGCGGTCCCTGAGACTTCAGAACAGGAGGCAACAAGTAAAGAAAGTTCAGTCCAGTCCTTTCACTGCCCAAGGCAGAAGCAGCAACTGCAGGCCAAACCAACAAAGTAACAACACAGCAAAGTTGCAGTACTCCTCTTGGCAGTTATTCCAGCTCTTCTTCTTGGCAGGTTCCTTGATTCCAGCGAGTTCTAAAGTTCTAGGGTCTGGACCCCAATATTTATACTCAGTTTCTCTTTGTGCTTTTGGGCAGAGAGTGCCTGTGCCCAGCCCAAACCAGTTCCATCCTCTCTGGCCCAGCTTCCTGGCAGGAGGTGGAGACAGCATTGTCCAAGGCAGACCAGGCTCATTCAGGTGCAAGGAAATCTCCTCCCACTACTATAAATACAGCCCATGTCTATTCAGCCCAGCCCTGACTCATCCAGGAAAGACAGGACACACCTTGACCCCCCCCCGTGGCTGTCTGATGAGAATGCACATCCCCAGACCCTGTCACTCCAAAGCCAGACAGTCAATCCACAAACCCAGCAGAGGCACACAGGATGGCTAAGCAAGAAAATACCTACTTTCTAAAAGTGGTATTTTCAAACACAGAAGCTATAAAAATCATCTAAACCCAATTTCTCTATCTTATCTCAATGGGAAGATATGCTTATAAGATGTTATAAGTAAACTCCCATTCTATCCTATGGGACAGATAGCCTTTCCATAGTGAAAAATGAAAGACACTGTAATTCACTACAAGGACATGTCACACACACCAGTACATGTCCTACCTTTAATATACACGGCACCCTGCCCACAGGGGTACCTTGGGCCTACCTTAGGGGTGACTTACATGTAAGAAAAGTGAAGATTAGGGCTTGGCAAGTGGGTGCACTTGCCAGGTCGACATTGCAGCTACAAACCGCACAGACACTGCAGTGGCAGGTCTGATAACCCTTTTCAGGGCTGCATGGGTGAGTGGCACAATCAGTACTGCAGGCCCACCAGCAGCATTTGATTTACAGGCCCTGGCACCCTCAGTGCACTTTACTAGGGACTTACTAGTAAGTCAAACATGCCAATCATGGAAACACCAATCCATAATACAATTTACAATAGGAGCACTTGCACTTGAACACTGAACAGCAGTGAGAAAGTGCGCAGAGACACTGCACCAGCAAAAACAGAGTCAAAACTAAGAGGTCAGAAAGGAAAAAGACAGGGGAAACATGCCAAAAGATGCCAGGTCTAACGGGCATTTATGGTTGTCGATAAATGATGATGAGGAGAACCAGTTTCTAGAAAATTTTGTCAGAAGGGGTCCTTACGCCTAAAAAGGTTTGACAAGGGGGTCTCGACATCAAAAAGTTTGAAGACCACTGCCCTAGAGGGTATCAGAGTGCTTTGCATGAGAGTAAGGCAGGATAAAGTTGTGAGAACAAAAACTCACCACATATATGAGCGGAGGATGGAAAGTTTGACATCTATAGAGGATCATCAATGTAGTAGTCATACACCGAACAGGAGTAATAGGCAGCTATATAGTCAATAAGATATAAGATGTTATCAATGGAACATAAGGTGGTTAATTTAGGGCAGAAACTTTTTCATCAGAAGAGTTTTCACTTCTTTTTTGAAGGAGGAGGTAGATGAGATTCGGCAGTCATCTGGCGGCAGAGAATTCCATATCTTCAGGGAGATATCTGAGAAGGCTCTGTAGCACGTTTTCTTTTTGTGGAAAATCTGTGGATTCAGTAGCAGGGTGCTCGCACTTCATGAAGATCTGCATCCCCCGATAATTCTAGCTTTTGTGCCAAATATCTGGGGGTCTTGAAATGTAGGGCTTTATGAGTCATGCAAGCAATCTTTAGTTGTATTCTTGCCTCATAAGGGAGCCAGTTCAGGGCCAGGGATATGTGATTATTTCTTTTTGTTCCGGAGACCAGTCTGGCAGCAGTGTTAAGGGAGGCTTTTAGCGGGGCCAGTTTGTATCTAGGAAGGCCGAATAGAGTGGAGCTTCCGTTGTCCAATCTAGGCAACACAAGAGGTTGGACCGTCAGCTTAAAGTCGTTCTGTGGTAGGAAGGGTTTAAGTTTCCTTAGGATACTCATCTGGTAATTTGCTCCTTTGGTGGCATTACTGATATGATTCTGCATATTCAAGTATTTTTCTAATGTAATTCCCAGGGATTTAGCGTAGTCAATAATGTGAGGGGAATAATTGAAGGCTGTTAGATGCTCCATCCAGAGGTCAATATTGGGTGCGTGGTTAGGAGGAGTGATAAGGAGGAATTCCATTTTGGTAGTGTTCAGCTTGAGGTGGTTGCCAGTGAGCCAGTTTTGAGTGGTCTGCAGAGTAGAGTTGAGGGAAATGATGTCTTCTGGGGAGGAGATTTTCAGATACAAATGAGTGTCATCTGCATACATGTGATAAAGAATGTTGGCAGAATTCAGTGCTTCTGCAAGAGGTTCCAGGAAGAAATTGACAAGAATGGGTGAAAGGGTGGAACCCTGTGGTACCCCCTGAGTGACAGCTGAGGGATTGATTCACCTTGACTCTTTGGGTTCTGTTGTGGAGGAATGAAGTAAATCATTGCAGCACAGGTCCTGATAAGCCCATCCTCCGTTCCAGTAGGGACAGTAAACTGTTGTGTTTAGCCCCTTCCATGCTCATGAAGGAATGGTTCCGTCATGAGCACAAGTGCAAGTGTGCTCATGACGGAACCATTCCGTCATGAGCACACTTGCAAAAAATCCCTCTGCTGTAAACACCAGAGGGATTTCCCATTTTTTTTTGCTTTGGGAGGTGGGGAAGAGCTTTCCCAACCTCCCAAAGCATGGTTTGTTTTTTCATTGTAATGACGATCGTGCGCATGGCGTGCTGTTGTCATTACAATGAAAACGAAACTGAAACTTAGTTTCAGTTTCACAGTTTCAGTGCTTGTGGGGCTATCACAGCCCCCGAACACCAAAACACATGGGAGAGGTATCGTTGGGAAGGGGAGAATCTCCCTTTTCCAATGGTACCCTTCCCTAGTGGATACCTGCTTGGGGATTGCCCCAGGAGAGCGATCCTCAAGCAGGGATCCACCCACTAGCCACCAGGGAGGGGAGAGCGGCCCCTTGTGCAAGGGCCTTTGCTCCACCCACAAAATATTGCCACAGACAGTCTTTCTGCCCTCAATCTGCCCCCTGGGGGGGCAGAAAGCACCCTAGATGCCCCTGATCTGCCTCCCGGGGGAGCAGAAAGCCCACAAGGCACCAGGGATTTGTTTTATATATATACTTAGGAGTGGGGGCTGCCCAGAATGGGCATGCCAAAGCCCCACCCCCAAAAAAATGCTACAGTCTTTCTGCCCCCCCGGTAGGTAGATAGGGAAATAGCCCATTATCTGCCCCCTCGGGGGGAAGAAAGCCCACTAGGCACCAGGGATTTTTTTTCCCCAAAGTTCGGGGTGGGGGCTGCCCAGAATGGGCATGTCAATGCCCCCCAAAAACAATGCCACAGTCTATCTGCCCCCCCAGGAGGCACATAGGGGCAGTAGCCCCTGATCTGGCCCCCGGGAGGGCAGAAAGCCCACTAGGCACCAGTTTTTTTTTTATACGTAGGGGTGGGGGCTGCCTAGAATGGGCATGCCAATACCCCCACCCCTAAAAAATTGCCACAGTCTTTCTGCCCCCCCAGGAGGCAGATTGGGCAATTGCCCCTTATCTGCCCCCTCGGGGGCAGAAAGCCCACTAGGCACCAGGGGTACATTTGTTTCAAAATTCAGGGGTGGGGGCTGGCCAGAATGGGTATGCCAATGCCCCCAGCCCCCAAGAAAGATGCCACAGTCTTTCTCCCCCCCCAGGAGGCAGATGGGGGCAGTAGCCCCTGATCTTTCCCCCGGGGGCAGAGAGACCACAAGGTGCCAGCGATTATACTGGCTTTTTTATACGTAGGGGTGGGGGCTGCCCAGAATGGGCATCCTAATGTCCCAACCCCCCAAAAAAATAGCCACAGTCTTTCTGCCCCCCTTGGGGGCATATCGGGCAATAGCCCCTGATTCCCCCCTCCCCAGGTTGGCAGAAAGGCCACTAGGCACTGACTGTTTTTTCAAATTGTGCCTACCTGTGGATTTTGGGTCCTAGCGCAGCTTGCACCCAAGGAAACCTAGCAAACCTATACATTTTTAAAAACTAGACACGCAGGAGAATCCAGGATGTGGTGACTTGTGTGGCTTTCACTCAGCTCTGTTACCCAGAATCCCTTGCAAACCTCAAACTTTGTCAAAAAAACACATTTTCCTAACATTTTTGTGATGGAAAGTTCTGGAATCTGCGTAGATCCACACAATTCCACTCACGCCGCATTCCCCAAAGTCTTCTGATAAAAATGGTACCTCACTTGTGTGGGTAGGCCTAGTGCCCGCGACAGGAAACGGCCCAAAACACAACGTGGACACACCACATTTTTACAGTGAAAACTGATCCCTTTTTGCAAAGTGCCTAGCTGTAGATTTTGAACCCTAGGTCTGCCGGCACGTAGGGAAACCTAGCAAACCTATACATTTTTTAAAACTAGACACCCAGGGTAATCCAGGATGGGGTGACTTGTGTTGCTCTCACCAGGTTCTGTTTCCCATAATCCCTTGTAAACCTCAAACTTTGTCTAAAAAAAACAAATTTTCCTCACATTTCTGTGATGGAAGTTCTGAAATCTTCATAGATCCACATAATTCCTCCCTCCCTGCATTTCCCAAAGTCTTCCGAGAAAAAAGGTACCTCACTTGTGTGGGTAGGCCTAGTGCCCGCAACAGGAAACAGCGCAAAACTCAACGTGGACACACCACATTTTTACAGTGAAAATTGACCCTTTTTCTGCAAAGTGCCTAGCTGTAGATTTTGAACCCTAGCTCTGCCGGCACCTAGGTAAACCTAGCAAACCTATACATGTTTGAAAACTAGACACCCAGGGGAATCCAGAATGGGGTGAGTTGTGTGGCTCTCACCAGGTTCTCTCACCCAGAATCCCTTGCAAACCTCAAACTTTGTCAAAATAAACACATTTTCCTCACATTTCTGTGATGGAAAGTTCTAGAATCTGCGTGGATCCACAAAATTCCACCCACCCCGCATATCTCAAAGTCTTCCAATAAAAATGATACCTCACTCGTCTGGGTGGGTCAAGTACCTGCAACAGGCAATGTCCCAAAACGTATTGTGGAGACATCAAAATTATCTATCACAAAATGACCTGCTTTTGCAAGGGGGGGGCACTTGGGTTTTTGGCACCGGGCCCAGCGGCCATCTAGGGAATCCTACCAAACCCACACATTTCTAAAAACTAGACAAGCTGGGGAGTCCAGGGAGGTATGGCTTTCTTGGATCCCCCAAAGGTTCCCTACTCAGAATCCCCTGCAAACCTCAAATTTTGCTGAAAGAAAATCACATTTTCCTCACTTTTCTGTGTGGGAATGTTGTGGGATCACCGGGCTGAGACAAATTTCCTACCAAATAGCGTTCCCCCATGTCTCCCGATAAAAATGGTACCTCACTTGTGTGGGTAGGCATAGTGGCTGCAAAAGGAAATGGCCCAAATCGTACTGTGGAGATATCAAAATTACCTATCACAAAAGTACCTGGTTTTGCGGGACCCCGGGCTTGCTTTCATACCCATTTTAACCATTAACTGGAAGGAGTTTGAAAGCACAAAAAATAGCAAAAATAGGCTATGTCCCAGTAAAATGCCAAAACTGTGTAAAAAATGTTGGTTTTCTGACAAATGTCTGTCAGTCCCTGAAAGCTGGGAAGATGGTGATTTCAGCAGCACAAACCCTTTGTTTATGCCATTTGCAGGGAAAACACCAGACGTTTTCATCTGCAGCACTTTTTTCCCATTTTTCAAAAAAAAACAACATATAGCTGTATATTGGCTAATTTCTGGGTCCCCTTCAGGGGAATCAACAAACCCTGTGTACCTTTAAAATCCCCATGATGTTGAAAGAAAAGGACGTAAATTTGGCGCCAATACCTTATGTGGTCAAAAGGTTACAGGGGCCTAAGCGCGAACTACCCCAAATAGCCAAAAAAAGGCTCAGCGCAGGGGGGGGGGGGAGACCTAGCAGCGAAGGGGTTAACAGTGTTGAAAGCAGAGGATAAATCAATTGGTATCAGAAAACAAGATTCATTTTGGTCTAGCATTTTTAATATGTCATCCATGATGTGAGTGGGTGCAGATTCTGTGCTGTGACCTGGGTTTCAGAGTTGAATCTGCACGCATTTTTCTAGAAGTTTTGCCAGAGTGGGGATGTTGGAGACAGGGCGGAAGTTATTAAGATCTGAACCGTCTGTTAGTTTTTTTTAGAATGGGGGTTACCTGCCCTACTTTTAGGCAGTCAGGGATAGTGCTTTGCCGTATTGAGGAATTAACAATCTTGGACCATGAGGGTGAGCATAGCAGCTTTTATCTCCTTGAAGATTGATGGTGGTAGCGGGTTGCTGAAGTGGTTAGATGGGTTAACCGCTAGAAGAATGTAATACATGCCAATTTTATTTAGGGGAGTGAAAGTGTGCCAGGAGGCATTGTTTTTGGGGACAACCCCCGGGGGACCAAGCCGATCCGTGACCTGGGAGGTGAGTGGAAAAGTATGCCCGGTAGCTGGAAGTAGTTCCCTCTTTGATTGTAGGTCGTTTTCAATGGTTTTTGTTTTCCCCAAGAAGAATGAGGCCAATTCCTCACAGTTTGTGGGAGTGATGTCTCCAGAATCCAGCAGGTTTGGGGCATTACGCGATTGTTGCTTGATGATTTCAAGACGTTTTTTGGATCAATGTTTGGCTTGGTTAAGCTGAGTTCTAAAAAAGTCAGCCTTTACATTTTTGATTTTCCTGTTGTATGTGTTCCTCACTGATCTAAGGTGTTTTAGGTGTTCAGTGGATGGTATGGATCTCCAGGTTCTTTCTGCTAATCTTAGATTGCATCTTTCAGAGTTTAGATTGTCATTGAACCAAGGTTTGTAGACTTTAGTGGAAATGTTTTTTTATTGAAGGAGGGCAAAAGAATCAAGGACGTCTAGAATAGAGGTATTATAGAACTCTGTGAGGTCATGCCCATCTGAGGATTCAAGGCAGTGTTACGTCAGGTTGATAAGTCATTAGGATTGATGTTTTGGGGATTCTTTTTCCATTTTTTTGTTTCTTGGGTTGAGCTCTCTTCAGGGTCACTTCCACGTTGATGAGGAAGATGATGCTGTAGTGGTTTGACCAGTCACAGGGGATAATGGATTCCAATGTGATGTTATTCATTTTAGCTATGATAAGGTCCAGAGTCTCTCCCTTGTTGTGGGTGGGACTGTCGCAGAATTGGATCAGATCGTGGTCTCATAGGTAGGATTTAAGGCAGTTCACTGCATGGTGGTTCGGGTTATTCGAGTGGAGGTTGAAGTCTCTGAGGAAAATCTGGGCCACTTGAGGGTCATCGTTGGATATGATGACTTCCATGATTTGTTCAATGAACTGCAGATTGTCTCCAGGGGGTTGGTAGAATGTGTGTTGTTTGCAAATGATGCTGTTGTTGCTCGTGATGCTGATGCAGATATATTCACAGGTAGGCATGATAACAGTTTCTGACTGGTGCACAGAGATTGTGTTTCAGTAGATGCAGGCTATTCCACCACCAGGTTTCCTAGTTCTATCAAGTCAAATTATTCTGTGGCTAGGAGGGACTAGTAAGTCTAGGATAGGAGGAGAGGAGCTGTTTAGCCAGGTATATAACGATATCAGCCTCATTTGTGAGGATGAGATCGTAAATATCGAGTGCATGTTTACTAGCTGATCTGCATTTGAGAAGTTTGCAGTTTAGTTGACTAGTGGAATGGACGGTGCAGCCCGAGAGATGTTAATGAACTTGAGGTTATCGCTATTTACTGATCTGTGATTGTGGTTGGATTCTCTGTAGGGGTTTACTTGACTATATGACGGTACAACGCAAGCCATTACAACGCATGCTTTTACAGCGCGGTTTTTACAACGCAAGTATCATTTTAACGCATGTTTTTACAACGCATACCATTACAAGGCAAAATAATGTTAATGCATTAAATGGTCCATTACAACGCAAACATTTACAATGCATACAAGTTCAACTCATACAATTACAACACATTTGTAAAAAAAATGTATAATAAACCCCTGGGACGGGTTGCAGGGAAAATAGGGGTTTTGGGTGGGGGAGTGTATTAATACACAGTATTTTAAAAAAGTACTAAATATTAAAGCTAATACTCGAGTACTAAAATTGATACTCATGTATTTTTTTAAAGTTGAAAAATATATACATCTAATAAAATATAATTTAAATTTATATAATGAACATATATTTATCACACAAAATACATTTTAAAATTACTAAATAAATTAGGATATAATTTGAAAATGAACATTTAAAAAAATACACATCATATTACATTTTCAAAAACATTTTTAAAAGAACGAACACCCCAAAAACGATCATTATCACACTTTAATTTACTAAAATATCTACCATTTTTTAATGAAAATCTACAACATAATTAAACGCAAATAAAACAAAACTAAACAAAAACAAAACAAACAATCCTCCATTTTAAACTTCACGAAAATGAAAGTCCTACAACACTTTCTATGAAATCACCTTGACCCGCAGGTCAACAACATTTCGGACATAACACATATAAAAAAAAATAACGAACGTATATAAATCCCAGAAAATAGTAACACGTTTACACAGCATTAAAAAGACGACAAAAAAAAGTACCCAAACCATATTTTGTTTGCAATTAACATACACCACAAAAACGTATATAAGCAGCCGTCCACCATTTTAAAAACTGTGGCTAACTGACTACCAGACACACCACACACGTTTTTCCTACCAGAAAATCATCAACATCAAACAGAGCCATTTACAGTTCCAAGTAAGTGTACCATAAAATAAATATAATAATAACTAACAAATTAATCCAATCATGATTCAAATCACATATACCATTACAGATTTTTGGGTGAAATTTTCAAAGTTGCTTCAAGCACAATCGAAAACACAGTCACAGAAAAAATGTATAATGTAAGTAAACCAAACTTTATATATAAAAATCTGTAACATTTTTAAATGAAACAAAGATTTATTATCATTAAAAATGAGTACAACGATATACATTTTAAAACTAATAATACTACTGAAACCAATGTTTGCTGCGAGTAAAATGCAGAATGGTGTAACTTGAAAATTTACAACTCCTACTCAGAAAGGAAGATACCTCATAAAAATGCAGGATAGTAGTAGGGGCAAAATTACTATTCCTACTCAAAGAGTGGCTTGCCAAAGGGAAAGAGCTAGATAGTGGTGGGGATAAAATTACTATTCATCCTCCGAGGTGTGCTTGACTCAGGGAAATTAATGGATAGTGGTGTGGACAAAATTACTATTCCTACTCTGACGTGTGCTTACCTCAGTGAAAGTACTGGATAGTGGTGGGGGCAAAATTACTATTCGTACTCCGAGCGGTGCTTGACTCAGGGAAAGTGCTGGATAGTGGTGGGGGCACAATTACTATTCCTACTCCAAAGTGTGCTTGCCTCAGGGAAAGTGCTGGATAGTGGTGGGGACAAAGTTACTATTCCTACTCCGACGGGTGCTTACCTCAGGGAAAGTGCTGGATGGTGGGGGGACAAATTTACTATTCCTACTCTGACCTGTGCTTGCCTCAGGGAAAGTGTTGGATGGTGGTGGGGGCAAACTTACTATTCCTACTCCAACCTGTGCTTGCCTCAGAGAAAGTGCTGGATGGTGGTGGGGACAAAAATACTATTCCTACTCCGACAATCGCTTACCTCAAGGAAAGTGCAGAATGGTGTTGGGGGTAAATTTACTATTCCTACTAAAAAAGGGGCTTGCCTCTGGGAAAGTGCTGGATAGTCGTAGTGGCTAAATAACTATTCCTACTCCGATATGTGCTTGCCTCTGGGAAAGTGCTGGATGTTGTTTTCTCTTTCAAAACATTTTTAATAAATGTAATTATTAATTAAACAATTTTATATGTCAACAGATAACTACAGCAACCAAAATCAGCTTGAAAAAATAACCATATATTTTCTTGGAAAAGAATCAACAGAAGACCATCACAAAATTATTAAAAAAGGTAAATTATTTGGAAAAATATACACGAAAAACTACAAAAGCAATAATTTTGTAAATTAAAAGAAGTTTGCTCAATACAATTACATCCCATTTACATTTTTTAAACAATGTAATTATTTTTTTCTTCCAGATTTTACAACTATAAACATCTTCAATTTTCATAAATTCAAGCAAAAAAAACAGAAACATCTCAAGGTAATTTTTACTGACAACAAATGTATAAATAAAGTTTTTGATCTGTAAAAAAAAAATATTAATTAAAGACAACAAAATGCTCTTTTCCAAAAGAATAATACTTTTTGTAGATAATTAAATATGTCATTCTTCTCATAAATAATTTAGCAAAATATACACAAATGTATTATTTCTATGAAAAGCAAAACATTAACCTGTTCTTCCATAACCAAAAATATTTAATTCTATTTCAGTTCTAAAATTTTCCAATTATCACCAACACCTAACAATAAGATTTGTTTCTACTATTTCAGACCAAAATAAAACTCAACCTGGTTAAGAAGCTGAAAACCACAAGAAAAACCTTCCAAAAAGATAATTTACCAAAATTCATTAAACAATAAAATTAATTAACCATATTTCTCTCCCTAGAAATCTTTATTTAAATAACATAAGACTGATAACACCCATAAAATCTTTTTAATTTCAGAATCAACAAATAAACAAAAGTGTCCTCCAAAGTAAAAGCATCAAGCAACATCTTTTCAAAAGGTAAGAATCTAAAAATACTTAACCAAAAAACAACGTAACCATTTTTCTCTCCCAATAAAGCTTTTTTTAAGTAACATATCAGCAAAATTAGTAATGGAACATGTTTAAAACATTAAATGAAACTTCAAAAAGCATTAACTTCAAACAGTTTAAAAAAATGCAGAAATTGCACTGTATATTTTTTCTTCAAAACAGATAAACACAAGAAAATAAAAATAAACTAAACATTTTTTTTTGTTTCTTTTTCAATCCATAACAGAAAATGACTTCAAATCAAGAAGCGAAATATATAACCTCAAGCCGGGGAAACCGTCTACTCAAACATAGTGGGTATGTTTATTGTAAGGAGAGACTAACTGAGCCTAGGTGTCATTGGAGGTGTGTGCAATACTACTCAACCCATTGCACAGGCAGAGCGGTTACTCTTGGTGACTCTGTTTTAAGAACCACAGAACATTAGCACTCTGCCTCTGCAATGGAGATTGAGGTTAGAGAAACAATTAATGAAATTAAAGATATTGCATCCACCTCCAATGAACCCTGTGGAGCAGTTTTGAGGGAGGTAGCCCAACACATTGCACCACATGTTGCAAGTAGTATGCCCACAATTCCTAATCTGAGACAAATAGTTCAACGTAAAAAACAGGCAACTAACCCACAAAGAGTTACACCCCAACGCGACATAATCATTCCACCTGAACTCTCTGTAACTGTTACTAATGACCCTTTTCTTTTGCATGACAACAAAAACCCTCAAAAAAGAATACCAATCTTTAAAACACCCCATAATCTTGTAAGGTTGGAGAACAGTGATATTTGGATGATGGATGGGACGTCTAAAAGCACGCCCCATCCATTCTTCCAAATATACACTATTCACGCATATATTAATAACACAGTAGTTCCCTTAGTTTACAGTTTAAACAATCCTCAACATAAACTGAATTATTGTCAGTGATAAAAACTAAAACATCAAACAAAAGTCCTAGAAAAGTACTAATTGACTTTGAATTACCTATGATAAATACTATTACCAAATTTTACACGGCTACCCAAATTCAAGGATGTTTTTTTCACTTTTCACAGGCATATTGGCAAAAAATGTAAAAAACATCCCTAGTTGAGGATTATATATCAGATAGCAAACTACAGTTTGAATTAAAAAAACTAACAGCCCTTTGCTTTGTTCCTCCTGACAGTGTAGACGAGTATTCTCCACCGCGAGCGCTGCGCTCGGCAAACCAGATCCTCGCACGAATTCCACGCATACGAAGGACCAGATCTGGCGGGCGCTCTTTCAGGCGACTGGCTCCCGCCTTATGGAATTCTCTCCCTCTACACATCCGCAGCAATTCTGATCACCAGGCCTTCAGACGGCTTGTGAAGACCTGGCTTTTCTCACAACTTTAACTCCTCGTTTGCTCCCCACTCCGTCTTGCTTCAGCGCTGGGACGCCTCATTGCCGAGGCAGCCATGCGCTCTACAAGTATTTTTTAATCTAATCTACTACACTTCAATTACAGAATCGGCATACTTTACCTCAAACGAAGATAAATTGGAACCTATTCTAAATTATTTTGAAGACACATGGATTGGCCATCTAAGCAGGTCGGGTCGCAGGAGGAAGCCACGTTTCCATGTGAAGTGGTGGAACTGCTACACACCTGCTTAGAGGAAGGAGGAAAAACAAACAATGCCATAGAGGGATGGCACAACTCCTTCAATAAATCAATTGGCAAACCTCATCCTAATTTCTATTGTTTCTTGGAAATTTTGAGGAAGGAGCAAAGTCTCCAAGAAATGAGAATGTTGCAATCATTAACAGGTAGTCTGAACCCACGTATATCTAAAAGAACAACGGAAATGTCTGAAAGACTATTGGCTGCAATTCAACAGTTTATGTTGATGGTGGCTTCAGACTGCCTTGATAATCTTGCACACATCCTCCTTTTCTAACCTACACTATCTTCTTACTTGCCTGCTCTACCGCTCTCATGCTCGGGCCATGCTGCATCCGTTCGGGCAGGGCAGGCTGGGGCGGTCCATGTGTGTGCACTGAATATTTTGCAGAGATAGAGAGTCCCCATGGCGACTGAGAGGCGAGGGTGACCCGCCTCTCAAGATCTCAAGAACTCAAGATGGATGCAGTGATATCTAAAAAGGATTTGGCATACAACAAGTGCTTTAGATTATATATAGTGCTCCATGTGGATTAAAACTTGATGGGTCAATAAATATTAAATCTTCAACTGTAAACCATCTCCTTGCGATGACTCCTCTAAAAACAAACTCATCCCTTGCCCTCCTGCACAGAGTGCAAAAAAATGCAAAACACTTATTGCATATCAAAGCTTTTTGCTACGAGTCAATGCGTGTGCAGATTCTGGATAATTTTCAGATTATTTGATGGCTATTAAAACACTTGGAAACTACCTCTGATCAACCATCTTGCTGCCCATGCCACTGACCTCGTCATTTTATACTACAGTGCACACAAACTTCCAATCTTGTCATACTTTTTCAAGGTAAATGGAGATAGATTCACATGGCTTTGATTAGAAGAATAGTTGTAGAGGCCAGATAATGATTACAATCAAGGGCTAGCACAATGGCACAGGCCTGGGTCAATCCGATAAAAACTCTTCAATCTAGCGGTGCACACAAAAAACAAAAAATGGCTAACGATTATCAGGCTGTTACATCTGAATGCTTTTTGTTGCATAATGCAAGATGTGAGATAATCCCTATTTTCGTGTGATCACCCATTTTTTGCTGACTGGTATTGCTGTTTTTTTATCACTGTACACATGGGCGCTGCGGTCCAGTTGCCAGTGTATGGTTAAGCATGGTAAGATTTGCTAATTCTCATTTTAAACATCTACCTTTCTAGAAAGGCCATAGAATACAGCACAATATAATACACCCATGGCATTGAAAGTTAAATGTAACCTGTGGACTGTTTCGCAAGTTCTGATGTTCACTAGGCTGACAAAGAAAATATGGCCTCAGTCTGCCTGTGTAGCATTAATGCTGCAGCTGTTTAACATGCAGACAAACCTGTCAAAATAATCCTACTTTTAAATAGTACTAAATATGTCACTAGAATTTGTAGCCCACAAGGTAGGGGTCCTAGTATTTAAAAGTGGTACATGCAAGAATTTAGTATAGGCATGTACATACAAAGAATAAAGGTGAGAATCCACATTACCTGTACAGCGATAGAGCTGCTCCTAAGAAACAAATCAGAGTTTATATAATATAATATTTCTGTTCACTGTTGAAGTCTGATTTTTAATAATGTTTATGAAAAGTAACTATGATTCTTTGTCTGAAAGTCCAGTTGACTAGAGCGCATTAGCCTGCCAGCAGCTCGGCCCTGTTGGTGCTTCCCCCCACAATGAGGTGTGAAAACTGCTGCCATAGCAGAACCAGTGGCATAGGCCTTGTGGAAGAAAGACTTGGGTGTAAGTTATTTGACTCTTCTCAGCTCAGGGTGGGCAACAGGGGAGGGTTAAGGAACTTCCATAACTTGAAAGGGACTGTGGGAGAGGCCAGCCCATTCTTAGTTAAGTGTAAAGGGAGACCTGGGGAAGAGAAGCCTTTATTTCCTGAGCCAACTCTAGCCATATTGGCACCAGTCCAGTTAGAGGGAGAACTGGTCCTAAAACTGAGGAGGATTGAGGAGTAGGAGACTGTTAATTTCCCTAAACATACCAATGACAGGGGCACAGAAACCTCCAAGGGTAGACAGGAGCTCCCTCAGTGGAGTTTACTTAGTATAGTTCTCTGTGGGGATAGTTTGCAAAAAGACGAACAGGATGTGCTGCACAGTTGGAAGAGTTGCCCACAATAATCTTTTTCTCATTGTTTAGGGAGTGTTCATAAATTATCCCCACCCAAAGACGAGTGAATCCTATGAAAGTGGTACCTCACTCACAGTCATCAGAATACTTTCTGGACATGTGAAAGAGCAGAAAAGGACTGGACCTGCGTGGAGACCCAAGGAGCTGGCTCTTCTCCCACTTTTACCCGTGACTGAGAAGTGGACTCCAAGGCTCAGCTGCCTGACCTCCTGGTTAGTGAAAGGGACACAACAGGCTGCACGAGGACTGTTGCCTAGAGTGCCCAGCTAACCAATAAAAAATTACCCCTGGATTGGACACTGCAGGTGGCCTCTGCTGAAGTGAGTCCTGGTACCAAAGTGCTGAAATAAGTCCAAACAGCCATAGAAAATAGCATGAGTTAGTGCTCCAGAAAGTCCAAAACATTTGAACTCCAAAGACCTGTGGAGCTTTAGCAGGACCTTTGAAGCCATTATATTAGATTTTGAGAAGTCTTCATTGGCCCCACTCGAAGATTTCAGCTCCATAAAAAAGACTAGGTCCAAAGGTAGAAACCTTGACCAGATGAAGGTGCAAATAGTGTCAGAGTGATGAGAGGACTTTAGGGGTGCTAAATTCGAATTTTTTCAACATGATATTCTCCTGTCAAAATCTACAGTGATCATAATGTGCCTTCTGTGTCATCAGCAAGCATGGATATTTCTCCAAACTGCTAAAAAAGTGTGTCTCATATACCTACCAGGGAAACAAAATTCAATTTGCAGATGAGTTTCTGCATGAGACTAGTATACTCCAGATGAAATTTCCAGCCTTGCACCCACTCCTCAATCGAAAGGAAGTGAGGTGTGAATTTCTGGACCCGGTGATCATAGTGGTTGCAGCACAGGGCAGGCTAAGAGAATTCTATGATCCACAGGAACTAAAAAATGTTTTAGAAAGTTTGGAGCAACCCACGAGACTGAGACAAGTCCATATCACCTTTCAAAGCCTCAACACGTGTACAATGGTTCTAACTTCGACTTAAAAGTAGGACACATTGTGAATTTTTAAGTTAAAGTGCAATTCATCAAACTGTACAAAAAAAATATATACTATCAGACTGGAGCAGCCCCAGGATACCCAGAGAAAGGCACATCCTTATAAAGACTGAACGAGTAGTAGCTAACAGAAGCTCTACTCTAATAACAATTTGAATATGAGACTATGGGGCTGATTACAACGGTGGGCGGACTTTGTCCGCCCGCCACCGTAGCGTTGATTGGGACCACCCGCCAGACATGCGGTGGTCCCACCACTGCAATTAGGATGCAACCGCCATACTGGCGGGCGCTTCCTGGGCCTTTAACATTGCTGGCGGTGCTGCTGGCTGCAGCACCGTCCGCAATGTGAAAGGTGCTTGCACCGCATTTCCCTGCACCACGTGGCAGGCACCACGCGGTGCCTGCCACTTGTTAATGTTAATGAGACTTATTAAGCGCACGAATACCCAGGGGTGTCTTGGCGTTATTGACTGCAGTAATTCCTCCTAGTTACTCGGTTCTGGAAAAGCCAAGTTTATAGCTTTTTCCTAAAAATGGTGAGGGAGGCTGCTCCTCTCAGCTCGGCTGGTAGTGTATTCCACAGCTTTGCGGTACCATAAGAAAGACTCCTGCTGCCCCAAGTCGTGGTGCGTATTCTGGGTACTTTCATCAGTCTTGTACCTGAGGACCGCAACTGTCTGGCCGGGTGGTACCAGGCAAATAGCCTTTTGAGCGATAGCATGGAAATGCAGGGGGGTACCATGGGTACCCCCAGTGCACCGACACCCCCCCCACATGGGGGGCCCGCAACAGGCCCCCAAACCCAATCCCCGCCAGCCTTTCCATGGCGGTATCGCCGCCATGGAAAGGCCTCCTAAAACCCACATCCTAATATGCCGGACCGTGCCTGCTAGGTACCGCCACCATATTAGTGGCCCTGCTCCGCCCGCCAGGCAATCGGAGCGATTGCCACCGGCGGAAAAGCGGCGGATGGACTTTGCGTCCGCCCTCGATACCCACCGCCATCCTAATATGGCGGTGGGTAATTCTCAATTTGATGGCGGAACGGGCCGGCGGTGGCGATCGTTCCGCCTTCATAATGAGCCCCTAAGTACCAACTCAGTAGCAACATCTTTACTGATCGTAAGCCTCCACATATCTTCTTTCATATAATCTTAATAAACTACTATAAGAGTTAAACAAAAACAACCTGAAACTCTGTTTCCAAAACATTTTTTTGATCCACGACCCACGTTTCAGAATAACAAGCCTTCCTGACCCACCTAGGTTTAATTGACATTATTGAACACATTACGTTATGTTTACTTTGAACATTATTCAATGTGACTAAATCATCGTGTGGCAGCGCACTGTCATTTAAAGACAGCATATGTTCTATTGAAATGGCCACTAAATTTGACAGGCATACAATTTTACTGATAAAACTATATTGCACATAAATTATAATGTGTTTAAAATGGGTCTCTGTAAGTATTTCTCATTTATGCATCACCAAGTAAAATGTTTTGATTTGTTTTGATTCTAAAAAAATATTTAATACGATCGCACTTCAGAATTACAAAAAAAGTGCTTCATTTTTGTTTTCCTAACTGTTGAATGTGCGTAGTTTATTTACAGGTATTTACGTTTTGTTATGTGTGCAAACAATGACATTCTACAGCCTTTCCATTCATATTATGCACCCCAGCAAGATTATCCCATTATTCACTTTACATTTCTTTCTCTGACTACAAAGTGATAGGAGCCTGTAAACACCAATCCCCAAAAATAAGCTGCAATTTGTCAAAAGACATATCTTGATATTTGACCTCTGTCTTTGCAGCAAATGTGACAAGATAAATGCAGAATTTAAATGCATTCTTTATTGCTTGGACTTTCACCAGCCACCACAAATTGGCTCACAGTTGGCACTAACCACTATCGCAAAAAAAAAAAAAGATACAATATCTGTTGACAAGACAATGCACAGCAACAGAACCTCCTCTATTTGGTTCATGATTGTGAACGTCCTAACATATTATGTAAAACAGAAAGAATCCTGAACTATTTTAGCAACAAAGCTATCGGATATCATTTGAATACAAGTCCCCCACGTTTCATAAAATAACGAGAAAGCTCAAGGGAGAAAGCGTAGGTAAAGTGACCTCATCCTCAGAATCAGAAAATCAGAATGGTGTCTCTGATATATGGTACCATACAGGAAGTGTGGTGTGGCCATGCTTTTCTATAAGAAACTGCTTGATAGAATACATAAAAAACAGAGCAACCCATCCAGTTGATACTCATTTGTTAAGCTTACATTGCAAGGATACTCCTTTGTAATCAGCTTGAACTATGCTCCTAACCATACAAAATAAGTCTTTTTCTCAAAACTGCAGTCTACTGGTAGTTTAGCTATCAGAGGAAAGTAATTGGTGGTAAACAAAACCTATTGGTAGACCACATACTTAAACGATCGCGGTGACCTGACTCCCTCGACAATTATGACAGAAGTCTACTTAAAGACTTAGGTCCTTATTGCGATGTCGGGTGGAAGGCCATCCGACAGCTCGTTGGTGGTGGTCCGTCCGACATCTGAGGCATCAGTACGACCGCCGTATTATGATACAGCCGGTCGAACCGATGCCTGCAGGGGGAATATGCTCCACCTCCATTAGGTGTGGCGGGCGAATAGCAAACCCCTAAATGGAGGCGGTGCCTGCTCAGGCACCACTGTGGGGATTACGATGTACCTTTCTGACAGCCTTTTCATGTTGGTTCTTCTGCCATGAAAATGATGGCAGAAAGGATGTTTTGGGGGCCCTAGCAGGGACTCTGTCCCCCGTGGGCCTCAGCTATGGGCCCTGGGTGGCACATGTGGTGCCCCCCTAAACATCCATGCATCATGTGGCAGGCACAGCATGGTACTTGCCACACAGTGCATGGATGTTTAAAAGGTGTATTTTCCCTATTGCGGTGTGTGCTGCAGCCCGCAGCACAAGCAACAATAGGTGAAATACACCTTCCGACAGCTGTGAATGCGGTTGCATCACAATTTGGGAAACTGGACGCCCAACTCCTTGTCAGGCGGTCCCTTTTCTGACACGATGCTGGTCAGAAGCTTGTCCAACCGGCATCGTAATGAGGCCCTTAATGTTGGACTATTCCCTCATTGAACCAGTGCTTAATTTGAGCCAGTGGTTTCCGGTGCTCGGCACCAGCACCTAATTGTCAATACTAGAGCTTGTGACAGTCTGCTACACAGTGGTGCCCTATGGATTATTTAGACATCACCACAGTTAATTATGAATTCAATATACATTACATATTACTATTAGCGGCTGTCC
The DNA here is from genome assembly GCA_963921515.1 of Calotriton arnoldi. Taxonomy (NCBI): domain Eukaryota; kingdom Metazoa; phylum Chordata; class Amphibia; order Caudata; family Salamandridae; genus Calotriton; species Calotriton arnoldi. The sequence goes on from CAWUFW010007562.1 coordinate 491,225, forward strand.
AAGCCATTCTTATAGCTTTGGGTGCCTGAAATAGTCTGAATTGTCACACTTGTAGGAGTGTGATGGTTAGTAGTTATGTTGTTACTATAATTGACAGCATAGCAGAGCAATTGTGTGGTGCAAGCTGCAGTGGCCTCCTGACGCATTACAAGCACTGCATTGAACCACGGAGACCCCTGCACACTTCAGACAGAGGATGCAACTATTTATTATACCCACATGGAACTAAAACAAAAATAGATTACTTTCTGTTTCATGGCAGTCTGCTTCAAAAGGTCAAGAAGTGTGAAATAGGAGTTAGCAGAGTTTCAGACCATTCCCCGGTTGCTGTCTCCCTGGATCTGCAAATTATCGTTCCCAATGCAAAGATATGGCATCACTTCCAGTGATGTTGTGATGGTGATAGGGGCCTCGCCATATTTAGAAGGCAACGTTAAGCCACATAACGTGGCTTAGTGCTGCCTTGTAAATAAGGCACCCTTTCACGCTGTATTTAGCATGAAAGGGGAGGGTAATGGGTGTTGCGGTGGGCATTCCACTGTAACACCATTGATTTTGATGCTGCCCCCTATTTACAAGGGCAGCCTAAATAGGAGACAGTGCCACATTTAAGACCAGGAAAAACCTGGTCTTAAACATGCGAAACAAGGAGAAATGCTTTATTTCTCCTTGTTTTTGCTGTTTCCAAGTGTGCTGCCTTGTGCAGCATATATAGAAACAGCAAATTGCCTATGATTGTTTATGCGCAGGAAGGTGTCCCTTCTTGCACATAAATGATCATTTAAAAAAAATGTCGATTTGCAACTTCTATGTGTGCTGCATTAAGCAGCACACATAGAAGTTACAAAATGGCATTTAAAGATTGTTTATGTGCAGGAAGGGGGACCTTCCTGCACATAAACAATCTTCCTCTCAACACAGGCACCCTTGCAGTGCAAGGTTGCCTTCGTTGGTGCTAGGCAGCTAAAGTTAGCGCCATCACAGGGGGAAGCTCAGGGCTGCACCATATTCTAGTAAATATGGTGCAGCCCTGCGTTTCTAAAGTGACGAAGCGTGTTGTTAGCTTTCTTGGCTTAACAACTAAGCCTGGGCGGTGAACTTCGCTACGCTCGCGAAGCTTGCGAATTTACGGTAACTTCGCGATTCGCGTAGAACGCGAAGTTACCGTGCACTACGCAATTTGCGGCGTAGCGTCGCTGTTTTTCTTCATCGCGCGCTCAATATACGTTCTCGCGCGCGCGGTAACGACCTACCGTGATTCTGCGTTCGCCGACGCGACTTCCTATCCGTTCGCGGGCGCCACGAGATTTGGAATCCGGCCGCAAGATCCCGCGAGAGTGTGCGACCGCGAACACGTCATTCGGACGCGCGATCTGACTTCCGGCGGCAGTGTTGGTAAGATCGCGATCCCGAACACGAAGAAACTACAATCTGGCGAAGAATATATCTCGAGCATCATAAAACCTTCTCGAAAATGATGAATTAGTTCATTTTGCACAAAAAACTCCTCAGGTTGTCATTTAGAGATGTAGTTTGGTGAGCAAGGAGTCCTTTTTCTTTTTTTCCAAGAGGAAGGAAGTGCCCCTGATTCTCAAACTTCCTGTTCCTGTCCAGCAGGCTCCTCCCAGTGTTTTGTCCATGTGCTGTTCACTTTCATTTGGATTTGGAGCTGGAAGGATCACTTTTTGTGTCTGTCTGCTGCATCATATCATTGGATTGGATTTGAGGACTCTTGGATTTGAGATTTTACAAGTAAGTTGGAGAATTGGTGTACTTGTTTGTTTGATTGGGGCTTGTTTGTACCTACATTTTTTGGGGGGATTTCCATATTTTTTAAAATGTATTGTTGTGGCCTGTAGTTTCGGCAGGGGCCTAGTTGTTTTTCTTTGATTGGAATTTCAGCCAGTAGGCCCAGACTAGAGCCAGAGGTACCCATGGGTGCATGTTTCTGTGATGTCTGTTGAATTTAAAGTTTAAACATCATGTAGGCCGGGCATCCATGGATGGCCTTGTTTACTTTTGAATTGGTAAAAGTGGTTTTTGGGGCGTATTTTATTTTTTGTGGTGTTTGTTAAATAAATAGGCCTTTTCAGCCAGTAGGTAACCCTGGGCGTTCAGCTCGCGGACTTTGGGCAAGTCCGCACTGCGCGACAACGCGGACTTACACTTTTTATCTTCTTCGCGCGCTCAATGTACGTTTTGCGCGCGCGATAACCACAATTTGTGACGATCGCGATGCCGAACACGCAGAATTTACAATCTGGCGAACAATATCTCTCGAGCATCATTAAACCTTCTCGAAAATGTTGATTTAGTTCATTTTGCACAAAAAACTCCTCAGGTTGTCATTTAGATGTAGTTTGGTGATCAAGGAGTCATTTTTTTTTTGTTTTACAATTTTTTCCAAGAGGTAGCAAGTTTCCCAGAGTCTCCAACTGCCTGGTCCTGTCCTTTGTCTTCACTTTTTGTTATTTTGGGTGGCCTGGCCATGTGGGTGGCAGCCATTTTGTGAAGCCAGGCATTGTGCTTTTGCCATAGGCCTGCATTGTCTGTCTTGTCTTCCTTTTCTTGTTGTTCTGGGTGGCCTGTCCATGTGTTGGCGGCCATTTTGTGTGAACAGCCACTGTGCTTTTGCCATAGGCCTCAAAGCTTGCGGCCTAGTGTGCCAGTAGGCCCGGCGGTAGTCATCCTCATGGGTGCATAAAAACTGTTTGTGTTGTCTGTTGAATTGTAACATAATTGAGGCCATGGATGGCATTGTTTTTAATTGGTAAAAGTGGTTTTTGGGGCGTATTTTATTTTTTGTGGTGTTTGTTAAATAAATAGGCCTTTTCAGCCAGTAGGTAACCCTGGGCGTTCAGCTCGCGGACTTTGGGCAAGTCCGCACTGCGCGACAACGCGGACTTACACTTTTTAACTTCTTCGCGCGCTCAATGTACGTTTTCGCGCGCGCGATAACGACAATTTGTGACGATCGCGATGCCGAACACGCAAAATTTACAATCTGGCGAACAATATCTCTCGAGCATCATTAAACCTTCTCGAAAATGTTGATTTAGTTCATTTTGCACAAAAAACTCCTCAGGTTGTCATTTAGATGTAGTTTGGTGATCAAGGAGTCATTTTTTTTTTGTTTTACAATTTTTTCCAAGAGGTAGCAAGTTTCCCAGAGTCTCCAACTGCCTGGTCCTGTCCTTTGTCTTCACTTTTTGTTATTTTGGGTGGCCTGGCCATGTGGGCGGCGGCCATTTTGTTAAACCAGCCACTGTGCTTTTGCCATAGGCCTCCAAACTTGCGGCCCAGTATGCCAGTAGGCCCAGAGGTAGTCACCATGGGTGCATAAAACTGTTTCTGTGTAGTCTGTGGAATTTTGGCATCATTTAGGCCATGGATGGCATTGAATAGATTAAATTGAATTGCGAAATGTGGCTTTTTTTGGAGGGTCTGACTATTTCACTTATTGGGTGTGGTAAATAAATGCCTTTTTTGCGTGTGTACTGTGTCATTATAATTGTGTTGTTGTAGTGGTTGTCTAACTTTCCAAAGTGTTTTTAGCCATGTGGATTTTAGTTTTTGCATTAAAGCTGTGTGTGTTTTATAAGGCATCCTTTGTCTGCCCATATATAGGCCTGCTTGAGTTCATTGTTTGCCGTGCCTTGTGCCTGTGAGTCACCATGTTTCTGGGGGCCATTTTGTTGTGGTAGTTATTAGTGTGCTGTTTTTGCCACATAGGCCTGCGTGTCTTTCCATTTTTCCTCTTGTTTTACTGCTTCCAAATCCATCCCCATTGCCAGCTGCAGCTCCCTGATGCTGCTATATAATACATCACACGTGATGCACAAATTTAGGCCAAACATGCTCCAGTACATTTTAGTTTTTGTTCTTTAATATTCTTATTCTTCCAGAGTGTACAGTAGCCAGGAAAGCCCTGGCCTTGTTGTCAACGTCTCACAAATGGCTACACTGTGTGTTGTTGTTGGAAGAGTTTCTGAAATTTAATAATTGAGGCCACCACACACTAAGTTCTATATTCTATTTGTTTGATTTGTGCTATGTTTGACTGATGTTCTGGCTTTTTTGCTTTTAGGTGCACAAAGACTGAGGAGGAGGTGTGTCTCTCATCATTGCCTGTTGCACTTCCAGACAGACATCCTGCTGCTGGACACACAACGTGACGTGTGACCTGACCAGCCATCTCTGCAACTGAGTGCTGCTGACATCTGAAGAAGATGGGCCCAAAGAAAGCAGGTACCAGGTCCTCCAGTACCAAGAAAGTTGCTATTGAGAAGAAGAAGGAACAGAAGAAGCAAGTGACACTGAAGTCTGGTGTGCCGGCCAGTACCTTTTTTGGGAAAACAAAATTGCGCCTGCAGCAGCGGTGTCCGGGGGCAAGCTGGGGGCAGCACATCCGCATCAGTGGACCCAACCCACCAACCCAGGGCCAAGCACATGAGTGGGGAAGAGGTAGCCAGCCTAATGGTGGAAAGCAGTGATGCTGAGCCGGAGATAAACTTATCGCTATCTCAAAGTAGTACCCAATCAACGCAGGAGGAAACACAGCAGATAAGTGATCAACAACAACAGCCGCAACCACCGCCCGCAATAGTAGTTGTTGTTCCTCCTGAAGTAGGGGCAGTTCAGGAAATTGAGCCTCATGCAGAGGTAGAAGAAGAAGCCACTCATTCAGAAGATCCATTGTCTTCCAAATCCCCAGCAAGGAAAAGGAGGGGTAGTCCATCGAGTTCTTCGCCAAGCCCCCTTCTAATGATCTAGATGCCACTTGGAAGCCACAAACTGAGTCTGAGAGGGAGCCACGTTCCAAGACCAAGCTAGGGAAAAGGAAGGTTCCAGAAAGCCTTACACTTATGGAGGTCGATGTAGAACAGCAAGATGATGATGATGATGACGACGAGCCAGTCATCACGAACATCACTCCTGGCCCCGAGGAGATGGAGACCAACATTCTTACTCTATCCAAAATCGCTGCGAGGGATGTAGCACGCATACCTCCACAGGTAACACCAACACGACCTACAGCTTCCATATTTGCATTAGCAAAGGCCCGGCAGCGACCTACATCCAGCACAACCACCACCTCTGTAGGAGTAGGTAGTGGTACAGCAGCACAGAGTCAAATTCAACACACACCCTACAGATCATCCGGCATTGGAAGTGGCACCTCCAGCAGGAGGCCAAAGTTAAGCTCCCCAGTTTGGGACTTCTTTACGGTTAGCGAAAAGGAGGAGAACATTGCTATATGCTCCATTTGTAATACCTCTGTTAGTCGTGGTAAGCTTGGTACAAACTATGGTACTTGAGGCCAAATGACCCATCTGAAAAAACACCACTTGATCAGCTGGGAAGACCACCTTCGCGACAGAAAAAAAACTGCAACCATTGGTGTTGGTGGGGATAAAGGAGTAGAAGAAGATCCGATCACGGTGGAAGAGGAAGGACAGGGAGACATTCTCACTAGTGGTACACAAGGTGTCCCTGACCCCAGCAGTGCAGTCTTAACGTTGCACACATCTTCAGCAACATCTCAGTGGCACAAGAATAAGAGTCAGCCGGAGACACCAAGAAGTACCAGGTCCGCACTACCAAAAAGTGCGTTGAGCCTAAGAGAAAGGAAAACCATGCAGCCTACCATTATCAGCATGTTTGGGGGTGAGGGGCAGTACGAACGCAACCACCCAATAGCACGTTTGTACAATGCGAAGCTGGCTAAAATGTTAGCACTGGACCTTCTCCCTTTTTCTTTTGTTGAAGGGTTGGGTTTTGTGGAATTTGTGTCAACCATCTGCCCAAAATGGCATGTTCCCAGCCGCTACTATTTTGCCAGAGTTGCAGTTCCAGCACTACATCACGACGTGCTGGAATTGCTAGGAAAGGCCTTGAAGCAGAGTGCTGTTCACAGTATCCACCTGACTACAGACATGTGGACCAGTTGCCAAGCCACAGATTACATGTGCATCACTGCACACTGGATCAGTTTTGTGGGTGTTAGAGAACAGCTATCTGCTGGTGTTGATACTGCAGAGATTTTTCATGCCACTCGCAAACATGCAACTGTAGCCATGTTTGCCATGGAGAAATCTCATACTGCTGCAAACATTTTGGAAGAGTTTAACACCAAGGTCTTTGAGTGGCTGCGCCCAAGAGGGCTTACGATTGGTTTTGTTGCCACGGACAACGGCAGTAATGTAGTTTTGGCCATGCGCAATGGTGGCTATTTCAGGGTCCCGTGTTTGGCACACTGCATTAACATTGTTGTTCAAGACTTTTTGAAAAATGAATCAAAAGTCAGCAACTTACTGGTCACCTGCAGAAGAATATGCACACATTTCAGCCATTCTTTTAAAGCCCGGAAGCAGCTGAGGGTCATTCAACGTGAGCATAAACTGCCAGTCAAAGCGCTCATCCAGGAGGTGCCAACACGTTGGAACTCAACTTATTATATGCTTGATCGTCTGTTTGAACTGTACATACCACTCAATGCTTATGTCATGCAAAGAATAGGGGAACCTACTGTGAGAGGCATGACCGTTGAGATGGCTCAATGGGACCTCATTAAATGCCTGACTGAGATGCTACTTCCTTTTGAGATCTTCACACGTGAAGTCAGCAGGGAGGACTGTACTATGGGCCAAGCTATCCCATTGTTGCACATGCTAGAGCAACAGCTGAAGGATGTGTCTGAAACGTACGCAGGTGTGGATGACAAACAAGACGCATATCATTTGGCGGAGACCTTAGCCGCTCGCTTATCGGAAAATACAAGGATTAAAAATAAAATTTTGTCACAACCACATTACATTAGTGCCACAAATTTGGATCCACGGTACAAAGTATTTCTGAACAGCAAGGCAGTAATTCCTTTTTCGGAAGTGGATGTTGCCAACTACAAAACTTTGATAGCTAAGGAAGCAACTATTTTCGAAAGCGAACGGCTGTTAATTACAGGCCCCCCACCACAGGCCATAACCAGTACTACAGGGCATCCAGAGTCAAGTTATACTTCGGAGCCTGAGGGCAGTGCATTTGCCTCCCAGCAGTCACCTACACCAACAATAACATCAAGAACAGGATCATCCACAGCACAATGTGCAACTGATTGGTTTCTACAGCAGGGGTATGGTAAGTCCAGTGCTGATGCAAAGGCAAAACCGGCCGAGCACATCCGAGCACCCCTTAACATTGAGCGGATGGTCCAGGCCTATCTGGATGACCCAACAGAGGTCTTCATGGATGGAAACCCATTGGTGTATTGGTATGGGAAAAGAAGCCAATGGACAGTGCTCAGCAGGCTGGCGATAAAGTATCTCGCTTCCCCTGTCGCAAGTGTCTCTTCTGAGCGTGTTTTCAGTGCTGCTGGTGCCATTGTAACTTCGAAAAGGACCAGTCTCTCGGCCCAAAGCGTGGAGAGGTTAACCATGATCAAAATGAATCAGCACTTTATACCACCGGATTACAAAATACGTGAATCACAGCAGGAAGAGCAGAGCGACTTGGATGACGTAAATAGTGCGTTACAGGACCTACTTCTGTCCGAACCACCAGAGTTTGAGGACGAGCTCCTCTTCCCTGACAACTAGGCTTTCAAATTGTTGCTTTCTTCCTTCCTTTATGTGTCTGTGTATCTGTCTTTCTGGTTCAAATCAAATCACAAAACCATCACCACCGTCTTCTTTTTATTTCCCTATTGGAGTTGCACGTCTGTGCATTTAACTGTCCACTCTTCAGAGTCCTGCTTCATCTTCCTGTCTCGCACGAGTACATTTCCATCAAGCCAGACATTAGTACAAGAAATGTTGCCTTTACCAGTCCCGCCTCCATTAGAAGTGAAACGTGACTACTATAGCTATCCTCCGTTTTGATTTCGAGCTGAAACTCATCAGTGTCCGAAGGCTACAGCCTCAGCAGGCATCCAAAGGTCCTCACTGTCAGGACAGAAGGTACTTGGCAGAGAAAGACAAGAGACTCTTCGAAGAAACTTGCTGACATTTGTGCAAACTCAAATGACCAGCAATGAGCACTACACAGGCCGCGGACCATCATCACAGTGCTGACCATGGGAAGCAACTTAAACTGTGACAAAGAAGTGCCACAGATGAATAAGACGAAAACCGAAACAGCGCCTAACGCTCAAAATGAATGTGGACTGGAGTAATAATGATGAGGCCACTGCCCCGCAAAAAAAAAAAAAAATATTTCAGAACTAGGCATCTGATGATCTGACAGCCAAAGAGAAGAGCAAGACAGGTAATGATGGAATGCATTGGATGTTTGCAGACTCTGAGCGATTGCTGTTGTTTGTTGTTGATGTTGTGCATGAAGTCGAACTCTACTCTACTAGTTAATCTACAAAGTGACTCAAGTAAGTAAGTGACAGTCAATGTTTCCTTTCTTGTTGTTTAATAACCAAATTGTACTCCTACTACTGCAGGTGCAGGCCAATATCTGTTGCAATTTTTTAATATGGAATATGGACTTAATCGGAGTCAATACAGACTGAGTTGTAGTTGGACAACACGTACCACACCATGATGATGACCATACTATCTTTTCGCGCGCAGTCATTCAGTTGGATCGGAGATGATTCAAGGACTAACTGCATTTCATGAAGTGGCATAAGGTAAACATAAACACAACAATTCAACAAGAAAGTAGTAAACACAGCAGACCTACATGTCCATGTAGTGGTCTAGTCGAGTGTAGTGATGACTGACAGCGGCGCATTGATTTTGTCACTTAATTAGGAAAATGCTAAGTTGCTGTGTATGCCTTTTGTCTGGCTATGTCAAAAATTAAGGTAAATGGAGGTTGGGTCACGGGCTGGTGCTGTGGTGGGCCTGTTCTGTCCTGTTGTTGTTGTAGCTTAATGCTGTAAACAGAATCTACACGATATATCCAAGCCGCCTCACTCTGAAAGTGTTCTCTCTTCTCTTCTTGGACTCCACCGTAAATGATGTTTTTTTTTTTTTATTCATTGATTTCTCAATACCCCTTTTGTTTTTCCATCTAGACGTTACAGGCCGGCCTTTACCCTGTGCTTGCTATACTGGGAGACACAACTCACATTTACCTTACCAATCGGCATCAGGAAGGCCACCAAGATTGATGTGCGGAGCGTCCATGGAAGATAGGACCAAGAGGAAGGACGAGATTCAACTCCACAATTTTAGCATGATAATACAGTAACTTTAGTATCATTCATCATTCATCTTTTAATTAATTTGAATCCTTTTTTCTCTGCAATCATTAGGACTGTGTGTTGTGTGTTTGTTTGCTAATTGATCCCTACAAATGTTTTTTAATTGTCTTTGCTATCTTTACAAGTAAGCCCAGTACAACATGGAATTTGGGTCTCTGAGGGCATATTACAGGCAAGGCAAATTGCATAGAATATACTGGTGCCCTGTACTGTCTAATTGTCTAGTAGGAGTTATTAAGTACTACTCATTAACCATCAAGTTATCTAATCTTCATCATCATTAACGCATGCATTTCCCTTTTCTCGCTTTATTGATTTTTTGGATAAGATCATGGTCGTCTGCCAAGATTGCGCTTTGCTTTTGTTGTCCATGCGTACTGTTTTTCATTTTCAAACCTTTCCCCAAACCCCCTTCCCATCCATTCATCAAACCCTAACCCTCTTCCCCCGGGCTGTGATTTATATTGAGGTGTGATGTGACTACATAAAATGTACACCAATTGATCACACGCTTGCTGGGGCAGATGTGGTGAAAGCAACACTAATTCAATTGCAAGGCAGGGCGAGGAGCTTCTTCTGCTTGGCCACCCATGCTCAGTCTATGTGCATTGTGCAAGCCGTCAACGGCTAATAGTAGTACATCATAATTAATTGCCGTCATTGATTGGATTAATCATCAAACTCCTACCACACAGCAGTAAAGGTTACGAATTACGATTGTGTTAAGTTAAGTGACTCACTCGACAGCACAACTGCAGTTTATAACTTCTTGTACTAGGCTGTCCCCGCCACCATTATGTTTAATTTGACTTTAGCAGTTGCAACTGCAATATTGTTTGTTTGGCAGTCGTCTTCTGTACTGTATTTCACTTTGTTCGACTACTCCTCCCACAGTTTTTCTCAGGCAAGTGACTGTCTCTTTTTTTAATTTTTTTAGCAAATGCTACTGCCAGTGTCTACTCTACTACTACCACCACAACCATGGCATCTTCTACATTCTCTATGCAAACGATGCAGCCATCGCTGTGCCGAATGTAGTCATCATCAATCACAGGTAAGATAAGTTTGGTGGGAGGTAGAATACTAGTAGGACAAATAACTCAGTGAGGGGTACCGCATCTATCTGTTTGTTATACATCATCGGCAGATTATTTAAATCAAACACTGGCTGCGGCCCTGCAGCAGCAAGCAAACCAATGTGACGTTAATTTGTAAAACAGTAACCCCCCACAAAACATTAACATTGTATGTTTAAGTATAAATATAATTTATTACCCTAACAAAAATAAACTATCCCACACCTGACCCACCCCTCTCCCTAACCCCAACCAATGTCCAAAACGAAAAAAGTCCAAATAATGTCCCGAAACCCCAACGCCCAATTCCCACCCACCAAAACAAGGAATAAAAAGGGGCAAAGCAACAGGGTCCTCGATGTTATAATCGGCGGGCTTTGAGGTGTTTGTCGACCAGGATTTTCACCCGCTCCTCCATCTGCTCCTCTTGCCGTGCCATCCGGGGGAGAATCTTCTTGCGGAATGCCCTGCAGTGGCATCCACAATGGGGGACAGCAGTGCTGGCTGCTAATGAATTGCGGCGGGTGTCTATCAGACCGCGGCGCCGTACCGCTGGAGTTGGGGCCTGGCTGGGGCCCGGGGCATCGGACGAGGCTGCAGCTGCTGCCGCCTCCTCCTCCTCCTCCGCCAGAGCCACCAGCCGCCAGTACTCCCGGCATATGGCCTCCAGTTTCCGGCGCCGGGCCCTGACTGCCAACTCCTTCCGCGATGGTTTGTCTTGGGAAAAGAAAGAAAAAAATATTGTTGTAACCAGTACTCTTACCTAAACAGTAACACAAAATTAATTCAACACATAATGGCACAGTAGCACTAGCAAGAAGCACAGTACATAACATTTGTGGTAATAATCTATCTATCCTCCCACTTCCTCGGCCTCTAACATTTGTGGGAGTTTCAGGCATTATACTAGCACTATGGACTCCAAGCAGTACACAGTACACCAGTGTTCTTCTTATCTCTAGTTTAGGGAAATGACATAACCTGGTTGTAGCCGGCATTGCCAGCTCGGTCATCTATGCTTGAAGCCAAGACAAACATACGAGTCATGACGCAGAGTCACATTAGTTTGATTTACTACTGTTTGCAGGTGGGGAAGCTCGTATTTTTCTATTACGGGTGGCACTGGCCATACTCTCTCTGTTACATGGAGGGCAATTGCTCAATTTCACAGTGCCTTGGCTACTACAAAAAGGCAGATTATATATCTGATCCAATGATCGTTGCTTTTATATGGGACAACGACATAAGGTCAGTAGCGGTCGTTGGTGGGACTCGGGGAGTTTGGCCTGGCGGTGGCGTGGGTAGGGGCAGGATGGGGGTAGTAAACTATGGATTACGGCCAATTACAGGTAAGTAAACATATAAATAAATGAAACTAATTTTGTTGCGCACACTGCATCGCATTTGGCGGTGCAGTGCGCACAATGAAATTCACTTTATTTATTTGTATGTTACAGTAAAGTTACCTGTATTTGCCCGCGTAATACATTGTTTACTACTACCCCCACCCTGCCCCTCCCCACATCGGCTTTGGTACGCTGGCGCGGTTTCTTTAACATTCCCTAAAACTGTGCATCCCGTGACAGTCTCCACCTATGCTGTCTATGATGAATACATACAGGCATCCATCCATTCTAAGTAAATGTCAATCATTCTTCTTAATCTCTCCACAAACGTTACTTTGTTTCACCAACAACAACGCATGCGTCCACTCACTCCGTTGCTTGCCTTGGCTTAGAGTTTCACCCAAACACCGCTGATGATTCTTGCTATCCACAGTATCCACCCATACTGTGTCTTCCACCCAGGCAGGCATCCATTCTTCTTTCACTTCCCACCCATCCTTCAACAACACATGCATCTGATTCCTATCAGCCACCTATCCATGCTTCCAACGTATCCTTCTCTGCCAGTCGTCATATTAAATCTCGCCCGCCCTTCCTCCTTCCACCCTTCTTTCCCTTTTTGTTCAACACATCCATCAAGGTCATCTGATCTGACTTTTAGTCTCCTCCATAAAACTTTCACAGCTGAGTTGGAGTCAGATATAAGAGGCCATTGGTTAATGAAGTCACGCTGGTAATGCTATTGCTACTGCATTGCTCATGCTGCTAAGTAAAGGGTGTCTTCTTTATTAACCGTTGTATAATGTTCACTACAACTTCATACCTAATAAGTCTCAACAACAGTACAGTGAGTGAAGTCCACTCCACACACCCTTCCAGCTAGTGCAATGTCAATAAGTCATGAATATAACTTACCACCGCCCGCCACTGCTGCTGGCTCACCCCCTGTATCTCCTGCCCCCTCCGGAATGGCCGCAACGCCATCGCCGCTGGCCCCACCGGCACTGGTGGTCGGTAGTACGCCTAGCAAAAACATGACACATTTTTAGATGCCTGTACACCTCCCCCTATTTATTCTTTTTCACTAGCAAGATTGAAAAAAGGTTAATACATATTATTATTATAAATCACATTCAATAGTCCAAATCGGGTACTAGAGTACAGTCAGTAGACAGACACTAGTAGTGTTATTATGGTCCCTAAGGTCATTATTATACTATACTCTACTCTTTGCAAAGTTAGCCTGAGCCATGCAACCATTTTTCGCTTCATGTCTTTTGCGCATGTTACCTCGCAGCTTGTTGTGCAGTAACAGTAAGACGCCTTTTTGAGCCCACATGAGCACATACAGCTACTGTCTGAGCGTTGCGTACAAGAGGTCGGAAAACAAGCCACTTTGTTATGGAGTTCCGTTAGTCCGTATTACTTAGCCATAGGTAACATGTTACAGTTTTTTGGCAGGACTGACAAATGCTTGCATTAACACGCACCATTTTTCTCAGGCAGAGGATTCCCTTCTACGAGTACGAACCAGAGATTTGCAGAGCTTATGAATGATGCATGTAACCAGTAATTCTACGTTCTACGGTGAGGAGTCGCCCAGAATTCACACAGATCTTTTGTCTTATATCATCATGCACTTGTTGCAACAATTTTTATTGTTTTAATCTTATGCATTTTGCTGTTGGAGCTGGCTGGAGTGCACTGAATTTTATAGAACAACAACATACAGAAGTTGTCATTTGAAAATAAACCTTTTGAACTTACACATAGACTCTGTGGTATTTGGTGTGGTGGTGGTGGTGGACTTACACGAGTGAGTGAGCGAAAGTGTGTTATGTTCTGGGTTGTGGAATCATAATCATTGGGTATCTTCGGGTGGGGGTTCGGGGACCTAATGAGACACTAGCTAGTCGTTCAGGGGATTGTGGGTTCACTTCTGACTGAGGTGTGAGTATCGTCCAAGTTCCAAACTCTCATCACCAACATCCTCTTTCATTGTGCATAGTTCTGCATGGGGCTGTGCAGAATCCAAGTAGTATGTACTATATCCTATCAAAAATAGTCAAATATCTGGTTGTGCATTTTGTTTGTGGTAATTGTCAAAGCCTCAAGATTAAGAAGCCTAGAAGAGGACAACCGAAAGGACTGGACTCAGTGGCTAGAGCTATTAGTATTGGTCAATCTGAGTTTTATTCAAAACCGTACAATAAAGAGTGGCAATGCAAACTGGGCAAGCTTAGCGACAGACTAATAGTAGTAGTACCGAGTACAGACATTCATAGCAGAGGCAGTTACAACTTAGAGGCAGGGATAACCAGAATTTAGAAACGGATAGTCAAGTCAAGATCAAAGAATCTTTTGTAAAAAATATAATTAGGGAGTGGAGCCAGAATTAATAGTTCTGAAAAAATAAGGTCCAGTAAAAGTTAGGGCAATATAATTGTTAATATAACCACTGGAGGACTTACTGGGACCAGCAGCAGGGCCCTCGGTAGAGGAGCGGTCCTCTGGTGGTTGTCCCGCCGACTCGGACCCCGTCTTCTTGCCCCTGGGTGCTGCAGATCAGTGATCATGTAAGATATAATAAAGAAAAAGAAAGACACAAACATTAATGATTGCTGTGAAAGAAATAAATTATCTAAAAAAAACGCTCAAAAAACGTTTTAGGAAACAAAAATTGCAATAAAATTGACCTATCTAATCCGATCGCCTACTGGCTTGCGGAATTCACGGACAGTCTACTTATTGGGGAACACTAATTCAGTGTTCCATTCTGATTGATTCAAATAAAATCCAGAACACTAACTAAGCCTAAGTACCACCTGACCTAGCCCACCTATTCCAGGCGGGCCAATTGTTCATTAAGCATGCATTTCCATTTTTTTTTCCATCAAAAATGCATAGATGAGAAGGAGGACACATGCATAAAGTCAGTGCATAATGCATACACCAAATTGTTGGTTGGTTGCGTCTGATGTTCTGCAGCTGACTGACACTGCTAAGCTAAGCTTACCAGTACCACTCACTAAACAAACTACAAAAGGTTCTACTAAGGACTGGGGTAAGCAGCACTCAGTGACAGAGGATGCGTCACGCCCACCGTTCAAAAATTATCAACTAATAGTAACTAAACCTAGTATCAAATCCATCCACCACTATTTGACAGGAGGACAAAGGAAGGACTACAGTCTCTCTAGCAATAGCATTACCTAACTGAAGTTCTCTAAAGTAAACTCTTACATAATAATGACAAGCGAGCGCAAAGTTGCAAAAAAGTAAGAGTACCGCCCAGCACCTGTGTCCTACAATCACAGAAGATTTTGAAACGTAATTTACCTGCAATGTAAGCAGCATTATTCTTGTTATTTGTAAAAAATGTATACACAAATCACAATACTTATACTACTATATATATTGGCTACTCACCAAGCCCCACGACCTCGACACCTAGCAGGTCCAACAGGTCCTGCTCCCGGTCAAGAATATCTGACCACCGGTGGGCCAGCTGGTTATGTGTGCGCCGGACCGTGGAGCAGCGAAACACTGCCCGACGCACCTTCGCCCACCGGCGGTGACGCTCCTGGGTCGGGTAACCGGAGCCTGGCCTGCCGCCTGCTGCCAAGGTCAAGGGGAGGTGGCGCTGAATAAAAAAAACAAGGGCGGCCACCTCCTCCTCCGTAAACAGCTGGCGGGCTTGCACCCCTGGGGGCGCAGTCTGCCGAAAGGCAGGCGGCGATTGGGCGCACGCGCCTTGCCCTTTGACCCGCTGCTGCTACCCTTCGCCATGGTTCTGGGGTGGGAGGAGGTGAAAAAGAAAAGTTAGAAGGGAAAAATAAAGTTAGGGGAAGAAGTAGGAGCTTAAAGAAGAAAGTTATATAAAACAGTTGAAAAGTAAAAAAAACACAGTAAAAAGTAGAAAAAAATGCAAAATATAGACTTAGGCAGAGAGAGAGATAGGTAAGAAATAAAGAAAAATTGAAAAACAGTGTAAAAAACTAAGGATTGCAAAGATTGAGGGAGGATAGAAAAGCAGGCCCAGAACCATAGCATAGAGTGGTAAAACAAGATGGCCGCGCCCATCGCGACCGCATGGGTAAGTTCGCGCGATATTTCTCCCCGAGCACGCACAAAACGTCGCGAACACGTACAACGCGTTCCCGAACATGGAATGCGCATCGCGAGCACGCTATACGCGACCCGGAACAGGAAATAAGGGATCGCGAACGGGTGGGACAAGTGAAAATCAAAATGGCCGCGCCCATAGGCGACCGCATGGGTAAGTTCGCGCCCCGAGCACGCAAACAGCGTCCCGAACACGAACAACGCGTTCCCGAGCAAGAAAAATGCATCGCGAACGGGCACGCCAAGCAGCTACGCACGCTCGCGAAGCTACGCGAAGCTCGCGTAGCGCTTCGACGTCTTCGCGTAGCTTCGCGTAGCGCGACTACGCAAACTACGCCCAGGGTTATTAACGACACACTTCACCACTTTATTGTAAATATGCCCCTGCCAGTTGGGAAGACTCAAGAGGAGGATGGATTCTCCTTGGAACCCTGACAAATGACAGCTACAATGTCAGTCATGCTACTGGAGGTAATTTTCAGGAAGGCTTCGAAATTGGGCGGCTTATATCCAGCCACACATATTTCTCAGAGCCCCAAGCCAGGAAAAAACCCAGAGTACTGTGAACACCACAGATCAATATCGCTCATCGATAATGACCTAACAATAACTGTTGCATGGAAAGTGTGTAAGTAACCTTTTGGGTGAGGAATGTACCACTTGCTTAAAGATTCCTGGGTGGTCTAAAGGTACTATTTAGCAATGATCTTCCATTGTGAATGGCTCGTTAAATTCGAACCCTAGCGCAAACCCTGGTTAGGAATGATAAGTTGTACATGTTTACCATCCCCTCCATTAAACTTTGGCAGGTCAAACCTGTTGGAATTTATATGGGGAAAAGATCTGGTAAACACCAGGCCATGTGTATTTTTTTGCAGAAAGCAACAAAATCCTGATTTTATGTCCCATTTTGAGAATTAAACTCAAAATAGGACGTTATTATTGCACCCAAAAATGGTGAATCTCATCAGGTGTGATCATTATGTAATAAAAAGTGAGAGACATTGCATAGGGAAACAAGTGATTGATAAGGGAAACTTTACATAATGATCAATAGTTTCAACTTTCAATGCCTATGTAGTCCCAATTAGGAATTAAACAGTATTACAACTGGCATAAACAGACAAATGAATACACAAAAATAAAGCATAATTGGTTGCAAGAACACAGACCTTTTCACAGACTTAGGAATAGCTTTCCAGAAATAAAAAACAATTATTCTCAAGTAACACAAAAAAGCACATACTAAAAAACACGTAAGAAGCGATCTGCAGGGAGCAATTCCCTTCTTTACACACAGGAATTTCGAACTTGGAGTTAAACAGAAAGATGCCAAGATAGGCTGGGAGAGTGTTGCATTCTAAGATCATGCTCTCTAAGTTTATGGATGCATATTATTATATTACATTATTATATCATTTTAAATGATGTAATAAGGTAATGCCCACCTACAGAACAAACATTGTATATGTTAGAATGTCTATTGGTTTCCTCCTTGTTTAGGGATGTTCAGGATAACGATGTTAAGTCTGGCCTGCAGTAGCTCCATCAGCCCGATTGCTTCCACTGCGGCAAATGGGATTTCAACCAAATATCACTCAATCAATCAATCAGGGGATTTATAAGCGCACTACTCACCCGTGAGGGTCTCAAGGGGCTGGGGGGTGGGGGTCAGCAGTTCCATATCAGTCGAAGAGCCAGGTCTTTAGAGCCTTCCTGAAGGTGTTCAGGGAGGGGGCACGTCTGATGTCAGTGAGGAGCTTGTTCCAGGTCTTGGCCACGATGTAGGAGAAGGATCTTCCCCCTGCTCTGGCTCTGTGGATGCGCGGGGTTTCGGCGAGGAGGAGGTTGGTGGAGCGGAGTTTGCATTTGGGCACGTGGAGGGTGATTCTGTCATTGAGGTATTGGGGTTCGGTGTTGTGTAGGCATTTGTAGGCGTAGGTGAGTATCTTGAAGGTGACTCTTGTCTTGACAGGGAGCCAGTGGAGCTTGCGAAGGTGTTGGCTGATTTGTTCGTGTTGAGGGACCCCGAGGACGAGTCTGCCAACGGTGTTCTGTATTGTCTGGAGCTTGCGGAGTAGGGATTTGTTGATGCCGGCGTAGAGGGCGTTTCCGTAGTCCAGCCTGCTGGTGATGAATGCGTGGGTGACTGTCTTCCTTGCCTCGGGTGGGATCCATTTGAAGGTCTTATGGAGGATGCGGAGGGTGTTGAAGCAGCTGGAGGTGACGGCGTTGACCTGTCGATTCATGGTGAGGGAGGAGTCGAGTACGATGCCGAGGTTCTTGGCGTGGTCTGTGGGGGACAGAGGCTGCCGAGGGCGTTGGGCTACCAGGCGTTGTTCCATGCCAAAGGGGTGGTTCCGAGGATGAGGACTTCTGTCTTCTCTGAGTTGAGTTTTATGCAGCTGTTGTTCATCAAGGCTGCAACGTCCTGCATTCCTTCCTGGAAGTTGAGTCTGATGGTGGTGGGGTCCTTGGTGAGGGAGAGGATGAGCTGGGTGTCGTCGGCGTAGGAGACTATGCTGAGGCTGTGCCGTTGGACGATGGATGACATTGCACCATAGTTTTGCGAGATATTTTAGCTCCTATGTTATTAGACCCTGAGCGTATCTGTCTGTCAACTGATCAAGTTTGATAGTGATAGTTTATATTGATTGTTCCTACTTGTGAGATGGGTTTTTAGGGCACAGCAGGACCAATAGGGTCTGAGACCCATTTTTTGATTGGACGCGTCTCTGTCATTTATCCCTTCTGCTGTTTCAGAGCAATTGGAGAGATATGACCCTGCTTACTTGGGTGATCAGACAGTTTTTATTCCTTGCTCTCATTCTGAATTGAGTTTAACAACTGTTTGTCTTTTGCATAACGGTTCAATTTTTTCTGGATTTTGGTCTTTACTCTTCTGCAATGCACCCACAAGGGATGGTCTTTTGGCTTTGTGCTCCCCTTCTGAAGGTCATAAAAAGGCTGGAAACATTGTGGAGAGTCTTAAGAAGCGTGCTGCCCCTTGAAAGAGGTATCAAATGGGACGTTTTTAAATCGTTGTTTATTCCCATTTTGTATCACATACTATCCTATGTGACTGATATCGGTCTAGATTGCATTTCAGAGTTTTCTCTGTTTAAGAATATTTCAGTTACATACTTTAATAAACAGTCATCAAGGGAAGCCCCTTAGGGGCAGATTTACAAGCCCCTTGTGCCAACTTTACGCCGCCGTTGCGTCACTTCTGTGACGCAGCGGCGTCGTAAACAATGCGCCACGATGCGACATATTTACAACGTGACGCATCTAGGGAGATGCGTCACGTTGTAAAGCCCTGCACTACATTATACCTGCGTCAGGTATAATGTATGCAGGGTGGGTGTTCCGTCGCAAAGAAGCCTCGTAAAAGTGACTCAGTGAAATCTACAAGATTTTACTGAGTGACTTTTTACAACGTCACTGCGTCAAAACCTTGCGTTTGCTTGAAGCAGGCATAAGGAGTGACGCAGCATGGTCGGAATAGGCATTCCTGACCATTGCTGGAGTTGCGTTGTGCTTACGACACGACTCCAGCAATGCGTTGCCTTTCCGACAGATGATGCATCATGCATCTGTCTGTCCTTGTGCCACGGTGCACCGCATTGTAAATGCGGAGCATCCATGGTGGCGCAAGCTATTTTTCCCTCACACAAATGAACTGGTACATCTCTGCAAATATGCAGCGATGGTCCAGTTCTTGTAAATCTGCCCCTTAATGTTTATCCACAAAAAGTAACAAAAAACAGACTCCTTGTACAATAACAGGTTACTGTCCTAACACTTTATACATTTGTCCACCTAACGTATAAAAATGTCTTCCTGAGTCTACATTGTAATAGTTAACATCTCTTGTGCATGTGTATCTTATGCTCATTTCTTAAATGCCATAATGTGATCGATTGGTTCTTGTGGGTCTTCTTGAATAGCCAAAACCTACATTCAGTTTACTTTATCCAGTATCCATTCTAACCTTTATATGCCACTTCACTTCCACTTGGCATCTCATGTTTGCACCACCTTCTCTTGTGCACTTGTGTCATGATCGGGGTGTCTTCACACCTGGCTTAGCTTCTAACACCAGTATGCATGTGTCTCATGTCATAAAAAACTTCAGTCCCCACCCTCTGGAATCCAGGGAGGTTATCAACCTCAGCAGTGACCCATCTTGGCAAATTCCTAATCCATGTACCTAAGCCCAGAAAACTGGGTGATTTCCAAATAATGACGATATGCCCATACACCAGAATCATTGTCAGATCTACAAATCTGGTCACTTGTTTCATTTTTTCGATCTGGGCATCTGACCCAGTAGACATGTTGGTGATTCAGTGACTAAGGTTCTACCCATTATTTCAACAACCACTTCCAATGCCTTCACCCCAAACTGTGCTATGATGGGATACTGCTGCACCGTGTGATAAAAATTCACCTTGGCATGGTTGCATCTTGGACAATTCATGCCAGCTCCCTCAAACATTCACCCGATGTGCTTCAGGGCGAGGTATGTTTGGTGGAGATAGTTAAATTGAGTGTATTTCAGCCTGGAGTTCCTCGTAATCCCTTGGACATACTCCATACTGAATGTCCACTGCTTGTCCATTATTACTTGCCCAGTACACTGTGTTGATTTTTCCCTAATGTACAAGTGTCTGTTGCATGTTGCTTTATTAGTGTAGTGTATAGCATTGTCACTGACGTTCTTCCTTGTGCGTGATTGAGCAAGAGCTGTAATGCATCTGACTTGAGTAGCTCTGCTTGGTCCTGTCCCCATATGTGGCGCAATGCGTGCACCAGTGCGTTCTACATGAGTAACAGGCTGTACCTATTCCAAATGTTATTCTAGTGTCTTGAAATGTGCATAACATATCATGTACATACATGTCCCCTATTGTCATCAGACCAGTTTCTCTCCATGGTCTCTTGCTGTGTGTAGCAGCCATCACTTTATTTTGTTTTTTCTTTTTTATCTTCATATCACCAAGCAAAGACTTCCTAAAGGGACCGCTGGAGGAGGATAACCCTTTCCCTCATGCAGAAGATTTGCCAAGTCAGGATTTGGCAGGCAACAATAGTCCGAGTCTCTTTGCATATATGTTCTATAGCTTCAAACATGCAAACCAGGCAAATGAGAGGTAGTGCTTAGCCAGTTCAAAAAGAATAACAAGCTCCTCTGAGGAAGGTTGAAGAGGTTGTATGATGTCATGTCCAGGGCTTACCTCTATTTTTATTGAGAGGATCTCGAATAAGAAAATATTTACAGTGTCCCAAAAGGCAGTGAGAGAGGGTCAGAGTACAAACATATGCTCATCATTGGCCTCAGAGCATCATCACCTTCTACAGCATGGTACTGGGCTCTTTTCAAACCTTGCAATGTCACAAAGGGTCAAGTAAATCCTATAAAGAGTGTAGAAGTGGTTTCTTTTTAGGGTGGCAGAATTTACTGTATTGTATAGAAATTTCAAAGATACTTGCCATAAATGCTTAACTCCAACTCCAGCATCAAGCGCAGGCTTCTGCTTTCCCTCCTCAGCATCAAGGAGTTCCCAGTACCAAATGGACATTTCTTTCTTCAGAGGCCATGGATCCTGCACTTTCATCTCAAACACCCAGGAGCCATCGACATCCTGCCTCTCCAAGGTATACCAAGAGGCCAGTTGAAGATACTTGAATCTGGAAATATTGCTGCTGTCCATCCAGGGCCACACCTCCCATGGTATCAATCATTGAACTCTCTGAAGTTGACCCCAGAGAGCGATAATGACCTCATTCAATGGCTGACTTAAGTTGTTTAATAGGAACTCAGGGGTGCCTGGGGAATCCCAAATGGGGGCGAAATCTGAGAAATACTTGACACCCATACTGTGTCTATATCTAAGCCAAAGATTAAGGGCTGCCTGTTGACCCTTAGCCAGACCTTTTTAATGAATTTCAATGCCCCAAAATTATAGAGAAAGCCTGCTGACCCCAGGTTACTAGTCATTGCCCTCAACAACAAGCCCTAGGTCGAGGTGTCAGGGGAAGTCAACATCATCCTATAGTTCTTAAATTTGAAGACGTCACAGTATACCCTCAAATCTGGCAATGCAAAGCCCCCTTTCCCACTCTCTGCCTTAACTTTTTCCACAAGATCCTGGTTGCCTTATAGGCCCAAATAAAAGTTGTTATCCTCCCTTGAATATTCAATAAAAGTTTTTAGGGAAAAGAGAGATGCTATTGAAAAGATACTCCAGATTTGGAAGGATAGATATTTTTATTTAGGGGACACAGCTGTGGATTGTTAATGACACATTCCTCCATTTAGCCAATAGTTGATCAATATCTTTAGCCACTTCCCCCAGATTATATTGCAGAATTTGGCCTAAGGTATTGACAATGGTGATACAGCGATATTTAAGTTCTATCTTAACCACACTATCTGTATATTGCACATTCCAACACATGATCTCAGATTAGCTCCTCCAATCTGGGGATGGTCTTGGCCGGATTGGCCGTGTAGACTATAATGTCATCTACATGCAAAGCTATCTTGTTCCCAAATCCCTGGGAGACAAAGGGAATTTCCTAAGGTTTCAAAGTAAGGAATTTTTGTTCCAATGACACTATATATATATATATATATATATATATATATATATATATATATATATATATATATATATATATATATTTGAAGAACTAGCCTTATAAGGGAAGGAAGGAAAGGATTGAAGCAAGGAAAGACCGCACACAACGCTTCAGTTTTAGATGAGATATATTCAGCGTTTTTTTCAGTTTTAGATGAGATTTATTCGGCAACGCATTTCAACCTGAAAAGGTCTTTGCCGCAGCCTCATTTACACATTGTGCCCATAGAAATACATTTACAAGTTTGTGCAAACATAGAAAAAATACTTTCACCGTTAGTCTTAATGAGAGGAAATATTGTTATAACACAATTTTGCCAGATTAAACAGTTAGTGCAATTTATAATTCCCAATTTTTATTTATGGAAATGCTCATCATGCCTGAATACTGTGAAAATGATTAAAAATAGTTTGAAAATACTTATAATCGATCATATTTAAATAACATATAAAATATAAGAATCCAATGTGGAAAACATGCTTATCACATCTTGATGGCAAAATGATTTTTCATAGCAGCTGAGTGGCTCAAAAGTCATCAGTATCATAAAAGAGGGGAAGTTTCAAACTTTAAACAGCCAACTGGCTGAATATTCATGAGTATCCATGAGTATCATAGAAACAGAATATAAAACAATCAAAAACAAAATGCATGATGAACTCTCCACAAAAAGACACAATTTATTATCGATCCCTCTTGTTGCAATAAAGAAAATTTGTCTATATCAGTCAAGTGACCCACTGATGCTCAAACACCAGAATTGCACTGTTAATTTGGTCAATTAAGCATCATACAATTGATATAATGTATATGGTTCCTGACAGAAACAATTTCTTTTTAATGTTTCTGATTATCCTCTCTAGACTAACCAAAGGTGCTCAGCAGCTCTTGATTTAGAGCAACTCTGTGTGTAGTGAAAACAATATAAAAAAGACAACAAATAAAAAGCAGCACAATATCATTTTATACAATTTGAGCTCAACAGAGGCAGGGGGTGGTTCCATGTATTCATTAAAAGTCTACCTAAAGAGCGAGACTACATCTATCCCAATGGGGATTTTTCAAAGGTTGTCCTGAGTGGAGACAGTATGAGGGGGAAGGGGGAGGGGGTTTATTGAAAGTTGGTACAAGAAATGGCAAAATCAGGCAAATTAACAAATATATGAAATACATATGTATCAAAAACCAAGCAATGTGAAGGTGTTGGTAAGAGGGTAAGAGCCAGTAGATAGTTATAGTTAGGACCTATTTTCCATAGGAAATTCACAACATTCTATTTCCAATAACTTTGGCGCCGGTTGACGAATCTTCGCAAAATTTTCAAAACTCGTAGGGCGCTCTGGTCTGTTCCTATCCTGAAAGTTTCGGGGTGATTCGGCAAGCGGGGGCCGAGAAAAAAGGGGGGTCCCAAAACATGTTTTCCCCATGCAATTTTCCATAGGAACCTTTCATCGCAGCTACAGCCCGAACTGCTGAACGGAATTACACCAAATTTGGCAAAAAGGTAGCCCTTGGTTCAGAGTCATGCCTTTTGGTTAAATGGTGTAAATCCGTTCAGTAGTTCCTGAGAAAATCAAAAGTAAAATCACATATATATCTGGGCGAAGCCTAACCACACATGTCATTGTGAGATCTGATTGGCTGTCAGCACTTCATCCTGGAATTGCTGGCAGCCATCTTGGGACCAATATACATGATAGTACCCCATTGAAATGCATTGTAGTGAATCAAAGATTTTGAGGGTTACCAAAAGGAGAACTATAAAGGGTGATAACAGACTTTAGTTACATTAGAATTCATTTGTTGATGGTACCATACTAATTTCAGGAATTGTGGTGTGTTCTAAGGTGATTTTACCCTGTGAAAAACCTTCTGCTGGGATATCATGAATCATGTTTGAGAGAAAACTATTTTCACATGCTTGTCCCATAGAGTTTGGAAGGTGCTCCAGAAACTAAAATGAGAGCATATTTCCTGTAAATTCACATTATCTTTCTCAGTCATGTGAGAATGAAGTCTGACATTCTCAGTAAAACATGAACATCCAACAAGGGCAGAGACTGTCAGTTGATTCCTTTGTGTTCTACTGCAGCTTCCCAGAGTGTTCTAAAGAACATCTAGAGCGCTAACAGCCTTACTTATGACAAAAGTATGGCACACCTGAAGCCATCTTGATTGGAATAAACCGGTAACACTTAAAACATTTAATTTAATAAGGAACAAAATGAAGGGGTTCTTTTTGAAATAGAAATTATGGTTAGTGCTGCAGAAAGAAAAATTAGGGCATGTTTTAAGTGAGATCTCAAATCCTCTTCTATTTCATTAGAAAATTCTGACATGCAGACTGAAACAATCACTTTCAATACCAGCAGCAGACTTCCAGTTAACTCCTGGTGAGCAGTAGCTTTACTACAGTGATCTAATGAGCAACTAGAGTGCTAACATTCTGAATTTATGGCAAATGTGAGACACAGCTGAATGCCTTCTTGACGGAATCAAAGTAAAAAACTGAAAGCATTTCCTACTGAGGAGACTGCAGTAAATGAGGAAATTAGGAAACTTCATAACAAAGAAGTCTTCCAAGATGGCCACCAGAGAAAAAAGAGCCCAAATGTAGCACAAATATTACCCAGATGTAGCCCACATATAGCCCAATGACAAAAGTGTGCAAAACGCTTTTTATTTTTAGTTTTTTTGCAGTTTTATGTAGTGCAGACTGGTCAGGTATTGGAGCGTTGCATCTTAAAACATGACCCCCTACACTACAAAAACACCACTGCCCTAAACCCTAAAACACTACCCCCAGCACGACCCCCTACACTACACAAGCACCACTGCACTATCCTAAACCCTAAAACACTACCCCCAGCATGACCCCCTACACTACACAAACACCACTGCACTACCCTAATCCCTAAAACACTACCCCCAGCACGACCCCCTACACTACCCAAACACAACTGCACTAACCTAAATCCTAAAACACTACCCCCAGCACGACCCCCTACACTACCCAAACACCACTGCACTACCCTAAAACATGACGCCCTACACTACACAAACACCACTGCACTACCCTAATTCCTAAAACACTACCCCCAGCATGACCGCCTACACTACACAAGCACCACTGCACTACCCTAAACCCTAAAACACTATCCCCAGCACGACCCCCTACACTACACAAACACCACTGCACTACCCTAAACCCTAAAACACTACCCCCAGCATGACCCCCTACACTACCCAAACACCACTGCACTAACCTAAATCCTAAAACTCTACCCCCAGCACGACCCCCTACACTACCCAAACACCACTGCACTACCCTAAAACATGACCCTCTATACTACACAAACACCACTGCACTACCCTAAACCCTAAAACACTACCCCCAGCACGACCCCCTACACTACACAAGCACCACTGCACTATCCTAAACCCTAAAACACTACCCCCAGCACGACCCCCTACACTGCCGGAACACCACTGCACTGCCCTAAACCCTGAAACACCAGCCCCTGCACGACCCCCTATACTGCCCGAACACCACTGCACTGCCCTAAACCCTGAAACACCACCCCCAGCACAACCCCTACACTGCCCGAGCACCACTGCACTGCCCTAAACCCTGAAACACCACCCCCTGCACGACCCCCTACACTGCCCGAACACTACTGCGCTGCCCTAAACTCTGAAACACCATCCTCAGCACGACCCCCTACACTGCACGAACACCACTGCACAGCCCTAAACCCTGAAACACTACCCCCAGCAAGACCCCCTACACTGCCCGAACACCACTGCACTGCCCTAAACCCTGAAACATCACCCCCAGCAAGACCCCCTACACTGCCCGAACACCACTGCCCTAAACCCTGAAACACCACCCCCAGCAAGACCCCCTACACTGCCCGAACAACACTGCACTGCCCTAAACCCTGAAACACCAGCCCCAGCACGACCCCTACACTGCCCGAACAACACTGCACTGCCCTAAACCCTGAAACACCACCCCCTGCATGACCCCCTACACTGCCCAAACACCACTGCACTGCCCTAAACTCTGAAACACCACCCCAGCACGACCCCCTACACTGCCCGCACACCACTGCACTGCCCTAAACCCTGAAACACCACCCCCTGCACAACCCCCTACACTGCCCGAACACCACTGCACTGACCTAAACCCTGAAACACCACCCCCAGCACGACCCCCTTCACTGCACGAACACCACTGCACTGCCCTAAACCCTGAAACACTACCCACAGCAAGACCCCCTACACTGCCCGAACACCACTGCACTGCCCTAAACCCTGAAACATCACCCCCAGCAAGACCCCCTACACTGCCTGAACACCACTGCCCTAAACCCTGAAACACCACCCCCAGCAAGACCCCCTACAATGCCCGAACACCACTGCACTGCCCTAAACCCTGAAACACCACCCCCAGCACGACCCCCTACACAGCCCAAACACCACTGCTCTGCCCAAAACCCTGAAACACCAGCCCCAGCACGACCCCCTACACTGCCCGAACACCACTGCACTGCCCTAAACCCTGAAACACCAGCCCCAGCACGACCCCCTACACTGCCCGAACACCACTGCACTGCCCTAAACCCTGAAACACCAGCCCCAGCACGACCCCCTACACTGCCCGAACACCACTGCACTGCCCTAAACCCTGAAACACCAGCCCCAGCACAACCCCGTACACTGCCCGAACACCAGTGCACTGCCCTAAACCCTGAAACACCAGCCCCAGCACGACCGCCTACACTGCCCGAAAACCACTGCACTGCCCTAAACCCTGAAACACTACCCCCAGCAAGACCCCCTACACTGCCCGAACACCACTGCACTGCCCTAAACCCTGAAACATCACCCCCAGCAAGACCCCCTACACTGCCCGAACACCACTGCCCTAAACCCTGAAACACCACCCCCAGCAAGACCCCCTACACTGCCCGAACACAACTGCACTGCCCTAAACCCTGAAACACCACCCCCAGCACGACCCCTATACTGCCCGAACACAACTGCTCTGTCCAAAACCCTGAAACACCAGCCCCAGCACGACCCCCTACACTGCCCGAACACCACTGCACTGCCCTAAACCCTGAAACACCAGCCCCAGCACGACCCCCTACACTGCCCGAACACCACTGCACTGCCCTAAACCCTGAAACACCACCCCCAGCACGACCCCCTACACTGCCCAAACACCACTGCACTGCCCTAAACCCTGAAACACCAGCCCCAGCACGACCCCGTACACCGCCCGAACACCACTGCACTGCCCTAAACCCTGAAACACCAGCCCCAGCACGAGCACCTACACTGCCCGAAAACCACTGCACTGCCCTAAACCCTGAAACACCAGCCTCAGCACGACCCCCTACACTGCCCGAACACCACTGCACTGAACCCTCAAACACCAGCCCCAGCACGACCCCCTACACTGCCCGAACACCACTGCACTGCCCTAAACCCTGAAACACCACCCCCAGCACAACCCCCTATACTGCTCGAACACAACTGCTCTGTCCAAAACCCTGAAACACCAGCCCCGGCACGACCCCCTACACTGCCCGAACACCACTGCACTGCCCTAAACCCTGAAACACCAGCCCCAGCACGACCCCCTACACTGCCCAAACACCACTGCACTGCCCTAAACCCTGAAACACCAGCCCCAGCACGACCCCCTACACTGCCCGAACACCACTGCACTGCCCTAAACCCTGAAACACCACCCCCTGCACGACCCCCTACACTTCCCGAACACCACTGCACTGACCTAAACCCTGAAACACCACCCCCAGCACGACCCCCTACACTGCCACGAACACCACTGCACTGCCCTAAACCCTCAAACACTACCCCCAGCAAGACCCCCTACACTGCCCGAACACCACTGAACTGCCCTAAACCCTGAAACATCACCCCCAGCAAGACCCCCTACACTGCCCGAAAACCTCTGCCCTAAACCCTGAAACACCACCCCCAGCAAGACTCCCTACACTGCCCGAACACCACTGCACTGAACCCTCAAACACCAGCCCCAGCACGACCCCCTACACTTCCCGAACACCACTGCACTACCCTAAACCCTGAAACACCAGCCCCAGCAAGAACCCCTACACTGCCCGAACACCACTGCACTGCCCTGAACCCTGAAACACCACCCCCAGCAAGACCCCCTACACTGCCAGAACACCACTGCACTAAACCTTGAAACACCACCCCCAGCAAGACCACCTACACTGGCCGAACACCACTGCACTGCCCTAAACCCTGAAACACCACCCCCAGCACGACCCCCTACACTGCCCGAACACCACTGCACTGCCCTAAACCCTGAAACACCACCCCAGCACGACCCCCTACACTGCCCGAACACCACTGCACTGCCCTAAACCCTGAAACGCTACCCCCAGCAAGACCCCCTACACTGCCCGAACACCACTGCACTGCCCTAAACCCTGAAACATCACCCTCACAAGAACCCCTACACTGCCTGAACACCACTGCCCTAAACCCTGAAACACCACCCCCAGCAAGACCCCCTACACTGCCCGAACACCACTGCACTGCCCTAAACCATGAAACACCACCTCCAGCACAACCCCCTACACTGCCTGAACACCATTGCTCTGCCCTAAACCCTGAAACACTAGCCCCAGCATGACCCCCTACACTGCCCGAATACCACTGCACTGCCCTAAACCCTGAAACACCACCCCCAGCATGACCCCCTACACTGCCCGAACACCACTGCACTGCCCTAAACCCTGAAACACCAGCTCTAGCAAGACCCCCTACACTGCCCGAACACCACTGCACTGCCCTAGACTCTGAAACACCAGCCCCAGCAAGACCCCCTACACTGCCCGAACACCACTGCACTGCCCTAAACCCTGAAACACCAGCCCCAGCATGACCCCCTACACTGCCCGACCACCACTGCACTGCCCTAAACCCTGAAACACCAGCCCCAGCACGACCACCTACACTGCCCGAACACCACTGCACTGCCCTAAACCCTGACACCAGCCCAGCACGACCCCCTACACTGCCCGAACACCACTGCACTGCCCTAAACCCTGAAACACCAGCCCCAGCACGACCCCCTACACTGCCCAAACACCACTGCACTGCCCTAAACCCTGAAACACCACCCCCTGCACGACCACCTACACTGCCCGAACACCATTGCACTGCCCTAAACCCTGAAACACCACCCCCTGCACCACCCCCTACACTGCCCGAACACCACTGCACTGCCCTAAACCCTGAAACACCACCCCCTGCACCACCCCCTACACTGCCCGAACACCACTGCACTGCCCTAAACCCTGAAACATCACCCCCAGCACGACCCCCTACACTGCCCGAACACCACTGCACTGCCCTAAACCCTGAAACACCACAACCCTGCACGACCCCCTACTCTGCCCAAACACCACTGCACTGCCCTAAACCCTGAAACACCACCCCCGCACGACCCCCTACACTGCCTGAACACCACTGCACTGCCCAAAACCCTGAAACACCACCCCCAGCACGACCCCCTACACTGCCCGAACACCACTGCACTGCCCCAAACCCTGAAACACCACCCCCAGCATGACCCCCTATACTGCCCGAACACCACTGCACTGCCCTAAACCCTAAAACACCACCCCCAGCACAACCCCCTACACTGCCCGAACACCACTGCACTGCCCTAAACCCTAAAACACTACCCCCAGCATGACACCTACACTACCCAAACACCACTGCACTACCCTAAACCCTAAAATACTCCCCCCAGCACGACCCCCTACACAACCCAAACACCACTGCACTGCCCGAAACCCTAAAACACTACCCCACCTGCATGACCCCCTACACTACCCAAACACCAATGCACTACCCTAAACCCTAAAACACTACCCCCCGCACGACCCCCTACACTACCCACAGACCACTGCACTACCCTAAACCCTAAAACACTACCCCCCGCACGACTCCCTACCCTATCCAAAGACCACTGCACTACCTTAAACCCTAAAACACGACCTCTTACAGTACACAAACACCACTGCACTACCCTAAACCCTAAAACACTACCCCAAGCACGACCCCCTACACTACACAAACACCACTGCACTACCCTAAACCCTAAAACACTACCCCCTACACTACACAAATACCACTGCACTACCCTAAACCCTAAAAAACTACCCCCAGCACGAACCCCTATACTACCCAAACACCACTGCACTACCCTAAACCCTAAAACACTACCCCCAGCAGTACCCCCTACACTACCCAAACACCACTGCACTACCCTAAACCATATAACACTACCCCCAGCAGTACCCCCTACACTACCTAAACACCATTGCACTACCCTAAACCCTAAAACACTACCCCAGCAGTACCCCCTACACTACCCAAACATCACAACACTACCCTAAACCCTAAACCACTATCCCCAGCACACCCCCTACACTACCCAAACACCACTGCACTACCCTAAACCCTAAAACACTACCCCCAGCACGACCCCCTACACTACCCAAGCACCACTGCACTACCCTAAACCCTAAAACACTCCCCCAGCACGACTCCCTACACTACCCAAACACCACTGCACTACCCTAAACCCTAAATCTACCCCCAGCATTACCCCCTACACTACACAACCACCACTGCACTACCCTAAACCCTAAAACACTACCCCCAGCACGACCCCCTTCACTACCTAAACACAACTGCACAATTTGGTACAGGCGTTGCAACGCAGGCCTGTGGTGCTTACTGGAAGTGCCTGGTGGGCTAGTTGGGGCCCAGGGACCCTCAGGATTCAAGGAGACCTAATCCCCCAACTTAAAACACGCCACGGGGCGCGTTTGCACAGTGGTGAAGGGAGGGGGCTGGGCCTCAGGTGACATGTGCGAAAACACGCCCTGTGGTGCGTTTTAAGTAGGGGAATTAATTCCCCTTGAATCCTGAGGGACCCTGGGGGCCAACTTGCCCACCAGGTACCTTCAGTAAGCACAACAGAGTTGCGTTGCAGAGAGGTGAAAAAGGTGCGTGGCCTCGAACGCCTCTCTGCAACTCAGCTCTGTGGTCCTAACTGTAGGTACCTGGGGGCTAGTTGGGCCCCAGGGACCCTTAGGATTCAAGGGGACTTAATCCCGCAACTTAAAACGCGCCACGGGGCGCGTTTGCACACATGTCACCTCAGGCCTTCCCTCCCTTCACCACTGTGCAAACGCGCCCTGTAGCGCGTTTTAAGAGGTAGTTTTAATTCCCCTGCCCTATTATGTACTAGGGACTTACAGAGGAGGTCATGCTAATCACAGGGGTACCCCAACGCATAGTGTTCCCTAGTGTATGTAGGTGTTTTCACTGTATTCTAAGTGTCTTTTAGCATAGCACTGGCTCTGGTTAGTCAGTCAGTTACCACCAGTACCCGTCTGAAAAAGTTGTGGGCACAGGATGATTTTGCAACAAGGCCTCTTTCTGCTCCTCTGTTGGTTCTTTCTGCACATCTTTTGCTTCTTCCTGCACTTTTCTTCGTCTTTGTGGACTTCTGTTGCTTCTTTCTGCATTTCTTTTGCTTCTTTCTGTGCGTTTTTTCTTCTTTCTTCACATGTCCTACCTCTGTAGGCATAGTTAGAAACTAGCAATTAAAAAACCTTTGAAATTCACTTAAAAATCATAGGTTTCAGGCACGTTATAGTTAGAAATTAGCATTTAAAAAACCTTTGAAATTCACTGAAAAAACCATATGTTTCAGAAACGTTATAGTTAGAAATTAGCATTTAAAAACCTTTGAAATTCACTGAAAAAACCATAGGTTTTAGGGACAGTTATAGTTAGTTGGACATTTCACTCGTACAAAACCATAGAAATTCCCCCGTTATAGTTAGTTCAGCTAACTATAACTCGCGCCCCCGCAATGCACTGCTGATGACGTCACATATTACATCACTCATGACATGGTCAGTGACATCACTGATGACATCACTGATGACATCTCAAATGACATCACTGATGACATCACTGATGACATCATCCATGTGACAATTTCATGCATCTTCTCACACCCTTATATAACTTTTGATACACCCACTCTAAATTACAGACTGCCATTCTCAAAACCATACACACTCCAATACCAATAACTACATACCCACTCACTGATTCTTAGGTCTACACACACACATCTACTCACTCACCCGTACAGTCACTCATACTTACAGTCACTCAGTACAGGACTATCATATGCACTCATACACCTATATAAACACTCACACACAGCCACTCATCCATAGAGGTACTCACACACCTAGTCAGTCATGCAAAAAATTAATCACACACCCATTTACTCACCTATACAGTTATACACACACCAGCTCGCTTACTCATACAAATACTAGCACATTCTTATGCTCTTATACAATAACTGATACAAGCACACACGCATCCATACAGACACTCTCACATTCACACACTCTCACTTATAGCCATTTAAATACTCTAACACACATATATACTGCCTTTTACATATGTTGTTACTCGCACATGTACCACTGAGATATACATTCACTCACTAACACACCCATACACACACTCACCCACCCAAGCAGTCCATCACAGATGCACTCTTGAAATCATGCACCCAGTGAATCACCCACTCACACATCTATGTACAGTCACACACACCCCACCCACACAAACACTCAGGCAGCCATACAGATACTCAGAGAACCAATCAATAACCCATATAGACACTCATGTAGCTATTTGCAAATCCATGCATCCACTTACACACCAACAAACAGACGGATACAGACATTCACACAGTTTAGTCACTAACCAATGCATTCAGTAAGATACGTTTAATCACTCACTTGTAGAGTCAGTCACGCACGTACTAAATCATCCATTCAGACACTTATACACCCACTCATTCTTCAATACGCCTTTCCCTATATATATTAAACATATTAAAACTTTACAGAAACACACAGTCACTGGATGATGTCATCAGTGATGTCATTTGAGATGTCATCAGTGATGTCATCAGTGATGTCACTGACCATGTCATGAGTGATGTAATATGTGACGTCATCAGCAGTGCATTGCGGGGGCGTGAGTTATAGTTAGCTGAACTAACTATAACGGGGACATTTCTATGGTTTTGTACGAGTGAAATGTCCAACTAACTATAACTGTCCCTAAAACCTATGGTTTTTTCAGTGAATATATATATATATATATATATATATATATATATATATATATATATATATATATATATATATATATATATTAGCTACTGGCAGTCGCCAGTAGGTAGTTATAGTTAGGATCACGTTTCCATAGGAAAAGCATTTTTTGATGTGCTTATAACTTTGGTGTCGTTTGACGAATCTTTACGAAATTTTCCAAAAAGTTCCTCTTTTCAGGTCGGCTCCTATCCTAAAAGTTTGGGGGGATTCCTCAAGGGGGGGGCTAAGAAAAAAGGGGGTCCCAAAACGTGTTTTCTCCATGCAATTCCCATAGGAAACTTTAGACAAGGCTACAGGTCAAACTGCTGAACGGAATTACGCCAAATTTGGCACAGAGAAAGGTCTTGGTCCAGAAAGCACGCTTTTGTTTAAATCGGGTAAATCTGTTCAGTAGTTTTAGAGAAATATCACATTTTCCAGATATCGATATTTAAGAATTCTGACATCTGATTGGCTGAAGCGTTACGAGCACGATCTTGCGGCACATTGGCTGCGAACTGTTGAAACTAGGAAGTGTTGGCAGCCATTTTGTGATTCAGTCCGTCAGCTCACAACTCTCCCTCTACAAGGCATCAGGTCCATAGTTCTATGTCTGCGAGGCAACACTAAAAATACACTGCAGCTCTGTCTGTGCGAGATACCCCTTTCACGGTCCCTCTCCCCACATCACCAGCTCGCGGCTATGCCTTTAGAAGCCAGTCCGTCGGCTCGCAGCTCTGTGACTGTGAGCCATTTTGTGACTCAGTCCGTCAGCTCGCATCTCTCCCTCTAAAAGGCATCGGATCCGTAATTCTACCTCTGCGAGGCAATACTGAAAATATCCTGCAGGTCTGTCTGTGCGAGATACTCCTTTTACGCTCCCTCTTCCCACATCATCAGCTCGCGGCTATGCATTTAGAAGCCAGTCCGTCAGCTCGCAGCTCTGTGTCTGCGAGCCGTCGGGCCCGCAGCTCTACCTCTGTGAGCCACCTCGTTAGCTCGTAGCTGTGTCTGTGCTAGCAGGCCCATCGGCCCATTACTCTCCCTCTGCGAGTTAGCCCGTCGGGTTGCAGCTCGGAGGGCTCGCAGCTGTAGCTCTGTGAGCCAGCCAGTTAACTGATAGCTGTGTGCCTGCTAGCAGGCCTGTTGGCCGTTGGTCTCCCTCTGCGAGTCCGACCACAGCTCTCCCTCTGCGAGACAGTACGGTGCTGTGCTTTTGCGAGCCAACGGCTCATAGGTCTCCCTCTGCGAGCTGAGCCCATGGGCCGCAGCTCTTCCTCTGTGAGCCTGCCCGACGGCCCGCAGGTGTCCCCCTGCTAGCGAACCGCAGCTGACACTCTGCGAGCCGAAATTGGGAATATAAGGCGGCTCTAAAAAGAGCCCTTGTGTTTATTAGTTGGAGCTAAATGTAAGTGCGAATGCACAGCTTCAGGTTAATCAGGAAAACGCGGTTTCCCTCATCTGTGAAGTGTACTCCATCACTTCTGTAGATATCAGCCATATCAAAACATATGTTGTTGTTGTAAATCGACCCCATTCTATGATCTCTGAGGTATGCAGACACAGCTTTGTTAACATTCTTCCTAGATTTTTCAATCTTATGACAAAATTGGTTTGACCATTTCCACTTCTGTCTTTGGCATATATTGGAATATACAAAGACAGTTTGAGGCAAAAGTAACATCAATTGTCCAAAGGTGTCCTTCATAAGCATTTCCAAACCTTCCCCAGTCAATGTGCCTAGGTCGTTACCACCACAGTGTACAATCATGAGATCAGGGTGTTGGAGATGCAAACAGGTTTTAACCAAAGGGAGCAATTGGTGCCACTTCAATCCTCTCTGTGCAAACCATTTAATGTGCACATTTTGTAAACCTAGGTCTAAGTCAATACGTCTCTATTCTGCATACCTCTTGCACCAGAAAACATAGCTATGTCCTACAATCCACACTAGCATTTTCAAGGTATGGCTAGAAGATATGGATAAATGTCTGTAGCTCATGCAGTCCATTCCTAGAATAAGAGATGTGTTTAAACATGGGGAACTACTTATTTTTTTACATACAAAACGTTAACCGATTGGGAGATGAAATGTATTGTGTCCTAAAAAGTAGGGTGTATATTAGTTTTGATGAAAAGCATCTTTGTGATTGGTTAATAAAAAGAAGTTTATACGTGGAGTACATATTATAGGATAAAATTTGCTCAGCTCAACCACACCTGCTAATTGTATTTGGAAGGTGCAGTTCAAACTTGAAAGAATGGTGAACTTTTGACCTCCACGTGCCATTAAATGTTGGAGAAAATGTTGCAAAAAAAATATCGGTAGGTTTAAAAAATGATGAACTTTTAACCTGCACGTGTCGTAGAATGTTCTAGAAAGTGTTGATACAATACCTTGAACTTTTCACCTGTATGTGTCCTTAAGAAAACTGTTTATTTGGAAAGTTAAAAAATAACCAATAAAGAGATGTTTTGCAATCTAAAAAAAATAAGGAACTATTCTGATTTGTTCTTTACATGTATTTATGTGTGGAGCAACAGGGAAATTGTGCCATTACTGGTTCCATTCTTGATGAAAGCGGTGCATTACATGTACTGTGTGACAAGAAAAGAATTGCATGCGTTTGTGACATTTGAAATCTGCATACCAACTACGAAGGTAAATTCGAAATTAAGAAGGTGTGTTATGTGTTTTGTAGTAGTGGTTAAGTATTTGAGATGATATTTTTAACTTTCAAAGTGAATGACAACAGATGCAATGGAGGCAACGATCATGCAGCTCGGACACCCAACACTGCTCCGACACCCCCCGCCACCAGCCCCTTGTCCGCCATCCCCCCTCACCTCCCCCCCCACACAAACAAATGTGACAGCAACCTTAGGAAATCTGGAACGTAACAAATTGACTGATGTCGCACAATTACAGTAAAGAAGATGCATGTGAGGTTGGACAAATAAGAATCTCAGTCATCTATGGATTTACATATAAAACATTTTATTTAAACAAAACAACAAAATAAAAGTAGGTACAGGTATGGCGTGTCATCCCTCGACAATTTGTGAATCACAGCCTGCAAGACAAAATAAAAGATAAGATTGTGCGTCATGCGTCCATGAAAGGAGAGAGAGAGAGAGAAAGAGAGAAAGAGTGAGAGAGAGGAAGAGACAGAGAGAGAAAGAGTGAGACAGAGAGGAAGACAGAGAAAGAGAGAAAGAGTGAGACAGTGAGAGAGAGAGTAAGAGAGAGAGAAAGAGTGAGATACAAAGAAGAGAGAGAGAAAGAGAGAAACAGTGTGAGAGAGAGGTAGAGAGAGAGAGAAAGAGTGAGACAGAGAGGAAGAGCGAGAGAAAGAAAGAATGAGAGAGAGAGGAAAAGACATAGAAAGAGAGAAAGAGTGTGAGAGAGAGAAAGGAAGAGATAGAGAGTGAGAGAGAGAGAAAGAGTGTGAGTGACAGAAAGGAAGAGATGGAGAGGGAGAGTGAGTGTTGACATTGTAGAGAAAATCCTCACATCTCACCTTTCTGCCACCGGTGTGTCTCCAACCACGTGCCGGGGCATAGTGCAGTCTTCAAGTTTAGTCATCTGAAACATTGTATAGAATCAGTAATGGCAGAGTACATACAACTGCACATGCCTAATTCTCTGTTTCACCCCTGCGCACCCAGGCTGCTGCACCCCATCGACTTCCGCCGCCCAGAGGTGTCTGCCCACCTCTGCGCACCCAGGCTGCTGTACCTCATCCACTCCCACTGCCCAGAGGTGTCTGCCCTCTGCTGTGCACCCAGACTGGTGCACCCCATCCAGTCCCTCTGCCCGGAGGTGACTGCCCGTTCCTGCGCACGCAGACTGCTGCATCAATCAATCAATCAATCATGTCACTTATAAAGCGCACTACATACCCGCGAGGGTCTCAAGGCGCTGGGGGAAGAGGGGGGTGGTGCTGCTACTGATCGAAGAGCCAGGTCTTGAGGAGTCTTCTGAAGGCCAGTAGGTCTTGGGTCTGTCGGAGGTTGGTGGGGAGGGTGTTCCAGGTCTTGGCGGCGAGGTGGGAGAAGGATCTGCCGCCGGCGGTCGTTTTCCGGATGCGGGGGACTGGGCGAGGGCGAGGCTGGTCGAGCGGAGCTGGCGGGTGGGGGTGTAGAAGCTGAGTCGTCTGTTGAGGTAGGCTGGTCCGGAGTTGTGGAGTGCTTTGTGTGCGTGGGTGAGGAGCTTGAAGGTTATCCTCTTGTTGACAGGGAGCCAGTGCAGGTCTCTCAGGTGGGGTGTGATGTGGCTGCAGCGGGGGATGTCGAGGATAAGACGTGCAGAGGCGTTCTGGATGCGTTGCAGCCGTCTCAGGAGCTTAGCCGTCGTTCCTGCGTAGAGGGCGTTTCCGTAGTCCAGCCTGCTGGTGACGAGGGCCTGGGTGACTGTTTTTCTTGTTTCGGTGGGGATCCACTTGAAGATCCTGCGGAGCATTCGGAGGATGTTGAAGCAGGATGAGGAAACGGCGTTGACCTGCTTAGTCATGGAGAGGGTGGGGTCGAGGATGACCCCTAGGTTGCGTACGTGGTCGGTGGGTGGCGGGGCTGTTCCCAGTGATGTTGGCCACCAGGAGTCGTCCCAGGCTGAAGGGTTGGAACCAAGGATGAGGACCTCCGTCTTGTCCGAGTTCAGCTTCAGGCGGCTGGTCCTCATCCATTCGGTGACGGCCTTCATTCCTTCGTGGAGGTGGGCTTTGGCGGTGTGAGGGTCTTTGGTGAGGGAGAGGATCAGCTGGGTGTCGTCGGCGTAGGAGATGATGTTGAGGTTGTGCTGTCGGGCGACGTGGGCGAGGGGTGCCATGTAGATGTTGAACAGCGTTGGGCTGAGGGAGGAGCCTTGGGGTACGCCGCAGATGATCTTGGTGGCCTTGGATCGGAAGGGGCGAGGCGGACGCTTTGTGTTCTGCCGGAAAGGAAGGATGTGGTCCAGTCCAGGGCCTTCTCTTGGATCCCGGCGTCGTGAAGGCGTGTTCGTAGTGTGTGGTGGCAGACCGTGTCGAAGGCGGCTGATAGGTCCAGGAGGATGAGGGCTGCTGTTTCTCCGTTGTCTAGCAGGGTCCTCATGTCATCGGTGGCGGCGATGAGGGCGGTTTCGGTGCTGTGGTTGCTGCGGAAGCCGGACTGGGAAGGGTCCAGGATGTTGTTCTCCTCGAGGTAGCGGGTCAGTTGTTTGTTGACGATTTTCTCGGTGACCTTCGCGGGGAACGGGAGCAGAGAGATGGGTCGGAAGTTCTTGAGGTCCTTGGGGTCTGCCTTGGGTTTCTTGAGTAAGGCGGTGATCTCGGCGTGCTTCCAGCTTTCCGGGAAGGTTGCTGTCTCGAAGGAGATGTTGATTATTTTCCGGAGATGGGGCGCGATGGCTGTACTGGCTTTGTTGAAGATGTGGTGAGGGCACGGGTCTAGCGGTGAACCGGAGTGGATGGTGTTCATGATCTCGCTGGTGTCCTCGTCGTTGATGTTGGTCCAGGAGAGCAGGCGGTTGGTGGTTGTGGGGGCAGTGGTCTCGGTGGTTGCCGGGGTGGTCGTGGTGTTGAAGCTGTCGTGGATGTCGGCGATTTTGCGGTGGAAGAAGGTGGCCAGTGAGTCGCACAGGTCTCGCGACGGCTGGATGTCGTCGGTGTTGGAGCTGGGGTTGGAGAGTTCCTTCACGATGTTGAAGAGCTCTTTGCTGTTGTGTGCGTTGTTGTCTAGGCGGTCTTTGAGTGAGGCCCTTTTGGCGGATCTGATGAGGTGATGGTGACTGCGGGTGGCGCTCTTGTGGGCGGCGTAGCTGTCCGCTGTCCATTCGTGGAGCCAGATCTTCTCCAGTTTTCGGCATGTTCGTTTGGAGGCCTGGAGGTCTTCGGTGAACCAGGTGGCTTTCTTGCTGGTGTGGCTGTTGGGCGGATTCTTGAGCGGGGCGAGGGTGTTGGCGCAGTCGTCGATCCACTGTCTGAGGTTGCGGGCGGCGGTGTCGGGGTCGGAGGGTTCAGCGGGTGGGCTCAGGGCGAGGGTTGTGGTTAGCTGGTCCTCCGTGACTCTGCTCCAGCAGCGGCGAGGCATTTGTTCGGTGCGGTGGTGCGTGGTGGGCTTCCTGTAGGTGAAGTGGATGCAGTGGTGGTCAGTCCAGTGGGGTTAGGAGGTGTGGTTGAAGGAGACGTGTGGGCTTGCGGAAAAGATGGAGTCGAGCGTGTGGCCGGCGGCGTGGGTGGGTGTAGTCACAAGCTGTCTGAGTCCGAGGGTGGCGAGGTTGTCGATCAGGGTGGTGGAGTTGGTGTCCTTATTGTTCTCGAGGTGGAAGTTCAGGTCCCCGAGGAGGATGTAGTCCGTGGAGGCGATGGCGTGTGTGCTGACGAAGTCAGCGATGGAATCGCTGAACTGTGGTCGGGGTCCGGGGGTCTGTAGATGAGGGTTCCTCTGAGGGTGGTGTTGGGATCGGTGTGGATCTGGAAGTGCATGTGTTCGGCGGTGCTGAGGGTGTCGTCGGTGTTGGTTAAGACTCTGAGGGTGTTCCTGTGGACGATGGCGATGCCTCCTCCGACTCTGTTGGTGCGGTCCCTGCGGGTGATCTTGTATCCGTCCGGGATGGCAATGGCGATGTCGGGGGCTGAAGCGGGATTCAGCCAGGTCTCCGTCAGGAATGCGACGTCTGGGGAGGTTGAGTCGAGAAGGTCCCAGAGTTCGATGGCGTGTTTGCGGCGGAGCGGGTGTTGAGGAGGATGCATCTGAGGTAGTTGGGTTCTTTCCTGGGCGGTGGTTTGGCGGGGCGGGTGCTGGCGAAGCTGCAGTTCCGGCAGGTGAAGGGCCCTTGGGTGCGCTTCGGGGTGGCCTGGTAGCAGGCGTGATATTTTCCGGGGTTGAGTGTGTGGAGCGTGCTGGCGTCGTATCGGCGTCTGTTGATGTGGCGGGCGCAGGGGATGCCCGGACCAGGGGGTCTGGCGCTGGGCACGGTCACGGCACGGACGGGCGCAGACGGGCTTGCCTTAGGCGCGCCTTCGGCGCACCAGCGGCGCGCCCGCTGCGCGGCCGCACAGCGGCCGCCGTAAATGGGGAGGTGGGAGGGAGGAGCAGGGAATGGGGCAGCGAATGGGCAGTGAGGGGGCGGGGCCGCAGGGGCGCAGCGGCGGGAAACAGGCACAGAAGGGAAAACGAGCACAATCAGGGCATCAAGGGGGCACAGAAAGGAAAAAACGAGCACAATCAGGGGCAGCAAGGGGGCACAGAAAGGAAAAAACTAGCACAATGAGGGGCAGCAAGGGGGCACAGAAAGGAAAAACTAGCACAATGAGGGGCAGCAAGGGGGCACAGAAAGGAAAAAACTAGCACAATGAGGGGCAGCAAGAGGGCACAGAAAGGAAAAACGAGGCACAATCAGGGGCAGCAAGGGGGCACAGAAAGGAAAAAAACGAGCACAATCAGGGGCAGCAAGGGGGCACAGAAAGGAAAAACGAGCACAATCAGGGGCAGCAAGGGGGCACAGAAAGGAAAAAACGAGCACAATCAGGGGCAGCAAGGGGGCACAGAAAGGAAAAAAAAAAACGAGCACAATCAGGGGCAGCAAGGGGGCACAGAAAGGAAAAAACTAGCACAATGAGGGGCAGCAAGGGGGCACAGAAAGGAAAAACGAGCACAATCAGGGGCAGCAAGGGGGGCACAGAAAGGAAAAAACGAGCACAATCAGGGGCAGCAAGGGGGCACAGAAAGGAAAAACGAGCACAATCAGGGGCAGCAAGGGGG
Organism: Calotriton arnoldi; assembly: GCA_963921515.1. NCBI lineage: Eukaryota > Metazoa > Chordata > Amphibia > Caudata > Salamandridae > Calotriton > Calotriton arnoldi. The sequence goes on from CAWUFW010007562.1 coordinate 532,653, forward strand.
CACAGAAAGGAAAAACGAGCACAATCAGGGGCAGCAGCAGGGCACACAGACGGAGCTGTGTGGTGGGGGAGCGACCTACCAGTCAAGGTCAGGGGTCGCTCTCTTCACCACGCAGCGGCCACCATAAATGGGGAGGTGGGAGGGAGGAGCAGGGAATGGGGCAGCGAATGGGCAGTGAGGGGGCGGGGCCGCAGGGCCACAGCGGCGGGAAACAGGCACAGAAGGGAAAACGAGCGCAATCAGGGCATCAAGGGGGCACAGAAAGGAAAAAACGAGCACAATGAGGGGCAGCAAGGGGGCACAGAAAGGAAAAAACTAGCACAATGAGGGGCAGCAAGGGGGCACAGAAAGGAAAAAACGAGCACAATCAGGGGCAGCAAGGGGGCACAGAAAGGGAAAAAAACGAGCACAATCAGGGGCAGCAAGGGGGCACAGAAAGGAAAAAACTAGCACAATGAGGGGCAGCAAGGGGGCACAGAAAGGAAAAACGAGGCACAATCAGGGGCAGCAAGGGGGGCACAGAAAGGAAAAAACAGAGCACAATCAGGGGCAGCAAGGGGGCACAGAAAGGAAAAACGAGCACAATCAGGGGCAGCAAGGGGGCACAGAAAGGAAAAAACGAGCACAATCAGGGGCAGCAAGGGGGCACAGAAAGGAAAAAACGAGGCACAATCAGGGGCAGCAAGGGGGGCACAGAAAGGAAAAAGCAGAGCACAATCAGGGGCAGCAAGGGGGCACAGAAAGGAAAAACGAGCACAATCAGGGGCAGCAGCAGGGCACACAGACGGAGCTGTGTGGTGGGGGAGCGACCTACCAGTCAAGGTCAGGGGTCGCTCTCTTCACCACGCAGCGTCCGCCATAAATGGGGAGGTGGGAGGGAGGAGCAGGGAATGGGGCAGCGAATGGGCAGTGAGGGGCGGGGCCGCAGGGGCGCAGCGGCGGAAACAGGCACAGAAGGGAAAACGAGCACAATCAGGGCATCAAGGGGGCACAGAAAGGAAAAAAACGAGCACAATGAGGGGCAGCAAGGGGGCACAGAAAGGAAAAACGCAGCAAGGGGGCACAGAAAGGAAAAACAGAGGCACAATCAGGGGCAGCAAGAGGGGCACAGAAAGGAAAAAACGAGCACAATCAGGGGCAGCAAGGGGGCACAGAAAGGAAAAAAAACGAGGCACAATCAGGGGCAGCAAGGGGGCACAGAAAGGAAAAAACTAGCACAATGAGGGGCAGCAAGGGGGCACAGAAAGGAAAAACGAGCACAATCAGGGGCAGCAAGGGGGGCACAGAAAGGAAAAACAGAGCACAATCAGGGGCAGCAAGGGGGCACAGAAAGGAAAAACGAGCACAATCAGGGGCAGCAAGGGGGGCACAGAAAGGAAAAACGAGCACAATCAGGGGCAGCAAGGGGGCACAGAAAGGAAAAACGAGCACAATCAGGGGCAGCAAGGGGGGCACAGAAAGGAAAAAACTAGCACAATCAGGGGCAGCAAGGGGGCACAGAAAGGAAAAACGAGCACAATCAGGGGCAGCAGCAGGGCACACAGACGGAGCTGTGTGGTGGGGGAGCGACCTACCAGTCAAGGTCAGGGGTCGCTCTCTTCACCACGCAGCGGCCGCCATAAATGGGGAGGTGGGAGGGAGGAGCAGGGAATGGGGCAGCGAATGGGCAGTGAGGGGCGGGGCCGCAGGCGCAGCGGCGGGAAGCAGGCACAGAAGGGAAAACGAGCACAATCAGGGCATCAAGGGGCACAGAAAGAAAAAAAACAAAAAAACGAGCACAATGAGGGGCAGCAAGGGGGCACAGAAAGGAAAAAACTAGCACAATGAGGGGCAGCAAGGGGGCACAGAAAGGAAAAACGAGCACAATCAGGGGCAGCAAGGGGGGCACAGAAAGGAAAAAACGAGCACAATCAGGGGCAGCAAGGGGGCACAGAAAGGAAAAAAAAACGAGGCACAATCAGGGGCAGCAAGGGGGCACAGAAAGGAAAAAACGAGCACAATCAGGGGCAGCAAGGGGGCACAGAAAGGAAAAACAGAGCACAATCAGGGGCAGCAAGGGGGCACAGAAAGGAAAAAATGAGCACAATCAGGGGCAGCAAGGGGGGACAGAAAGGAAAAACGAGCACAATCAGGGGCAGCAAGGGGGCACAGAAAGGAAAAAGCGAGCACAATCAGGGGCAGCAAGGGGGCACAGAAAGGAAAAACGAGCACAATCAGGGGCAGCAAGGGGGGCACAGAAAGGAAAAAACGAGCACAATCAGGGGCAGCAAGGGGGGCACAGAAAGGAAAAAACGAGCACAATCAGGGGCAGCAAGGGGGCACAGAAAGGAAAAAACTAGCACAATCAGGGGCAGCAAGGGGGCACAGAAAGGGGAAAAAAACGAGCACAATCAGGGGCAGCAAGGGGGCACAGAAAGGAAAAAACTAGCACAATGAGGGGCAGCAAGGGGGCACAGAAAGGAAAAACAGAGCACAATCAGGGGCAGCAAGGGGGCACAGAAAGGAAAAACGAGCACAATCAGGGGCAGCAAGGGGGGCACAGAAAGGAAAAAACGAGCACAATCAGGGGCAGCAAGGGGGCACAGAAAGGAAAAAACGAGCACAATCAGGGGCAGCAAGGGGGGCACAGAAAGGAAAAAACGAGCACAATCAGGGGCAGCAAGGGGGGCACAGAAAGAAAAAAACGAGCACAATCAGTGGCAACAAGGGGGCACAGAAAGGGAAAAAAACGAGCACAGTCAGGGGCAGCAAGGGGGCACAGAAAGGAAAAAACTAGCACAATGAGGGGCAGCAAGGGGGCACAGAAAGGAAAAAACGAGCACAATCAGGGGCAGCAAGGGGGCACAGAAAGGAAAAACGAGCACAATCAGGGGCAGCAAGGGGGCACAGAAAGGAAAAAATGAGCACAATCAGGGGCAGCAAGGGGGCACAGAAAGGAAAAAACGAGCACAATCAGGGGCAGCAAGGGGGGCACAGAAAGGAAAAAACGAGCACAATCAGGGGCAGCAAGGCTGCTGCACCCCATCCACTCCCACTGCTCGGAGGTGTCTGCCCGCTCTTGTGCACCCAGGGTGCTGCACACTATCCACTCCCACCGCCCAGAGGTGACTGCTCGCTGCTGCGGAAACAAGCCTCTCTGCTCACCTCCCGCCACCGGCGTGTGTCTAAGACGGTCCACCACATGCCGAAGCAACCTCCTCAGGCGTTGCGTACACGCGGTCAAGCCAAGCTCACAATTCAAAGTGGGTGTTGACTGCAGGATGGCCACGCATGATCGCAGGCTGCACACGCGCTCAGCTCTGGTGGCACTAACTCAGTGGAACTGAAGTCATCGCATCGTGGCGGGAGGTCCTTGTCGGGGGGGGTCGTCAATCTGTGAATCACAGCCTGCTAGACAAAAATCAAGATAAGATTGTGCGTCATGCGTCCATCAAAGGAGAGAGAGAGAAAGAGTGAGAGAGAGGAAGAGACAGAGAAAGAAAGAGTGAGACAGAGAGGAAGACAGAGAAAGAGAGAAAGAGTGAGAGAGAGAGGAAGAGAGAGAGAAAGAGAGAAAGAGTGAGATACAAGGAAGAGAGAGAGAAGGAGAGAAACAGTGTGAGAGAGGTAGAGAGAGAGAAAGAGTGAGACAGAGAGGAAGATAGAGAGAAAGAAAGAATGAGAGAGAGAGGAAGAGACATAGAAAGAGTGTGAGAGAGAGAAAGGAAGAGATAGAGAGTGAGAGAGAGAGAAAGAGTGTGAGTGACAGAAAGGAAGAGATGGAGAGGGAGAGTGAGTGTTGACACTGTGGAGAAAATCCTCACAGCTCACCTTTCTGCCACCGGTGTGTCTCCAACCACGTGCCGGGACATAGTGCAGTCTTCAAGTTTAGTCATCTGAAACATAGTATAGAATCAGTAATGGCAGAGTACATACAACTGCACACGCCTAATTCTCTGTTTCGCCCCTGCGCACCCAGGCTGCTGCACCCCATCGACTCCCGCCGCCCAGAGGTGTCTGCCCGCCTCTGCGCACACAGGCTGCTGTACCCCATCAACTCCCACTGCCTAGAGGTGTCTGCCTGCTCCTGTGCACCCAGGCTGCTGCACCCCATCTACTCCCACTGCTCGGAGGTGTCTGCCCACTCTTGTGCACCCAGGGTGCTGCACACTATCCACTCCAACCGCCCAGAGGTGACTGCTCGCTGCTGCGGAAACAAGCCTCTCTGCTCACCTTCTGCCACCGGCGAATGTCTAAGAGGGTCCACCACATGCCGAAGCAACCTCTTCAGGCATTGCGTACACGCGGTCAAGCCAAGCTCACAATTCAAAGTGGGTGTTGATTGCAGGATGGCCACTATTGATCGCAGGCTGCACACGCGCTCAGCTCTGGTGGCACTAACTCAGTGGAACTGAAGTCATCGCCTCGTGGCGGGAGGTCCATGTCGGGGGGGATCGTCAATCTGTGAATCACAGCCTGCTAGACAAAAAGCAAGATAACATTGTGCGTCATGCGTCCATCAAAGAAGAGAGAGAGAGAGAGAAAGAGTGACAGAGAGGAAGAGAGAGAAAAAGAAAGAAAGAGTGAGAGGTAGACAGAGAGAAAGAGTGAGAGAGAGAGGAAGAGAGAGAGAAACAGTGAGAGAGAGAAAGCGAGAAACAGTGTGAGAAAGAGGAAGAGAGAAACAGAGGAAGAGTGAGAGAGAGAGAAAGAGAGAGAGATGTAGAGAGAGAGAAAGAAAAAAACTGTGTGAGAGAGAGGAAGAGATAGAGTGAGAGAGAGAGGAAGAGAGAGAGAAAGAGTGTGAGGGAGAGAAAGGAAGAGATGGAGAGGGGCAGTGAGTGCCCACACTATGGACAAAACCCTCATAGCTCACCTTTCCGTCACCTGTGTGTCTCCAACCACGTGCCGGGACACAGTGGAGCCCTCAAGCTTACTCATCTGAAATATAGTATGGAATCAGTAATGGCAGAGTACATACAACTGCACACGCCTGATTCTCTGTCCCGCCTTTGTGCATCCAGGCTGCTGCACCCCATCCACTTCCACTGCCCAGAGGTGTCTGCTCGCCGCTGCTGCACCCCATCCACTTCCACTGCCCAGAGGTGTCTGCCCGCTGCTGCGCACCCAGGCTGCTGCACCCATCCACTCCCACTGCCCAGAGGTGACTGTCCGCCGCTGCGCCCAGGCTGCTGCACCCATTCACTCCCACTGCCCGGAGGTCACTGCCCGCCACTGCGCTAACAAGCCTCTCTGCTCACCTTTCGCAACCTGCATGTAGAAAGTGGGCCTACCACGTGCCGCTGCAAGCCCCAAGCCCGGGGCCCGCGGACACGGCACCCTGCATATCATGCAGCCCCGCTCCGCAGGCCACCAGGTCTCACATTTGGTGCTGGGTCTTGATTTCGCCATGGCAGAGGATATACCAGTGCACCGGGCTTTTCATCACAGGCTGCACACCCGCTCAGCCCTTGCGGTGCCACTAACTCTGTGACCAGCAAGGCAACGCCACGTGGCGGTAGGCCTGCGCTGTCTGATGGCTCAGGCCTACACTGCGGCCCAGCAGGGCACACAAAACCTGAGCTGTCCAGACCGCCGAGACGGGCCATCACCCCAGGCTGCACACCTGCTCAGCAGTTACAGTACCCGTACCTCAGTGGACCGAAAGTCACCGTCCCGTGCCGGTGTGCCTGTGCCGGCCGCAGTGCATCCGGTGCGAGCAACTCTGAAATGGTGTCGAGCACGTGTGCCCGGTCTTTTTTATTGGCAGGGTCACATGTCCTGTGACGCTTGTGCTGGATGAGTGTGGTGTGGGTGTATACTAGCCGTGAGGGAGTGGCTGTGGCATACTGACAACTAGGGTGTGACCAGTAGATCACTGCAATGAAAATCTGGGCCATGTAGCGTTGTTGTCCTTCCCTGTAAGCGTAAGCGGAGTGGGCTGGCCTGGCGTATGCCAGTCCTGCGTGAATCTGTGAAGAATGACTCCAGAGCTATGGGCTTGGCTCCGTCCTGGGCTGTATGAGGAATCAACTGATGCAGGTGTCCCTGTTGTAGTGCTGACGTCACCCGGGTCGCAAGCGCCAATGTGTCACTCTGTGAGCTAAGTCCCACAACATGGCCAACATGGAAGGTACGTGGAATCACTGACCCTACATTCATCCTTAGTTCCACACATGAAAGATGGTGGACATGACACATCTGTGTGGATATGAATGTTTATTGCACATTCAGTGGAGTGTTGCAGCTGTAGCAATACAGGGCCATGCAAAGTTCAAGTTTCAGTTTTTGGCACATGGAGGGCAGCCAATTAGAGCCAAGCTTGTGTTCGGGGTTAGGCTGCGCCAACATATGTACTTATACAATTACTCCGCCAATCCCCAAGCACTTATAAATTCACTATACACTCTCCTTGCAGTACTCTAATGATCCAGTCTCTATGTACGTACTTGTACAATGACCGAGAGAAAGTTACATAACCGAAGTTTTCCCCACTGCCAGAGGTAACATGGTTGCATACACTGTCCACAGCACAATGTAATGTGGTAGGACCCAGGGCAAGCATCTTGCATACATAATGAACACACGGACAAAGATAGATAGTGGAACTGGGTACGGGCACGTGCGCTTGACTCATTTTTATTACCAGGGTCACATGTCCAGTGACGTCTGTGCTGGATGCGTGTGGGGTGAGTGTAAGCCAGCCCTCCGGGAATGGTTGGTGCTGGCAACAAGTACAACAGTAATCATTGGATCAGACACACAGATTCAATCATAAAGGGTCAATGATTTGTGCTGCACTAAGGTAGGGGCAACAGATGTGAAATAATACACACAAGATTGTATCGTAAAGGGTCCATGACTTGTGGTACACTGAGGTAGGGGCAGCAGATGTGAAATTATACACAAAACATTGTATCATAAAGGGTCCATGAGTTGTGCTGCACTGAGATAGGGGCATCAGAAGAATTCAGCGTGTGCGCAGCCAGCGATGATGCGTGGTTCGGGCGAGCCGCACTGGGAGCAATGTCTGTTGCCTACTGGACTGAGTCATCTGCAATCGCGACTCGATGTGAATTGTGAGCCCTGCTATCCGCAGTGTAGATCGAAGGCAGTAGTCAGCACAGACATCGAAGAATGCTTTTAGTCACTTCCTGTTTACAAAATTCGAGGACATAGAGTACAATTCTCTCTGCAATAAATAAATCATGTCTCAATTTAAATTGTGAGGTCTGCTAACCGCAGTGTAGGTGTATGGAACAAAAGATGAAACATTTATGGAATACACTGTCGAAATATCTAGGTTTCAGGGACGTTATAGTTAGTTGCCTACTGGACTCTGAAATTAATGAATGAAGACTGAATTTGAATTGTGCGCCCTGCTGAGCACAGTGTAGGCCGGAGGCAGCGGTCAGGAAGGGCCTACAGGCACGTGGAGTTGGCTTGAGCTGCATACAGTTAGTGGTAGGTGTGGCGCTCAGCGTGTGCGCAGCCAGCGATGATGCAATGTCTCTTGCCTACTGGACTGCGTCATCTGCAATCGCGACTCGATCTGAATTGTGAGCCCTGCTGACCACAGTGTAGGCCGGAGGCAGTGGTCAGGAAGAGCCAAGAGCCATGTGGCATTGACTTGAGCTGCATAGAGTTAGTGGTAGGTATGGCACACAGCGTGTGCGCAGCCAGCGATCATGCAATGTCTGTTGCCTACTGGACTGCCTCATCTGCAATCGCGACTCGATCTGAATTGTGAGCCCTGCTGACCGCAGTGTAGGCCGGAGGCAGTGGTCAGGAAGAGTCCACAGCCACATGGCATTGACTTGAGCTGCATAGAGTTAGTGGTAGGTGTGGCGCTCAGCATGTGCGCAGCCAGCGATGATGCAATGTCTCTTGCCTACTGGACTGCGTCATCTGCAATCGCAACTCGATCTGAATTATGAGCCGTGCTGACCGCAGTGTAGATCGAAGGCAGTAGTCAGCATAGACATCAAGGAATGCTTTTTGTCACTTCCTCTTGACAAAATTCGAGGACATAGAGTACAATTCTGTCTGCAATTAATAAATTAAGACTGAATTCAAATTGTGAGCTCTGCTGTCCGCAGTGTAGACTGCCATTCAGTGTTCCTTTGGACTTGCAACATGAATTTGGTCATTGTACTAAAGCTATAACTGATATAAAACAAGTTCTTGACGCAAGGATACTAAAAGGATATTATGTAGGTTTTAGGGACGTAATACTTAGTTGCCTACTGGACTCTGCAATTAATGAATCAAGAGTCAATTTTAAATGTGAGCCCTGATGACCGCAGTGTAGGCCGGAGGCAGCGGTCAGCAAGGGCCCGCAGCCACGTGGCGTTGAGTTGAGCTGTACAGTTAGTGTCACCTGAAGCACCGAGCGTGTGTGGAGCCTGCAATGATGCGTGGTCCGGGCGGGCCGCACTGGTAGCAATGTCTTTTGCCTAATGAATTCTGTCTTAACAAGTCCACGTGGCGTTGACTTGTGGTGCACTGAGTTAGTGGCACCTGATGCACTCAGTGTGTGCGCAGTCTGCGATGATGCGTGGTCCGGGCGGGCTGCACTGGGATCAATGTCTCTTGCCTACTGGAGTGCGTCATCTGCAATCGCGACTCGATCTGAATTGTGAGCCCTGCTGTCCGCAGTGTAGATCGAAGGCAGTAGTCTGTACAGACATAATTCTGTGGTGCTCTGCTGCTGGGTTTGCAGGGGGCCTGTGTCGTGGAGGCCGGCGGTCACGGCGAAGGCCTTGTGGCAGGGTGAGGGCTGCCGCCCTGGCAGATGCTTTGGCCTTCCCACAAGTGAACCACGCCCAGAGCCCCAGCCTATTTATTCATACTCCTACGCTGGAGTGGCGTATGTTGGACCAGCACACTCCGCTTCCGCTTCCAGGGGGGGACAACACAGCTACATGACCGAGATCTTCCCCACTGCCTGAGGTAACATGGTTGCGTCTATGTCCACAACACTACAAGCACCAGCAGTATATGTCCACATGGAGAGGTTTTTGCTCTGCATAGTGAGGTCTGTCCACCACATCACCGCTACACTTGGTATTGTGTGCATTTTTATTGATGGGTGACTTGCGTCCTTCACACATACTTGGTTGCGACATCTCCCAAGATTCAGCTATTGTGTGGCTGAGGGACCATGCCATTTTTGGAAGGTCTGCTGTCCTGTTCTGCGCTGCCTCGGTGGTAGTAGGGAGGGGGGTGGTCCGGGGGGGAGGTCCTGAGGCTGATGGCATTGGGTGTTGTGGCCTTCTTGGGTGTCGGAGCTGCATGGTCAGTAGCTCTATGACATGTGTTGGTCTTCAGATGTGGTTCTGGGCTGGGTTCCCTTTCACACTGTAGGTAGTCGTCCTGCTTTACACCAGTAAAAGGCAGATGTTAAATTCCTACTGCTAACGCAGCTTATCGCCTGTTTTTGGATCGCACCCCAGATTTGGCTGCTCGTTGAAAATATCGGGAAGTGGTGTTTTCGTGTTATTTTTGCACGGGAACGCCTACTCTGCATATTATTAGCGTTAGTGGTCGCTCTCATTTGTGGCAATTTTTTTTGCGGAAGCTATTGTTGGAAAACTGGCGATATTGGCTGTTTTCACTAGGTTGAGAATGGAATGATAATTTAAAATCACTGAAAAAACCATAGGTTTAATGAACATTATAATTTGAAATTAGCATTTAAAAAACGTTTGAAATTCACTAAAAAACCATAGGTTTCAGACACGTTATAGTTAGAAATTAGCATTTAAAAAACCTTAGAAATTCACTGAAAAAACCATAGGTTTCAGGGACGTTATAGTTAGAAATTAGCATTTAAAAAACCTTTGAAATTCACTGAAAAAACCATAGGTTTCAGGGATGTTATAGTTAGCTGGACATTTCACTCGTACAAAACCATAGAAATTCCACTGTTATAGTTAGTTCAGCTAACTATAACTTGCACCCCCGCAATGCACTGCTGATGACATCACATATTACATCATTCATGACATGGTCAGTGACATCACTGATGACATCTCAAATGACATCACTGATGACATCACTGATGACATCACTGATGACATCATCCATGTGACAATCTGATGCACCTTCTCACACCCTAATATAACCTTTGATACACCCACTCCAAAAAACAGAATACCATTTTTGAAACCATAGACACACCAATACCACTTACTACATATCTAATCACTGGTTTTTAGGTCTACACACTCATCCACTCATTCACCCATACAATCACTCATACATGCAGTCACTCATCAATACAACACTTACATATGCACTCATACACCTACACAGACACTCACACACCAGCACTCATCCAGAGTTACTCACACACCTAGTCAGTCATGCAAATAATCAATCACACGTCCATTTACTGACCTATACAGTTATACACACAACACATCACTTATTAAAACAGATAGAAATGCATAATTACTCTCTTATACAATCTCTGATACAAGTACACACTCATCCATACAGCCACTCTCACAATCAGTAACTCTCACGTATAGTCATTTATATACTCCGACTCTCACATACACTGTCTTTTACATATGTAGTTAGTTGGACATGTACCACTGAGACATCCATTTACTCACTAACACACCCATACACACACTCACCCATGCATACAGCTGTTTCCACATGCACTCTTGAACCCATACACCCAGTGAATCAACCACTCAAACATGTATGCACAGAGTCACACACCTCCCACGCACCCACACACACACACTCAGGCACCCATACAAATACTCTGGCAACCAATTAATAACCCATATAGACACTCATGTAGCTACTGACCAACCCATGCAGCAGCTTATACAACAGCAAACAGACTGATATAGATATTCACACAGTTTAGTCACTAACCCATGCATTCAGTAAGACACATGTAATAACTCAGTTAAACAGTCAGTCACACACCTACTAAATCCTCCATCCAGACACTTATACACCCACTCATTCTTCAATACACCTTGGTGGTGCGTCATCTCACGCGGCCTGGAACCGCCGCAATTATATTCACACAACAGGATTGTCCAGATTTGAGACCGCACTCCGCAGTTGGTAAGTATCTCACTTTATTTTCAAAGGCATCCAACTTAACATCCCCATGTAACGTCCCCGGCCTGACGCGTTTCGAATCCTTTGCGATTCTCTTCAGAGGCCCGTGTGAGCAGCTACAATTCAAACACCTACATTCTCCCGCTCAAGCTTTATTTAATTGGCTTGGGTTCTGGTGCGCCTCCTTGATGGAAAACGTCATTTTTACACTGAGTGCTCTGGGAGATGTAATTCTTATATTTTATTTCACAACCCTCCAGTGGGTATGTCTGCTGGCACGCACTATGGGACAATGTTTATAGCCCTCCATTGGGCTTCAGGATGGCACTTTGGATGCCTGCGTTCCATGTACCTTCTGCGCCTGTGTCCAGGTGAAATTTCTACTCCTCGGGTCCTTTAATTATCAGCGGTGCGTCGTCTCACGCGGCCTGGAACCGCCGCCATTATATTCACACAACAGGATTGCCCAGATTTGAGACCGCACTCCGCAGTTGGTAAGTATCTCACTTTATTTTCAAAGGCATCCAACTTAATATCCCCATGTAACGTCCCCGGCCTGACGCGTTTCGAATCCTTTGCGATTCTCTTCAGAGGCCCATGTCAGCAGCTACAATTCAAACACCTACATTCTCCCGCTCGAGCTTTATTTAATTGGCTTGGCTTCTGGTGCTCCTCCTTGATGGAAAACGTCATTTTTACACTGAGTGCTCGGGGAGATGTAGTTCTTATATTTTATTTCACAACCCTCCAGTGGGTATATCTGCTGGCACGCACTATGGGACAATGTTTATAGCCCTCCATTGGGCTTCAGGATGGCACTTTGGATGCCTGCGTTTCATGTTCCTTCTGCGCCCATGTCCAGGTGAAATTTTCACTCCTCGGGTCCTTTAATTATCGGCTGTGCGTCGTCTCACGGGGCCTGGAACCGCCGCGATTATATTCACACAACAGGATTGTCCAGATTTGAGACCGCACTCCGCAGTTGGTAAGTATCTCACTTTATTTTCAAAGGCATCCAACTTAACATCCCCATGTAACGTCCCCGGCCTGACGCGTTTCGAATCCTTTGCGATTCTCTTCAGAGGCCCGTGTCAGCAGCTACAATTCAAACACCTACATTCTCCCGCTCGAGCTTTATGTACAGCAGACGAACCCACTGGAGGGTATAATGAGGCGAAAAAGACTCCAATTCCCGACATGCACTGTTTAATTTGTTTTCCATCCCGGAAGCCATGTAACTGTTGAAAGCATTCAGGTGGGATGCGGAGAGCCTTGTAAAATTGCCTGCTGATACCGGCCTCTGAGGAGAAGCAACAAAGCTTCGAAACGCGTCAGGCCTGGGGACAAGATGCGGGGATGTGAAGTCACATGCCTGTGAATAAAGAAGTTTTGTAAACTTACCTGCTGTGGAGTGCGGTCCTGCATCTGGGGAAATGTGTGGTTGATATATATATATATATATATATGAAAAAACACAGTCCCAACTTCACACTTGATGAAGAAACACAGGTACAGACCACAACGTGCTGCTGGTAGATATTTCAGTGCAATTTTATTCCGTGCAAATCGGCATGACGCGTTTCGGCCGTGTTACCACGACCTTGATCACATGACACGCTAGAAGTAGTTTTTTCTTTAAATAGTCACACAAAGTACCCTCCTCCCTACTTAGCCAATAACCTCACACAATAGAACTAAACAACATATTATTAAAAATCAGGAAAAAAACATATATATTTACAAATGGAATTAAGTAAATATTATGCACATATTATAAATAATTACCGCAATGGTTCATAATACATCCTAAAATTTCCTGATCCTACAAAATATCGTGTGCAGTTATGGCTGACAGCACTGGAGGCTAAATCCAAATAAACACCATAAAGTTAAAGTGCAAGTGCTTAAAAATTAAAAAATAAAATAATAATAATAATAAACAAAGAAACAGGGTTTAACCCACTTATATCTCGGCCGCTATTCAAATCATAGATAGGCCCATAGGTACAATTACAAATATGTGAAAAAAATAAAAAGAAAGAGAAACTCTATAGCGAATTAAACTAAATAGACAATACTATTATGCAAATCATATTACAAAGCAGACACCCTCTAGTGGGGAAGATCAAGAACCACCCATTGAAGTTAATGGTGTAAGATAAGATTAATACAATCAAAAAATAGAAATAGAATCCAATAGCACCAGTACACATTGATGTTATGTTACTAAATCCACTGCAACTAACTCAAAGATCAGAAAGTTTCTAAATGCCTATACCACTTCTATTCGTTGCTTAATACGTTTTTTCAGAGATATATCTGTCATCACTCTATTATACATGATGATGTTGCTGATGGATATTAAAGTGCAAGTGCAAAATATCACAACATACATGACACAAATAGATATATATCATTAAAACCAATGTTTGAACCAAATAATGTACCCTGAAGAGTGGTAAAACAGTCCAAGTTCAGCATTACATTTAAATAGTAATTATATAAAGTGCAAGTGCACTAACACCGATAAGTCTTAGCAGCATATGGACTCATAATATGTACTCATGGATACTATATGTACTACAAATTTAGCTTTATGCGAAAGGGCAGTTTATGAGCAGCACAAAGAGAACAATCCAAACAAAACCAAACTAACAATAATATATGTGCAAAATGGCAAAACTGTGCAAAATAGCAAGAAACTAGCAGCATGAGGGAAACACATCTTACATAACATTTCATTTGCCAACTGTCTCATAACAGTTGAAATATAAGACATAGATTAAAGTCGCAGATGATAGAATAGAATAAAATATTAGTGCCGCATCATAAAAACCGTCTAAAAAACCAGTAAAGAAGCCCCAAAAAAACCTAACAAAACCAAAAGGTTAAAATCAGGTTAAAACTAGAGCATGAACCGGCCCAAAGATCGGCTAAAATAACGCTCACACTAAAATTCATCTGTAAAAGAATAGCTGAATAGTCATGACACGACACAACAGAGAGTGCTCATAAGAAATTGTGCAGGTCCTCTCCTGTATTGAGCCCATGGGGCATCTTGGTATCTAGCAGCAATATATAATGTGATTCCAGTTGCCTTAATCTTTTTTCTCTGTTACCACCTCTTGATCGTTTAGGTACCGCATCAATAACAAAGTATCTTAATTCATTTAGGTTATTGTGGTGGACTAGTTTAAAATGTCGCGCCACAGGGTAACTTGGTTCGGAATTCACAATGGCACGCAGGTGTTGTAAAATGCGGGTGAATACCTGTAACTTTGTGCTACCTACATTTTCAACTTGCAGGAGCACTCAAGTATGTACACTGCATGGTCCGTTTTACAAGTAAAAAAACCTTTTATTATCGTGGAATTGGTTTCAAAGGCATTTGTAAACTCAAATGTTGTGGTGCCAAATTTACAGGCCCTACACGTACTGCATTTAAAAAACCCTGTGCGTTTAGACAGCCAAGTATCGATCTTAGTTATCTCAGGACTAGTTCTAACCAAGGCATCCCTCATAGAGGGCACCTGCCTGAAGGTAACCTGAGGTAGATTAGCTACCAATTGAGACATAGTGAGATCAGTTTGGACAATAGGCCAGTTTTTATAGATAATTTTCCTTATTTCCTTGTCCTGACTGCAAAAAGTAGTAATGAACCGAACAGAAACTGGATCTTGGGAGGTAGTACTGGTATTCAATATTGCTTTATGTGTGGTTTTGTTGGACACTGTTCCCAAATAATCAATACGATTCAGACTGTTTGCTTTTAACATAGCATGCTTCAAATCATTGCTTTTATACCCACGGGCTAAAAATCTTTGAAAAGAGTCATTTTGACAACTTACAAGGTCACTATTGGAACTACAAATTTGCCTTATACGTAAGAATTCCCCATATGGTATACTTTTCACAAGATGATAGGGGTGAGAGCTCTGGGCATGAAGTATTGAATTTCCTGCCGTAATTTTTCTGTGAAGCTTAGTTTGTAATGTGTTCAT
Organism: Calotriton arnoldi; assembly: GCA_963921515.1. Classification (NCBI taxonomy): domain Eukaryota; kingdom Metazoa; phylum Chordata; class Amphibia; order Caudata; family Salamandridae; genus Calotriton; species Calotriton arnoldi. The sequence continues at coordinate 547,724 of CAWUFW010007562.1, forward strand.
CTCAGTATATAGTTCTACATCCAGGAATTGAACCTTTTCCGAACTAATCTGAGCAGTAAACTCCAGGTTTAGTGTGTTATTATTAATACACTGCACAAATTCAGTGGCTGATTCATTTGTCCCTTTCCAGATAATACAAATATCATCAATGAATCGCCACCATCGGATGACATGGGCTTCATACAGCTCTCTGTGGGTCTGCCTGAGGACATGCTCCTCCCACCAGCCAACGTGGAGACACGCATAACTAGGGGAGAAGCAAGCCACCATAGCCACACCTCGCAGCTGCTGGAAGACCTCATTGTTGAACATAAAATAGTTGTTATTTAAACATAGTTCAATCATGTGTAGTAACATACTATTATGCTGGTAAAAATTGATGTTTCTTTTCTCCAAATAAAACTTAACTGCATTCAGTCCGTCAGTGTGACGTATGCTGGTGTACAACGAACAGATGTCCATCACAATAAACAAATATTCTTCATGCCAGTTAACCGATTGTACAGTAGATAAAAAATGCCCAGTGTCTTTAATAAACGAAGGTAGCTCCTCAACAAATTCATGTAGGAAGTAATCCACGTATTTAGTCATAGCTTCAAATAAACTCTTCTGGGCCGATATAATAGGTCTGCCCGGAGTGGGAATCAGTTGTTTATGTACCTTAGGGATGAAATACAGAACCGCTGTGATGGGAAAATCAACTTTTAGAAAACTGTATTCATTTTTGTTCAATAAACCATCCCTTTTCCATTGACCAAGTTCTTTATGAACTACATCCTTCAGTTGTTTCATATCATTAGCCGTGGCCTTTCTATAACATGAGACATCATTGAGATGACGATATGCCTCTTGTAGATACTGCGTTTTAGGCCATAGCACAATATTGCCCCCTTTGTCTGCCTTGGTTACAATTGTGTCAACATTTTCTCTTAGTTTCTTCATTAATGCTAAATATTGATTATCCCTATAGGAACGATGTTTTGTCCTAGCCAATACTTTACGATTGAGAGCTTTTAGGTCACTTATGACACAATCGCTGAACGTGTCAATAGCATCTTTGGGCATAAGAGGGATAAAAGTAGATGGTGGACGAAAAGGACTAGGGGCAGGTAGATTACCAGAGGTGCCAAGATTTACCAGTTGATCTTGTGTAGACCAGGCAATATCATCAGAGTTATCCACAAGAGCATGTATAGTTTTAAGGTCAGTAATGTCACCCACTTGTAGTTGAATACTAGGTTTATCAGTTGCCAAGATATTAGAAGCCCTGGTGGAGGCTTTATTTAGTTTAAAATGTTTAAGAAGTTTGAGCTTCCGTATAAATTTAAAAGTATCGATTCGAGTTTGAACATATTTGAATCGATTGGGCGAGCAAAACGACAAACCTAGTGTCAATAGTTGGATTTCTGCTGCAGTAAGATTGATATTAGTTAGATTAATGACAGTGTTATCCATAAGCGTCTTATGGTTGGTGTTCAATTTTTCTTCTTTGCATTTCGCCATCTTCCCCTGTTGTTTCCTGATCCTGCTTTGGCGCCTTTGTTTTCTACATTTGTTCCTCCGTCTGCACCTCTCTTCTCCTTGGTGCTCTGCCGCAGTTTTTGGCGGCGATCCTCCACTAAAAAACCAAGTTCCTCCGATGGTGAATAGCTGTTCGGAGTTAGGGACGGTATGTTATTGAGTCCACTGTCCTCAGATCCAGTACTACATATATATATATATTGCCTGCTGGCGGTCGCCAGTAGGTAATCAATCAATCAATCAGGGGTTTGTTAAAGCGCGACTACTCACCCGTAAGGGTCTCAAGGCGCTAGGAGGGGGGGGTGCAGGTTCCATCCATCAAGGAGGGGGTCTGTCGAAAATAGTTAGGACCTTGTTTCTATTCAAAAAGCATTTTTTCTTTTGCCAATATCTTTGGCACCGTTTGATGAATCTTCGCGAAATTTTCAAAACTAATGGTTCATTCAGGTCAGCTCCTGTCTTGAAAGTTTCTGGGTGATTTGTCAAGCAGGGGCCAAGAAAAAGGGGTCCCAAAACATGTTTTACCCATGTTAATTTCAATAGGATATTTTGGAACAGGCTACAGCCCGAACTGCAGAACGGAATTACACCAAATTTGGCAAAAAGGTAGCTCTTGGTTCAGAAAGCAACCTTTTTTTTAAATGGTGTAAATCCTTTCAGTAGTTCCTGAGAAATTCAAAAAATAAAAATGTATATATCTGAGCACCAAGGAGGAGTCGCGACTCCTCCCGAGCACGAGCTGACTTCTGATTGGCTGCCAACAATCCAAAGCAGAATGTGTTGGCAGCCATCTTGTGACTCGGTAATGGAGTCACAAAAGAAGGGGAAAAAAGTGAAAAATTAAGAAAAGGGGGCAGGGTAGAAACACCCTGACCCCCTTGGCCTGCTCAGGGGGTCCCACAGGGACCTCCAGGCCCAAAAAAAGCATTTTCTTTAAAAAAAAAACATCGGCAGAATTCGCGCTGAGTGTGCGAATCCTGCTGAGAAAATAAGAACAAAATGAAGCGCGGACTCCCGCCCTGTCATAGCAAACACTGCTTCGCTTCATACAAGTGAAGCAGATTGCTTTTGGGCAAGGGGAGCTGCATGTTAGCAGCTCCCCTTGCCCAAAAGCAATGCTGGGTCCCGCAGGAGGTTGAGAGCCAGCAGGCACCGTGGGGGCATTGGGGCTCCCCCCACAGTGCCCAACGCTAAGGGCCGGCCCCGGGGATGGGGTCCCCGGGGCCAGAAGTCGCCCGGGAGGGGGACAACACAGCCCCCTCCCTTTAATTTAAAAATAAAAAATGGCCGGGCCCCGGGAGATGTGGTCCCGGGGCCAAAATCAGCCTGGGGAGGAGGGCCACGCGGCCCCCTCCTTAAATTTAAATATTAAATGGCCAAGCCCCGGGGGATGGGGACCCCGGGGCCAATAGTGGCCTAAGGAAGTGGGGTCACGCGACCCCCCTTCCCTATAAATATTTTTTTTTCAAAAAGAGGCCATGCCCCGGGGGATAGGGTCCCGGGGCCAAAAGTGGCCCAGGGAAATGGGGCACCCCTTCCCTATAAATATATATAAAAAAAGAGGCCATGCCCCGGGGGATGGGGTCCCTGGGCCGAAATCGGCCTCGGGAGGGAGGCCACGCCTCCCCCTTCCCATTTTTTTAATTAATTTTTTTTTTTTTAAAAGGGTCAGGCCCTGGGGGATGGGGTCCCCAGGGCCCCAAAAATACTAAAAGAAGGAGGGCCTCACAGCCCCCCTTCTAAAAATATATTTTAAAAAAGCCGCCATCTCGCCGGAGGCCCCGCCCCCTCCCTGCACCACTCTGCAAACGCGCCCCCTGGCGCTTTCTAAGTTGGGGAATTAAGTCCCCTTGAATACTGAGGGTTCCTGGGGGCCAACTAGCCCACCAGGTACCTCCAGTAAGCGCCACACAGCTGGATTGCAGAGAGGTGGTCCGAGGCCACGCCCCTTTTTACACCACTCTCCAAACGCACCTATTGGCGCACTGTTGGTGGGGCGATGAGATCCTCTTTTGTCCAGAGGACCTCATGACACAAGTGGACTTGATCCCCCAAGCAGCAGTGCGCCACAAGTCTCGTTTGCAGAATCGTGTAAAAAGGGGGCGTGGCCTTTGAGCACTCTCAGCAATCTAGCTGTATGGGGCTTACTGGAGGTAACAGGAGGGCTAGTTGGCCCCCAGAGACAATCAGGAGGAAAGGGGACTTCATCCCCCAACCAAGAGCGCGCCAGGAGGCACGTTTGAGGAGTGGTGGACAAAGGGGGCGTGGCCTGTGTCCACCTCTCAGCAATCCCACTGTGTGGGGATTACTGGAGGTAAGAGGTAGGCTAGTTGGCCCCTAAAGGACCCCCAGCAGCGAAAGAGACTTCAATCCCCATCCAAGAGCGTGCCAGGGAGTGCGTTTGCAGAGTGGTGGGCAAAGGGGGCGTGGACTGCTACGAGAACCTCGCAATCCTGCTGTGTGGGACTTACTGGAGGTAATAGGAGGAGTAGTTGGCCCCCAAGGATGTCCTTGAGGGCCAACTACCTCTTGTTACCTCCAGTAAGTCCCACACAGTGGGATTGCTAAGACGTCTTCGGAAGCCATGCCCCCCTTTTTCCACCACTCTGCAAACGCGCCTCCTGGCAGACTACGGGATGGGGGATGAAGTCCAATTTACTCCTGAGGGACTTTGGGGGCCAAGAAGCCCTCCTGGTACTTCCTGTAAGTCCTACGCAGCGGAATTCCTGAGTGCTGGTCGGAAGCCCAGCACCCTTTCTCCACCACTCTGCAAACGCGACTACTAGTTAAAGAAGTGTTTGCAATGTAATTGGTTTCGCATTTGCGAGAGTTAGAGCTATTGGCATTGTAAATGTAAAATATTTTTATTAATGTTTGTTGGAGTGGGGTGGATGTACGTTGTGTGTAGTGGAATTATGTGGTATGTTGTGCAGTGAAATTATGTGGATAGAAAGTATGTGGTGTTTAGTGTATAAGAATTATGTAGAGTGGGATTATGTGTTATGGAGAGTAATTATGTGGTATGTTAGTCTGTGTTGTGGAGTGGTAACCTCAGGTTTAGTCTTCCTCGTTTCCATAGAAGCTCAACTATGAACTCAGTGAGACAAAAAAAGAAGGAATCACTGAGGAGCACTTGTGGACCTAGTCAGAGGTATGAGCAGGGTCACTGGAATTATGCGACTGTTTGGCTGCACCGACTTTGGCAGAATTTTACATTTTCTGCATTAGCCACATAATTCACCATCTGCTCCCTAATCTGCAGATTAGAACAAAAAAAGACTTGTTTCTAGCTCAAACGGCTCAAACGTTACCAAAAATGCAGCGATAAGTGTTACAGCGTGGTGGAAGGCCCTTTGCAAACCTAGAATGGTCACCTGTTACGTATTGCTAAATGTGGGTCTTAAATTGGTACTAATGGTGTGCAAGCCACTTTTGCTTCCTTCTGTGCCTCTCTTGCCTCCTTCTGCATCTCTGTTGCTTCTTTCTGCACATTTCTTTCTTTTTCTGCACTTCTCTTGCCTCTTTCTGCAAATCTCTTCTACTTTCTGCACCTCTCTTGCCTCTTTCTGCACGTCTGTTGCCTCTTTCTGCACCTCATTTGCTTCTTTCTGTACCCCTCTTGCCTCTTTCTGCACCCTTCTTCCCTCTTTCTGCACCTCTCTTGCCTTTTTCTGTACCCCTCTTACATGTTTCTGCACCTTTTTTGCCTCTTTCTGCGACTCTGTTCCTTCATTCTGCACTTCTTTTGTTTCTTTCTGCACCTGTCTTGCTTCTTTCTGCACCCCTCTCCACCCTTCTTCCCTCTTTCTACACTTCTGTTGCTTCTTTCTGCACTTATCTTGCTTCTTTCTGCACCTCACTTGCCTCTTTCTGCACCTCTATTGCCTTTTTCTGAAGTTCTCTTGCCTCCTTCTGCACTTCACTTGCCTCTTTTTGTAACTCTCTTGCCTCTTTCTGCACCTCTCTTGCCTCTTTCTGCACCTCACTTGCTTCTTTCTGCACCGCTTTTGCCTGTTTCCGTACCCCTCTTCCCTCTTTGTGCAACTCTCTTGCCTCTTTCTACACCTCTCTTCCCTCTTTCTGCACCACTCTTGCCTCTTTCTGTACCTCTGTTCCTTCTTTCTTCACCTGTCTTGTCTCTTTCTGCACCCTTCATGCCTCTTTCAGTACCTCTGTTGCTTCTTTCTGCAGTTCTCTTCCTATTTCTGCACCCCTCCTGCCTCTTTCTGTACCCCTCTTGCCTCTTTGTGTACCTCTCTTATCCCTTTCTGCAGCCCTCTTGCCTCTTTTTCCACCTCTGTTGGTTCTTTCTGCACCTCTTTTTCTTCGTTCTGCACTTCACTTGCCTCTTTTTGTACCCCTCTTGCCTCTTTCTGCACCTCTGTCGGTTCTTTCTGCACTGCTCTGGCTTCTTCCTGCACCTCTGTTCCAAATTTCTGCATCCCTCTTGCCATTTTCTGTACCACTCATCCCTCTTTCTGCACCTCTCTTGCCTCTGTCTACACACATGTTCCCTCTTTCTGTATCCTTTTGCCTGTTTCTGCAACTCTCTTGCCTCTTTCTGCAGTTCTCTTGCCTCCTTCTGCACCTAACTTGCCTCTTTCTGCACTTCTATTGCCTCTTTCTGCACCTCTCTTGATTCTTTCTGCACCCCTGTTGTCTCTTTCTGCACCCCTGTTGTCTCTTTCTGCACTCGTCTTCCCTCTTTCTGCACCTCTCTTGCTTCTTTCTGCACTTCCCTTGCCTCTTTCGGGACATCTGTTGCTTCTTTCTGCACTTCTCTTGCCTCTTTCTGCACCTCTGAGTTAGAGGTAGTTTTAATACCCCTGCCCTATTATGTACTAGGGCCTTACAGGGGAGGTCATGCCAATCACAGGGGTACCCCAACCCATAGTGTACCCTAATGTATGTAGGTGTTTTCACTGTATTCTAAGTGTCTTTCAGCATAGCACTGGCTCCGGGCCTGGTTAGTCAGAGTCAGTTACCACCAGTACCAGTCAGCAAAAAGTTGGGGGCACAGGATGACTTTGCAACAAGGCCTCTTTCTGCATCTCTGTTGGTTCTTTCTGCATATCTCTTGCTTCTTTCTGCACTTTTCTTCGTCTTTCTGGACTTCTGTTGCCTCTTTCTGCATTTCTCTTGCTTCTTTCTGCGCCTTTCTTCCTCTTTCTGCACATGTCCTACCTCTGTAGGCATAGTTAGAAATTAGCATTTAAAAAACCTTTGAAATTCACTGAAAAAACCATAGGTTTCAGAGACGTTATAGGTAGAAATTAGCATTTAAAAAACCTTTGAAATTCACTGAAAAAACCATAGGTTTCAGGGACGTTATAGTTAGAAATTAACATTTAAAAAACCATAGAAATTCACTGAATAAACCATAGGTTTCAGGGACGTTATAGTTAGTTGGACGTATCAGTCGTACAAAACCAGAGAAATTCGGCCGTTATAGTTAGTTGAGCTAAGTATAACTCGCGCCCCCGCAATGCACTACTGATGACATCACATAATACATCACTCATGACATGGTCAGTGACATCACTGATGACATCACTGATGACATCTCAAATGACAACACTGATGACATCATCCACGTGATCCTCTGATGCACCTCCTCACAGCCTAATATAACCATTGATACACAAACTCTAAAATACAGACTGCCATTCTCGAAACCATAGACACACCAATACCAGTTACTATATACCCACTCACTGATTCCTAGGTCTACACACACATCCACTCACTCACCCATACAGTCACTCATACATGCAGTCACTCATCAATACAGCCACTATCATATGCACTCAAACACCTATACAGACACTCACACACCGCCACTCACCCATAGAGTTACTTACACAGCTAGTTAGTCAAGCAAAGAATCAATCACACTCCCATGTATTCACATATACAGTTATACACACCACCTCACTTATTCACACAGATACTAACACATACTTACTCTCTTATACAATCACTGACACAAGCACACACTCATCCACACAGCCACTCTCACAATCACTCACTCTCACATATAGTCATTTATATACTCCAACACTCACATATCCTGCCTTTCACATATGTAGTTACTCACACATGTACCACTGAGTCATCCATTCACTCACCAACACAGCCATTCACACACTCACCCACCATACAGCCCCTCACAGACGCACTCTTGAACCCATACACCCAGTGAATCACCCACTCACACATCCAAGCAGTGAGTCACACACACCCCACCCACACAGACACTCAGGCACCTATACAGATACTCAGACAAGCAATTAATAACCCATATAGACACTCATGTAGCTACTCACCAACCCATGCAACCGCTTACACACCAACAGACAGACTGATACAGACATTCACACAGTTTAGTCACTAACCCATGTATTCAGTAAGACACGTTTAATCACTCACTTATACAGTGAGTCACACACCTACTAAATCATCCATTCAAACAGTTATACACCCACTCATTCTTCAATACACCTTGGCCTATATATATATAAAACATATTTAAACTTTACAGAAACACACAGTCACTGGATGATGTCATCAGTGATGTTATCAGTGATGTCACTGACCATGTCATGAGTGATGTAATATGTGATGTCATCAGCAGTGCATTGCGGGGGCGCAAGTTATACTTAGCTCAACAAACTATAACGGCCGAATTTCTCTTGGTTTGTATGACTGAAATGTCCAACTAACTATAACGGCTCTGAAACCTGTGGTTTTTTCAGTGAATATATATATATATATATATATATATATATATATATATATATATATATCTATATCCCAAACGACAATCTGACAGTCAGGAGCGCCTCAACCTCACGAGTCGGGGCCTGTCTCGGGTGTGTCAGACACCTCACATATTCCATGCGAAAACACACTGCCCTTGCAGCATGAAAACAGGCCACTCCAAACGTGCTCCAGCAATTTCTTTATTTGAGGCAAAGATAGGCATGCAGGCATTACACGTTTCGACTCGGCTGAGTCTTCATCATATGCCACTGTGTCCAGGTGGGTTCGTTAGCATTTTAAAAACGTAACTAACAACATTGAAAAAGGACAATGTCCATTTCTTTCCAATTTTTAAAGAGGCAGTTATTTCTTTATCTCACAGTTCGTTTTTATACAGCAAAGGTGAGCACATCATTTCGTTTTTCATCAGGTTAAATCCTTAGAACAAACAGTGTTCATTAAATCTATGTTTCCCTTTGTTGAAACATTAGTTTGTTGTTTTCTTATGTGCTGAAAAACCACAATTTCCCATAATGCTATGTAACTGCCGCTTTACTTCCTTAATGGCATTCAATGTTGGATTTAGGCAAAACCACCCTTGTTTCACTGTGCACCGCTCGCAAACATTGCTTTACAAGGAAAGTTCCATAAACGGGCACAGTAACTCAAAGAGAGTTCAGCTACCACCAAGTTTTTACAGTTCATCACTTGCCTTTCAGCTGGTAACCTCGAGCGCGCAGTGCATAGGGAAATCCCTTCTGCAGACCCTGGCTGCTGCAAAGTTCACTCTCCAAGTAGAGGCGGGCCTCTGATCGTGGCCCTTCCATCAATATATATATATACACATTGCATTTTAACTTCATTGTCGAACAATATAAGGAGTGCTATTTGCATATACATTCTGATCTCTTGCAGTTAGAAATCGAACATGGTTTGATATTTGAGACTCTTGTTATTGTTTTTAGTAACCGTATTTATTTCCTGCACTGAAATATGTAGTCATTAGTTTAACGATGATACTGTCGAAAAACAGTCTGTTTTTGATTTTCACTAACCAGGTAAACAATTCTCTATGGTTATTAGTGCACACTTTTTTATTTAATCTGTTTCCTGTCACGGGGCGCGTCATGTGATCAAGCTCGCGTGTGGCGAGCGAAACGCGTCATGGCGGGCACTATGCCTGAATAGTTCTGGAGCTGATAATTTGCCATGGGTGAATAAATTCACAGCACTGCGAAACTACAACACTGAAGTTGTGTATTATTTTGGAGGCGCCTAAGAGGTCCGTGCCTGGTGGTCCCGTCGAGGCACTGACGGGCCAGGATTTTCAGTTATATATATATATATATATATATATATATATATATATATATATATATATATATATATACGAAACCACCAATATGCACGCTCTCAGAAACAAGGAACTCCGTAGTAATAATCCATAAGTTGTTTATTCACAACGCGTTTCAGGGCAAAAACCACGTGATCAAGGGTTTTTGCCCTGGAAACGGCGTGAATAAGCAACGTGTGGATATTACTGCGGAGTTCCTGATTTCTGAGAGCGTGCATATGGTGGTTTTCGATATTGACATTACCGGCTTGCTCCGCCGGTGAGCACGCCACTTCTCACGGGTCCATTGAAGTCGGAAGGAGCGTCTTTTGTGATATATATATATATATATATATATATATATATATATATATATATATATATGTGTGTGTGTGTGTGTTTTTTAAAGACCCATTAAGTAGAATTCGAGCAGAAGACGACCTGTATAGGTTTTGAATAACCCCAATAAAGTTGGGGCTAAACTTCAGTCCCTTCCAAACCTCCCAAAGATATACCCAGCAGACACTGTTGAAAGTCTTGGTGGCATTGATCGTCACTACTGTCAATAGGTCCGAGTGAGTTGATCTAAGACCGACGGAGCTTATTAGGAGTCCAGTGAGCTCGCATATCTTCCCTTTCAGGACAAAGCCTTTCTCGTTGGGGTGGATAAGTTGTGGTGCTAACTTTGCCAACCTACTAGCGCCTTGAGAACCTTGCAGGTAAGTAGCTGCACTTCGCAAACCCCTGATTGATGGACTACTGAGAATTCTAGTAAATATTTTATAGTCAGCTATTTAGTGTTGAAATTGGTCTATAAGGTTCTGCATTCTTGGGATCTTTAGCTGGTTTTAGGCTTAATATCAACGTTGCCTCTTTCCACATGTCCGAAATCAGGATCTTCCCAAAGTAGACTGAATTAAACAGATCCTTCCACACTGGAATGACTGACTCCTTCACTAGCTTATAAAGCTCTACTGGGATAGCATCTGGACCAGCTCCTTTTCCATTCCTGGCCTTTTTTAAGTGTTCCCTGACTTACTTAGTGATCTGAACTGCTAAAAGCTGTTTTCATGCACCGGTTAGTATGGGCAGACCTTTGCCCCTCAGCCAGTCTCTTAACTTAGAGATATCCGGATAAGTCTCATCCGTGTAGATAGACTTAAGCAAGTTATTTAAATGTTCCTCAATTTCCCCCCGTTTTATTTTAAATAGCTAACTATCAGCTCTTTGATATTATTCCTCGATCAGTCTTATTTTACCTTCCATGCTAGCAGAGACCCACACCTTTCTCCATATTCAAAGAGTCTCAGACTATTGGCCTTCCACATCTCCTGACATTTCAATGAACCCTGGTTTATATCTTACCCATAACTCCTAAAGTCTCTTTAGGGCTTGACTCATAACTCTATGCAATTTGCGCATTTGCAAAGTGCGCTCAAGGATCACAATTTCTCGCTCAATGGAACTTAACTCCTACCTAGCTCTTTTATTCTTAATTGGGGCTTGTTTACATATGATCCCATGAATTAATGTCTTGTAGGCATCCCAAACGATAGTTAGGGGGCAGACCCAGAGTTACAATTGAAATATTCTTGTGTCTCTTTATCCAGAACCTGCCCAATTCCTACATCTTGAAGCAGGGCCTGATCTATAGTCCACCTGGGGATTTCTCCCTCAGTAAAGGGAGTTCTAATGCCATTACAACAGCAGAATGATGAGAAATATGCCTCTGCATTTAATTGACCTCTTTTACATTTTCTAGCATGCTGTTATCTACCAGGAGATAGTGAAGCCTAGAATAGTGCCCATACTTCTTGCTGTGAGATCTGTATCCCCTTTGTTGGCCCATCAAGTAACACCAGACATCGGTAAGACCTAGAACTTGCATCGTATTTTTGAAATCCCTCCTCACATTAGGCATATTAACGCTATTTCTCTTGATGGATCTATCCAAGTTAGTGTCCATCAATGTTTTATATTCCCCCCTCCAATTATCGGGATTGAGGGTTTTAATAGCTTCAATTCTAGAGTTGAGATGAAATAAGGATCATCAGAGTTAGGGCCGTAAAAACCAGTGCAAGCAAAGCTATCATTATGATATTTCATTCTCCCTATAGCCCACCTACCCGAGGAGCCAGTCCTAAAGGCTATTAAATTATTAAAATAATGGCGATCCCCTGACCTATTCTGCCTGGTCTGAAAAGGCGCACAGGTCAATCCACTTCTGATTTGAGAATAAGGCCCTACTCTCAATTGATGTCAGGTGCGTCTCTTGCAAAATTGAAATGTGAGTCCCACTATTCTGCAAATACTGAAGAACATATGTCTGCCTCCCTTTAGACTTATGGACATTCCATGTTGAAAACTTGATTGTCTTATCCATCCCCACTTAGCTCTGGACCTTGTCGAGGAAATGCTCTTAGTACTCTTAGGAAAAACCTAATGGTGTGTGGAGAAAAGGAGTGAGTATGAGGACTATTTTTTAATTTTTTCCTTATTCTCCCCTCCTAATGTCCACCCACTGCCAACCCCTGGAGAACCATCTCACTATTTGCAGGTGTAAGAAATTGAGGTTTTTGTTTGGCAGAGTATACACCCTGTCCAAGCAAGTGCCACAATCCTACTCAGGGTAAGTCAGATGCACAACTTAAATTAACCTGTGCTCACCCTCTGGTAGCTTGGCTCAGAGTAGTCAGGCTTAATTTAAGAGGCAATGTGAAAGTATTTGTGCAACATTTAAATTACAGTAACACAATGTTAGAGTCCACACCAGTTTAGAACAATAGAGAATATTTATCTGAGTAAAACACAACGAAAATGGCAAAAGGTCAATAAGTAGATTTTGAGATATGAATTTTTGAAGATTATATGCAGAAACAGTGCTTAGAAGTCACTAGCCGTCAAAGGTTACTTAAGGTAACGAGGTACTGGTATAAATCCAAAGTTCAGGCGACCGCAATGGCGGGCTGGCTGGCAACAGAACCCATGCAGAGCCTGCTAAAAAAGTCCCTTGTATGGAGCAAAGCATCGATGTTGAGAGAACGATGCGTCAGACTTTTCCACACAGTTGGGTCGATGTGTTGGAGTCAAGCATCGCAGATGGTGTCGAATGATCAGTGCGGCATCGTCATCAAACCTCGCAGTACGGACCCGCATTGTCATTGATTGGCCACTGCACCGGAGGACACTGCATCGGTTGCGATCAGCACATAGGGGCTACTGTGTCGATTTTTTAACAAAACAGCTGCAGAAACCACTTCTGAGGCCAAGGACTGGAGGGGGCACCTCAAGCAAGGGTAGGACTCACAGATTGCAGAGCTCATAGCACAGAAACAGCACTAGTAGTAGTTACTGAGGAGATTAGGGACATGATAGATAAAGGTGGCAAGGCTGTGGTGGTCCTACTGGATCTATCCTCAGCCTTTGACATGGTTAGTCACTCGGTTCGGAAGCACCGGTTGGCCCATATAGGTATTCGAAGCTATGCCCCTTTCTTGATGAAAGGGAACACTCAGTTACTATGGGAGCTTTCATCTTTATGCCTTTCTCTTTACTCTGTGGCATCCGCATGAGTCTTCATTAAGTCCCACGCTATTTAACATATGCGTGGCTCCTCTTTGAAGCTGATAAGGACTTTTGGATTTTCTACTGTCTCCTATGCTGACAATACCCAAATCATGGTATCTATCACTGAAAAACATAGATGAGGTTGGCTTGGGAATCATCCATTACAACCCAGGCATTACAACACAATACCTTTACAATGCAGCCGATACAACACAAGTTCCATTACAATGCATGCTATTACAATGCATGCCATTACAACGCTGACCAGCACCTTCTCTGAGGTAAGCACCCGGCGGTGTTAGAATAGTAAATTACGTTGTAATGGTGCATGCGTTGTAATGGCTTGCGTTGTAATAGCATGTGTTGTCATGGAAGCTGCATTGTAAAAAGCACGTTGTAAAAGTATGCATTGTAATAGTTTGCGTTGTAGCCGTTTACATCCGGTTGGCTCATGTTTTAAGAATTGTATGATTGCGATTGCCAACTGGATGAGCTGCCATTGTCTAAAATTAAATTCTGAAAAGACAGAGGTGCTCCTTTTTCGATGTGACACTTCCTTTTGGAATAATTATTGGTGGCCGCAGTCCCTTGGTTCTCTTCCTACCCCAGTATCAAAAGTATGGAACTTGGGAATAATTATTTATTCCAACCTTACTAAATCATACAAGTCAACTTACATCTTCATGTTTCTTCATTTTAAAAACTTTGAAGAAAATTCTTCCCATCTTACCCCTTGATCTGCAGAAAACAGTCACTACTTCTCTTGTTCTATCAAGGATGGATTATTGCAATGCCCTATATGCTGGTACACATCAAGGCACTTTAAAAACTTCAGAGACTGCAAAATGAAACATCAGGAAATTCAAAACAGGTTCAAAATCTATGGAAGAACTACACTGCCTCCCTTTTAAAAACATTTGTTGCTTTCAAAGTGCTCTGCACAGCACATAAAACTCTCAATCACACTAGCCCTGTTTTTCTTAAGAACAAAATCTCATGGCACACTAAAAATGCCTTTGATCAGCCACAGCCAAAAAAGTGTTAGTTTTAAAAATTCATAAAGCCTCTTGGGGTGGCAGAAACTTCTCCTATGCTACCTCCCTTCTTTGGAATTAAATGCTGTGGCATTTGAGAAGTCAGCCAAATCTCAATATTTTCAGAAAACATCTCTAAAATGTGTTATTTACTCTTTCAATGTAGTTTTGGACTGCAGGCAGTTTTCAGCCTTCAGGCAGATGGCAGCACCAAAACGCCTATGGGCATATGCTGTGTTTTACAAAGCTTAAATTAAATCAAGTCCAGCAGCACCAGCAGAGTTGCAAGAAAACCTTTGTGTCCCTGAGACTTCAGAAAAAACAGGAGGCAAGCCAATAAGCCCTTGGAGAATATTGTGTTCAAGGATGTAGAGAGCAGGTCCAGTCTCTCTCACTCCCAGGCAAGAAGCAGCTGGCAGCAGGCCAACACAGCAGAGCAGGTAGTTGTGCCTATACACATGAGGAATAGCTCTCACTGATCAGCCCTTTTGATGGTCTCGATTAAGGCATCAATATCCTCCACTTTCTGGTAGTTATGCATCTGATTGTTCCACACTATACGAAGCATAGCCAAGAAACGTAGTTGCACTTTGGCGCCCAATTTCTGAAGTTAATCCATTCTCCTGCCCAGTTCCCTCTGACACTGTTCCATGGCCTTGCAGTCATCTGACCTTATAGTGAAAGTAAACCCATTACTAGCGTAGGAGATATTTTTTAGCCCCAAGATGAGCTCTTTTGGTATAAAGGACAGAAGATTTGTCAGGATTTTTCCAGGCTTTTGGTGGCTGGGGTTCCTCATAAAAGAATTTCTATGGGCTCTTTGTTTCTCTGCTTCAAGGTTCACATCAGGCTGATCCTTAAGGACAGTTTCTTTGATGAAATTATGAAGCTCTTCAAATCCCCTTTCTCTTTTGCTTCTGGAAAATTCAGAATCTTGTCGTTGTTTCTCCTTGAATGGTTCTCAAGTCTTTCCATGTCTTCTCTTAACATTTCATTCTGTCAAGTCAGCTATATGATTTCCGTAGAAATTTTCTGAACATCTAGGTTGGCCTTATTAACTTCCTCCTCCAATGCTTTGGTGTGCTCGATTACCTCATTTAACTTTTTACCTAAAGCTTGACAAGAGGCTTACATTTCTATTTGATTGGCTTCAGAAACCTGAAATCTCTTTTACATTTCAGCTTTGAGGCCCAGGAGAATCGAGCCACCAACCCATCAGTCAGCTCTTGTTCGAATGTTTCTCCAGTGAAAATACTGGCATTTTTTTATGTAAGCATAGCCTCAGGCTGTTGTAGAGCCGGGCTCTCTCTCTCTCTCTCTCTCTCTCTCCCGAAATGGATGCCAGAATACTGAATCTGTTACTGATAATTAGGGGAGTAGTTTGATTGATGTCTACATCAAAATGGTCAGCCTGCCTGGTTGTTGATAGACCTTGTCCCTCTGTATACCAGACTGTCGGAAGTCTCACATTCAGAGGGGTATCACACCTCTTTTCTCCCTGAGTTACATTTGAGAGCTCCTTTCTCAGTGTTTTGAGTGGAAAATAAGGCCATGGCTTTAAAGAAAGAGTTCCACGATGGGGTCACTTTAGTAGAGATAGGAGGTTTCGTCCTATTTTTGATCTCTACTCCTGTTGACCCTTTTACATTGCCTAACATCTTCTCCCCAATGGGAGATTTAGTTTTAGACAGTTATAAGCCCGTCCCTGCGCTATTATCCACCTTTACTATGGACTGCGTAGTCTTCCGTGGGCAATTAAGAATCTTTTCGAGGGGTGCTTTATATGTAGTATCCATTTTAAAGGAACGAGCATGCAGCAAATACCTGAAGTGGCAACCTGGCTCCTGCTCTATCCATCCATATGGCTACGGGTGAAAACTTGAAAGCCACCTCACTTTAGGCTCCAAGGGATGCCTTGAGGCAGGCAGAACCCAGCTCCCACTCCCTTGGTAGATGCAGTCCAAATGCTGAAGTCCTAATCCCGGGTAATGCAAGAGCAAGCGAGCTCCTGTGAACTAACCCCAGGACCTTCTCCTGACCATCTGGGCTTGTGCTGGCTCTGAGCAGAGACAGTGTATCAAAGGTGGGCGATCGGAGCATCCACCAAGCATGAATACCAGATAAGGCACCTTTTCTTATCTTTTTTTCTTGCCTTTACAGATCCCTCAACTGAAGATTCTTCGGGGGAGGGACTTCAAACTGACCACAGCTTTATGAAGAAGTTTTCCCCCTGACGGGAGCTCATGGCCGGCTAGTGTCAGCCACCATGTTCCCCAGCTGAAACTTGCCAATCAGCAGCCATCGCTTTGAAGGCAGGTATGAATCACAGCAGTGTATCTGGAGCATATGGGTATGCATACTTATTTGGTTGAACATATACATTTTCCTGCAGTATTTGGCTACCTCCATAGTTTCTTTTTCATCTTGAGGTCTCCTGTTGGAGTCACCAACCAAACAATAAAGGTTTGTAGCCCAGGGTCAATAGTGATAATGGGCAAAAGGAGAATACACCTGGTGGGTCCATAACTTGTTTGGTAAGGACTGCTATAAGCGCTTTGCATTGAACCCGATAACTATTCCTTTTGTTTAGCAGTTCTGTATAATTTGGGAGGTTTTGGGATGTCTTGAGTTCTATATTTCACCAAAAACTCAGCTGGAAGGCCATCCATACCTGTGGTCTTATGGTGCACCATTTGGGTTATAGCAGCATGCTTCTCTAGAATTGACAGTGGTTCGTCTAAGGTTTGACATTGAAGTGAGTCAAGTTTGGGAATACCTATGGCTGCCAAATACTCATGCAACTGAGCCACATATTGTACCTGTGGGGCTGCATGTAGTGGTTTTCCTAATAATATGTAAAGATCTAGCTAATTTAAGTTTGTGTGTTGACAAATATATCCTGCTGGGACCTAATGGCACCTTTCATACAGAGTCCTCTTAGCAAAACATTGAATGCATCCCAATCTATCATTCTGCCACTAGCTATCCCCACATTCTCTTTAAAGTAATCTGCAATAACTTTACCAATGGCATCTAAAAACTGCACATCTAATAGTGCTTGGGTGCAAAGCCTCCAGTTATGAATCTGTGCATGCATTCAGACACACTCTTTGACCATCTGAAGGGGGTTAGGGTTCATAAAATGTGTGACCTAAGTCAGTCACCCTGTTCCCCAACTGTCCATTGCATAAAACAGGTGTAGCCTGGTGTGCAGTTCATGGACTGCAGAGTAATAACAGTATTCTCTCCTATAAGGGTGCATAGTTCTCCTGCACCCATATTTAAAAAGTAGTAGTTGCTCTTACACCTTGGGTCCCTAGAAATGGGGAAGTAGTTATTTCTAAATCAATGTTATGAACACAGTTTATGTCCCCACCCCATAAGGAATGTGCCTGCAGGTTAGAGACCAGAGATAGGGTGAACTTGTTCCAAAATATAGGTTGACAACTGTTGAGAGTGTACACTGCCAGTAAAACCAGTAGGTTACCATCCTGCAGACTAGTCACATAATAAACCTGCCCCTCAATCCTAACTGCCAATCAATCCTAACTATTTTCCCTCATTCCCCCACCTCCTCTTTCAGCACTTCTTTGCCTTAATGTAAAATTACGGAGGAGCCCCCATGTCAACATAACATAGTGCCTCTTCCTCCAGGCAGGCTTGTCATCAGCTCTTCAGCCATGCCCCAATTTAGATGAGCTTGAACTGATATGGTCCAAATCAATTCTTTCCTCCACTGTAACTGGATCCTGCCTGTCTAGAGTCCTGAAAATGAGTAGGAGAAGCCCTCCCTGGCATCTCCAATGCGAATGAGATAGTACTAAGGTTGTCCTTTATTCTGTTAACTTTTGCTGTCCACTCTAGTATAACCAATCCCTGCTACATTTTAACACCTCCCGTTCCTTACTGGGCTGAGCGGCAGGGCATTATCTTCTGAGCTAGGTCATTAACCTAGGCCAAGTATGTGTATTTCAGCTCTTGTGGTGTGATGGGTCGCAGAACGGGTTAGTCAGTTCTGGATCAGGCTGCTTAAAGTACATTTTCATAAAGTTACCTTTCTACTTGAATTATCAAACATCTTTGTTAATCATTAACTCAGGGTTTGAAATGTATATAAGAAAAAACTTTGAATGCCATTGCTAGTATTTTCCAGGCAGATATTTCAAAGTAAATGACTTAATCACACCCAGGGCTGTTAATGGAAAAGGTAGCTGGACCTCCACAGTGAAGTAGCTGTTATGCCTTCAGTCATTGTGAGGACACATTTCTTTAAATATGGATTTTGTCACTTTTGATATATTAAGCACCTCATCTTGTGGGCTTAAAAGCTACAATTTAGTTCTGGTTCATTGAGGACCTGGTGATTCAGCTGGACTGTTCCCATTGAAGCAGCATCAAGTCTGATTTGCATATGGCTGGGACCAAACTAAGGTGGCATGGTATGAAAAATAGAGATTGACTGGGATACGGCCCTGAGTAATTACCAGTGACTCAGACTAATTCAAGTATTCCGTCCAGCACATTTGTATACTTTATTGTAACTTTCAGAGTCTGCTGAGTGTAGTATGTTCTTGATGAACTTTCATACATAGTATGTGATAAGGTCTAACAAGATGGTGAAAGAGGATCGGGTTTAGTTGATGATGTAGTGAATGATAGACAGATATACATGACAGTTTGTGATGGGAAAGTGTCTAAAGGTGAGTCATCTGGCCTCATAGATTTGATCAACTTGTGGAACACTAGGGATGATGATTTCTTGAAGGAAGCAAGGGTTGGATATGTGTTGGAATGATTTAGTCAGGAGCGGCCTGTGCAGGTAGGAGTGGTGGGGCGGGGGTGGATTTTTGGGGAGTCAACAGACGACGACGAGGGAAACTTAAATAATAAAAAAAAGAAAAACACTTACCTTGCGCTCGCCGCATGGCTGACTTTGCAATGTGGCGAATGCAAGGTAAGTGGTTTTCTTTTTTTTTTCCTTTAAGTTTCCCTCGTCGTCGTCTGTCGACTTCCCTCGTCCCACCGCTCTTACCTGCATGGGCTGCTCCTGGATGTAGTCCACTTTTTTTTTGGTTCAGCTGCTTCAGTGTTTGGTGTCTTATTGGCAAGATCAAGTTCTAGATTCTTAACTTTCACCATTAAGTGATTTTCATATAGTTATGGAATTGTTGAGTCTGAGGGGTCTTTGAGGTTGTACACTCTAGTGTCAGAATTCAGTACTGGGCCTGTGGAGTTCCCTAGGGGGACACTTAGCATTGGACACCCTGTTTGAGAAGTATTGCCTTTTAACTTTCTTGATGAAGGTTTGTAGATCCCATTGGGTCTCTGGAGGGGTGTCTTGTTGAACATGGTCCTAGATTTCTTCAATTGACTTTGCAATTAAGCCATTTGAGATTTGAGTTTCTTTATCTCCTCATTGATTTAAGGCACCATTTGTTATTTTTCTGTTTTTTTGATGTTTGACAGTCATGAATTGGTCGACGATTTGGAGAGCTAGTTCTCAAGCAGTTAACCTCCTTATCTCTGTTGCTGAGAGTAGTAAGATAAAAGTGTTTAGTGTCAAATTTCTTCCAGTGCCTGTAGGTGGCTGACATCAGTGTTCTAGTAGCATTTGGCGTAGAGGGTAGACTCAGGCTGAGTAGATCAGATGGTGGCTGCTCCAGGAGATAGATGTGTTCTCTATGAATATGCGTGTTTTTGGTGTGCAAAGGTGCGAAGAGTGCATTGGGCATATGGCTAGCTTTGTGTGTATGATTGTGTGTGTAAGCTGAGGCTTGCAGCAATAGTTCATAGCTATTGATGGTAATGTTTTTCAAAAACTAACAATCAGGTCTCCCAGACAGCAGAGGTGGGTATGGGTATGGATTAGCCAGCTATTCAGGATGGCATCCATGAAGGACTCAATGAATGCTCCATTTTTAGCTTTTTGTCTGTAGGTAAGGAAGAAAGTACACAAAAAGGTAGGTGGGAATTCAGTTGACCAGAGGCAACATACAGTTTATTAAGGGGATAGGTTCAATGTTCATGGTATGTATTCATTCTATGACACTGACTGTTAAACCTCCTTGGACTTCCCCTGTCAGTTATGGCTAACAATTCAATATCCTTCTGGAAGTGTCTCATGGGCTAGCAGTGAGGCATCTTCTGTTTGCATTGAGTATGTGTGATCAGAAAGAAGCTCAACTGAGGGGCGAGATGACAGGAGGCAGAAGGTGGGGAGGAAGGGGTATTAGTAGGAGGAGTGAAAGATAGTGGAGAAGATGGATATGGCAATGAAACATGGGAGAGCTGACCTTTAGCAAATAGAGATGATGGCATTAAACAGCAAAGGAGTGAGTAAGTCTTCTCCATCCTCCTTGAAGAAATTGAGTAAATATTTTACTTGGTTAGTGGGTGCATTTAGGGTGGAGTTGGTTAACCTTTGGGGAGGTTCAACGTAGGTTATCAGGTATATTATTCATTTGAGGAAGTGGAGTTGAGAAGGGTGTGATGTTGCCTAGTTGTCAGCTTGATTCTGGTGATGGATGTGTGTGATGGTTAGAGCAAAGAGTTTTAGAAAGGTGTTTATTAGCCATAATACTGGCTTTAAAGTATATGTGAATGATCAGCACTGTGTCATTTCTGGGTGTCCTAGAGGTGGGGGTACAAAGAAATTGATGAGGAGATCACAGAATGCTGGACTGTTTTAAGGAACTGAGTATAACAATTAACTTTCAGCCATGGGTTCCTCTCATATTATTGGCCATTCATGGTCCTGGATGACCCTCTCTCTCCAGCTGTGTGTCCCTACAAACACCAAACACGTAGCAATGTATAATTATGCAATTTTGGTTTTGGTATACTTTATATGATTGAGTGTTAAAGAACAACCCATACAGCCTCTGTTCTTCACTCCCTATCTTTGATAGAAAATACAGATGAGAGGATAGCTATACTTCAGTTCATAACGTAGCATAACATAACATGACATGACATAACATAACATGATTTAACATGACATAACCTAACAACATAACTTAACATAACATACTAAACAACTGTGAAAGCCTGTACATGTATAACAATATACATGTATCCCCTGGTTGTAGTTTTCTGTCCTCCTGTCTATCCAAACACAACAAACATCATCGACATAACTCGAGACAAGCTTTAACCTTTCTTTTCCCTTAACAATGTGCCACAATATGTCGCTATCCAAGCTATAGCATATGATACACAAAATAAGCCATTGACAGCAGTCATCTCATACACTGAAACATTTCTAAACATATTGGTTCATGGATTAAGAAGAACACATATCACAGCTCCAAAGTCCATATATGGTCTTTTATTTCAATTTTTCTTCTTTTCCATACACTTGAAAAATTCTTCATCAATTCAGCATGAAATAGTTTTTCAAGCCTTCATACATTAATCACAGTTCTTCATCATTAATTGTGACATAAACAGCCAACACGTGTTTCGCGAAGGTTACGCTTCTTCAGGGTTATAATCAATATGAAGCAACTCATTCATTGATCTTCAAGTTCCAATGTTCCTGTGTCCCTTTTGTACATCAAATAATCTTCTGCAAGTCTCTTCTAATGTCTCTAACCAGCTGTTGCCATCCTCGATACAATCACACTATTTCTAAACATATGTTCATTGATGAAGGAGCATGAAACATGTCATGTTCAGCAGTGCTACATCATCAGATGTGCTTGACAGGAACTTATGGTAAAGGTTTGATTTTAAGAAATAGCTTGCAGTGCCTGAGAGCTAGACAAGACAGGCTCCAATTGTGTTCACTTGGCAGTTTGATAAATTGATTTATTTTTGTGGCTAGTTTATGCACCAGTTCTCTCAACTAGATTTACATCAGACTAAGGGGTCGATTCCGATCTGGGCCGGTAGGGCTCCGAATCGGATTCGGCTTTACCGGATCTGATTCGGACGCCCTGTTTCCGACCGAGTCGGACGTGCGTCCGGGCGAACGAGTACGATGCGAACGTACGCGAAATCGCCGACCAACTCGTTCGCGGGACCCAACCGCTCCGACCGACTCGCACGGACACGACTCGCACCGCGCAATGGAGACCATCCCCGGCCGGGTAAGTACGATGCGCGCCGCGAGCAGTCCGACCGACTTGCGCCGTCCGGCTCGAAAGAGCAGTCGGAGCCGCACTTTGGGGGTCCGTGTCGGACCCCCCTGTATGCCTAGCCGCGCGAGTCGCACACAGGGGGGACCCATGGGTCCCCCCTACCTGTGCGTGTATGGCGCGACCCGCTATAGGGGGCGCCCTTGTTCGCCTCGCAACCATTGAGTCAATGGGAGCCCGCGTACGCGTTGTACGACCGGCTCCCATTGACTTCAATGGGAGTCCGACCGAATCGAGTCCGATAGCATGCGAACGCATCGTACTCGTTCGGTCGGACTGCTAAGGTCCGATTCGGTCGGAAATCTCTCCGGGTCCGGCTCGGTCGGAGAGATTTCCTGCCCGAATCGGAATCGGCCCCTAAGAGTCACAAAAGGGTCCCACAATGTCAGATCAATGTGCAGAATTTTTGTTAAAGAAAATGAATGATCTAGGCCAAAGTAGGTACTGCTAGAGATGGAAGGGATTTGTGAGGCAATTTGTGGGTAGCTATCCCTTGTACATTTGATTCCCAACTGACTGGGCAGCGCAAAATTACACGGTTGGGAAGGTAAGATAATTTATATCTGCATTCAGATGGTGAAAATGGTGATCTTGAGAAAATAAAACTTGTGCGAAAGCTTTAATTTTCGGCCACCTATGCATATGTGTGTAACCTATATTTTGTGATAAAAATGCGCGCTACATGAATGATGTACTATGCAAAGTTGCACACCCATAAAAATATTTGCAGCAACTACACACATACAACAAATAAAACCACCCCAAAACTTGTGCTTTCAAATCTTGTATTTGATAATTCATGTTATCAATATCAACAAGAAAGACAAAACACTGAACTTATACCAGCGGAGCATCAGTCAAACCACATCAATAATGATCCAACACACTCTTTAAGCATGTGGAGAAGAGTAGTGCTGGAGCGGGAATCAGTTCACAAATATTATGGTTTACCATAAAACGGGCTACTTCCCACTCTGTTTAATAATCAGCTACTGGTCGAATGAATCTTTGCCGTTGTTTCAGAGAAGAAAACAATGCATCATATAAATTATTGTCACAATCATTAGTCTAATTTTACTAAATAAAGAGAGTTGGTATTTGTTAAAAAGGTTTTGTTATTCAAATCTTTTAGTAGTTCATCCTTATTAAATTCAGATTAATCTTGATAGTCGATATATGACAGAAATAGAGAATCGATATTGGTTAATGAAATAATATAATAAATGCATTAAAGCACATTCCATAAAGAAAAGAATCCCTATTCTAAAAATCAGGTGGAAAAGAAGTTAGTCAGAACCCATAAAATGTTCTAGTCACAGAGAGTGAGAGAAAAGCATAAAGCTTCAGAGTCTAAATCAGCTCAAATAGATCAAAATTTCAAAACAGAACTTCAATACAGAGAGGTTCAAGAAACTCAGTAGAGTCTCAAAGCAATGTTACATACAATCTGTGTCTGAAAAGTGGGCAAAAAGAAGTGACAAAAAGTGTGGTTCTTAAAAAAAAATGTGGGTCAGAATATGCTAACCTACAGTAGGAACATGCACTATTATAGGCATCACATTTTGCGAATGTTAGACCTGACAGCATTAGGGTGGTCTTTTTTCAACATTTTGCCTTCTGCGTCCCTTCATTTTTCTGACCTCGTTTTTGATGGCTTAGGATTCTGTGCACCTTAGCACTGCTAATCAGTGCTAAAGTGCTTGTGCTGTCTCTCCTAAACATGGTAACATTGGCCCATAACCAATTGTCATATTTAATTTACTTATACTTCTCAAGTAAAGTGCACTACATGTGCCCAGGGCCTGTTAATTAAATGCTAATAGTGGGGCTGCAGCACTCTTTGTGCCACCCACTTTAGTAGCCCTCAAACCATGGCTCAGGCCTGTCATTGTGGAGCCTGTATGTGCAGTTTACACTGCCACTTCGACCTGACAAGATGAACCTCTTGCCAGGCCTAAACCTTCCCTTTTTTATAATATGTCACCCCTAAGGTAGGCCCTGTATGACCCAAAGGGCAGGGTGCAATGTGTTTAAAAGGAAGGACATGCACTTCTAAGTTTTACATGTCTTGGTAGGGAAAAACTCCCAATTTTGTTTTTCACTGCTACAAGGCCTATATCTCCCACAGGTTAACATTGGGATTACCTTATTACATCTTTTAAGTGTAATTCCCAATTGTGACGAGATAGACTTTTCAAGTTTGGTGTCACTGGACAATTTAAAATCCCATCTTATGGTAAAGGTGAATTTTAAATTACAGTTTAGCAAATGTCACTTTAGGAAAGTTACCATTTACCTACTTTAGCCATTTGGTGCCTGCTGACTATTTCTATTCATTCTGGGCTGGGTGACAGCTGGCTTTGTGTATTCCCTCTAGTCAGCCACACACAAAAGAAGCTTAGGTGTGTCTTGATGGGGCATCCTGAGAAATGGGAGAGAGGAGCTGGGCACAGCCTCACACTTACATCTCAATAGGCTGTGTCCTGTTCACACACAAAGGGCTAAATACTTGGCTGTAGTGAGTCTGGAGCCAGAGCACGAAAGGAAGACTTCCTTGCACTTCAAAGCTTTCTTTGAAGTGTCCCCCACTTCAAAGGCGTACTGGACCTCTAACATCATAACTTCAGAATACTTCTGGGCCTGTGACCACTCTGCGAGGAAAAAGAACTGATGTGCTGCTGAAAGGACTGCCACTCTGCTGGACTGCTGCTTTGGACTCTTGTCTTGCTGAGATGCCCTCCTGCCTGCTGTTCTCCTGCTTGGGTGGGAAAGACTGGACCTGCATCACTTGAACCCAGAGTGACTCCAAGGGCTTGTTGGCTTGCCTCCTGTTCTAAGTCTCAGGGATATCAATGTTCTGGACCCTTAGAAGTGAGGCCTAAGGTGCTTCTACCTCCATAAACCAGGCATCCTCATTGTAACCATTGCGTCTTTACCTTTGCATGAGTCGGAACCAGTGCATCCTAGTTGTTGCTTGGAGTGGAACCGCCGCATTGCCTTTGGAACCAGCGCATCGCCATCAGAATTGAAGCATCGCCTACTGCAGGAACAGCCGCCGCTCATCGGCGCTCATCGTATTTGGAAACAGCGCTTCGCACTTGGAACCGACGCATCAACACAGTGGAGGAATTCAATGTATCTCGTCCAGTGCATGGCTTGACACCAATGCATCACTTCATCTACACCTTGCATCTTCATCGACGACTATGCATCCAGGATCAAGGTACTTTGGTTTAGTGGCCCCAAGTGGGTCCCTCTATCCAGCCCATGCTCCATCGCGATTGGTCTGAATTTTTGGCTTTTCCCTGGTCCACTGCGACCGGATAACCCAAGTGCTTATTGCTTCTAAATGCTATTTTACATTTAAAAAAATAAATAATTCATATCCCGACTTCTACTTGTAGGATTTTTGTCATTTGTGTCTTGTTCTATTTATAAAATTAGCCCCTTCGGTGCTCATGACACAATGGTTCTGTCATGAGCACCAGTGCTCGTGTGCTCATGATGGAACCATTCCATCATTGGCACATGAGCATTAAATCCCTCTGCTGCAAAAAGCAGAGTTGAGTTGAGTTGAGTTTATTGTACAGTTAACTAAAACCTTTACAATCGTGATTTTCATTTTTGACATTTGTAGCAACATAAAATAGATCGTTGTTAAAACACAGTAAAATTTAGATAAAATATGACCCAAGAATAGGTTTGAACAGCAGAAAACAGAGTACCAGGCAGGCTAGGCATGTAGAAAGAAGTGCAAAATGCAAAGGCAACAGTTGTTACATCTACAGGATTCTAATAAAGGTCATAAGTGTTCTGCTTATCTTACGACAAAAAGAGATACTAAATAGAGAACGTCTGTTTGCGGAGGTTTTACTATGTAGTAAAACAATACATTCATAGGGCCGTAGGGTGCTTGGGGGAGCTAAGTGCTGGGCAGCTATAGCTATAATCTTGCTGTAGAGTAAAAAGCAACGTAAGGTGCCTCGCTGCATTGGTCTAATACCTAGCAACAAGTTTAAGTGGAGGGGCAGAGCTGGAGAGTATGCCTCATGTGGATAAAAGGTGCAAAGTGCAGCGGGTGTTACATCTGCAAGATATTAATGAGAGGCGTGAGTGTTCAGCCTAACTTGCAACAGAGTAAAGTGCTAAGTGCAAAAAGTAATGTTTTGCAAAGATCTTACTGTAGGGTAAAAACAATGCATTCATTAGAGATCGCTGGAAACTGAGTGCAAGACTATATACAGCATACAAGGGAATTAGAAAGGGCAGTCAGCCTAGTGCAAGTCCTTATAAAAGTGCATGGTGTACCAATCTTTAACATTACTAAAGTTCCCATTTAAGGCAGCAGCACAGGCAGCGTCTTATGAGGATTGGATGAAAGTGCCACGGTCCGTTCAGTTGTGATGCAGTCTGCAGCTGGGTGGCCTTCCTTTTTATGGTCGTTTCAGCGGCGGATAGGTATTTTACCAGGCAACACCTTAGTTGGACATCCTCACCAGAAAAGCATGCTAACACTGCTTGTCTGCATGTCCGAATGTGTTTCTTGTTGAAGAGAGGTCTTAGCAAGATCCGTTGTTCCCGTATTAAGGCCTTGCATATAGTTAGCAGATGCACTATATCCTCCTCCCCCTCCCCGCAGAGTCGGCATATTGCTGGCTTCGGGGGGCGTAGCCAGGGCGGCATGTGGTATGCAGATGGTAGTATGCCTAGGCGGAGTTTCAGGAATTTCTCTTTTATTGCTCTGGAAAAGCTGGTGTGAAGATAGGCTTGCGGTGATGCCTTTGCTGTAGGACTGCAAGGTGAACCAGCCATGGGCGCGCTCTGTCAGGGCAGCTTTGTCATATATGAGTGATTCCTTTTTAACCACGTAATTTACTATTTTTTTAAAGCTAACAAAAGGTCCCTCGTAGCTCCCCAAGTTCCTGCAGTCCCAGTTGGTTAAGTGAGTTGTCCAAATAACGTCGGGCTGGGCATGCCTCCTTAGTATTCAGTTCTTTCCACAGATAAGTGTTTAGTAAATCAGGCGGACCCCTTTTAATTTTAAACCAACTTTTGATGAATGCCCCTTTGCGGGCGAGCTCTTGCCTTTGTATCCCGAACTCCAGCCTTAATTGTGCGGGAGATGTATATCCTGGTAGCCCAAAAATCATTCGGATTGCTCTTGCTATTATACGATTCAGAGTTTTGGCATCTCTCCCTCTCATAGCTTCACTTCTGTAGCTGATTGATGGTATGAGTTTCACCTGGATCACTCTGGTTAAGGGGAGAAGATTTGGTCCAGAGATGTTATTCTTGAGGTTTCTTAGTGCCACAGCGGTTATTATGCCCCTTTTTTTATGGCGTTGCGTTGAGCTGTGTAATTCTCTTTGTCATCAATGATGACTCCCAGGTACTTGTAGTTTTGTACAGCTTCCAGTTTGCATGACGCCAAGTGCCAGTGAGGTTTTGACTTTTTTTTGCGCAAATTCACGCAAAGAATTTTGGGTTTTTCTCTATTATTGCTGAGTTTATTCTCCTCCGAGTACCGAGATGTAATGTCAAGCAGGCGCTGTAAACCCACTGGTGTCTGGCTTATGAGCACCAAATCATCCGCATAAAATAGGTTAGACAACTGAAGGCCACCTATTTTGGGAGCGTGCGAATTGCTTCCATTGGGGGAAATCGAAAGCTCTGCCATAAATAGATTAAAAAGTAACGGGGCGAGCACGCAGCCTTGCTTTAATCCGGTGGTGGTTGGGATCTTCTTTGTTAGGTGGTCTCCTGTGCCCAATTTTACTTGCACCCAGGTGTTGCTGTGCAGGAGGACTAGCTGTTTAGAAGTGGCAGTGAAATATTCAACCTTTTTAGTTTTTGCCACAGTAAGTTCCTATTTATGTGGTCGAACGCTGAGCTATAGTCGATGAAGCACAAGTACAAGGGCTGTTTTATGACAAGTGCAGCATCTATCAATAGTGAAAGGGTCAGGATGTTGGTGGTAGTGCCCATATTCTTGCAAAAGCCTGTTTGGTTTAACAGGTTTGCTGAAATTTCCGCGGCCCAGGATGTTAATTCTTGTAGGAGCAATCCTGCGTAATATTTGGCTTCATTATCAAGTAAAGCTACCAACCGGTAGTTTTTTGGGTTGTTCCTATTGCCTTTTTTATAAATGGGGGAGATGATCGAGCCCCTCCATGAAGATGGTATCATCGATGTATGCAGGATTGATTCAAAGGTCGGTTTTAATACGGATGCCCAGCATCCGGGTCTTGTTTGAATAGTATGGGCGGGATCCCGTTTGGTCCTGGAGCTCCCTCGCGCCTACCTTTTGATATTCTTTTGCAAATTTGTTTAATCGTAATTATAAGAGGCTGTTCTAAAGTTATATTAGAAGACAATTGAGATGTTGATGCTTCACTTTCGGACAAAAGGCTGTCAATATGAAATTGAGTTTCTTGATCTTTGTTGAAGTGAGTTTGTAGAAAGGTTGTCCAGGCCTCTTCTGTTACGTGTGAGTTAATGCCTAGGTTTAACGGGTTGGCGAGAGTATTGATTTTTTGACAAAATTGCGCATTGTTATTGTTTTTAATATCATGCAAGAGTTTAGCCCAAAGTGCTTCCTCAGCAACTTTTTTGAGGCGTCAGATTAATTTCCTGCGCTTGACTTTCTGTTGCCTTAGTTCTTGTAAGGTCGTGGAATCGGAGTTGCCTTTCTTCAATCTCTGAAGTGCACGTTTTATCAGCATTTTGAGCTTTTTCAGTTGCGCATTATTTCCAGTATGGGAATAGGGACGTTTGGTTCGAGCGAGTCCTGAACTCTTGCTTAGGTGGATTCCCTTTTTCACACCATATTTATTTTCTAGGTTTCTTGTGAACATCTCCCAACTTCTCAGACTGTCAGAGTCTGCGGTTTGTGCTTCTTCCACAAGTTGTTTTGCAAGGATGAGGAAGCCTTCCGTGTCATCCATTTTGCATTTTATTCTCTTTTCATTAGATGTGAATTCCGAATCATGAATATTTGCTGACAGAGTTTGTGGTGTGAAGAATGAACCTATTGTAATTTCCTGTGGTAAATGGTCGCTGTATTCAGAGGTTCCAATATGATAGTCCATTACTTTTGGGAACATATAGCAAGAGACAAATGTGTAGTCTATTGTGGTGCTTGCTACTGTGTTGTGAAATGTTGCTGTCTGTGGACGGTCTCCTGGAAATCTTCCGTTTAGTGCCCGGAAGCCCAGCTGCTCCAGGATCGCTAATAGCCTCTGTGCTGTTTTCGTGTGTCTCCCACCTGAATTATTGTCTTGTATTGCTGCAGCCCATACGAAAGGATCCTCCTCCATATCAATATCTTCAGGTGTGCTCCTGAACATGTTTGCATTGAAGTCCCCAGTGATGATCAGGCTGTTGGTCTGCTCTTCCGTTAAAATGTTCTCTAACTCCTCCTTCAACTGCAGGATGCCTTTAGTTCTATCGCGAGGGTGTAGATAGAGATTTATGAGAATTACCTGCTCATTTTTTACCTCCCCCTGTAAGGTTAATCTAAGCGCTTGCATAGCGTTTGGAGGTGCTAAGCTGTGCGTCATTGTCTCCATAGCATAAATGCTCTTTATAGAGCTTTATGTAACAAGGCCTCCCTTGCTGTGTCCGAATTTAGCACTCTTTATGGCAGGTAGGGAGAGCAGGTTGAATCCATTTAATGGTGGTGGCGATTCACACCAAGTTTCCTGGAATGAGATTATGTCAAAGCCTTGTAGGTAGAGTTGCAGTTCCAGATCCAGGGTCTTGTCTTCCATCCCGTTGATGTTCCATGAGCAAAGTTTAAGGGAGTTTTTGGTGTCGGTGTTGAGTACAGGGAGCTTGGTATGTCACAGATTTTAGTTTTTGGTGTTTATGGTCCTGGATAGCCAGCTCCACTCTTGTGGGAGTGTACTTTTTGTTACATTGGACCTATAGGTCCGCTGATCTCTAATTTCATTGCCCTCGGAACTTTTGCTGCGGGCTCCGCGTAGCACTGAGTATGAATGTGTGCTCAACTGGGTCCCCCGGGCTCTTTTTGATTTTCTGAAGAAGTGATTAGGGGTTCCGTGTATCTTGATTTGGTGAAAGGCCGTAGCTTAATGACCCAGGTATTAAATGTGGTATGTTCTTTTAAAACTTTGTCTGCTAGCCCAGGTGTGGCGCAGACTGTTTTAGTCGCTTCCACGCCCGGTTGTTCTGGGTCACCCCAGGAGGGCGATCCCCAAGCAGGGTTTTACCCACTAGGCACCAGGGAGGGGAGAGTAGCCCTTGGGCAAGGGTCTTTGCTCCCCCCATTTAAAATGGGCAGATAGGGCAGTAGCCCACAATCTGCCCCCCCGGGGAGGCAGAAAGCAGCCTAGACATCAAGGATTTTTTTCATAGGTCAGGGTTGGGGGCTGCGCAGAGTAGTCATGCCAATGCCTCCACCCTTCCCCCCCAAAAATGCAAAAGTTCACCAGGCACCAGGCATTTTTTTTCTTCACAGTTCAGGGGTGGGGACTGCCCAGACTGGGCATGCCAATGCCCCCACCCCCTTCAAAAAATGCCACAGTCTTTCTGCCCCCCCGAAGAGGCAGATGGGGGCAATAGCCCCTGATCTGCCCCCCCTGGGGGAGGCAGAAAGCCCACTAGGCACCAGGGATTAGCTCTTTGTTAATACGTAAGAGTGGGGGCATGCTAATGTCCCCACCCCAAAAAAATGCCACAGTCTTTGTGCCCCCCCCAGGAGGCAGTTAGAGGCAATAGCCCCTGATCTGCCACCTGGAGGCGGAAAGCCCACTAGGCACCAGGGATTTGAGTTTTTTTATACATAGGGGTGGGAGCTGCTCAGAATGGCCATGCCAATGTCCCCACCCCCCCAAAAAATGTTCACAGTCTTTCTGCCCCCAGGAGGCATATGGGGCAAAAGCCTCTTATCTGCCCCCGGGGGGGGGCAGAAAGCCCACTAGGCACCAGGTTTTTTTTTCAAAGTTCAGGGTGGGGGCTGCCCCCCCAGAAGACAGATGGGGCAATAGCCCTGTGTAGAAAATTTAGGTTTTCTGAAAAAAGTCTGCCTGTTCCTGAAAGCTTGAAAGATGTTGATTTTAGCACCACAAACCCTTTGTTGATACCTTTTGCAGGGAAAAAAACAGATGCTTTCTTCTGCTACCACTTTCTACCCATTTTTCCTTAAAAAAAGCCAAAAATTAATTCGTTAATTTATAACCACAAATATTATCTACTATTCCGCTATAATACTCATTATTACTGCTTATAGCGTGCTCCGTAGAGAAACCAGCATTATAATCCCATTACGGCTACCTGGTTTACACCACCCGATCTAGAAACAAGTACGAGTGCCGTTAAAAACTCTAAACAGCTCAAACCCATTGCGGCTACCTGATTTACACCACCCGATCTGGAAACAAATATGAGTGCCGTCAAAAAACTCTAAACAGCTCAAGCCCTTTACGGCTACCTGGTTTACACCACCCGATCTAGAAATAAGTATGAGTGCCGTCAAGAACTATAAACAGCTCAAGCTCTTTCCCTTACCTTATTCTCACTGTAAAATCACATACGGGGTGAAGACGCCTCCAAAGACAGGAATCTTTATTCCACATGCATTTTGGTGGATTTTAAATATCCCGCGTGTGCACATGTGACCCGTTACGTCACTTCCGCACAGCCAATTGTCATCAGTATACCCGATCGAAACCACTTTAAAGCGTCGGCCAACTTAGCCTGCCGTATTATATACAATCGTATTGGGCTGTACTATAAATCAAAAGCTCTTATTTAAAAATATCGGACAATCCAGTCCTAAATTGATATTATCAGTCCTGCGGGCTATATAATTTTATAAAAAATCGACCCATTATACATTTAATGAACTTAGAAAATGTATTCCAAATCATCAATAGCATCCTGCTTCCTAACTTATTCTAATTCTTAAAATTCTCTTTACCTAAAAAATTAATTTAGCATTCATGCAAGCAAGTAAGTAAGTCCGTTTTTATATAGCGCAGCTACTCACCCTTACGGGTCTCAAGGCGCTGGGGGCCGTAGTGGAAATTAAGTGAGCTATTGCCCAGAGTCACATGGTGCTGAGCTGCCGCCGGAGCCGGGGATCGAACCGTGAACCCTGTGCTCTGAAGTCAGCTGCCCTGGCCGCTGCACCACACCGCTGCACCACACCTCTCCAAATGCAAGCGAGCCAGGTTTTATGATAGAGAAGCACTGTTAAATAAAACTGGACAAAGAAAGAAAGAAATGGAAAAGGTGGTCTTCGTGAGTAACTTCTCACACATTAGCAACAAGATAAAAAATGTGATAAATAGCAATTGGCATATTGTTAATGATGAAGAAGAACAGAAATTAGAGAGACCCATATTTGCCTTTAAAAGAAACCGGAATTTGAAAAATGAATTGTTTCATACATACAGAGAGAGTGTCTATAATACGCAGAGTACACTAGATGGTAGACCAGCCATTGGTAATGCTAGGTGTGGTACATGTAATGTTTGTGCCCTATGCATGGAGTCGAAGAGTCTGGATCACAATGGTTGCCATGTGGAATCGAGAACGCTTAACAACTGAAGGAGCAAAAATGTAGTGTATTTCCTACGTTGCCCATGTGTCAAGGGCTACGTGGGAGAAACAAGTAGGGAACTGCGCACTAGGCTTCAGGAACATCGTTCGGCTATCAGGATGAATAAAGTGAATGCTCCTTTGGTAGCCCATTTTTGATACAGACATTAGGTGGTTCATCCTAGAGAAGATTTTTATTGGTAAAAGAGGGAGCAATATGGAGTTAAAACATAAAGCCAGAGAGCAGTGGTATATTTCATGGTTTAATACTGTGCGGAATGGCCTTTACTCGAAAGAAGAATGGGAACGCCTAATAGGAGCAATGTAAATGTAAGGCTGAATTTTCTGAACATTTACCACCTCTAGGATAGAGATAGATAGAGGATAGGGTTTATTAACTGTACTTCTCCTGAATAAAAAGGATGGGACTTTAGTATAGAAACATCCCTCAATTAATAGTAAATAGCAAATAATTAATCCCATGCTTGACTGCGGATTAGGTGCCTTTACCTCTACAATTGAATATAGGTGCGGAAGGTTAAGTGACGTAACGGGTCACATGTGCACACGCAGGATATTTATAATCCACCGAAATGCCTGTGGAATAAAGATTCCTGTCTACGGAGGCGTCTTCACCCCATATGTGATTTTACAGTGAGAATAAGGTAAGGGTAAGGGAAAGGGCTTGAGCTGTTTATAGTTCTTGACGGCACTCGTACTTATTTCTAGATCGGGTGGTGTAAATCAGGTAGCCGTAAAGGGCTTGAGCTGTTTAGAGTTTTTTGACGGCACTCGTATTTGTTTCCAGATCGGGTGGTGTAAATCAGGTAGCCATAATGGGTTTGAGCTGTTTAGAGTTTTTGACGGCACTCGTACTTGTTTCTAGATCGGGTGGTGTAAACCAGGATCAATAGTTCCTGTCGTAGGTGCAGTCTGTCCCCCAAGATTCGAGGGTCCAACCGCCTGCACCATAATGCAGCAGTCGGCCCTAAAGGCTGTCTGCGGTGGGACCGCCACCAACGGCCTGTTGGTGGGGTCCCACCGGCATCGTGATGATGTCCTAAGAGTAAATGCAGAAGACATAATCCTTAAATTGAAATTGGTTTGGATATACCAAATATGGTTCTGTTGTTCCCTGAGGATGACTCTGCAAAAAACATTTTGGGCAACTGAAACAAATCAATAAATTAATAGAAGTAGGCTATGTAACAAATGGACTAAAACATATTACATGAGCATCCCATAAAAACATGTATGCAACAAACATATAATCTCTTTAGTATATCCTCTATGTGCTGTTGCCTAAACAATTGCTACCTATGAGTCAGAGCCAAAGGCAAACTTGAGGCCAAGAAAAGATTAAGGGGTCGATACCGATGTCGGCCGGAAGCGCACCTAACAGTATTCGTCCGGAAAAAACACCAGCCTAACGCGTGTTTTCCGACCGACTCGAACACTCTACCGAACGAACAAGTACGATGCGCATAACAGCCCAGATTCCGAGCGAGCCGTACTTACCCATTCCAGCTCCTGTTCCCCGCCCGAGCCGGATCCGTAAACGCCGAATCGAGTTGCACGGAACCAAATACACAGCACCTTCCGGCCGGACTAGTACGATGCGTCTTCCGTACACGCCGAACTCGTCGCTACGTCCGGCACGTTTGAGCATCCGGGCGAGCCGTACATAAGCTCCGTTTCGCGCCACAAGACGATCCACGGCTACGAGACGAACAAGCCTGCTACGAGTACGACTCGAAGACACGAGAAACCCGAATGAGACGATCCAAGCATGAATCCCATTGCGCAGGTCCTACCTATACTCTACATCTATTACCGGGACCGGCACAGACGCGTACGGGCGCAGACGGTAAGTCAAACACCAACAATACAAACAAACCACACGTACACGAAATATGTCACACACACATAGGGATGCACAAATAACGTACACTAGCAACAGCAGAACCATAGGGGTGGGATGGCCAACACCAATGCCATACACACCCATAGGGGGATGGATGCCTGCCACTACTACCACCCCTACCCAGGGTGCCTGGATGCCTGCCACTACTACCACCCCTACCCAGGGGGCCCTGGATGCCTGCCACTACTACCACCCCTACCCAGGGGGGCCTGGATGCCTGCCACTACTACCATACCCACCCTTAGGGGATGGATGCCTGCCACTACTACCACCCCTACCCAGGGGGCCTGGATGCCTGTCACTACCACCACCCCTACTCAGGGGGGCCTGGATGCCTGTCACTACTACCATACCCACCCTTAGGGGGATGGATGCCTGCCACTACTACCACCCCTACCCAGGGGGGCCTGGATGCCTGTCACTACTACCATCCCCACTCATGGGGGGCTGGATGCCTACCACTACTACCATCCCCACTCATGGGGGGCTGGATGCCTACCACTACTACCATCCCCACTCATGGGGGGCTGGATGACTACCACTACTACCATCCCCACCCATAGGGGGCTGGATGGCTGCCACTACTACCATCCCCACCCATAGGGGGCTGGATGGCTGCCACTACTACCATCCCCACCCTTAGGGGGATGGATGCCTGCCACTACCACCACCCCTACCCAGGGGGGCCTGGATGCCTGTCACTACCACCACCCCTACCCAGGGGGGCCTGGATGGCTGTCACTACCACCACCCCTACTCAGGGGGGGGCTGGATGCCTGCCACTACTACCATACCCACCCGAAGGGGGATGGATGCCTGCCACTACGACCATCCCCACTCATGGGGGGATGGATGCCTACCACTACTACCATCCCCACTCATGGGGGGCTGGATGCCTACCACTACTACCATCCCCACTCATGGGGGGCTGGATGCCTACCACTACTACCATCCCCACCCATAGGGGGCTGGATGGCTGCCACTACTACCATACCCACCCTTAGGGGGATGGATGCCTGCCACTACCACCACCCCTATCCAGGGGGGGCTGGATGCATGCCACTACTACCATACCCACCCTTAGGGGGATGGATGCCTGCCACTACCACCACCCCTACCCAGGGGGGCCTGGATGCCTGTCACTACCACCACCCCTACTCATAGGACAGGTAATGCATGACACAACTAGCATACTCCCATATAAGGACTGTCTGTAAATTACATCCCAGCCCCCAACACCATGACAAGCGTGTGTGGTCTGTGTCAAATGCATACAACACTGAACATGACATTGAACATACAATGTGACCCCCTAACACATGTGTCACACATAATTGTGTGTGTGGCCTACACAATGCAAACAGACCATGACCACTGTGGCAATGTGGCCCAAAGCCCCATCACCACAGTGCCCATAAGGTAAGTGTGTGCCCCATAGCTGAAGCACATTTTGAACAGTGTGGCAATGGGGCCCAAAGCCCCATCACCACAGTGCCCATAAGGTAAGTGTGTGCTCCATAGCTGAAGCACATTTTGAACAGTGTGGCAATGGGGCCCAAAGCCCCATCACCACAGTGCCCAAAAGGTAAGTGTGTGCTGCTCCATAACTGAAGCACATTTTGAACAGTGTGGCAATGGGGCCCAAAGCCCCATCACCACAGTGCCCAAAAGGGAAGTGTAGTCCTGGTAAAAGCTGCAAAAACATAACTGCAGGGATTATTCCTGGCCACACAACACCAAACACTACAGTGGCATTGTAGTGCTTGTGTCCCATAGCAACATAGATTGTGTGAGGCAAGCAGTGCAGTGCCAATGACACATCGTTCTGGCCATGTGCACACAAACATCAGCCATGGGGGCCCACATTGTCTACATTCACAAATAACACAATGACAGAAGTGAGCATCATAATGCAGACCCACATATCAGCACCAATGGACACACAAATGTAGATATCCTGTGGAGACTGTAGATGTCAGGTGAACAAATACCATACCATGGCAGCAATGGGACATACTAACCATGATCAATGTGCTGACTGATGACCTAGCAGTCCCAGGGCCAGCAGGGGAAAGCCAACAAACAACATACAGCCAATGGCAAACTAAAGATATGCCAATGCAGTGGTGCAAAAGCACAAACACAAACAGGCAGACTCACACTGCATATCATACACAACAGGTGAGGGGGATGTGTGCCAGTGTCCCCAGGCAAACACACAACACATGAGGAGGCCAGATTCACTGATACACAGATGTCAACACAGTCACATACAAAAGTAACTCATGGATTGGATTCCCCTATGTGGGCAAACAGGCATTGTGAGATGAGAGGGAGCCCAAATTACACATGTCACACAAGCTTGTAGGAACAGCAACACACACAGCAAGAGACAGAACCACCACAGCACTCCCCCAGGGACCCCACATTGTGGTGACACTAGCCTGCATGACAATCACACTGTGATGACAAAGGTAGATGTCATCCACACTGTGAACCACAGCCATGTGTCCTGAGCAACAAACTACCATCACACCTATACAAGCACAAAGCACTCAGCACGGCCTGCCAGCCAAGGAAAATATGGAGGTAGTGCCCCAGCCGTGCAACAACTCACATTTGCACACACTTAACGCCACACACCTTGAACTCCACCAATGTGCAGCGTTGAAGCTCACATGGACTGCTGACATTGCACATGCACCCATGACAATCCCAGGGGTGGTGGGGGGAAATGAGGTGCAGAAACCCATCACACATGGCCAGTCAACAATACTTGTGAATGTCTGACACACTGCACAGTATGCCGTACATGGGCATGACGTGATTTCCACCCCAAACAATGGGATCCTGGCCATAGTCACACACCAATGAAGAAGCCAAGCTGACCCACAAAGGACACACATAGACAACTTCAAACATTGCAGCTCTGACCCTGAGGAGTGGCAGCAGCCACACACACAACGTGTCACAATCACTGAAAGCATACACAAACAGAAAATCACATTACTCATGTAACCAACAAGTGCCAAGAGGAATCCTGACTGTGTCCCATCTGCGTTTGCCCACATCCCCAGCCCTGACAACAAAGACAACTAGGGATGACAACCTCATGAGCATTAGTTTGCCATGCACCCACATCCCGTAGTATCCAGGTCCAAGATGCTGGATGAACACAGAACAACTCAGCAAGCATCACAAACAGGAACATCCGTAGGGACACAGCCTGTGTAGGAAAAGGAGAAGGGAACACGCACAGACATGCCTACACAACACACAACATGGGCACAGCCTATATCACGGAATCACGCACTGCCATGAGGGCACTCCACTCCTGTGGAAGGTCAGCTGTGCCAAACCTTGTCTGTGCATGACTCAAACATGTCAGCAGAACACTCGGTCAGTGAGTCAACAACTACAACACACTGAAGGCTCTGCTCATATCAGCCTGGGCACGGGAGTGTCACGTCAGTCATCTGCATACACCCAAGACACGTGTCAAGCAACTTGCACTGTGAACACAGATGAGTCCTCCAAATTTGATGTGCTAAACTGCATGTCCATTGGAGACGGGCACACAGTCAGGGTACTAGGAACATTGGACAGTGGTAAGCCCACCAGATGGGCATCAGTGTAGGACAAAGATGGTAATCTACAAATGCTAAACGTACATCCCTGTGTCAAATGCTGAACATTACACCCTCAGACTGCAGCAAAGGATGCTATAGATCCAGACTAGATTAGGACACATATCCCATGGACCACATGGAGCCCATCACAGCAAAACTTCATTTACCTGATCTGAACACTATTACAACAGCAAATGCATGATTCTACACATCTACATCATGTACCTCCAAAGATTAACCACAAGTAAACAAAAATAGGCTTTATTCAGCAAGTGTGCAACTCAAATCAAAAGTCCAAAATAAACTAAGGCCAATGGCCAGTCCAAATATACAGTCCCAACAGGGTGATGTGTGACAACTTGTCAACAATTGCTTGCCTGCACAGGTACGGACAGGGGACATCCCTGTCCAAGGGGACATCCCCCTTGGAGGGGCATACGAGGGGCAGGCCAGGCACCGCAGGGACAGGATCAGGGGATGCCAGAAGGAGGCAGTGAAGGGGAGGTGGGTGCAGGAGTGTCACCAGCAACTGCAGTGGAGGTGTCTGACTCAGGGGGCTGGCACCACCGCAGGGCTCAAGTCAGATGGAGTTGGTGCTGCAACCACTGCAGTGGGCTGGTCAGATGGAGTGGACTGGGTCCCCAATGCAGTGCCCGAGTCAGACGGGGTGGTTGTGGACTCCACCGCAGTGCATGACTCCAAGGTAGTGGAAGGGGGGCAGAAGAGCTGGGCAGGACAGAGGGGGGACACGGTCTCCACACCAGTGGCACAAACAGGCAGAGCGTCTGGTTTGGGGGTGGAAGAGCAAGTGGCAGGGGGGGAGGGCCTAAGCAGTTTGGGGATGCGGTATCGCTGTGTGGGGGAACCTGGGGCAGGGTGTGGTGGTGGAACCTGTGGAGTGGTGGCTTGGGGGATGGAGGTGAGAGACTGGGTGGTTGACTTGCAGGGCGGTGGCAGGGTCTTGCTCTTCCGGGACCGGGGGGACTTGCGGGTGGGGGCTCACTCTGCCTGCGCCTGGGGGAGGGTGTCCGGGGGCGAGGGGCACTCCCTCTGTGTGGGTGGACTTCCTCTTCCCCGGTATGCTGGATCAGCAGGATTGGAGGGGATGAGGCCGAGGTCACACAGGAAGATCTGCTGTGTAGGTGTGTTAGCAGGCGAGGCAAGGGAAGGGGTCTTGGAGGGAGAGGATTTGGAGGACTGCGGAGTTAATGTGGATGCCTGTGTGTGTGTGTTCCCCGTCCCCTGTGTCTGTGGTATCAGTCCCCTGAGGATGTGTGTGTGCACGTCTTGCCTTTCTCTTGGGTGTGTCTGTGCTGCTCGTGTCTGTGTGTTTGGGTGACTGTGCAGGTGTGCATGTGCTTTGGACAGGTAGGGGGGCAGGAAGTGTGGATGGGGCAGAGGTGGGAGGGGTGAGGGACTGTTGGAGGAGGGACACTGCTGCCGTCAGGGAGGAGTCCATGGACCTATTGCTCCTCTGTAGGGCAGACATACCCGTCGAGATGCCCTCCATGAACGACACCAGCTGTGTCAACAGAGTGGTGTGTGCATGGAGGACACTCAGCATTGCTGTCTGCCCTACATGGAGCTGCCAAAGGAGGTACACAGACTCCTCACTCAGGGCAGCAGGGGACACGCTCCCGAGTATGGGAGCCACCACGGACCTCAGGAATGGGAGCCAATGGGAGGGCGGTGGTGGTGGTGGTGGCGGGGCCAGACAGACTAGCTGGCCTTTGGTGGCTGCTGAGACCCGCCTCCACAAGGGAGTCATCCTCCGAGCTGCTGTGGTCCTCAGCTGAGGTGGATGGTGCTGAGGACTCCTCGGTGTGGCTCCCCTCACCCTCCGTGACACTGGGTCCCTCTGACCACTCGTCCGATGCTGACCCAGTCTGGCTCCGCTGCTCCTCCTGGTCCGTGGAGCTGTCCCCTCCTGTGGCCGTGGATGTATCTGCAAACAATTAGGGAAACAGACAAACATCAGTCACCTGCACTGACCGCACACACCACAGTAAGTACAGCACATTACAGAGCAAGCCCTGGCATCCTTAGTTGAACATTGCCTAAAGTCCTCACTCAGATTCGGGGAAGCCAATTGTCAGTCTGATGGTCAACCATGGGACTCACACCCCTCCTGCACTTGCACCCATCTGTCCGGTGCCTGTCTGATGGTAAGACCCCAGTGTGGACACATGCACCACGTACACAGTTGTTGGACATTGCAGGGAACACGGTGAAGTATGTGAACATGCACACATCACATCTCTTGCCACTGAGTCAGTGCAGGTGTCCGGATAAAGGGATGGCCAGAGTCTAAATAGAAATGCATGTGATGCATACCAGCACCAGACACCATGATGCACCCATGTCCGGATAGTCAATGCCACAATGGGGTGCATGTTGCACATGTCACTCCCCTGCAGGATCAGTCTCAGGAAGTTGAATGCCATGACACAGGAATGCGTGCAGAGTCATACATTACTGTCTCAAGTCACATGGCCATGGCAGCCAGCCAACAACAGTCTGCACTGTGTCACAATCCGAGGGCATGGGGAATGCAAGTTATGTGACTGACAAGTGCACATGTCCATCCCCCAAATACCACATCATCTGTACTACTATTTGTCCACTTCATACCAACTGGACATATGGGGGACATGAAACACAACTCTCTGAACATGACCACCTCACAGTGTGCTGTGAATGACAATACAGCTGACTGAAAGTCACAGTCGCAAACACCTGTGTGCACAGTCAAGTCATCAGACACCTATAAGTCACAGAAGTATCGTCTATCATGGTCACATCTCAGATGGCATGCTGAGCCCTAACCGATAAACATACCAGTAGTCCTGACAACGAAGACACAGCACAATGAGACAGAGGCAGACACCTGAGGGAACATTACACTGATCACAACATGCCAGATGATACACAGGAGTGGGAGTACAGAGTGCATTGCATGCCCTGGAGTAGGCATGACTGTCCAGCTCCACCTGTACGAGGGATGAGTCCTGGACAGTAGGCAGGTGGCTAAGCATGTGTGACACACTGGATACACATACTCCTGAGGCCCAAACATTGTTCCCACCAGCAGCATGGGTGTGTGCCAAATTCCCCAGGGACATGTGGTGAGTCAGAGCAGCAAGCGGACCACATATCAAAGTTACACCCAGATTACATGTCAGAACTTAGGCATTGTGTAAGCAATTGACCCACCCATGAATCGCACAACATAGTCACGGGAACAAATGCTGTCCCCCAGCTTGAGCAAAGCTAAATGCAATGACACAGTCCCCAAATGACACAATTTCCTGACTATAAGGGCCACACATATGCGTATCAGAGGAGAAGTGGGCATGTCACAAATGAGGGACATGGGTCCTGGACCACATGACTGATGTACTGTGGAAGTTTAACCAGGCCAGAGGAGGGCACATAGCATGTCAGACAAAGTGCACAGTGCAGTCATGGACTCACCCCCTCCTTGCTGCTGTCTGTCCTTCAGCTGCCCATCCAGGTCAGGGAAGACCACCGCCAGGATCCGGAGCATGTGGGGGTCAGGGTCCGGTGTCCGCCCCTCCTGCGAGGAGGCGACAGCTTCAGCTGGACCCTTGCGATCCTCCGGGTCCAGCCACGAAGGTCCTGCCACCTCTTCTGGCAGTTGCGGATCCTGCGCCTGTAGACCCCCACGGATCTTACTTTCCGGGCGATGGTCAGCCAGATTTCCTGCTTCTGGTGGGCATCAACCTGTGAGGATGACAAAGTGAAAAGGCCATTACTACACATGCAACATATACGTGCATCACACAGTTGGATATACATGTCTCAATCACAGGGGCATATGATGTACACAGGCAGTGCAACAATGGCTATGAACAGTTTGCCAGCAGTCACTACATGGTATCATTGCATGGGAAGTAAACCTAGTTGGAATGCACTGTTACTGCACTGTACCAGTTCAGTGCATGTAACTACACACTTTGGGGTGTGACAACTACTCAGTGGGCATGCTAGCCAGTGGTGTGCACACTGAAAGCCCTGCTAGTCAGACAACATGCACAATTAGTGAGGCAGTGGACAGCACACTCACCTGCTCCCCTGGTTTCCCATACAGCTTGCTGTACTGTGGAAGGAGGCTGTCCAGCAGGGCCTGGTTCTCCTCAAGGCTGAAGGCTGGGGCTCTCTCCACAGTACGTGCCATTGCAGGAGCCAGAGGATGCATAAACAGCAGCAGTGTTGGTGGCAGATGTCATCCTGGAGCATGTAGTGCAGGCAAGTGAGCTCTCAGGGGAACAGCCAGCATTATATGTGTGCTGCAGAGGCAGATACTGTCCCATGTGTCCAAAGTGATAGGTCCAAGTCGTTTGCATCTTCTGAATCTGACCAATCCATGGAATAGCAGCACTAATACACACCCACAGCATCCTTCAAATCTTCAACTTCATGACACCCATGATTTTGCAACATTGTTGTGGCTGGCCAACTGAATTCACTGCATCAGACTCGTTGGAGCTTCGAAAACGCGTCCGTTGCCATGCCAGGCCCCAGCCAATGTGTGCGCACCGTTCGGTCCACTGCTGTACAACGCGTATTTCGGGATACAACGCGTACCCGCTCACATACAATGCAATGGGCCGGCCGGGCACACCGATCGGTCCATTGCTGTACAACGCGTACCCGGGATACAACGCGTACCCGCTCACATACAATGCAAT
Source organism: Calotriton arnoldi (assembly GCA_963921515.1). Classification (NCBI taxonomy): domain Eukaryota; kingdom Metazoa; phylum Chordata; class Amphibia; order Caudata; family Salamandridae; genus Calotriton; species Calotriton arnoldi. The sequence continues at coordinate 590,907 of CAWUFW010007562.1, forward strand.
GGGCCGGCCGGGCACACCGATCGGTCCATTGCTGTTCAACGCGTACCCGGGATACAACGCGTACCCGCTCACATACAATGCAATGGGCCGGCCGGGCACACCGATCGGTCCATTGCTGTACAACGCGTACCCGGGATACAACGCGTACCCGCTCACATACAATGCAATGGGCCGGCCGGGCACACCGATCGGTCCATTGCTGTACAACGCGTACCCGGGATACAACGCGTACCCGCTCACATACAATGCAATGGGCCGGCCGGGCACACCGATCGGTCCATTGCTGTACAACGCGTACCCGGGATACAACGCGTACCCGCTCACATACGATGCAATGGGCCGGCCGGGCACACCGATCGGTCCATTGCTGTTCAACGCGTCCCTGGACAGGTCACACGCATATGTCACCATGCTGGTCACTGGTGAACCTATGCCAGCCACATATACTTTCCAGGGACTCAGGGGCACACCTACAACACCACACCCAGTCCACACTGTATCTAAGGCATGTGTGGCAGCATAACCTTATCTGTGTATGGGGGTGAACATGTGGTTTTTGGGGTGGCATTTGGGGGCAGACACACCCAGGCTGTGCACGTGTTCATGGGGACAGGGTCCTTTGTGTGTTGTGCACCTGACCACTGTGGTGTGCAACTTTTCATTTATGGGCATGTGTCATGGTCACATTTCCAGGTTGTGTATGTGTATGACATGTCACATACCCCCAGGCTCACATGTGGGAAGGCATGTACGTCACAGGGTGGCCCATTGCCACAATAGTGATGTCCCTCCGCAGTCTGTGTGCATGTTGTGTTTCGCATGTCTCTGACTCCATGTGCACAATGGGAGACAGTCTCCACATCCACGTGGTTTGTGCATGAACTTTGATGTTGTGTGTGTGTGTGTCACAGACGTCCATGTCTGTCCTGCAGAGGCTACAGGGGCCACTACCTGTGGGTGTCATGTTAGTTTCTCTGACATGTACATGATACGCAATGTCATGCCAGTGTCCATGTGGCAAGACAGGGTCCCTGGGAATCTACCTGTCAATGAGCTGTGATGCCTGTGGAGAATCTGTCCAGACATGTCACTGTGGTATGTGTGTGGAACGTGAGAGCAGTAAATGGGTACTGTGACACAGCCTAATGGTTTCCCATAGCACACCCTGGAACCTGTTGTCAACACTTGTTGAACAGAGATGTTAGATGATGTCCATGTAGGTGCCATATATGTCCAAACAGAACGACACACACATCAAGTACTTGTGTTTGTTAATGATGTATCATGTGAAATTGAGTATGGTGAACGGCACATAGTTGGGGTGACTGACAATCTGTGCTTTCTTCACCTATGCACTGCAGGGCTCTTGCTGTCCATCGACCATTCCCAGACCTGGCAACGATGGTGGAACGTGACAGCATCCGACGGTACAGCTTCACCAGGCAGCTTATTGAGGATTTGGCAGTGCGGTTGGACCCACATTTGCAGCCTGGCCGTCCGTATCCTACAGCGCTGACCACCAAGGTGAATGTAATGGCAGCCCTACACGTCTTTGCCACCGGTACCTTTCAACACACTGTGGCGACTGCCGGTGGGATGTCACAGACTATGTTCAGCCGTGTGCTACGCGATGTTTTGGGGGCAATGTTGATTTACCTGAACCAGTACATCTATTTCCCAACACGTCAACGACTCACTGACGTCAAGAGTGACTTCTATGCCCTGGGGAGGATGCCACATGTAATTGGCTCCATTGATGGGACACATGTGGCTTTGATACCACCACAGGCACATGAGCAGGCATACCGGAACCGTAAACATTACCATTCGATCAATGCTCTGGTGGTATGTCTTGCAGATATGACCATCACACATGTGTGTGCCCGTTTCCCCGGTTCGGCACACGATGCCTACGTGATGAGGAGTAGTCGCATCCCGAGGATGATGTCACAGATGCCGAACCAGCGTGCCTGGCTTGTTGGTGTGTACTGACTTTGTACCATTGTGTGTGTTCTGCTATGTTGTTTTCCGCACACATTTTCAAATCGGCTAATGTGCAATTGTCTGTCTGTAGGTGACTCAGGATACCCCAACATGCCGTGGTTGCTGACACCCCTCAGGAACCCTGTGACACCAGCCCAGATGCGCTACAATGAGGCACATGGTCGGACGAGGAGGGTGATTGAGCGGACCTTTGGTCTCCTGAAGAGCCGCTTCCGCTGCCTGGACAAGACAGGAGGGGCCCTCCCATATGCCCCAGCAAAGGTGTGCAAGATTGTCATCGTCTGCTGCATGCTGCACAACCTGGCAGTGCGGAAGGAGTTGCCTCTCATCCTGGATGACGATGACCAACGTCCGCCACCTGTGGAAGATCCTGGCCTGGGTCACGATGCCAGTGAAGATGATGATGATGATGATGGTGATGTCCGCACACAGCTCATCACCAACTTCTTCAGCTGAATGTGAGTCTCCAGAGGGTTGTAATGTCAATGATTTGAGTTTGCATGATATGTGTGTGTGGTGCTCTGTTGCTGTTTGAGTGTGGCCATGTGCTACTTGACTGGATGCGTGCAGCGATGTGTCCTTGCAGGTGGTCTGTACTGCCCAACAGTGTTGACATGCTAACTTGGTTTTGTGTAGTTATCTCGTGACATGTATTAGACATGAGTATTGCCGTTCTGTGCTGTTCTTCAGTGGTTTTGACTGTGTGTCATGTCTGTCCTTCACAGGGTGCTGCCGGAGTTGTTTGATCAACTTGGATCCCACGAATCCATGAATCAACTTGCAAGGTGGAAGCAGTCGTTTCCCTACAGGTGATGTGCCACACACCCCTGGACTTTCTATCTTCTGCACTTTTTGACTTTGTGGCCACAGCCAGGTTGGATTAGCTAGCATTTGTAGTGGAAACAACATGTTGCAAATGTGTAATAAACCTGTGCTTCACTTTGGGATGTGCGTTGTCTGTGGTCACACATCTGACTGACATTTGCTTACTGCACCTGTAGTCTAGTTGACAGACTGTGAATAGGTGGCGTGTCTGTGCATTCCACTGTATTTAGTTGCAACATCAGTATAGGTGATGAGTCTGATGGCCCTGGTGTGTATGTGTTGTGTGGCCCTAGTGGTGTGTCTCCCTCATATGTGTCACGTCGCCATGACTGACATGACGGTGTTGGACTTGCTGTAGCAGTTAGCATGCACAGTGTCATTTTTCTGATCACCATCTCCATGACAGAGAGCACGTTGGAATCACAACAGAGGCAGATATGGTGTATTGGTGAGTTTATTTACATACAGGTGTGAGAATGGTGCACAGGATGGTGGGTGCTGTACATAGAAATTGGAATCCAAAGTTCCCATGTGATTTGGAAGTCTTGGTAGCTGAGATGTCCAGAGTAAAGTCCACAGTCATCTGATGAATTTGGCCAACTAGAGCTCCCCATGTCATGTGGGAGAGTTGGGTTGGCTTCGACAGGGCGTGCAGTTTGCACACAGAGGAAAAGTTCCAGAACAGGTGTTGGCTTCCTGGGGGATGTAGATGGCCATCGGCCTCTCAGTTTGGCCTCCTCGGACGGCCCCTCTTCTTGGGGGGGGACCCTCAGGTGCAGGCTGCGGCGGTGCAGGGGACTCTCTGCCAGAGTCCTCCTCCCTCCCTGTGGCATTTGCAGTTGTTTCAGCAGCAGATGTTGTGGGCACACAGGGAGGTGTGGCCATGTTGGTGCTGATCTGGCGGAGGCATGTCAGTATGTCCCTATGCACCGCTGTCAGTTGTTCCAATGTGTCCCACTTGGACTCCATGCCAGACATGTGTGTCTCGACACGTGACATGTGTGTCTCGACACGGGACATGTGGGAGTCCAAGCGGGCATGATGGGCAGCCTGCTGCTGTTGTATGTCCTTGAGGATCCCCACTACCTGGCTGACCTCTCCGGTGCTAGTCTGGTACGCATCCGCGATGCGTGCCAGTTGTGGGTCATCATGCAGTCCAGACCCCTCTGCAAAGAGCGACCTATGTCTACCACCCCTCCCACCACCCCTGGCGACACGTGCAGGACCTGCGGTGGCACGCACAGGTGACCGTGGGCCCACTTGGGTGTTGTTCCTGGGCTCGTTGTCACCAGCTCCAGTTTGGGTCTGGGTCCCTGCGCTGTTGTCATCTGTGGTCCTTGGTCTGTCCGTGTTGGCAGGGGTGGCCTGTGTGTTGGCAGTTGTTGGAGGGGTGGGTGCAGGGGGTGCAGATGTTGGTCCTGCTGGTGCTGCATGATGACTCACACCGGAGGGTCCAGCTGGTTCTTCGCCATCCGAGGAGTGCAGAGGCTGATCCACACCAGTGAGCTCAGTGTTCCCTGGAGCCTGGGACAGGGACTCCTCCTCGTCTGCTGCTGTGTCCCCATCATCACCTGTTTTGGGGAGAGACACAGATTGTATGTTATGTTTCTACTGGCATCAATTGTTCAAACACCTGACAGTTGTGACTGTACCTCTGGATGTGGGCCTGGACATTGCATTCTCCTAAATTGTGACAGTCAGAGAGTGATATTGGTGTAGCACATTGTCCTGCCAACCTGTGGCATGTCAATGTGAATGTTGAGGTGTGTGCATGACCAGCATTGGTGGTATTTGCTTGCCATCCGGGCCTCCTTCTCCCCCAGCCCAGTTATCCCACCATGAAGCGTGCTTCCATTGCAGGGAGTGCAAGTTGTCTTTCAGGATGTCAGTCAGTGGTGTTCCTGCTGTTGGTTGTTGCACAGTTCCCAGCAGGGCCTTGTGCTCCCCCAGCAGTACCCAGTGTCAGCCATCTTGTGAGTCCTTTTCCACTCCCTGTGATGTGAGCATGGTTCAGGGTGGTGTTGATGGGCCAATTGTGAGGCTGACCAACATCTGTGACTACCACTCCCATCATGCTATTGCCTACACCCCCTTCCCAGCATGCCCATACTTCCTTCCTTTTGAGTGGACTTCACTGTGTGTGAGTGTGACAGCAATGGCAAGATGGCTGGCAGTGTGGTCCTGTTGTTTGTTGGTGCCCAGTTCCCAGCAGGGCCTTGTGCTCCCCACAGCTGTGGCCCGTGTCAGACATCTTTGAAGTGGCTTTTGACTCCCTGTGAGGTGTGCATGCTTCAGTGCTAACTTGCTGGGCCATGTGGGTGTGAGATGTTGATCTGTGACTACCACTCCCATCATGCTATTGCCTCCACCCCCCTTCCCAGCATGCCCATCCTTCCTTCCTTTTGACTCTGCTTCCCTGTGGGGTGGGGTGCCTGTGCTGACAGGATGGCTGGGAGTGTTGTCCTGGCAGTTGTTTGGCTACAAGTCCCAAGAGTGTCCCTGTGCTTCACACAGCATGACCCAGGGTGGTGGTTCTTTGTGGGATCTTCAGTTAGGATGTGAGGCATTGCATTCTCCCAGGTGGGTTATGTGGAGTTAGTGTTGAGGGGGTGTGTGAGTGGAGGTGCTTGTAACTATGGTCAGTGCTGTGAGTCCTCCTTCCCACCCAGCCAGATATCCCACCATGGTACGTGCTTCCATTGCAGGGAGTGCAAGTTGTCTTTCAGGATGTCAGTCAGTGGTGTCCTGCTGTTGGTTGTTGCACAGTTCCCAGCAGGGCCTTGTGCTCCCCACAGCAGTACCCAGTGTCAGCCATCTTGTCAGTTGTTTTCCACTCCCTGTGATGTGAGCATGGTTCAGAGTGGTGTTGATGGGCCAATTGTGAGGTGTGACCAATATCTGTGACTACCACTCCCATCATGCTATTGGCTACACTGACTTGACCAGCATACACAGAATTCCTTCCTTTCGGTGAGCTTCCCTGTGAGGTGGTGTTCTAGTGGTGTTTAAATATCTGGGAGTGTTTGTTGGTTCTATTTGTGCCACTGCCTTGCTGTATTTGTTGTTAGGTTTGTACATGTCATGACACAGTTACATATCACTATGAGATGGGAGGTATTGTGTTTGTCTGACTAGCATTCACATCTTGGGATGAATATCTTTTGGTTGCTGTGTATTTCCTAAGGGTGCATGGTTTGCCTATCCCCTTGACTGTGATGTGTGTGTGTTGTCACACCATATTGTGTATATTAGTTGTGTACTCACCAGGCTCTGGGATGTCTGTTAGTCCGTATACGCTCACTGGTGGTAGGATGGCCCGCACCTTCTCCTCCCAGGGCCTGGGGTATACTGGTTTTGCAGGAGGGCCACTGCCGGTGTGCTGGCTGAGGAGGTAGTCCTTTTTGAGTAGGTCCCGGACCCTCCTGCGCACATCATACCACCTGTTCTGGATGTCTTCCTTTGTGCGCAAACATGGTGATTGTGCGTTCACCCTGTCGACAATCCTCGCCCACATCTTGGTTTTCTGCGACATGGGGGTCTGTTGTACCAATGTACCAAACAACTGTGGCTCTACCCTCAGGATCTCGTCTACCAGGACTTCCAATTCACTATCTAGGAACTTATGGTTCTTCTTTGGGGGCATGGCGATGGGTGGTGGTGGTGATTGATGTGTGTGTGTGCAAGTGGGGGGTGTGAGTGTAGGTTTAGCTGGGTGTGTGTGAGGGTGCTATTTGTAGGTGTGGTAATGGTGTGTGGCTTGTGTGATGTATGAGCTGTGAGTGTGTCTGTGGTTGCTGTGTGATGGTGTTGTGTGCTGGCAGGTCAGTGGAATTTGCAAAGGATCATGGTAGGGATTTGTGGCCTTTATGTAGGTGGAGTTGGAGGTGTGTCCTTGTTCCATTTTTTTTCCTCCCTGTATTTATTGGCTTTGTGGTTGCTTGTTTGGCCCTTTTTTCTAATTTTTCCTTGGTGTTTTTGGTGCATGTAGGAGTCGTTCTTGTGTCCGAGTAGAATGCTGCAGTTGTGTGGTGCGATCTTGTCCGACTCGTTCCCGCTGTGTGTCAGCTAGGTTTCATATGCGGCGTACGAGTCGGTCGCGTAGTATTGGGTTGCTCCGGCTGGGTTTTGTATGCGTGTCGGTCGTATGGCTTGTGCTCCGGGCGAGTCGGTCGTGTTTTGCACGCACAGCATCGTACTACGCGGGTCGGAGTTCGCGGGTACGTTTCGTTCGGGTTCAATCCGGGTGCGTGTCGGTCGGTTCGTTTCGCGTGATTTCCCGGCCGGATGGCTTGTTTCCGTCCGGCTCGGTCGGATGTTTTGTATTCCGTCCGAGTCGGTCTGATTTCACATACATTTCATCGTACTACCAGGGTCGTACGGCGCCGGTACGTGTCGGTCGGACTTTATTCCCGGACCGAGTCGGTCGGTACGTTTTCCGGCCCGAATCGGAATCGGCCCCTAGGTGTTCAGCAGCATCTGTTTGAGTTTGATTTGGGTTAATATCACAGGTAATTGTTGACAGAAATCCACACATCTGAACACAGTGCAAGCCCAAGTTACAAGAAAGCTTTGAATTTTTCTTCTTTTGAACATGTAAATAATTCTTCAAATGCAATTGTGTATGCTTAACAAAAATAAAAAGGTTGAAAATATAGTCAGTCCATGGGCACCTGTAAAATAGTACGAAGGAAGGCGCGCCTCTACAACTTTTTTTCACAAACCTGTTTTAGAGTGAGTACTATTTAATCTTTGATAATATGATTTTGAAGTCATATGTAACTACAGCACGATTGTCCCTGTAGGATACATTTTGGATTACAGGATTTCCCTAAACTTGATTAACATTATACAGCATGACACATGTTTGAACTATTTTACAGCAAGTTACAGAGTCCTAATCAGCACCTGGGGCTGGATTATACAGAGTGCCCAGAGACATCAGAGGGCATTCCCTCATTTGCAAGGTGGCGTGGCCCCATGCAAATGAGGGAATCTCTTTGCCTCTGCGCACGCGCTGTATTATAGATGTGGGCGAAGAGGCAAATAAGCTGACAGAAGGTACACTCACAGAGCATCACCTAAAAGGTTGCACACTGTCGGTGCGCCCCCTGATGGCAGCCCTCTGAAGGGAGTGAACATCCCCCTGCAGGCGGGTGCAATCACTCACTGCAACCGCCTCCAAGGGGATCTCTCACCTCTCTTAAACGTGCAGATGGGTTGCCGTCTGCCCAATGAAACGTGGCGTGGCTACTTCAAAACTGCTCCATATTTCACTTGAATGCACTGCCCCCAGATCAGCATGACTTTGCGGCTTCCCTGGTGGCAGTGCATTCAATATAATACAGCGCACTCCTTGTTTGCACAGGGCACACCTTTTAAAAGGTGCACCTTGTGCAAACAAGAAAAATGCGCCACATAGTGTAATACAGCCCCTGGTGTATATCTGCATCTGAATCTTGGTTTTAACAAGCAAATTGTGCGCTCCAGTACACACCATGTCCTGCAGTTTTCTGTATTGTTATGCAAAGATTGGAATTAGAAATAATGTCAGGATCCATGGCTGAACACTATATGACCTGTCAGCTGTAGCCATTTTAGTGATATTTTGCCCCTTCTCTTGATAACTTCTGAACAAGCTGGAGTGTCATGAACGCACAAACTCTTCATGTAGCTAATCATCACCGTTTACCCCATTGAAAAGAAGTCTCTTTCCACTGCAAAGCCAAGACATGTATGAATTATGTTTTTTCAGGGTATTTTGAATATATGCCTCTAAAAATGTAATAGGCATCAGACACTCTCTGTGCTTTCATTGAGTGATGACCTAATCTATTCCTGCTGACACTGTTAAACATGCATGTCATCAACAGCACAAGTTACAATGGAGAAATTAGCCACAGCATAAAAACCCTCCTTGACATGCTGTCACTTAGCAAAGCAGATGTGTCCATTATATGGGGTGACTTTTGGAAACTTATGCACGGAGTCTAATACAGAACTTTGGGATGCACTATATGCAATGAGCAATAAAGACTGGGAGATTCTAGAGGTGAGTAGCAGTTGTAGCTGTTATTGTTTGTTAAAACCATAGCATATATAATAACAATCACTTCCAACACATAAAAGTAAATAGGTCTTTAAATAAAGGTTCACAACATTTAGAATAAATGTAAAAAATTAAGCTAAAGTTGTGGGCTGACAGGGTTGGTCTGGGACAGAAATTAGGCCTGGGCACCAAAACAAAAGTGGCCCCATTGGTAAATTA